>OY997272.1:306153581-306753581 GCA_963921465.1 Triticum timopheevii
GCTCTAATAATGATGATCATCACACTTTAATTTACTTACAACTCGATAAACTGAAAGATATGACTACATATGAGTGCCTCTCGCGGTGTACAAGGATGTGCAATGATAGCTCGAGAGTTGGTTTTGCTCCTCGATGATGGAGAGATATTATTAGGGGCCTCTCAGTGTGATGGCATCCATCATCATTTGGCTAGATACAGGTGACTACGCCACGGGGATGCGAGAACACTTCAACGAGAAAGAAGAAGAAAACTGGCAACCAGGGAGATGGTATAGTGGGCATGTGCATCATTCAGGAGGATACCGATACTCTTCCGGGTTTTGTAAGTATTGCAAAGCAAATGGAACAGCACATGATAACCAAAGGTTCACTCAAATGTCATTCGTGTAATCATAGGGATCGATATGGAGGTCCACGATTATGCTATCGATCATTGAATGAAGGGGTTTCATTCACGTCTTTAATTTACCAAACCTATGGGGTTACAAGCTTAAGGTAATCATGATCTAATGAGTCTTAATAGGACATGAGTATCGAGGATTTATTTGTGGAATTGTTTAATTAATATCTAAAATGATTTTGAGAGGAACCGGAAGCGTTTCGGGGTCACCGGATGGGATTCAGAGTTTATCGGGCAATACCGGGTATTCTGGATAATTAATATATAGGTGGAAAATGCTTCTGGTGATGTTAAATTATATATGAAAGTCTCTTGTAATTGTTAGAAGCCTTTTATAAATAATGAAATATCAATTGGCCTTAAAAGGCAGGTGGAAGGCAACTTGGTCCACAAGGGCCCAAGTGGAGGAGGCGCTGTTGGAAATATGCCTTAGAGGCAATAATATTGTATTATTATATTTCCATATTCATAATTAAGTGTTTATAGTTCATGCTATAACTTCTATGATCCTGGAATATGCGATTAAGTGGAAAACTCATATGCACGTGTGGGATGATAAGTGGTAAAATAAAAGGTTCCTAGTCTTGCCTCTGGGACTAGCTCAAGTGTTGTTGGTGATCACTTTTTATGGATCTTAGGATATCATTAAGTGTGATGATAGTCCTAAAACAACATTGAGATTATGACGTTGGAAGAACAGTCATGTTGAATCTGACCCAATCTTATATGTTACGAATTGATTTAATGTCGTCTGTAATCAATTGTAATAACACGAAGTGTTAACATGTGATTTTGCACCTTAGACATTGGGAGTATTGTGGTCGCTTCTTACCATACGGTGGGCTTTGGGGTTGCTCAAACATTACCTGTAACACAGTGATCATAATGATAACTTACAGGTTCATCAGTAAGTTTGACAAGTGGCCGGATAGCTCGACAGTGGGATTTGCTCCTCCGATGATGGAGAAATATTCTTAGGCCCCTATTGGTGTGACGGCATCCATCATGGTCTAGCAAGAAAAAGGTGAGTACATCACGGAGATGCTGGAACACAATAACGAGAAAGAAGAACAAAACCGGTAACGAGGATTTCGGTATAGTGAGCATAGTGATGACTCAAGAGGATACCTATGCATCCCGGGTTTTGTGAAATATCGCGAAGCAAAGAGAACATCACATGATAACCATAGGTTCACTCAAATATCATTCATGCACTACTATAGGAACGTCTAGCAGTGGCGGGCGGGAAAAGGCCAGCAGCGGTGGGCAAGGCTCCCACGGCCGCCCGCCACCAACCTCCTGCCACTGCTATTATGGCATCAGTGGTGGGCGAGCGCCCACAACTGGCAGGCGTACTCTAGTGGCAGGCACTTTTGGTTACCCACCACAACTATAATCTCTTCCCACCACTGTTTCTAGTAGATACAGTGGCGGACGGCGCGTAGTGTCGTCCATAACAGTTTTCTAGACCCGCCACTGGCTGTAGTCTAGGCATATAGAAGAATTACTGTTGCGGCAACGTTTTTTGCTGTCGTGGCAGCATTGTAATTATGTGGTTAGAGTATTTCACCTCAATCATCACATTGCAATAGTAATATAGAATGTTGTCTCATCATTCAAACAATAATGCAGTACATTAACTATTACAAATCGCCATAATAAGAGTAATAGTGAAGCAAAGCTGTTGGGTATAGAAGTGGCAGAGAAAAAACATGTGTCTTAACACATAATCAATAGTTTATGAAGTTGTTTTGAAAAATTGTCTCACGTAGGCGAGTCACTGACAATCGATGACCAAAATATGTCTTCGACTCGGTGAAGTCGTTCTTCATGTGACTGTGGCGCGCAGTGGTACTTCCCGTCCTCATTTACAACCTACTTGTTGACGATTTTGGCCAACACCTTTTGGATGCGCTCAGGCTCACATAATAATTCCCTTATGTCAATGTCCTTCTCTATCTCCTCACACTACTTGATGATCTGGCTATGATTTCACAAATATTGACTTTTCTTCAAATAGTCGTTCATGCCAGCCATTGCAATGTAGCCGGACATATGGGAGGTTCCAACATTTGGTTCTTGATAGCAACAAGCGCTAGTTATGAACTTGAATTCCGAATACTATGTTACCTTGCTGTTGAAGTTCTTACACTTGCATAGAGCATCATTTAGAAACTCCTTCAATTTTGTCCATTACTTGTGAGGGTCTCTCTTCGAATAGAAGAAATATGCCAAGCCCTACATCGGTGGTATTGCGATTATGATCCAATGTTGGTCGATGCACAATAAACGAAGAAATTAGCATAGATGAGATCAAACTAGAAGGTTAACTATATATGTTTCAGAATAAATTAGTGAATGTTAAAAACTTACTTGTCGCAGTATGGCAACAGAAAGGTGTCCTTTTGTGGATGAGTCGAAATCATGCACGGGAATAGGTAGTTTGAGATGAGCTCCTAGCTAATTACAAACTTGAGGTTGTGGCAGTGCATGTAAAAAGGATCAAGTAAAGATACTTTACTATGCCCGAGTAGGGGATCTGAAGCTCGATGAAGTGCCCAAAGCCTCATTAACTCTGGGGAGAGTGCACTTAGTAGAAGATATTTGTGTGGATCAGCTCATTAAGTGACAGACTAGTTGTATCGGCCAGAAATTGAAGGACGAAATTATAACCTTGTAGAACCTTGGCCCAGTAACCTTGTTGACCTTCTTCTTTTGATCTACATACCATGTTGTCGTGTAGAACATTAAGATTTGTCAAGAGGGTCATCAACGTAGAGTCCGATAGCGACGGTTCGCCAGGCTTATATTGATTCCATTTATGTCCTTCGGGGAAGACAATTGGCACAGGTAGCTTGTCTGCGGATGGTCCACAATCAGCACGTATATCCTTCCTCGCTGATGGCGGAATATCCTTGGCTATGTCGTCTCCTGTGATGTCAATGTTGAAAAGCGGGTCAAGGTTTGTGAAGGTGGGATCACACTCATTACCCGAGAATCCGTGTGGACTAATCTCCTCTATATCACTGAGTGGCCACTTAAGCAGGTACCCCCGTATCACTTTTCCTAACATAGTGATGCCTTCATCAGGGGGGTGAGGCAACGAACAATATTCAAAGATCAACATTACATACTGCACTAGCACCCTCGTCATGTCCAGTGGTAGGATGACCCCATGCATCATTCTAGTACCATCTGTAAATGGAATTATTTTCCCCTTGGCAACCTTCACGGGCACGCTGTTCACTTTGGCTAGGACAACATGAAACATCCTGTGATGCTTGAAGCTGTTGGGTGCTACTATACAGATGATGCTCGTGGCTAAACGAGAATATTTCAGGTAACCTTCTTTGAATTGTTGCATCTACTTTCGCATCTACTTTGGCGTCGATCTTGTCATTAACCTTGATTTTCCTTCTATATTTTTTAACTCTTTGGTCCGGGAATATGCATGGCCCCACAACATCCTAACCACGCCCAATACACGCCTAGTCTTGAGCTTCCTGTCAACCCCAAATCCCTCATTCACAACACGTGTAAGATTGTCTTCATAGCTATAGCCGTACGTAGATTCATCAAGACCCGGTCCAGATTCCTCCTTCATTTTTCTCTACAAAAAAATACATAAGTTGTGGTAAACGATTAATATAATAATAATTGTAGTAGGTACTAAATTATTAGTCTTCAATGACGTTACCAGGATCTCCTCCGTCAAGCGAAGTTGCGGCGTTGGGAGGACGAACTCTTTAGTCTCTGGGTCTCGAACTGCATGGGCCCTGAGGAGATAGAAGTCACGCGGAAGATCTCGATGTTCCAAGAATGGGGGTGGTTTACCCATGGCTTCAAAGTGCATGACCTCCTTCTCCCACTTGGCTTTGTAACCACCAGGGCCCAGACGATGGTTACCTGGCAGATTTTTCCATAAATTATGGAAATGATCGCTTACCTCTTTGCTTGACTTGCTTCTTGATGATTCACAAAACTTCGTCCATTCTTCGTGATGCATAGTTGAATTGAGCATCTTAACGGTCTTGAAGTCCTTACCCATGAGATTGCAACGAGCACTGCTCTTCCAGTCCCCAAAACATTTTCGGCCTTTTCGATGGGGAATACTCTTTGACATTTTTTTAGAGTCAGACGGAAATGCATAACTCTGGTGTAATGCTTCGAGTAGCTTCTGCTTATATCCACCTATATCCTTGCAACCGATCGAGACGTTTTTTCTCAAGATGTAACCTAGCATTTTACTATATGTCTTTGTCGTGGCATCTGGGGTGACGGGCTCTGCTGTTGGGCCAACTGCGGTTATTGTAATGATACCTTCGTGAAGCTTGGTCGGTTGCCTAGCCTTACGCATGCTCTTGTTGCTGGCGGCGATGCTGGATGAAGTCCCGTTGATGTGGCTTGTTTCTCCTTGCCCGGTGGGCGGTTCTTCATGATGGTTGTCGCCCGTCTCGACGTTGGGGGCGCCCATCTCAAGATCAGGGTTGTTGTCATTGAGTTCATATTGAGATGATGCTCCTGCATGGGGATCCATTTGTCAAACTGTAAAATTGACAAAGAGTTAAAATTTTGGCATGATCTTTGCTAAAAGTAGGGCATATTGAGTGCGAGAAATTTCATGAAACAGAAATTAATCAATGTTTCATCAGAACATTGGCACTCATATTAATTCCAACAAATAAACCGGTGTAGACATTTCATCGAACACCTTGTGTTGCTCAAAACATGTTGTTTCGTGTTAGTTGAAGCAGATGGGTCAGCCGTAATATATATGTACCTTGGTGGGAGATGGCTCGAAGGTGGTGGTGGTGTTGGTGTACAGTGGGCACGCCGGCAACGGTGTTGGAGGAGATCTAGAGGACGACGGCATTGTTGGACTAGAGCATGGGCACGTGACGATGACCCCGTGGTGGCGCCCTAGGCTCTACCTTAGACGTGCAAGCATGGCAGGCGGGCACATGGCGGCGGCGCAGCAGGCGAGCATTCCGGTGAGGTGAGGTCAACGGCGCATGGCGGCGGCTGGCTATTTTGCTTGGGAGGGGCATGGTTTGAGCGAAACACGCGGTAAGGTAATAGGGGGGATTTCGGGAGGGGATCGACGTGGCGGGCGTTCCGGCATGCCCGTCACCGCAAATGTCAGACATGGCGGTCCCCTCTCCAGCCCACCACCGCAATATTTTAATTTTTTTTTAGATTTTTAAAAGGTTAATCCTTCTAATCAATATATTCATCACACGACACAACCATTATCTATCCGATCCACACATGGACACATATATATGTCTTAATAGTACAAATTAACCTTCACATAACAACACATTACAAATAATTTGTTAATGGATTCTACTGACGGCCTTCACATGAATTTTGGTGATCCTCTTCATGCTATGGACTATTGTCTTGTTGTGACTCCGTCTTCACCATGGTGCAATGTCGTCATTTGGCAATGTTGATCTTCTTCTTCTCGATACATGTTTGACGCGTTCTTGTTCCGTGGGGTAGTCGTTGAATTGGTCATAGTCCTCCTCATCATTGACTTTGTCCATTTAGACGATACTCCTCTTTCCTCTTCGGCATACCACACGACTTGGCTTAATTGGATCTTTTATGTAGAAGCATTGAGACAAAGTCTTCGCCGGTACCCATGGCTCATTTAAGACACTTATTGCAAGCACGTTGATGGACTCATTTCGTGGTAGTATGACCTTGGTAGGGAAATAGTCGTCTTCTTGAAGTACTTGCTTGGCCCATCTAACACAGAACTTGGGGAATATCCCTACATCTGCGTACCTTAGTTCCCAAATCTCTTCGATTATCCCATAGTGTTTGTTCTTTTCTTTACCGGTGTATGCATGTAGTGTCACCCCTGAATTCTGGTACACACCTTTTACCTTGTCTCTGGCCTCCATATAGAAAGTGTATCCATTTATGTCATAGGCTTGGTATGTGGTCACATTCAACGCGGGTCCCGATGCCAAGGAGAACAACTCAGTACCTCTGTCATCATTTTCTGATAATGGATGTTCTCACATGTATGTCTTGAACCAAGCCGCAAAATTTCTGTTGTGCTCATTTGTTCATTGCTCAACAGAGCGTTTTATCTCACTTTTCCTATATTTAGTTCTCAACTTCAATATATGCTTCCCAGCATATGGGTTGACACACTTAATATGTTGTAACACAACAGTGTGAGCTCTTATGAAGTCGGGCGCTCGGTTGGGATCTTCAAAAGTCACATGCAAATTCTTTCTCCTTTTCTTGTGATGTTGACCTTGAGCCTACAAATATGCTTATTCTTGGGCATGCCCAAAGGTTTCTCGACTTCAAGGTAGTCTATGAAAAATGAGATAACCTTTGCATTTAGAAATCCCTGGACGATGCTTCCGGCTGTATTTGACCTGTTATGAACGTATTGTTTGAGTATTCCATTTGACCTTTTGAAAGGGAACATATTGTGGAGGAATACTAGGCCCAGGTCTATGATGTCTCCGATAACGTGGACAAGCAGATGCACCATGATGTCAAAAAATGAGGGCAGGAAGTACACCTCAAGCTCACATAGTATGCCAACAATCTCTTCTTGTAGTTTCTTGCAACGCTCCAGCCTGGTCGATTTGTGAGAGATGACGTCAAACAAGTTATAGAGATCTTCTGGTGTCTTTCTGACATGCGGTTCCATTATTCCTCTAGGTGCAACCGGCAGTATTTGTGTAACCATCATGTGACAGTCATGCGACTTCATCCCAGATAAAGTTTTCCTCTCATGTGAAAAATATTTGTGTATGTTTGACGAGTATCTGGAACTTACCCGAACATTAGCAAGGAAGTGGAATATCTTGTCAAGCTCCTCTAGAGACAGATTGTAGCAAGCGGGTTTGAATTTTGACACCATTTTCTTAGCCTTACCAACTTCACTTTCCTCCATGTCAGCCCACAAAGCAGGCCTAATTTGAAGTGATTCTAGGTCTTTTCTTGAGCTCCCCGTATCTTTTTTCTTGTCTAGGATGTTCAAAATGGTAGCAACCAAACTCTCGCGAACATTCTTTGTGATATGCATGACATCGATACAATAGGGTGTGGAGAGATACTTCCAATATTTCAAGTCCCAAAATGGACACCGTGTTTTTCCATACTTTTAACAGTGGCTCCACTCTATTTCTGTTTCTTTCTAGGCTTTAGACACTCTTCCCAGTTGTTTAGCATTTGTAGGATTTCTATTCCACTTCTTTTGTGTGGCTTCCCTCGCTTTTCTTCTGTGTTGTTAAACATATCTTCTCTATTTCTCCATTAATCATTTTTATTCAGCCATCTTCTATGCCCCATGTAAACAGTTTTATGAGAGGCCTTCACATATAGAGAGTGAGTTTCATCCATGCACCTAACACATGTGTAGTTCCTGTGACAAACCTGACCAGAACTATAACCGTGTGCTGGATAGTCCTGCACCGTTCTGAGCAGCATAACTTTCATAGGGAAGTACGTACCCATTTTAGCGTCATATGTCTGCACCCCCTCATTGTCGGTGTCAAAACCAGCGGACCTCGGGTAGGGGATCCCGAACTATGCGTCTAAGGCTAATGGTAATAGGAGGCGGGGGACACAATGTTTACCCAGGTTCGGGCCCTCTCGATGGAGGTAATACCCTACTTCCTGCTTGATTGATCTTGATGATATGAGTATTACAAGAGTTGATCTACCACGAGATCGTAGAGGCTAAACCATAAAAGCTAGCCTATGATTATGATTGTTCTTGTCCTACGGACTAAACCCTCCGGTTTATATAGACACCGGAGGGGCCAGGGTTACATAGATTCGGTTAGAGAGAAGGAGATCTACATATCCTAATTGCCAAGCTTGCCTTCCACGCAAAGGAGAGTCCCACCCAGACACGGGACGAAGTCTTCAATCTTGTATCTTCATAGTCCAACAGTCCGGCCAAAGTATATAATCCGGTTGTCCGAGGACCCCCTAATCTAGGACTCCCTTAGTAGCCCCTGAACCAGGCTTCAATGATGATGAGTCCGGCGCGTAGATTGTCTTCGGCATTGCAAGGCGGGTTCCTTCTCCGAATACTCCATAGAAGATTTTGAACACAAGGATCGTGTCCGGCTCTGCAAAACAAATTCCACATACCATCGTAGAGAGTACAATATTCCACAAATCTAATCTGCTGACAACCTTTCACAGCGTGACATCACGCCATGGCCCGGTCATTATTCGAACCGTTTTTCTCAACCAGCTGCTGCACATATCGCGAGGCGGTTTCCTTGGCACGTCTTGTCGAAGCAGAGATCGTGTCCCCTTATCATGAGATTCTCATCAATACGAGTGTTGGTAACCCAACCGCGCCATCAATCGCGGCGCTTGGGGAATAAGCGATTTTACGGGGCAAGTGGGGAGGTGCACAGTTTCTACCGCCTTTATATAGGGATAAGGATTCCTCTTTTTCACCCACACCTTCTTCTTCCCCTGCCCATCCATTCTCGCACGCTCGAGCTCCAGCGCCCAAGTTCTCACCTTCTCCACAAAGCCATTCCAAACATGTCCGGAGCGGGAGGCAAGTGGGTGGTCTCCTCCGTTACGGAGGAGGACATTACGAAGCTCCGGGAAGCCGGATACCTGGCCGCAAGCATTGCGCACCGGCTTCCAGACGCAGGGCAGATCGTCCCTACTCCAGAACCCCATGAGAGGGTTGTATTCCTTGCCCAGTTCATCCGCGGACTGGGATTCCCCCTCCACCCATTTGTCCGCGGGCCCATTTTCTACTACGGGCTAGACTTCCATGATCTGGCCCCCAATTTCATCCTCAACATCTCGGCGTTTATCATCGTGTGCGAGGCCTTCTTCCGCATCAAGCCCCACTTCGACCTGTGGCTGAAGACCTTCAACGTGAAGCCGAAGGTGGTGGTCGGCCAGCAAGCGGAGTGCGGAGGCGCCATGGTGGGCAAGATGCCCAATGTCACCTGGCTCGAATGCTCCTATGTGGAGACCGTGAAGGGGTGGCAATCGAGGTGGTTCTATATCACCAAGCCGTGCGACGCCAACTGGGCGGCAGGCCCTGAATTCCGATCCGGCATCCCCATGTGGCTCACATCCTGGAAAGAGAAGGGCTTAGCCTAGGGTTCGTCGGTGGAGCTGACCGGACTTCAGACCTGTGTCAAAAATATGATAAGCAAGAAAATCAAGCTTGTCAACATGGTCCAGGTCATTCTCTTCCGCCGGATCCTTCCGTGTCAAAGACGGGCATTCAACATGTGGGAGTTCGACCCAGCCGAACACCAGACACTATGAGAGCTCTTCGACACGATGCACAAAGACGTCTGGAAGGTGTTGTTCAAGGCCGCTGAGGTACCTCCTCCCATTACCGAGGATCGCGGACTCAGCGCAAAGCGCCCTACCAATCCGGTAAGCTCTTTATATCTCACAAGCTTTTCCTTTCCTCAGTATATTAGTGGGAGGGATCTAAGCGTCCAAAACAATTTAACAGGACTAGGTAGCGACAGCGGAGTGAATCGATTGTCCAACTCCACTGCCTGAAGATCCAGCAACGGCTCTCTTAATGGAGATGCTGTTTCCGGCGCCCTATGAGGTGCCGGAGAAGAAGGCCAAGAAGAAGCCCGTGGGGACTAGGAAAGCTCTCCGGCGCAAGGATGTTTCGGACTCATCGTCCGAAGATGCCGAGGCGCACTCCTCCAACAAAAACGAGGAGGAGGAAGAGGAAAGTTCTCCCCCCCAACTGGGGGGGGGGACAAGAAAAGGAAGGCCGCCCCGCCTGGGGAGGCCGAAGGGTCCAAGATGGGAAAGACCCTCCCTCTGGACCACTCCACAACAGCCGCCTATAGCGACGAGGAGTGGCTGCCCAGGGACAAGCCCCTGGCGAAGTCATAAGTATCCGAACACTATAATACTTCCGACATGTTTTGCTTTTATTGCTTATTATCATGTTAAATATGATCGTGCAGTCCGTCCAAAGCCCACATCGACGTATCCTCCTCGGATGGGTCTTTGGGCCTGTCGGCGATTAACAGTGATTCACTCCCGATGGCCACCACCCCCTGGCCTGCGGACAACACCAAGGTGTTGTCTGAGAGGATACTGGACCAACCGGAGACGGTTATGGAAACGCCCAAAGCCAAAATCCCAGACGCCGGGCACATGGGGGGAAGACCCCCATGGATTCTGATGACGGGGGCCGCATCAAGTTTGGACCCCAGCCAGATACTGAGCCAGAACCTATAATGGTTCCGGATTCAGGTAGGCAGCTCCTTACTAAGGGGGGCGAGCCGTATGTGCCGATGACCTCTGTCTATTCAGAGGCATTGGACAACTTGCTGGAAGCGCTTCGCGGCGCTTCCATTGACGAAGAGCACCACACCATCATGAATGCGGTGATCGAGAAGGTTCCGTCTGCCAAAAGCAGATTGACCGAAGCCTGCGCCAGCCTCCTGACAGGCTTTGAGGTAAGTAATCAAATTGTGAGAAAATATGTGTTCGGAAAGAAAGGCCAAACAGAGGATCAAATAATGTCCACAGGAGTCTAATCATAATATGTCTATGTGAATAGGCAGGCGTCGCTGCTGGCTGCTGCCGCTCGTACTGTGGAGGTCTCCGGACTGAAGCGGGACCTGGAGCGGTCCAAGGAAGAGCTCGGCCTCACTAAGAGGCAGCTTGAAGAGAACAGAGGTAAGTGATACCCTGTCTGTACATTGATAAAGAAAAAAATGATTTTAGATCATAGGATCATCATGAACTTTAATAGGGGCCATGACCAAGGTAGCGGCCCTGAAGAAGGCGATGTCCAAGGCTGAAGACAAAGCGGCCAAGGAGCGCATTGAGCGCGAGAAGCAAGAGGCCCGAGTCGGCGAGGTCCAGCAAGAGCTCCAGGATTTTGTCAAAAAATACAAGTCCTTGGAGCGTGACTCTAAGACGCAAGAGTCCGAGCTTGTGAAGGCCCTCCAGAGCGCACAAGATGCCAAGGCCGAAGCCCAAAAGGCCCTCCAGGAGATTCAGGCGGCCAAGAAGATAGTGGTGGGTAAGACATTCATTATGCAAAGCAAGCATGTGAACGAGACTTTCCTTGTACTTACCCGAATTCGGAGCTCTCTAGGAGCGTTCGCAGATCTACCGCGCAGCATATCAGATGCCGTGGAGTTCTACCGAGCCGAAGAAGGGAGCTCGATGGAGAAGTTGTTCTTGTCTCAATATACTGGGACCGAACATCCGATGCCCCTGAGCAACCAGCTGAAGCAACTGGTCGAACTGCACAAGGCGGCCGAACTGGCCATGAAGGACCTCATAGTCTGGCTGTGGCCTGGAGAGCCCCTGCCCAGCAGCTACTTCGGCCTTGTAAAGCGGCTGGTGAGTGTCTGTCCGTGGCTTGAAGTCATTAAGCAGTTAGTCTGCATTGAAGGTGCACGCAGGGCCTTCGCCCGCGCGAAAGTGCACTGGGCGAAGATGGATGCCGAGAAGCTGGTAACAGAGGGGCCGCCGGAGGGCAAGGAGCATCGCCGCCCCGAAAAGTATTATGACAGTGTCCTGAAGGGTGCGCGCCTTGTGGCGGAGGAATGTGCTAAGGATGTAATATTTGAATTAATGTACTCATGTGATCCTGTAATACGAAAATGAGTTCATGTGCGCTATATAGCGCTTGTTGATTTAAAATATTACCTTCTGTGCGGCCGTTTATAAAATATGAGAGTTGGCCAGTCGTCGGCTTCCGCCCCCATGTAACTAGTACTGGGGTGTTTAGGATAAATCTAAGCACTCTTTATCCAAATTTGTTGGTCCTTTAAGGAGGTGTTTAGCGCAGCGAATAGGGCAATCGGACTATGCGGCTTTATCACTCTCACTTAGCCATACAAGTCTACAATTTTAAATTTTGGTAAAGCCCCTAGTATTCGGAGGGCCGAACATGGGGCACTATACACGTCTAAATCGGACAAGGCTGATTCCTCGCCCAAATCGGAAAAAAACTTTAGGGATTTGAGACCTCTCGAACAGCAACCAACTCTTGCCGCATCATGACAGTCAGTTTTTGGCTTCCTCTACTGAGGTGCTCGTCCGGAAGAACCGGGACACAATCGTAGTAGTTCTCCCTGTGCTACCTTAGCCGATATAGCCGAACGTAAGGCACCAAAACATGGGAGCCGGGCAAACCCAACTATTGACCCAAGACATGATTCGGAGCTGATGCATATAATGCTATAAGTTCGGTGTGCCGCACTATCGAAAGTGTTCGGACTTTTCTTGCCGCATTACGGGGTACACTGAAGCCCCTGGCGGACTGAACGTACCAGAGTGTACGGCTGCAATTTATAATAAATAAACGGTCAAGGAAAAAGATGAAGAAATGTAATAATAAGCTAATGCTGTACATTATTTTCCATTGTTATTTAAATAATACGTCAAAGCATATGTATACAAGTAGTGCGTTAAACAAAATAGGACTATTTGACATGTCCTAGTGAAGGGCAAGCTGCGTGTGGGTATGTAAAACAGGTATAACGATCATTATCAGAGACCACCTGGGGATTCCCTTGTACGTCAAAGCTTCTTGCCTCATTGGTGCTTCCTTCCTGTGATGGGTCCGATAATTAGGCTATCGGAAAGGCCTTCCCTAAAATAGGGACCTGAAAAGAAAAGGTGTGCGGTTGAGCCGCATTGTGGACCGTGTCGTAGTCGTGCCTTCGCATATGCCCATGGTATTTTGAGTGCGCAATTATGTACGTGCAACACGAATTTCGCCGCTTGACTGGGACTAGGACAGAGGCCGAATTGCTAGGCGAGCTCTGGACGTGCTGGACGATGCTGTTGTAGGGTACTCCGGACTCGCTTGACGGTGTCCGGGGGCTTTATCGCTGAATTTGCGGTCTGCCTAAGAAGACTGCTTTGTACTTCTGCTGCGAGGGCCACAGTGTGCTCCTCCGTACGGAGCGAGCGCTCTGTGTTTCCATTAACTGTTATAACCCCGCGAGGTCCTGGCATTTTGATCTTGAGGTATGCATAATGCGGTACCGCATTGAATCTGGCAAAATGTAGTTCGTCCGAGCAGCGCGTGATAGCCACTGCGGAAGGGGACGATATCAAAGATTAACTCCTCACTTCGGAAGTTTTCCGGAGATCCGAAGACCACTTCTAGTGTGATTGAATCCGTGCAACAGGCCTCTACACCTGGTATGATACCTTTAAAGGTGGTTTTTGTGGGTTTGATCCTTGAGGGGTCGATGCCCATTTTGCGCACTGTATCCCGATAGAGCTGCCACCGTCCATAAGGACTCGTGTGAGGTGGAATCCGTCAATGATGGGGTCGATGACCAATGCGGCAGAACCGCCATGACGGATACTGGTAGGATGGTCCCTGCGATCGAAAGTGATCAAACAAGAAGACCATGGGTTGAACTTTGGGGTGACTGGCTCCATCGCATAGACGTCCCTTAGTGCACGCTTCTGTTCCCGCTTGGGAATATGGGTTGTGTATATCATGTTCACCGCTTTCACTTGGGGAGGAAATTTCTGTCCTCGTGTGTTCGGTAGCCGGGACTCCTCGTCGTCGTCGCTGTGCAGCCCCTTTTCCTTGTTTTCGGCATTCAACTTGCCGGCCTATTTGAACACCCAGCATTCTCTGTTGGTGTGGTTGGCAGGTTTTTCGGGGGTAAGGTGAATTTGACACAAGCGATCGAGTATGCGGTCCAGACTGGACGGACCCGAATTGTTTCCTCTGAATGGCTTTTTTCGCTGATTGGACTTAGAGCCACTGAATCCGGCATTGACTGTCGTGTCTTTAGCGTTGTCGCCATTGTTGTGATGCTTGTGTCTATTGCGTCGTGGCTTGCCGTTGCTATCTCTGGCATCTGAATTGCCAGGATTTCTTGATGTGTTGTTGCTACGAGCCAGCTAGCTGTCCTCGCCCACGCAAAAGCGGGTCATGAGTGTCGTGAGGGCTGCCATGGACTTCGGCTTCTCTTGGCCGAGGTGTCGGGCGAGCCATTCGTCGCGCATGTTATGCTTAAAGGCCGCTAAGGCTTCGGCATCCGAACAGTCGACAATTTGGTACTTTTTAGTTAGGAACCGAGTCCAGAATTTCCTGGCTGACTCTTCGGGCTATTGGGTTATGTGACTTAAGTCATCAGCATCCGGTGGTCGCACATAAGTGCCCTAGAAGTTGTCAAGGAATGCGTCTTCCAAGTGCTCCCAACTGCCAATGGAGTTTGCCGGCAGGCTATTCAGCTAATGCCGAGCCGGTCCTTTGAGTTTTAGTGGGAAGTACTTGATGGCATGTAGATCATCACCGCGGGCCATGTGAATGTGGAGGAGGAAATCTTCAATCCATACCACGGTGTCTGTTGTACCATCATATGATTCAATGTTCATGGGTTTAAACCCTTCTGGGAATTCATGATCCATTACTTCATCAGTGAAGCATAGGGGGTGTGCGGCGCCTCTATGCCGGGCTACATCACGACGTAGTTCAAATGAGTCTGGTCTGCTGTATTCGGCCCGGCCGGATTTGTTTTTAGCATATCTGGCATGACGGTCATTGTCACGCATTGGGGCGCGCCCTCGTGATCCATAGATCGATCTTGATTGACCTACTTTATTTTCAATTTATCTCACATGTCATGTATGTAGCCCCGGGCCTTCATGTTTTTGCTTGCTTGGCGCCGGGGTGCGGGCTGGACTTCGGGCTGATATGCCGCTTTGTCGCGGCCACGAGATGGTCGGTCAGCTGCATCATGCGCTGGTAGTGTAGGCTTTAATGCCTCCTCCTCGAGTTGAGGTACCAACCTGCGCTTTGGGTAACTTTTGGTTAGGCACTCGAGTCCGTATTCCTCGGCTGCCAGGACCTCAGTCCATTTATCAGTTAGCAGATCTTGATCATCTTGAAGCTGTTGCTGCTTTTTCTTCAGGCATTTTGCAGTGGCTATAAGCCGGCGCTTGAAGCGCTCCTGCTCGACGGGATCCTCAGGCATGATGAATTCTTCGTCGCCAAGGCTCACTTCATCTTTGGAGAGGGGTATGTAATTGTCGTCCTCTCCTTCTCCATCCATTGCCTGTTCCTTAGGGCTAGCTTATCCATCCTCCCGCTCTGCCTGCTCGAAGCCTGGCTGGGCGGGATTGTTTTCGTCTTTGGCACCATCTGAATTAATATTGTCCCTTGTGCCGGTATCGCTATTTTTGCAATGGCGAGGCTTAGAGCGCGCTGATGACGCCAGTGATTAGATTGCTTCTCAAGGGGATTATCCTCCGTTGCCTCATCGCCATCGCTTTCTTTGGGCGTGTCCACCATATATATATATCATATGATGAGGTGGCTGTCCAGCACCCTGTGGGCGGTGGTTCCTGTTCTTCTCTTGCATCGCCATCCATACCGTCGATGTCTTCGGATTCGAAGTCAAGCATGTCGGTTAAGTCATCGACAGTGGCTATTAAGTGGGTGGTGGGTGGGGAACGAATTTTGTCGTCCGCTTCCCACTCAAGCCGGACATAGTTCGGCCACGAGTCTCCTGGCAGAGAGAGAGAGAGAGAGAGAGTCTTCAGTGAATTTAGCACATCGCCTAAGGGCGAGTGCTGAAAGATATCCACGGAGGTAAACTCCATGCTCGGTGCCCAGTCAGATTCGATAGGCACGAGCGCACGCGGTTCGAAGCCTGTGGCCGGAAACGAGTCCGAGGGTCCGATAACACAAGCCTCATAGGAGGTGAAGTCAGTGTTCGGCTCTATCGCCGCTGAGTGTGCGGCCTCCGTGGTGGGGTCCATCCACCCGTCCTCGAATGGCACGATCTGCTCCGGATTGAGGGCCGGGGCAGCCGCGGGCATGATCTCCCGAACACCGTCCAATGGCAGATCTAAGTCATGCTCGTCGTGACTGTTCGGTGCACCTGGCATGGGCTCGAATCCGTCGTAGATCAAGTCTCTGTAGATGTCGACAGTATAGTTCAAACTTCCAAACCTGACCTGATGGCTAGGGGCGTAGCTATCAATCTGTTCCAGATGGCCAAGCGAGTTGGACCGCAGTACGAAGCCGCCGAATACAAAGATCTGTCCGGGGAGGAAAACCTCACCCTGGATCGCATCGTTGCAGATGATTGAAGAAGCCATCAAGCCTTATCGTTACGACACAATGGAACTCTCAATGAAAGCACCAATGTCGGTATCAAAACCGGCGGATCTCGGGTAGGGGGTCCCAATTTGTGCGTCTAAGGCTAATGGTAACAGGAGGCGGGGGACACAATGTTTACCGAGGTTCGGGCCCTCTCGATGGAGGTAATACCCTACTTCCTGCTTGATTGATCTTGACGATTTGAGTCTTACAAGAGTTAATCTACCACGAGATCGTAGAGGCTAAACCCTAAAAGCTAGCCTATGATTATGATTGTTCTTGTCCTACGGACTAAACCCTCCAGTTTATATAGACACCGGAGGGGGCTAGGGTTACACAGAGTCGGTTACAGAGATGGACATCTACATATCCGAATTGCCAAGCTTGCCTTCCATGCAAAGGAGAGTCCCACCCGGACACGGGATGAAGTCTTCAATCTTGTATCTTCATAGTCCAACAGTCCGGCCAAAGTATATAATCCGGCTGTCCGAGGACCCCCTAGTCCAGGACTCCCTCACTCATGCCATAAAATTTCTATCTCCTCGTTTAGTAGCTACAGATACAAGTTCAGATCACTACCTGGTTCGCTTGGCCCTTAAATAAGCATGACCATGTGTAGATACTTTCTCTTCATGCGCACCCATGGGTGTAGGTTGTTGATGCAGAAAACCACAGGCCAGGTGTTGTGCCCGCTGTTTTGCTTACTAAAGGGATCCAGACCATCCATACTATAGCACAGCCTGACAGTCCTATCATCTTCACTGAAATGAGAGAACTCGTCATGGATTGCATTCCACTACCGACCATCCGCAACGTGTTTAATCACTCTGTTATCCCTCTTCCTTGTAGAATGTCAAAGCATAAGCTTTGTCTGCTTCTTGTTTGCATACAAACACTTCAGGAGTGGAATGATTGGAAAGTACCATACAACCTTATAAGGAGTACCGCCAGCCGGTACTCTATCATCATCATTTTCTTCCTGACTTTTGTTTCCCCGCTTGAATTAGGGAAAATTTTCATGTTGGACAACTCGTTAGGTTGGAGTACTCGTTCCGGTAAATGACGCAGTTATTTTTGCACGCATGGTACTTTACCGGCTCCATGTCAAGAGGACACTGTCGGATTCAGAGCTCCGCAGGCCCAAGAAAAGGTTCGAACTCTGGGGTATGTGCGAAGAACTCAACCCCTTCAGCCATCCAGTTTGTCGCCCCCACGGCCTAGACTAATGAACAAGGAAGAAGATGGACACGACAGTTTATCCCGGTTCGGGTCACCTTGCTGTAAGACCCTACTCCTACTTTGTGGTGGATTTTCCTCACGAGGGGATGAGGATGAACTAGTACAAGGGAAGAACAACATTGCGACGTTTGCTCTGGTGAGGGAATTAGTCAGACGTGTTCCGCCTTGTCTATGATGGTGGCTAACCTATACTTATAATGGCCTTGGTCCTCTTCCCCCATAACATTGGCGAGAAGGGATCCCACAGTGGCCAATTCGAACGAGGACAAGTAGTACATCTTATCCTGACAAAAGGTGGTCTTCTCCTGCAAAGCTTCTGGTCGTGACGCTGTGGTGGGCTTAGCAATGACATATGTCCTGCCGTCAGGGAAGATGGCCGACACCTAGGGTGTTGCCCCAAGAGCGACAGCGATGATGATGACGACGATGGTCGGAGGGGTGGCATCATCTCTGGTGGTGAGATTTCCCTTGGCGATGGTCGCGGCGCCTCTAGTAGCGGCGTCCCCTCTTCCGGGGAGAGCATGAGCGACAACAACTACAACAAGCCGCCACACCATCGAGCTCAGACCAGGGAGGGAGACGAGCCGCCTCACCGCCGTGCCCCAGTGAAGCAGGAGGAGGACCCCGACTGAGCGCGGGTGCTACTGGAGCCAGGTCTCAGGAGCCGTTGTAGCCGCGCGGCTGCTTTTGCTTCTTTCTTTCTCCTGCATCAAAAAAGTGCAAGGCCCTGTGGGGGCGTGTAATGGACCACGACGCTTGTGCCATTATGTTATCATTTTTATATTGTGTCTTGGTATTCATGTTGCCGCTGATTGTGATTGGGAGGACTTATCTTAGTGTTCTTGCAGTAGACTCCCATGCCGTGGGAGCGAGTCTTCTCCAGAGCTTGGAATCCCTGCGCACCCCTCGTTCTGGAGGGGTCCTCTAGAGGTTTCCTTCCTGAGGATTCGAAAGTCCTCATGCCTCAGGAGGCACCCTATGGCTGCCTGGTTGGGAAACCTCCGGAGGTGATACACCTCGCATGAGCTCCCGAGCATGGGCTGGTCGCCACTAGTACGTCACGTCGTGATGCCCGGAGACACGGACTCACGAGGGAGTGTGTGCTCGTAAGCTCATTTGAGAGTGTCGCGCGAGGATTAAGACGCCAAAGGCTGGGGCACCAAGGCTTTGGCGAGGTGTGCTTGCGGGTCGCCCCGGCGCGCGCACCGTGCCCAGCCCCCACGCGTGCGACGCGCGAGGAAGAGCAACAGGCAACTATCACTCTCCCTAAGGCAAGACTTGAAAGTGCGAACACTGTGAGAAGAAAAAAATTTCCCCACCCTTTCAAATAAAGATGGGAAAGCTCCAAATTTCATTAAAGAAGTTGCAAATCAGCTACAGAAAGCAAGCAAAAGAACAGCAGTGTCCGGCACCTACACTAGTCTTCTGGTCGTCCCACCAGCACGGAGCATGGGGCCTCCACTAGGACATTGGTGGGAGCCCCCATGAGGCCCAGGGGCGGCACTCAGGAGACTCCGGG
The DNA here is from genome assembly GCA_963921465.1 of Triticum timopheevii. NCBI lineage: Eukaryota > Viridiplantae > Streptophyta > Magnoliopsida > Poales > Poaceae > Triticum > Triticum timopheevii. The sequence continues at coordinate 306,172,843 of OY997272.1, forward strand.
GCGTGTATGGCCCCAACTCATTATTATGTGAGAGTTTCATGAGCAGATACTTGAGAGGCCCATGGCCTTGATCATGGATAGAACTTCCGGAGTGTTGGATGTTCCGGGCATTCTTGATGGGGACCCCGTCCTGCATCTCCAGTCGCGCAGCACCAGGCCTAGAGACACAGTCAATCTTGAATGGGCCCTCCCACATAGGTGAGAGCTTGTGAAGCTCCTCCTGGAGAGCACCCGCCTCAGGACGAGGTCACCCACCTCAAGGGTCCTGGAACGGATGCTACGGCAGTGGTACCACCACAACACCTGCTGGTACCTCGCGATGCGGAGCGAGGCTTGGCGGCGGCCCTCCTCCCCCAGCACGAGGTCCATCCCCCACGAGGCATCCTGGTGTGCCTCGTCAAATGCCAAGACCCACAGGGAGTGATGTCTGACCTCATGAGGGAGGACCGCCTTAGCCTCGTAGACGAGGAAGAATGGGGTCTCGCCCGTGGGCTTGGTCGCGATGGTGCGGATGGACCACATCACGGACTGGAGCTCATCAAGCCATCCCCTGTCATAGGACTCAAGTTTCTTCTTGAAGCTCCTCGTCTTGAAGTCCCTCAGGACCTCCGCATTGGTGCGCTCGACTTGGCCGTTGCTCCATGGGTGTGCCACTAAAGCATAGCATATCTGCATTCCAAGGTTAGCACAATATGTTTTGAAAAAGCTGCTCATGAACTTAGAGCCATTGTTAGTGATGATGCGATTGGGGACCCCGAACTGGCTCACGAGGCCCTTGATGAACTTAACGGCTGAGCCAGCTGGAATGGTGCGCACTGGCTCCACCTCTGCCCACTTGGTGAACTTGTCGATGGCGACGTAGAGGTAGTGGTAGCCCCTGACTGCTCGAGGGAACGGACCCAGGATATCCAGCCCTAGACCTTGAACGACACTGAGAGCAGGACGGTCTGGAGGGCCTGAGCGGGCTAGTCGATCTGTTTGGCATGGAATATGGATGCCTCACAAGATCTCACCAACTCAGGGGCATCGTTGAGCGCCGTGGGCCAGTAGAACCCATTGTGAAACGCCTTGCCCACGAGGGTGCGCGAAGAAGAGTGATATTCGCAATCCCCTTTGTGGATGTCAGCTAGCAGCTCGCACCCCTGCTCCCTGGAGATGCACCACAGAAAGACGTTGTTTGGGCGCCTTCGGTAGAGCTTGCCATCCTAGATGCAATAGGCGGTGGCCTGGTGGGCAACGCGTTCTGCGTCTTCCTCCTTCTTAGGCAAGGTGCCCCGGAGAAGGTACGTCTTGAACTCCTCGGTCCAGCACCCCTCCTGAGGTTTGAGCATGAGGAGCAAGCGAGCTCAAGAGGCCTGACCGCAGGCCGGGGCGCCCGAGGTGGGCGCCATGGGTGGTTCCTCTTGAGGCAGCGCCGGTCCTGCAGTGGGGGGAGCCACCGACGGCTTGAAGAGCCGCTCTTCGAAGATGCCGGGCTTCTGGGGTTCGCGTTGGAATGCCCTCTTGGAGATGTCATCTGCCTCCTTGTTCATGTCGCGTCGAACGTGCTGCAATTCCAAGCCCAAGTACCCTTTTTCAAATTTGCATACCTCTTCTAGGTAGGCCTCCATGTGCTTGTCTCAGGGCTTGTATTCCTTGTTGGAGTAGTTGACGAGGAGCTGAGTATCACCCTTGATGGTGAGGTGTCTGATCCCCAGGGCCACAGTGGCCCTGAGGCAGGGGATCGTGCCTTCATATTCTGTGATGTTGTTGGAGACCTTCTCGCCATGCTAGAAGCAGAGTTGCACGACGTAGTAGAGCTTGCCCTGAGTAGGTGAGATGAGCACGGCTCCAGCCCCCGCGCCCTATCGTGCAAATGCGTTGTCAAAGTACATGACCCAACCATCCGGTGCCTAGTCTCCGGGCGTGAGGGAACGGTCTTCACCCACCCCGCGGTTGGGGGTGTCGATGCATTCTGCCACGAAGTCAGCGAGGGTCACGCCTTTGATGACCCTGGTGGTGCTGAACTCCATCTGGAATGCATGCAGCTTGATGTTTCACTCAGCAACCCTGCCCGCGATGTTGGGGCTTCGGAGCACCTTCTCCAGGGGGTATGCTGGGACGACCTTGATGGGGTGGCCTTGGAAGTAGTGGACAGCTTCGTAGAGGCAACGAGGAGTGCGAGCAGGAGCTTCTGTGGCATGGGGTGGCGCGCCCGCGCATCACGCAACACCGTGCTGATGAAGTACACAGGATGCTCGATGAAGGAGGGGGCGTCAAGGCGTCCTGCCCTTCTTGAGACGAGGGAGCCTTGGGAGCTTTGTCGTCTGGTGGGGCAGCCGGGGCCTCAGGAGCGACGTCCTGAGGTGGCGACGAAACAGTCGGGCACAGGACGCTACGCCGTGCACCCACATCCACGCACTCCTCCCGGACCGCCACGAGTGCTGCGGTGGCTGAGTGGGGTGTGGCGGCTAGGTAAAGCACCAGGGGATCAAGAGGGCGAGGTGCCACCATCACTGCAGGGCTGGGAGGTACTTCTTGAGGTCTTGGAAGGCCGCCTCTGCCTCTAGAGTCCACTCGAACGGGCCCTTCTTTTTCATCAGTTTGAATAACGGGAGGGCGCGCTCGCCTAGCTTGGAGATGAAGTGCCCCAGCAATGTTACGCAGCTCGTGAGCTTCTACATTTCCTTGAGGGTCTGTGGCGGGCTCATCCTTCCTATCGCCTTGATATTCTTTGTGTTATCCTTGATCCCTCTGTGCAACACCAGGAATCCCAGCAGCTTGTCGGACGGAACGCCGAACACTCACTTCTCCGGATTGAGCCGCAAATTTACCTTGCGTAGGTTGGTGAACGTTCCTTCCAAATCTTTGATGAGGGTCCTCGCCTTCCGGGACTTGACCACTATGTCATCGACGTATTCTCGGCATTTCTCCCGAGTTGCCAGCCCAGGGCAATGTGCATCAGTCGGTAGAAGGTTGCGCCAGCGTTGCGCAGCCTGAACAACATGCAGGTGTAGCAATACACCCCGCACGGAGTTAGGAAAGTTGTTTTCTCGATGTCCTGCACCACCTTCTTGATTTGGTGGTATCCTGAGAAGGCGTCCAGGAAGCACAACAAGTCGCACTCGACGGTGGAGTCGATGATCTGATCGATGCGCGGAAGAGGGAAAGGGTCCTGAGGGCAGGCCTTGTTGAGGCTCATGAAGTCGACACACATGCGCTCCTTTATGCCCTTCTTGGGAATGATGACGGGATTGGCCAACCAATCTGGGTGCCCCACTTCCCGAATGACGCCAGCCTCTTGAAGCTTGTGGACCTCCTGGACAATGAACGACTGCTTCTCCGGGTATTGTTGCTGCGCCTTCTGCTTCACCGGTCACGCACCGGGGCACACCATCAAGTGGTGCTCGATCACTCCTCGCGGGACGCCGACCAAGTCCGTTGCCTCCCATGCAAACACGTACTTGTTCGCACAGTGGAAGCTGACCATCGCCTCTTCCTGGTCCGGGCTGAGGCCGGTGCCTATGGTGAAGGTGGGGCCCAAGCCCCCATCGTCGACTGTCACCTGCTTTGTCTCGGCCTGGTCAGAACAACTACTTCTTCTTGGCCGGCACAGCCTCCGGGATCTCCAGAGCGCCCTCCGCGTCCGATCGCACGACCATCGAGGCCTTAAAAGTGAGATTGAGGGCCATGAATGCGTCCTTGGTGTCTCCCACCATGGTGAGCACACCGCTGCTCCCCGGCAGCTTGATGATGTTATAGCCGGGGTGAGTCACTGTCATGAACTTGGCGAGGGCCGAATACCCGAGAATGGAGTTATACGGGAGGCCGATACGGGCGACATCGAAGTCGATGAGCTCGGTGCGGTAGTTGTTGCACATATCGATGGTGACAGGGAGGCGGATCTGCCCCCAAGGAAGGGTGGGGCCGTCGACCACCCTAGAGAAAGGCTTGGTGGGGAGGAGCTAGTCTTAAGGCACATGAAGCTGACTGAAGCCTTCTATGGAGAGGACGTTGAGCCCAGCATCACCGTCGATGAGGGTCCTGGTGACCGCAACGTTGCAGATGGTGGGGGTGCAGAGCATGGGGAGCGCGTCGACGCCGACCGTGGTCTTGGGGTGATCCCTGGAGTCGAAGATGATGTTGGCCTCAGGCGCCCCCGGCCTGGAGGAGTCCCCCCCATCACGACTGGGTGGGCCCCACCTGCCGAAAGAGCTGCTTGACGTGGCAACTTGAAGTGGGCCCCCCGAGGATGACCATGGCAAAGTGGGGCGCCGGAGCCATGAAGCGCGCGACAAACAAATCGCGCAACTACTCCCAGGAGGATACCGAAGACTCCGGCTGGTTGAGCAGCCAGGAACGAGGAACGCCTGTGAGAGCCATAGGGAACCAGCTTTCCATTACTTTGTCGTCTCCGCCAGCCGCCGAGACGGCCTCCGCGTACACCCAGAGGAACTCCATTGGGTCCGCCGCGCCGTCGTACCTTGGTGGCAACTCCGGCTTGAACTTCAGTGGACACTGCACCTTTCGCAAGTCGGGGGAGAAAGCTCGAAGGCCCGCAATGCCTCCGAACATGCCCGGCGGACCGGCAGGAGGGTGGCGCCTGCCATGGGAACCGAGCGGCGAGGGTGGAGCGCGACTGATGAAGATGCAGATCTTCGACACGCCCCTACCTAGCACGCCAAATTCGGATTTGAGGGTTCTGCAGACCCAACAAAAGGTCTGAAATCCTTCAGCCAACCAATTCGTCGCCCCCATGGCCTAGATCGATGAACAAGGACGAATATGGACACGACAGTTTACCCAGGTTCAGGCCATTTTGCGGTGTAAGACCCTACTCCTGCTTTGTGGTGGATTTGCCACACGAGGGGCTGAGGATGAACTAGTACAAGGGAAGAACAACCTCGCGAGGTTTGCTCTGGTGAGGGAATGAGTCAGAGGTGTTCTGCGTTGTCTATGGTGGTGGCTAACCTATACTTATAATGGCCTTCGTACTCTTCCCCCAGAACGTTGGCGGGAAGGGATCCCACAGTGGCCAATTCGAACGGGGACAAGTAGTACATCTTATCCTGACAAAAGGTGGTCTTCTCCTACAAAGCTTCTGGTCGTGACGCTGCGGTGGGCTCGGCGATGACACCCGTCCTAGCGGTCTTGGTCTCATTGAATGGGAATGGAAACCTTTGGCTGATTCCTGGGGACCCTGCGCCTACGGTTGCCTCCTTAGCACCAAAGAGCAAAGGTACTCCCCTGCTCCCGCTGGCGCCCGCCTGCCTTGGTTGTCATGGCTTGCGTCACCTCGACCTCATGAGGTTGAGCACCTTCATAGAAACCTCCGCTCCTCAGGAGGCAGCCTGGGAAGGCTCCTCCCTTCGGAGGTCTTGGCATCGTCGACTGATGTCTACTACACAACCTTCTTCTTGTAGACATTGTTGGGCCTGCAAGTGCACAGGTTTGTACGACAGTAGCACATTTCCCTCAAGTGGATGACCTAAGGTTTATCAATCCGTGGGAGGCATAGGATGAAGATGGTCTCTCTCAAACAACCCTGCAACCAAATAACAAAGAGTCCGTTCTGTCCCCAACACACCCAATACAATGGTAAATTGTATAGGTGCACTAGTTCGGCGAAGAGATGGTGATACAAGTGCAACATGGATGGTAGATATAGGTTTTTGTAATCTGAAATAATAAAAACAGCAAGGTAACTAATGATAAAAGTGAGCATAAACGGTATTGCAATGATACGAAACAAGGCATAGGGTTCATACTTTCACTAGTGCAAGTTCTCTCAACAATAATAACATAGATAGATCATATAGCAATCCCTCAACATGCAACAAAGATTCACTCCGAAGCCGCTAATAGCGGAGAACAAACGAAGAGATTATGGTAGGGTACGATACCACCTCAAAGTTATTCTTTTGGATCGATCTATTAAAGAGTTCGTACTAGAATAACACCTTAAGACACAAATCAACCAAAACCCTAATGTCACCTAGATACTCCATTGTCACCTCAAGTATCCGTGGCATGATTATACGATATGCATCACACAATCTCAAATTCATCCAACCAACACAAAGTACTTCAAAGAGTGCCCAAAAGTTTCTACCAGAGAGTCAAGAAAACGTGCGCCAACCCCTATGCATAGGTTCATGGGCGGAACCCGCAAGTTGGTCACCAAAACATACATCAAGTGGCATGTGATATCCCATTGTCACCACAGATAAACATGGCAAGACAAACATCAAGTGTTCTCAAATAAAGACTCAATCAGATAAGATAAATTCAAGAGGGAAACTCAATTCATCACAAGAGAGTAGAGAGGGGAGAAACATCATAAGATCCAACTATAATAGCAAAGCTCGCGATACATCAAGATCGTGCCAAAGAGAGAACATGAGAGAGAGAGAGAGAGATCAAACACATAGCTATTGGTACATACCCTCAGCCCCGAGGGTGAACTACTCCCTCCTCGTCATGGATAGCGTCGAGATGATGAAGATGGCCACCGGTGATGGGTTCCCCCTCCAACAGGGTGCCGGAACGGGCTCCCAGGAGGTTTTTGGTGGCTATAGAGGCTTGCGGCAGCGGAACTCCCGATATATCTTGATATTCGATGTTTTTAGGGTATGTAGGCTTATATAGGCGAAAGAAGTTGGTCGGGGGGTGCTCGAGGGGCCCACGAGACAGCGGGGCGCGCCTAGTAGGGGGCACCCCCCTATCTCCTGGCCTCCTCGAGGATCTTCTGACGTGAACTCCAAGTCTCCATGATCATATTCTTCCAAAAAATCACGCTGCCGAAGGTTTCATTCAATTTGGACTCCGTTTGATATTCCTTTTCTTCGAAATACTGAAACAGGCAATAAAACAGCAATATGGGTTGGGCCTCCAGTTAATAGGTTAGTCCCAAAAGTAATATGAAAGTGTATAATAAAGCCTGTAATCATTCAAAACAGATAATAAAGTAGCATGAATGCTTCATAAATTATAGATACGTTGGAGACGTATCAGCATCCCCAAGCTTAATTCCTACTTGTCCTTGAGTAGGTAAATGATAAAAGAAAGAATTTATGAAGTGTGAATGCTAGAAGGTGCACAAGTCTGATCAATGATAATTTCAATCACCCTTTCTAGCATCATAATATGTCATAACAGTAGTTTATCTCAGAAAACTTCTCAGATAAAGTAACAAGCAATTCACCTGTCAAAGCATAGACCATAAACTTTCTTGAAAACTAGCAAACTTCATTCTCAGTCATCAAACAATTGCAATTCATCTTATTTTCAGGAATAGAAAACTCCACATACTTAACTATCATATAGTCTTCTACAATTGCTAACACTCACGCAATACTAATAGTTATGGAGTTTCAATCAGACACTGAGAAAGATAGGGGTTTATAGTGTTGTCTCCCAACGTATTCACCTTTGGGTGATGTCAACAATAATAGTTCATGCTAACTTACATCCCATTGGATATATATATCACGATCTTCCCAACACAAGGTGCTTGCCAAAGGATAAAATGAGAAAGGGAAAGGTGAAGATCACCTTGACTCAAGCATAAAAGTAAAAGACATAAAGTAAAATATAGGCCCTTCGCAGAGGGAATCGGTTGTCATGCGCTTTTAAGGTTGGATGCACAAAATCTTAATGCGAAAGAATGTCACTTTATATTACCACTTGTATATGGACCTTTATTATGCAGTCCGTCGCTTTTATTGCTTCCATAACAAGATCGTATAAAGCTATTTTCTTCACACCAAAAGATCATACATAATTAGAGAACAATTTTTATTGCTTGCACTGATGACAACTTACTTGAAGGATCTTACTCAATCCATAGGTAGGTATGGTGGACTCTCATGGCAAAACTGGGTTTAAGGATATTTGGAAGCACAAGTAGTATCTCTACTTGGTGCGAGGAATTTTGGCTAGCATGAGGGGGAAATGCAAGCTCAACATGTTTGAATGATCCATGACAATATACTTTAACTGAGATGTCGGAAAACATAACCCATTACGTTGTCTTCCTTGTCCAACATCAACTCTTTTAGCATGTCATACTTAATGAGTGCTCCCAATTATAAAAGATGTCTAGGATAGTGTATTTATATGTGAAATCTCTCTTCCTTCAATATTCTTTCATGAGTTGTTCAAATGACCAATATAATGCCTGCTAACCTTCAATAAATTTACAACCTCTACTTCTTAGATGTGAAGTCATTACTCCCCATGGGATAAGCAAATGAGGCATATATAATTTCATATTTATGACATTCAACTCATTCAACCATTTACTCATAGGATATAAGTGAAGCACACGAGTAAATGACAAACTACTCCAAAAAAATAAGTGAAGATCAGAGCGTAGCTAAATAATTATGTAACTATGTGAAGACTCTCTCTCATTTAAGAATTTCAGATCTTGGTATTGTATTCAAACAGCAAGCAAAACAAAATAAAATGACATTGCAAGGATAGCACAACTCATGTGAAGAAGCAAAAACTTAGGTTCAACCGATACTAACCGATAGTTGTTGAAGAAGAAAGGTGGGATGCCTAACGGGGCATCCCCAAGCTTAGATGCTTGTGACTTCTTGAAATATTTTCTTGGGGTGCCTTGCACATCCCCAAGCTAGAACTTTTTTGTGTCCTTAATTCCTCTCATATCATGGTTTCTCTTTTTATCAAAAGCTTCATCCACAAACTCAACAAGAACTCGTGAGATAGGTTAGTATAAACCAATGCAAAACCTTATCATTTTCTACTGTAACAAATCACTAAAATTATTATTCAACATTGCATATTAAATTCCTCTGCATATTTAACACTCCTATCCTCAAATAGAATCATTAAACAAGCAAACATATGCAAACAATGCAACCATAAAAGCAATCTGTGAAAACAGTATAGTCTGTAAAGAATGCAAGATTCATCATACTTACGTAACTCCAAAAATTATTAAATAAAATTCCCATTGTAGTAAATTTATCAGAGCTCATTATGCAAAAAGTTTCAACATTATATCATGCTCTGACTTTTCTAGGGATTTTTGCAACAGCGGTAAACTTTTTGTTTTCAAACAGCAACATGTATAAAAACAGTGCATGGTAAAGGCTATCCTTGGCTTTTTTTATTGAAACAAAAGATGCAAAACATTATTATAAATAACAGCAAGCAAATACTAACAAAAGAAAATGACGCTCCAAGCAAAACACATATCATGTGGTGAATAAAAACATAGCTCCAAGTAAAGTTACCGATAGACGAAGACGAAAGAGGGGATGCCATCCGGGGCATCTCCAAGCTTAGGCTCTTGGTTGTCCTTGAATATTACCTTGGGGTGCCTTGGGCATACCCAAGCTTAGGATCTTGCCACTCCTTATTCCATAGTCCATCGAACCTTTACCCAAAACATGAAAACTTCACAACACAAAACTCAATAGAAAACTCGTAAGCTCCGTTAGTATAAGAAAATAAAACCACCACTTAGGTACTGTAATGAACACATTCTAAATTCATATTGGTGTAATATCTACTGTATTATAACTTCTCTATGGTTCATACCCTCCGATACTACTCATAGATTCATCAAAATAAGCAAACAACACATTGAAAACAGAATCTGTCAAAAACAGAACAGTCTGTAGTAATCTGTATCAAACGTATACTTCTGGAACTCCAAAAATACTACCAAAGTAGGAATTCCTAAGAAATTTGTGTACCAGTCCAGAGCAAAAGTAATCAGATCATAAGCACGTCTCTGTGAATTAACGAAACTAATTTACTGGGTGCAAAAGTTTCAGATTTTTAGCAGGATCAACACAACTATCACCGTAAGCTATCCTAAAGGTCTTACTTGGCACTTTATTGAAACAAAAGCTATAAAACATGATTACTACAGTAGAATAATCATGTGAACACACAAAAACAGTAAAGTTAAATATTAGATTGTCTCCCAACAAGCGCTTTTCTTTAATTCCTTTCTAGCTAGGCATGATGATGACAATAATGCTCACATAAAAGATAAGAATTGAAACATAACAGGAGCATCATGAAGCATATGACTAGCACATTTAAGTCTAACCTACTTCCTATGCATAGGGATTTTGTGAGCAAACAACTTATGGGAACAATAATCAACTAGCATAGGAAGGTAAAACAAGCATAACTTCAAGATTTTAAGGACATAGAGAGGAAACTTGATATTATTGCAATTCCTACAAGCATATGTTCCTCTCTCATAATAATTTTCAGTAGCATCATGAATGAATTCAACAATATAACCAGCACCTAAAGCATTATTTTCATGATCTACAAGCATAGAAAATTTACTACTCTCCACATAAGCAAAATTCTTCTCATGAATAGTAGTGGGAGCAAACTCAAAAAAATAATTATCATGTGAGGCATAATCCAATTGAAAACTAAAATCATGATGACAAGTTTCATGGTTATCATTATTATTAATAGCATACAAGTCATCACAATAATCATCATAGATAGCAACTTTGTTCTCATAATCAATTGGAACCTCTTCCGAAATAGTGGAATCATCACTAAATAAAGTTGACACTCTTCCAAATCCACTTTCATATTCATCACAATAAGATTCAACATCCTCCAAAATAGTGGGATCACTACTTCCTAAAGTTGACACTCTTCCAAACCCACTTTTATCAATATAATTATCAGAAATAGGAGGCATGCTTTCATCATAATAAATTTGCTCGTCAAAACTTGGGGGACAAAAAATATCATCTTCATCAAACATAGCTTCCCGAAGCTTGTGGCTTTGCATATCATTAGCATCATGGATATTCAAGGAATTCATACTAACAACATTGCAATCATGCTCATCATTCAAAGATTTAGTATCAAACATTCTATAGATTTCTTCTTCTAGCACTTGAGCACAATTTTCCTTTTCATCATACTCACGAAAGATATTAAAAAGACGAAGCGTATGAGACAAGCTTAACTCCATTTTTTTGTAGTTTTCTTTTATAAACTAAACTAGTGATAAAACAAGAAACAAAAAGATTCGATTGCAAGATCTAATGATATACCTTCAAGCACTCACCTCCCCGGCAACGGCGCCAGAAAAGAGCTTGATGTCTACTACACAACCTTCTTCTTGTAGACGTTGTTGGGCCTGCAAGTGCACAGGTTTGTAGGACAGTAGAAAATTTCCCTCAAGTGGATGACCTAAGGTTTATCAATCCGTGGGAGGCGTAGGATGAAGATGGTCTCTCTCAAACAACCCTGCAACCAAATAACAAAGAGTCTCTTGTGTCCCCAACACACCCAATACAATGGTAAATTGTATAGGTGCACTAGTTCGGCAAAGTGATGGTGATACAAGTGCAATATGGATGGTAGATATAGGTTTTTGTAATCTGAAATAATAAAAACATCAAGGTAACTAATGATAAAAGTGAGCGTAAACGGTATTGCAATGATACGAAACAAGGCATAGGGTTCATAGTTTCACTAGTGCAAGTTCTCTCAACAATAATAACATAGATAGATTATATAACAATCCCTCTACATGCAACAAAGAGTCACTCCAAAGCCACTAATAGAGGAGAAGAAATGAAGAGATTATGGTAGGGTACGAAACCACCTCAAAGTTATTCTTTTGGATCGATCTATTAAAGAGTTCGTACTAGAATAACACCTTAAGACACAAATCAACCAAAACCCCTATGCATAGGTTCATGGGCGGAACCCGCAAGTTGGTAACCAAAACATACATCTAGTGGCACGTGCTATCCCATTGTCACCACAGATAAACATGGCAAGACATACATCAAGTGTTCTCAAATAAAGACTCAATCCGATAAGATAACTTCAAGAGGGAAACTCAATTCATCACAAGAGAGTAGAGAGGGGAGAAACATCATAAGATCCAACTATAATAGCAAGGCTCGTGATACATCAAGATCGTGCCATAGAGAGAACACGAGAGAGAGAGAGAGAGAGAGAGATCAAACACATAGCTACTGGTACATACCCTCAGCCCCGAGGGTGAACTACTCCCTCCTCGTCATGGATAGCGCCGGGATGATTAAGATGGCCACCGATGATGGGTTCCCCCTCCGGCAGGGTGCCGGAACAGTCTCTCGAGAGGTTCTTGGTGGCTACAGAGGCTTGCGGTGGCGGAACTCTCGATCTATCTTGATATTCGATGTTTTTAGGGTACGTAGGCTTATATAGGCGAAAGAAGTTGGTCGGGGGTGCTCGAGGGGCCCTATGGGGGGGGGGGGGCGCCCCCTATCTCTTGGCCTCCTCGAGGATCTTTGGACCTGAACTCCAAGTCTCCAGGATCATATTCTTCCAAAAAATCACGCTGCCGAAGGTTTCATTCCGTTTGGACTCCGTTTGATATTCCTTTTCTTCGAAATACTGACACAGGCAATAAACAACAATATGGGCTGGGCCTCTGGTTAATAGGTTAGTCCCAAAAGTAATATATAAGTGTATAATAAAGCCCGTAATCATTCAAAACAGATAATAAAATAGCATGAATGCTTCATAAATTATAGATACGTTGGAGACGTATCATCGACCTCGCGAGGCTTGGCCCCTCGCGAGGGTCTTGACTTGTTGGTGTCGTAGATGGGCCGTACCAGGCCGTTGATGGAGCCACGCCGCGGGCTGCAACCAGGCAAGTCTGGGTACCCTAGGTTCCCAGAACGCCGAGAGACACAATACCTTCCTTGCCTCATCGATACATTTTGCCAACGCGTTGCCTTCAGGCAGAACATCATGCAAAAACTTCAAATTCATATCGACGGAAGTGTTTGTGCTATTGCTTTTTGCCTTATGTCCATAAGATTCATCGTGACACTTAGTTGGGTGTGTTTTGCCTTGCAACCAACATTCAAAGGAGTTGTTGAGTCCTTCACAAGAGTTGCCAGTTTGGTAGCCTCTCTACGAGAAGCTGCCTCAGTGCTAGTCTCTTTCTCGATCAACTCTTGCATGTGTTCATCATGCACCATTCCCACCAATTTGCCCGAGATGATTGCCTCATCCAATTTGGCCTCCTCACCTTCATCGGACTTTTCACCGGACTCATCGTATTCATCACCGTCAGATTGTTCATCATGTCCATCCATCATCCATTCTTGTTCCTCGTCATGCTCCGCTCCTTCAAGTGACATCCCATCGTCACCATGACTTGTCCATGTTGTATACCGGGCATTAAACCACTAGCCAACAACTGCTTATGCAAGTCTCCCAATTCAATTGTGTACATAACATAACTCTTGCAAACAACACATGGACAACATATTTTCTTCGAACCCTTTTTCCTAACATATTTCTCCACAAACTTTAAGAAGTCTATCAAACCATTAACAAAATCATTTGACGCCCATGGTATGGAGCACATCCAACTACGATCCATCATTCAACGCCAAAACCTGCAACATATATACATACATAACGTAATAGATTATTATTCGATCTAAGAATATGGAAAATTAAAAAATTCAGCATGACCATTTCTAACAATGGGACATATTGAGGTCCCAGCAAATTGACGAAATGGATCTTAATCAACATTTCGATGAGATTTGGCACTCATTTGTATTCCCTAGATATTTTCAACAAACGCATCCGCTCAACTGAATGTTAAATTGCCAAACACGCCCACCGCACCACACACCAACAATAAAGTACACATGCATGCGCATACATACACACAAGGTTGAATTTAGAAAAGAATTCTCACTTAAAATGTGTCTCCTCGCGCTCTATGATGTCATGTACGATCGATTAGATGAGACAAGAAGAGAGAGATGTCGTGGATGATCAATGGTGAGAGGAGGAAGAGCAAGAGGAAGAGGGCATTGTGGGAGAGGAAGAAACCAGGGAGGGGAAGCCACTGAATCTGGAAGCAAACATCACACATGATCTTATCACTAGTAGGTGGCAGGAGTGGCCTGCCACTGCAAAGTGATGTAGACTACAACCCCAACTGGGAAAATATTTTGTGGCGGGTAGAAATTTCTTCCTGCCAAAGTTATGTAAACTACCACTGGCGGGCGTGCTGGAGGACCCGCCATAACTATGTTCTTGTCATGGTGGTCTCACGAAAGATGCCATGGGATGGCTAAAGAGAGGGACAGGCAAGAGGCAACCGATGGGCTCCAGAAGTGGGGTCGGTGCGAGCGAGTAGGAGATGCAAGACGTACCGAGGTTCAGGGCTCTCTGGAGAGATAACACCCCTAGTCCTGCCGAGAGTGGTTTATATGAAGTGGATACAAGCTTGCTCCTTGAGTTCTTTTGGGCAAGGAGGAAGATAGGCCAGTGCATAGGCTGACATTCTCCGTGGGTGGGTGTGCATGTGTGATAAGGATCAACCCTTTGCATGGAGATCCCCTGGGGGGTTTTACAGGCCAACTCCCGCCAGGGGTTACACTGGTAAAGATACATGGGCGCGGGGCTGGGATGTCAGTGTCTGGGAAGCCGATGCTGGGGCCCGCCGGGTACCAGGGCACGCCGGGTTGTCCAGGCACGGGCCCCATGCGCTAGAGGGCACTATTCCCCATATTATCGTCCATCACGGAGTGGTTGAGCCGGCTCGACTATAGTGGCGCGTAGCCTGCTTGCCTTCGGCTCACGTCAGCAGGATGTAGGCGCACCGTTGCCATGCCCGCCCTGGTCAATGAGGTAGGTGGGCCACTGTTGCCACACCCACACCAGTCAATGGGGTAGGTGGGCTACTGTTGTCGCGCTCATCCCTGCGTGGGCACTTGTTCTGTCGTACGCCTTGGATGGGACGGGAGCTGACCCATGGCCGGGTTGAGGGGTGCACTATGGTTGTGCTCGTTCGTCTCAGGAGATTCGTCTTCTGGGAACCGGCCGGCTTGCGCTAGCTGGCCGACCGGGTCGCGACGCCTAGCCGGGTTGCGCTGGGAGGCCGGCCAAGGTCAACCCGGCTTGAGGGGCACCACCCGCCTCGAAGTTTTTTGAAAGGATCCGGGTTCCATTGCCAACCTGGTGTCCATTCCCCCAATAGTAGTCCCCAAAGCTGTGAAGGGTTGGGTTGGTTGGGTTGGTGAAGTCCCTCAGCAGGAAACCGAGGCATCGCAGTTTCCTCTTCTTTGAGAAGGCGACATAGGGTTGGTGAAGCTTGGGGCCGCTGGGTCCGACAACACCCACTGTGTGCCGGCTTCCAGAAGCCGGATCACAGCAACCCGGTACGAGTGGGAAACCAAGGCGTTCGCCGAATCTTGAACAGGACGGACACGCCTCCTGCGGCCCCACCCTAGGGCCACGTGGCGAGTGGCAGCCGGAGAGGCCCTGCCAGGCCACGCGCGCAATGGGACGCGACTGTGGGCTGGGCCCTGACACAACACGCCCTTGACCCACGCGCGAGGACTAATTATGGCCACTGCAGATGGTTGCCCTTCTCCTAGCAATTTATTTGTGTGAGAAAACGCGCCCACATAATGCGGCGGAGTGGGAACATGGGCGCAACCGATCCCACTACCCCATGTCTGGCCGTGGTTATAAAACGGGGTCAGGGAGCGGTGGAGACAGTCACGCACACACCCCGTGCCTTGCTCTTCTCCTTCTCCCATCTCCAATCTTGCTTTGACTGCAGAGCCCCATCACTGCCCACAGCGCTCCGCGGCTGCCTCAACTTCTTTTTCCTCCTTCTCGCCGCTACATTTCTCCATCGATGGCACTGCCCAAAGGGTCGTGGGAGGGCTCCGAGACCACGGAAGCGGACATCCAATACCTCCGGAACACCAAGCGGCTGCCGCGGGGAACAGAGGTGGCCGCGCGCGTGGCTGGGGAGGAGAGGGAGCCGCAACCACAGGAGGGCGAGCGGGTGGTCTTCTTTAGCCATTTCAACTGCGGATTTGGCCTCCCCGCGAGTACCTTCTTCCGCACGTTTCTTTCTTTCTTCGGGCTCCAACCACACCATCTTGGTGCCAACGCCATCTTATAGCTCTCTGGCTTCGTGACGCTGTGTGAGGGTTATCTGGGCGTGGAGCCTGACTTGGAGCTTTGGAGCCGCTTCTTCTTTCTGAAGCAGCAGGGGCCGGAGGCCGGGTGATGTCTAACTGCGGGGCTGCCATCATCTTGATTTGCTCGAATTGGGCATGCCCCAAGATGCCGCTGGAAGATTCAGCCAAGAAGTGGTAGAACTCCTTCTTCTACGTGTGCAATGTCGGTGGAGGCACCGATGCCATCAACCTGCCATCGTTTGTCAACGAGCAGTCGGCTGCCAAGCTGCGCTGGGGCTATATAGCCAAGAACCGCCGCAGGGGCTACTGACCTATGTAGCCGGGTCGTGGAGATGACCATGCATGAGGGACTGAAGGGGATGGATCTTGTCGCTGCCTTCATCGTGCACCGGGTGCTGCCACTGCATCGCCGAGCTCACATTATCAGCTTGATGGGGGACTGGCATGACCCGACCCGGATGTCGGCCAACCAGATGATGCTGGAGCAAGTGGTGGACTGGGTCAACTCCATCTCCAAGGCCGGGATGACCCCAGAATGGCGCTTCAGGAAGGTGCCCTACTCCCAGGCGACTCCGGCATTGCTGGTGAGTCGTTGGTCTTCATTCTTCGCAATGTCTCAGCTACTCCATCGTCATGATGTGATGAGGGAGGTGCTGCTGCTCGCCATCCAACCGAAACATGACGGGAGGAGGACGCAGGTAGCACACGCCGAGCAAGCTGGCTCAGATGGGGAGGAGTCCTTCGCCGAGAACCCGGGGCCGCCTCAGACGGAGCCGGCTGGCGCCGTGGCTGACGTAGCGTGCTGTGCTAGTAAGTCTTCACAACCCGGTCTCCTGCAAGACTGGCCGAATGACGACGGGGAGACCCTGATGGATACTGGCGGTGCAGCGTCGCCTAGGGGAGGAGATGGTAGCGTCAACCCCCCAAGGCGGCCGAAGAAGACGGCCCGGGTCAGGTCGTCCCGTGGACCGGCAGCGATGAGCCGTCATCACAGGAAGGACACGATGCCGCCGAAGTGCGCGACATAGGGGCGCCCACGCATGGCAAGACGATCGGGAAGAACATGCGCAAGGTCGTTCTGGTCGCACGGCCGAGGCTGCCTGTCCCGACGGTGGTCGGGTAAGCATCCCTTGTCGGTTCCTACTTGCTGCTTGTTTTTGTTCTTCTTATGTTATCGTAGGGCACCTCTCAACCTGGTGGTGGCGGCCACTGATAATCCCCAAGTGCTGGGAATCATCATAGCAATTTCCAAAGGTGGAAGTGATAAGTATGGAGTGTTGAACCCACAAGGAGCTAAATGTAAGATCAATATTCTCTCAAGTCCTATCTGCCATTGACACGACTCTGCGTACACCGAACGTTCGCTTCCAACTAGATACGAGAAATAAAACTACGTTGTGGTTATGAAGAGGATAACTTTGCGTGATATCGGAGAGCTAAAATATAAAAGTAGGTGCTCTTATCATAAACTTAGAATATATTACTAAATATTATAAGTTGTGAGTGTGGAATAATGATGGATCGGTGTGCGGAATTATCCTAGTTAATTGTTAACAAAAGCAGTAGTCGTCATTGCTATTTCATATGAGGGAGAGGCATAAGCTAACATACATTCTCTTCTTCGATCATATGCACTTATGATTGGAACTCTAGCAAGCATCCGCAGCTACTAAAGATCATTAAGTTAAAACCCAACCATAGCATTAAAGCATCAAGTCCCCTTTATTCCCATACACCATGTCCCACTTATCCGTGTTTGTGTTTCAGTCACTCACGCAACACAGACAATATGTAAACCATGGACATATTGCAACACCCTACAGCGGGAATCCCTCACGCTTGCATGACACGGAGGGCACCATAGGACAGCACCAAAGTAAAACATGCAACTCGTACCAATCTAGATCATCAATCAACCCAAAGACAAAAGATATCTACTCAAAACATCATAGGATGGCAACACATCATTGGATCATAATATGTGGCATAAAGCGCCATGCTCAAGTAGGGATTACAGTTGGGTGCGGGAGAGTGGACCGCGTAAAAGAGATGAGGATGGTGATGATGATGGTGATGTGGATGAAGACGATCACCGCAATGATGATTCCCCTCCCGATGGCATCCGGCACCACTAAGAGAGAGGAGGAGAGGTCCTCCCCCTTGTGCTTCCTCCCCCATGGCCTCCCCCTGGATGGGGAGAGGTTCTCCCTCTGGTCCTTGGCCATCATGGCGATGATGGCCCCTCCGAGATCCTTCCCCATGGCCTCCGGTGATCATGGCCCCCTCCAGCAGGGTGCCAGAGAGGGCCTAGATTGATTTCTCATGGCTACAGAGGCTTGCGGTGGCGGAACTTTCGATCTAGGTTATTCCCGAAGGTTTCTGAATTTATAGGAGAGGTTGGCGTTGATTTCAAGTCAGGGGGGTCTCCGGGCTGTTCACGAGGCAGGGGGTGCGCCCCAGGGGGTGGGCGCGCCCCCACCCTCGTGGGCAGCCCGGGACTCTTCTGGCCCAATGCTTGCACTCCCAGGGCATCTTTTGGTCCATAAAAATTCATCAAAAATTGGCACGTCAATTGGACTCCGTTTGGTATTCCTTTTCTGTAAAACTCAAAAACAAGGAGAAAACAGAAACTGGCACTGGGCTCTTGGTTAATAGGTTAGTCCCAAAAATCATATAAAATAGCATATAAATGCATATAAGACATCCTAGATGGATAATATAATAGCATGAATACTTCATAAATTATAGATACATTGGAGACGTATCAACATCCCCAAGCTTAATTCCTGCTCGTCCTCGAGTAGGTAAATGATGAAAGAAATAATTTATGAAGTGTGAATGCTAGAAGGTGCACAGGTTTGATCAATGATAATTTCAATAACCTTTTATAGCATCATTATATGTCATAACAATATCTCATCTAATAAAACTTTGCATGATCAAGTAACAAGCTATTCACATGTTAAAGTATAGATCATGACCTTTCTTGAAAACTAACAAACAGTGCTCTTAGTCATCAAACAACAACAATTCATCTTATTTTCAGGAAGGGTCTATGTAAGAGCTCTGATTTAGCAAATCCCATATACCCAACTATCATGTAGTCTTTCACAATTGCTAACACTCATGTGATATTTATGGGTTCAAAGTTTTAATCGGACACAGAGAAAGATAGGGGCTTATAGTTTTGCATCCCAACCTTTTACCTCGAGGGTAATGTCAACAATAATACTTTATGAAAACCTACATCCAAGTGGATATATATATCCGGATCGCTCCAACACAAAGCGCTTGCCAAAATGAAAAGTTTAAAAAGGAAAGGTGATGATCACCATGACTCTTGTATAAGGGTAGAAGATAAAAGTAAAAGATAGGCCCTTCGCATAGGGAAGTAGAGGTTGTCATGCGATTTTAATGTTGGATGCACAAAATCTTAATGCAAAAGAACGTCACTTTATATTGCCTCTTGTGATAGAGACCTTTATTATGCAGTCCGTCGCTTTTATTTCTTCCCTATCACAAGTTCGTATAAAGCTTATTTTCTTCGCACTAATAGATCATACATATTTAGAGAGCAATTTTTATTGCGTGCACCAATGACAACTTCCTTGAAGGATCTTACTCAATCCATAGGTAGGTATGGTGGACTCTCATGGCAAAACTAGTTTAAGGGATGTTTGGAAGCACAAGTAGTATTTCTACTTGGTGCAAAGAATTTGGCTAGCATGAGAGGGAAAGGTAAGCTCAACATGTTGGATGATCCAAGACAATATACTTTATTTTGGATATAAGAAAACATAACCCATTACGTTGTCTTCCTTGTCCAACATCAACCTTTTAGCATGTCATATATTAGTGAGTGCTCACAATTACAAAAGATGTCCAAGATAGTATATTTATATGTGAAATCTCTCTCCCTTCAATATTCTTTCATGAATTGTTCAAGTGACCAGTTCTGCGTTTGCTAACTTTGAATAAGTTTACTACCTATACTTATTACGTGTGAAGTCAT
This sequence comes from Triticum timopheevii, assembly GCA_963921465.1. Classification (NCBI taxonomy): domain Eukaryota; kingdom Viridiplantae; phylum Streptophyta; class Magnoliopsida; order Poales; family Poaceae; genus Triticum; species Triticum timopheevii. The sequence continues at coordinate 306,192,826 of OY997272.1, forward strand.
TACTCCCCATCGTATAAGCATATGAAACATATATAAATTCAGATTTATGATATTCAATTCATTCAACCATTTACTCATAGGATATACGTGAAGCATGTGAGCAAATGAAAAACTACTCCAAAATATATAAGTGAAGAACACTGAGTAGTAAAATAATTAACTAGCCATCGGAGGGTTCCCTTTTTATTCAAGATTTCAGATCCAATGATTTTATTCTAACAACAAGTGAAATTGAAAATGCGCTCCAAGCAAAACACGTATGATGTGACGAGTAAAAATATAGCTCCGAGTAAAGTATACCGATAGTTTTGAAGACGAAAGAGGGGATGCCTTCCGGGGCATCCCCAAGGTTAGGCGCTTGAGTCTTCCTTGAATATTACCTTGGGGTTCCTCGGGCATCCCCAAGCTTAGGGTCTTTCCACTACTTATTCTCCTCATATCGATATCTCACCCAAAGCTTGTGGCGCAGCGGGGTGCAGGAGAGTGGACCGCGTAAAAGAGATGAGGATGGTGATGATGATGGTGATGTTGATGAAGACGATTACCGTGGTGATGATTCCCCTCCCGATGGCACTCCGGCACCACAGAGAGAGAGGAGGAGAGGTCCTCCCCCTTGTGCTTCCTCCTCCATGGCCTCCCCCCTAGATGGGGAGTGGTTCACCCTCTGGTCCTTGGCCTTCATGGCGATGAGGGCCCCTCCGAGATCCTTCCCCATGGCCTCCGGTGATGATGGCCCCTCTGGTAGGGTGCCAGAGAGGGCCTAGATTGATTTCTCGTGGCTACAGAGGCTTGCGGCGGCGGAAATTCCGATTTAGGTTATTTCCCGAAGGTTTCTGTATCTATAGGAGAGGTTGGCGTTGATTTCAAGTCAGGGGGGTCTCCGGGCTGTCCACGAGGCAGGGGGTGCGCCCCGGGGGTGCGGGCACACCCCTCACCCTCGTGGGCAGCCCGGGACTCTTCTAGCCCATCTCTTGCACTCTCGGGGCTTCTTTTGGTCCATAAAAATTCATCAAAAATTGGCATGTCAATTGGACTCTGTTTGGTATTCCTTTTCTGTAAAACTCAAAAACAAGGAGCAAATAGAAACTGGCACTGGGCTCTAGGTTAATAGGTTAGTCCCAAAAACCATATAAAATAGCATATAAAATGTCCTAGATGGATAATATAATAGCATGAATACTTCATAAATTATGGATATGTTGGAGACGTATCAGCCACCGAGGGCACGTCCGACATTAACCTCGTGTTCCGGAAAACTCGGAGCAGCGTCATCAACCGGGTCGAGGAGTTACCCGAGGAAGACCTTGGCCTGGACCCGCAAACACTGAACGCGTGGCTTGGAGGAGCGGGAACAAGGCCGAGGAGGACCTTGCGACGGACCTGGACCAGGCTTGGTCCAGGGCCGTGGAGGCACGGGGGCAGGCTGTCGCGAATCCGGCTTGGCCGGAGATGCCGGAGGGCATGGAGCGGACGTAGACAGTCGTCGAGCTGCCGGCGGAGGAGGGGCACGGCACGGAGCCGGCCTACGACAACTTGGAGGTGAAGGAGATAGACATAGACACTCCACCCCAAAACGACGTGGCCGAGCAGGCGGAGGAGGGCCACGTAGGGGATGCCACCTCGGGAGGGGCACCGGAGGCGACGCTGGTCAGAGTGCCGGGATCGATGTCACCTGGATCTCTGGTGACGACACCGGCCGCCGAGCAGCCGGACGAAAGCGAGCATGCCTTGGTGGTTCCACCATCTAAGGTCGTCGTGAACCCGGAGCAGGCGCCGGGAAGCGGCCCGGCTGCCGGGTCACAGCACGCCCGAGCCGGATCCAGCGGGGCCATCTTTGGGCCGCGCACGCAAGAGGAGGAGGTGATGGATGTTGTGCGCCATCACCGTCGCGGGCGCGCGAACCGGCTTCAGTCTTTCGCCCAGAGCAAGCTGGAGTGAGCGCTGGAGCTGGAGCACTCCGTGATCGTTGATACATCCCCATCGTATCTATAATTTTTGATTGTTTCATGCCAATATTATACAACTTTCACATAGTTTTGGCAACTTTTTATATGATTTATTTGGACTAACTTACTTATCTAGTGCTCAGTGCCAGTTCCTGTTTGTTGCATGTTTCTGTATCGCAGAAAATCCATATCAAACGAAGTCCAAACTTGATGAAACTCTATGGAGAATTATTTTGGAATATTTTTGAATTTTAGTAGGTGGAATCAACATAAACGGAGGCCCGAGGCCACCACAACCCACCAGGGCGCGCCACCAGGACCAGGCGCGCCCTGGTGTATCGTTCCCTCCTCGACTGTCGGTTGGAGCTATACTTCGGGCGCAAGGAAGCTTATATCCGGAAAAAAAATCATGTAAAAAGATCAGCGCAATTGGAGTTGAAATCTCCGGGAATTTAAGAAACCGTGAAGGGCCAGATCTGGGGAGCGCAAAATAGAAGAGAACAGAGAGGGAGATCCAATCTTGGAGGGGCTCCTGCCCCTCCGCTACCTTGGAGACCATGGACCAGAGGGGGAACTCTCCTCCCATCTAGGGGGGAGGCCAAGGAAGAAGAAAAAGTAAGGGGGCTCTCTCCCCCTCTCTCCCGGTGGCGCCGGTGTGCCGCCGGGGCAAGGATCGTGACGGCGATCTACACCAACAATCTTGCCACCGTCATAACCAACTCTCTCCCCCTATATGCAGCGGTGTAACACCCCTTCTCCCTACTATTAAACATGGTTCTCAGCTCCATATATTATTTCCCTATGATATTTGGCTATCCTATGATGTTTGAGTAGATCTGTTTTGTCCTATGGGTTAATCGTGATCTTGGTTGGTATGATTGTATATTTTATTTATGGTGCTGTCCTATGGTGCCCTCCGTCTCGCGCAAACATGAGGGTCCCTCGTTGTAGGGTGTTTCAATATGTTCATGGTTCGCTTATGGTGGGTTCCGAGAGTGACAGAAGCTTAAACCCGAGTAAGTGGGGTATGACGTATGGGAGTAAAAAGGACTTGATACTTAATGCTATGGCTGGGTTTCATGACATTAATGATCTTTAGTAGTTGCAGGTGCTTGCTAGAGTTCCAATCATAAGTGCATATGATCCAAGTAGAGAAAGTATGTTATCTCATGCCTCCCCTCATATAAAATTACAAGAATGATTACCGGTACTTGTTATCGATTGCCTAGGGACAAATGACTTTCTTGTTGACAAAAGTTATCCACTTTTACTACCTTGCAGTTTACTCATAGTTTTATTCTCGCAAAGTACTCATAGTTTTATTCTTGCAAAATAGTTTAATACTTGTTTGAGGTAAAGTAAACGTCAAGTGTGCATAGAGTTGTATAGGTGGTCGATAGAAGCTGAGGGAATATTTGTTCTGCCTTTAGCTCCTCGTTGGGTTTGACAGTCTTATTTATCGAAAAGGCTACAAACGATCCCCTATACTTCTGGGTTATCAAGACCTTTTTCTGGTACCGTTGCCGGGGAGCAATAGCATGGGGTGAATATTCTCGTGTGTGCTTGTTTGCTTTATCACTAAGTAGTTTTTATTTCCTGCTCTAAGTTGTTCTCTATCTTTAGTTATGGATATGGAACACGAAACACCAAAAAAAATTAGTTGTACTTGCTACTCATGGAGATGGGGAACCTCCTAAAATCATCGATGATCGTTATGTGAAAGATATTATTATGCACTACTTTGATAATCCTGAGAAAACCCCATTCAACTTGATAATGGGAGTAACATTGGATCAACGTGAATACTTTAGGGATTATCGCTTGACACAAAAAGGGAAACTTTTATGGGATCAAATTTATATGTTGCATTAGTATGCTCGGGATTATGCTTGATATATGATTATACTTGTTGCTCTAGGATGAACACTCCACATCTTCCCTTTTCATGCAAATTTAATGTTAATGAAACCTTGGCTTCTTATGCTAATGGTATATATGATTACTATGATGTGGAATGAATAGAAGAATTTGTTGCTTTTAAGAGTTCTTATGAAATTGAATCTTTGTTTGAAAAGTATGAAGATTTTGATGATTAAGTTTATAGACCTGAAATTTTTTCCATCCTTAAATATTGCTATGATAATTACAAATGCAATTCCGATATTGATGCATTTATTGAGAGAGTCTTCGCTGTCCAAGAAGAGACTAATGTTTTGCAGGAGTCTATGGAAGAAGGAATTGATGAAACTATGAGCTCATTGGATGAAAAAGACGATGAGGAGAGCAAAGAACAAAAGGAGGAAGAGCAGATTAGCTACCCATGCCCACCTTCTAATGAGAGTAACTCTTCAACTCATACATTGTTTAATGTACCTTCGTTCTAACCTAAGGATGAATGCTATGATAATTGCTATGATCACGTTGATTCGTTTGAAATGACCCTTTTTGATGAAGCTTGCTATACTTGTGGCCAAGATGCCAATATGAATTATGCTACTGGAGATGAACTTGCTATTGTTCCTTATGTTAAACTTGAAATTTTTGCTATTGCACCCACACATGATAGTCCTATTATCTTTTTGAATTCTCCAAACTACACTATATCGGAGAAGTTTGCTCTTATTAAGGATTATATTGATGGGTTGCCTTTTAACGTTCCACGTGATAATTTTGATGAATATGATATGCATGTGCTTGATGCTCCTACTTGCAAATATTATGATAGAGGAACTACATCTCCACCTATCTATATTTCCAACACGAAAAAATTGCAAGAAACTACTTATGCTATGTATCGGCCTTTACTTGATGTGCATGAATTGTTCTTGTATGACATGCCGATACATAGGAAGAGAGTTAGACTTCGTCATTGCATCATATATGTTGCTTTGTGCTCACTACTAAATGTCAAATCATTGTTAATTAAAATTGGCTTTGATATACCTTGGGATCCAGGTGGATCCATTAATTGAGCACTTTATGCCTAGCTTAATGGCTTGAAAGAAAGCGCTGCTAGGGAGACAACCCGGAAGTTTTAGAGCGTCATTTATTTCTATTGAGTGCTTTTATAAAGTTTTAAAACAAAAAATATAAAGGGGAACTTAAAACTTTTCACAAAAGAGAAGTGATTGAAAGGTGATGCATTGCGGAAGTGAGGGTCGACCTTGAACACTTGTGTTCATGCTTATGGAAACAATGTAGAATTTTTCATGAAGATTCTCACAAAAATAATTATCCCCTTGTACAATTCCATTGTATTATAAAAATAATGTGCCAAGAATTGCCTTTAGGATGGGTAGATTGCATGTTGGTATGTGCGGTGCAGAAACGGAAACTTTGGCTGTAGCGCGCAATTTTACATTTTTTACTGGAACGTCAAATGCTTGTGAAATTTATTGCACAGTCTTTCTATACAAATTATTTATCTTTTTGTAATTGTTTTAGAATTGTTGGAGTACCAGAAGTATGGTAGATGTTCAGATTACTACAGACTGTCCTGTTTAAGACAGATTCTATTTTTGATGCATTGTTTTGCTCGTTTTGATGAAACTACCGATTCTATCGGTGGTATAAGCCATGAAATAGTTGTATTACAGTAGCTACAATGCAAAAACAAAATATTAATTGGTTTGCAATAGTACTTAGAGTAGTGATTTGCTTTATTATACTAACAGATCTTACCAAGCTTTCTGTTGATTTTGTGTGGATGAAGTGATCAAAGATCGAGGAGGTCTCGATATAAGGAGAAGTAGGAGAGGCAAGAGCTCAACCTTTGGGATGAAAGGGGTGAAAGGGAAGGATATTTGTCCTTGTGTGCAAAGATGGGGAACCAAAATCTAACACCTCTCACGAGCTACCTTTAGTGTTTCAATCTCTTTTGCAAGAATTCCAAGATGTTTTCCCCGATGAGCTACCTCCAGGTCTACATCCTCTACGAGGCATTGAGCATCGAATCGACCTCACCCCCGGAGTGCCCCTTCCAAACAAAGCTCCATACTGCGTCAAACCCAAAGAAACTAAGGAGATCCAACGGCAAGTACAACAACTAATTGACAACGGTCATGTACATGAAAGCTTAAATCCTTGTGCTGTTCCCATTATACTTGTGCCTAAGCAAGATGGAAGTTTCCGCATGTGTTCCAATTGTAGACCTATAAATGCTATTACCGTTCGCTATAGGCATCCCATTCCTCGCCTAGATGATATGCTTGATGAACTTAGCGGAGCCGCCTTTTTCTCCAAAATTGATCTTAAAAGTGGCTATTATCAAATCTGCATACAAGAAGGTGATGAGTGGAAGACTGCTTTCAAAACCAAATTTGGCTTGTATGAGTGGTTAGTTATGCCTATGGGTTTATCGGAAGCTCCCGGTACTTTCATGAGACTTATGCACTTTGTGCTTCGTCCTTATATTGGAGTGTTTGTTGTGGTTTACTTTGAAGATATTCTTGTGTTTAGCAAAACCATGAAAGAGCATCTCAATCATGTTAGGGCTGTTTTGCAAACCCTTCGCAAGGAACGTCTTTATGCCAACTTGAAAAAATACACGTTTGGTGTTGACAAACTTGTTTTCTTGGGTTTCGTTGTCTCTTCCAAGGGTGTCCATGTTGATGATTCTAAAATTGAAGCAATTAAAACTTGGCTCCAACCCACCAATTTGCAACAAGTGCGTAGCTTTCTTGGCCTTGCGGGTTTTTATCGTCGCTTTCTGAAAGACTTTAGCACTATTGCCGCTCCTTTGCATGCTTTGAGTAAGAAGAATGCTCCTTTTGTTTGGGGATCTTTGCAATCCACCGCTTTTGATGAGCTCAAGTCTTTGCTTACTCATGCTCCGATTCTTGCTTTGCCCAACTTTGAGAAAACTTTTGAGGTTCATTGTGATGCAAGTGGTACCGGAATTGGCGGAGTTTTGATGCAAGAAAAACGATCCATTGCATATTTTAGTGAAAAACTCTCCGGTGCTCAACTTAACTATCCCATCTATGACAAAGAATTGTATGCTTTAGTGCGTGTGCTACATGTTTGGGAACATTATCTTAGACCTCATGAGTTTGTCATACATACCGATCATGAAACGCTTAAGTACTTAAAAGGTCAAACTAAGTTGAACAAGCGTCATGCCAAATGGAGTGAATTTATTGAATCTTTCCCCTATGTGATCAAGTACATTAAGGGTAAGGAAAATGTAGTTGCGGATGCACTTTCACGCATATGCACGCTTGTAACTAAACTTGAGTTGAATGTTATTGGCTTTGAGCACATAAAAGCCTTGTATGCTAATGATCCATCTTTTGCTACTCCTTATGCTATATGTTTGACGCATACATCTTAGGAACGATATTACATCAAGGATGGTTATCTTATGAGAGCTAACAAACTATGCATTCCCGAGTCTTCTCTTCGTTTGCTCCTTTTGCAAGAGGCTCATGGAGGCGGACTCACGGGACATTTTGTACGCGACAAGACATTCGCCATGCTCTCCAAGAACTACTTTTGGCCCAAGATGTTCCGCGACGTCTCACGCTTCACCAACCGATGCTCTACATGTCGCAAAGCTAAGTCAAAGCTCAATCCCATGGTCTTTACATGCCTCTTCCTATTCCTTATCAACCTTGGGAAGACATTAGCATGGATTTTGTACTTGGTTTGCCTAGAACTCAAAATGGAAAGGATTCCGTGTTTGTTGTTGTGGACCGATTTTCTAAGATGGCACATTTCATTCCTTGCAACAAGATAGATGATGCTTCACACGTTGCAAATCTCTTTTGTAGGGAAATCTTGCGCCTCCATGGAGTACCAAAGACAATCGTCTCCGACCATGACGTCAAGTTCTTGAGTTACGTTTGGAAGACGCTATGCGCCAAGCACAGAATCAAGCTCTTGGTCTCATCCGCGTACCAACCTCAAACCGAAAGCCAAACGGATGTGAAGAACCGGGCGCTCTCCACTCTACTTCGCGTGTTGATCAAGAAGAACATCAAGGAGTGGGAGGCATGTCCACCCATTGCCGAGTATGCCTACAACCATGCAAGACATTCGAATACCGGCAAGTCCCCCTTCGAGGTCGTCTACGGCTTCAACCCGTTGTCCCCATTGGACATTCTACCTCTTCCTCTACAAGAGCGCACCAACATGGATGCGAGTGCACGGGCAAGCTACATCCAGAAGATGCATGAGGATACAAGTAACACCATCAAGCGCCAAGTTCAACGACTAGCAACCAAGCTTAACGTCAACAAGCAACCCATAATCTTCAACATAGGCGATCTCGTGTGGCTACACCTTCGCAAGGACCGCTTCCCCAACGAACGCAGGTCCAAACTTCCCCCTCGAGCCGATGGACCCTTCAAGGTGCTAGCACACTACAACAACAATGCTTACAAGATCGACGTACCAAGCGACAAGTACAACATGAGTGACATCTTCAACGTCAAAGACCTCTCGCCTTACCATGGTGATGACGATTTCGATCCGAGGTTGGATCTTTCCCGGGGGGGGGAGATGATGCGGAGCATCCCACGATCATCCCCATGGACGCATCTACATCCCCTACATCACCACTTGGACCTATGACTCGAACAGGTGCAAGAGCTCTCGATATCGAGGTGACATCACACCTCTCACAACTCCCTTTCGATTCACATGAGACATGGCTACTACCTCAAACGGAGACGCTTTGCATACTTAGGTACCAAGGAGTTAGCCATGGAGAAGCTAGGAAGCAAGGAGAACTGGAAGCGGAAGACATGCGTGAAGACGGAGAGGAAAAGCGCCCAGTCCCAGACTGACCGGACGAACCGGACGAGGGCCCGGACGATCCGGATAGAGCCCGGACGATCCGGACCCCGGTCCAGACGATCCATCTAATGCGCGGCGAAGACACCCGAAGCTCTCACCTGAAACCGGATCATCCGGATGCCGTCCCGGATCATCCGGACCCTGCCCGAACATCCGGACCATCAGCCAGACATCCGGACCTGCACCGCCACTGCCTTCACCTCCAGCTCATCGGGGCCTCCATCCAGATCATCCGGCCGAGCCCGGATCATCCGGCTCCCCACCCGGATCATCCGGCCAGTGCCTGCGCGCGCGTGTTGGGCTGATCCCATGTACCCCTTCGCCCCCCGAGCCTATATATATATGACTTCTCCTCCTCACTTCGAGACTTAGCATTGGTGTAGCTCATTTGAGATAGAGCATTGCTCATCCGCATGGATCTACTCCTCGTGAGGGACCGCACCTCTTCGGAGAAGATCCATCCAGATTCAAGGCCTCCATCTGGAGAAGACAATGAAGACCTCCTCTCGGAGAAGAACGGCTACCTTTGTATCATCCTTTGTTGACTTTGGATCTCGTGTTACTTTGTGCCTCGATGATCTAGCACTTGTGTGATCAAATTCATGTTGGTTTATTGTTTCTCTCGTTTTCCCCTCGTGATTTCCCTTGTGTTCTTCCGCGCGTTCTTCGTGTTTCCTCGTAGGATCCACTCCAAACATGAAAGATCAGCCCCTAAGGTTCTACCCTACATCATCTAGCCTAGGAATAGGATGACGATAGCGAATAGTAATATTATTAATGCATCTACAATCAACACACATACGCGATGTACCATACTTTTTCGGCACTAGAATAATAGGAACAGCACAAGGACTAAGGGATTCGTGTATATAACCTTTGTCGAGAAGCTCCTGTACTTGACGCATAATCTCCTTCGTCTCCTCTGGATTGGTACGATATGGCGCACGGTTTGGTAGTGAAGCACCGGGAATTAAGTCAATCTGATGCTCAATCCCTCGAATAGGCGGTAATCCCGGGGGCACGTCTTGTGGAAAGATGTCAGCGAACTCCTGCAAAATGTTAGTGAAAGTAGGAGGCAAAGAGGAAGGCACGTCCTCGAATGAAAATAATGCCTCTTTGCACAAAAAAGCATAGCAAACAGATTTGCTGAAATCTAGCTCATCAATATCAGATTTGGTGGCAAATAAACATGCACTTTTCAATTTAATTTCAGAAGCAACACTAGATGGTTTATTATTAGGCTTCATTTGTTGCTCAAAATCATTTGCCACAATCTGATTTTCACTCTTATTTTTCACCTGTTTTGCTTTATTAGCTCTATTAATATCATCCTTCATAATGGAATCAGGAGTCATTGGAAGCAAAGTAATATTTTTATCCATGTGAACAAGAGTATACTGATTGTTTCTACCATGTTGTACATAATTTTTATCAAATTGCCATGGTCGACCAAGTAACAAGGAACATACTTGCATAGGTACCACATCACAATCAACATAATCAGCATATGTAGAGATACTAGAATACACACGAACAGTATGTGTTACCATAACCTTGCCGCTGTTGTTGAACCATTGGATGTAGTAAGGATGTGGATGTGGTCTGGTGGTGAGAGATAGCTTCTCCACCATCTCCATGCTAGCCAAGTTGTTGCAGCTCCCTCCATCTATGATGACGCGCACTGAACGTCCCTTCACAACTCCCTTCGTATGGAACAAATTATGCCTCTGATTTTGCTCAGCTTGTGTGACTTGCACACTCAAAACATGTTGAGCAACAAAACATTCATACCTGTCAGCATCTTCCGGAGCCATGTATTGCGTCTCATGATCAGAATCATCTCCACCGTGTTCTTCACGTGTAATAAGATCCAAAGTCTCCTCATCATAGTCACTAGCGGACTCATACCCACCATCCTCAGTAGCAATCCTCACACGCTGAGATTTGCATTCTCTCGCATAATGACCTCTTCCCTTACAATGACGACAAATAATATCACTTGTGTGCCCAGTTGATGCCATAGAAGAAAAAGAGCTCTGTACAGGCACGACAGGTGCGCTCTTGGCAGATAGTGGTGGTTGTGCCTGCTTTCTTGTATCATGGCTGGAGGTGGCACCTAATGGAGGTGCTGGTGCAGTGGAAGTAGAAGATGCACGCGGTGTCCATGATGAAGGTCGACCTGCAGAAAAGTTAGTTCGCGCCAATGCTTGTTGATCCTGCACTTCACGTTCAGCTTTACAAGCAATATGGAATAAACGAGTGATATTAGTATACTCCTTATACTCTAGAATGGTCTGAATCTCACTATTTAATCCACCCATAAAACGTGCAAGCATAGCTTCATTCTCCTCAACAATACCACATCTAATCATACCAGTTTGTAATTCCTGATAATATTCTTCTACAGAATTTTTTCCTTGTCTTAAACGCTGCAATTTTTGAAGCAATTCACGTTGATAATATGGTGGAACCCAACGAGTACGCATATCAGTTTTCAAAGCAGCCCAAGTAGCTAGAATAGGATATAATCTACAATGTTCAGACCACCATACACTTGCAAAACTAGTGAAAGCACAAACAGCAGCAGCAACACGTCTCTCCTCGGGATATTGTAAACATGTAAAACATTGTTCAGTTTCTAACTCCCAAGTAAGATATATATCAGGAACATATCTACCCTCAAATGATGGAATATTCAATTTCAGTTTAGGAACATGGTCATGATCTCGTACCTGAGTTGGTGGTGCAGGCCTACCATTGCGATTATATACCTGAGGTCGACCTGCTGGTGGTGGTGCTGGTGGCTGCACGTAGTTCTAATTTTGATCAACCTCATCCTCATAATCGCTCGCTTACTCATCATCCTCCTGGGTGCCAGCAGCAGCAGTAGCAGGAGCCAAAGAAGCATCAACAACAGGTACAGCAGCACCAGAAGTTTTTCCATCCTCAAGAGGAACATGCTTCGCTCGTCCATACTGATTCGGAAGGGGGCGTTCTTGTTGTCGTTGCATAGGTGCGATAGGTGCAGCCGGTGGTGGTTGTGGAAAACGTGCGAGCAATTCATTAAACTTGTTATCAAGCTTTGTTTCAAACGTCTTCTCAATGCCATATATCTTCTTCATGGCCTCTTCAAATCTGTTTGGCACATCTTGCACCTGTCCAGTCATCATTTGCTGAAATTCATCATGTAGCTGTTTGTTTGTCAGGTTCTCCCAATCAGTCTCATCGGCTTGTGATCCTGCCATGGTTAGCAGCAAATAGAAACACACAAGAATATGATCCTATAGACTACTAGGAAGTGGTGGTGGTGTATCACAAACACGTCAAGCAAATCTCATATTCTTACCAGTTCTTACCCAACAGCAGGTGGCAATCAGCAACCGTTGTAGTCAAAACTCTCAAAGCTTGGATAGAGCGATGGCCAGGGAGTGTCAAACGCACGACGTAGATATATGTGGAGCTGTGAAGGCTTATGATATGTTAGCAAAAATGATCAGCAATAATCAATTCAGAGATGCAAAGTTGAATAAACGCTCAACGACGGTACTATGCTAGTCCCAGGCTAGACCGGACTAGAGACACGAGCCTAGAACACTAATGAGGTCACGGTTTAGCACAACTAGTATCAATGAAGGATACTAAGTAGCTCTGGACAGCAAGATATAAGTGAAGATCACAACGGCAGTAAAGATAATGATGAAAAACAACTGCCAAGCAGGATATACAACAACTCTCTCTCCAACTTTCCTCTTGAAAAGTTTGAGCCAATTTTCTGATAAATTTTTTCAAAGAATGCTACTAACTCAAACTTTCCAATGCGAAAAGAATCATTCAATTGTGAGTGTATATGAGAAGTCAAAAAATTCTAAAATTGGCTTGAAAAACTGGAATAAGCTGTGTTCGTGAACTTCGGAGGGCAAAAAGAACTATTTAGATGCCTATTTTGAGGTGTGAAATATGTAACTTGGTTCTGCAACTATTTAGATGTGTCTCGTTGCTAGCTTTCATTTGAGTACTCCCGGAGCCAAAATGGACTTCGTATGAGAAAGCTATGCCTGTTTTACTGAACAGTGCACAAAACAGATTCCAATCCAAATTCAACAACGAGATTGAGAATAGATAGATCCGAATTTTGTTTTTTACCTTCTCTCTTTTTTTTCCTCTCACTTTTTTTCTTTTTCTTTCTCTTTTTTCCCTTTTTTCTCTCTTTTTTTCTCTATCTTTTTTTCTCCCTCTTTCCAAGACAAACTAGATAAGATGCAGATTCGATCACGCGAAGATGTGAATGACCTCAACTATGATTATAACAATGAACAGTGCATAGCACGTGGTGGAAATTGATGGATGGGATGGTGGACAGCGGAAGGGATAATGATGCAGCGGCGGCGTGACTAATGTGAACAGAACTCGAAACTCTAAAGGAACTAGAAACTAAGACCAGCAACTCGACACGGCGATGCAACCGATGAATGCAAACAATGAAAATAAAATTGCAAAGGCTCAGACTGGCTAGGACAAATGATGAATGGATCTAACTTTTTTTGTGGCTTTTTCTTGGACAATAGGTAAGAAAATAAGTCAGATCTAGGGATAACTAGAAATTCTCACTAAGCAACCTAAAAACTGATACCACTTGATAGAGGCAAGGGGTCCCGATCTTTCGATGAGATGATAACTATCGATTTGGTGAAGATGACTTTGACGATCCGACTACAAACGTGCACGATGTTGGGCCTTAGCAATCGCTAAACCAACTCCGAGAGGTTATTGACCATGCCGGAGCACAATCAACCTGACCACGAAGGTCTATTCCTGCAAGCAATCGAAGAACAAGCAAGAATATGATAAAACCAATCTGAATATTGCGAGTATATATGAAGTATTGATAAAGGTGGGGATCTGTAAGCGGTCTTGGTCTGGTCGTTGGACACAAATGAAGTACACGAAGTTGCAATGGCTAACTTTTAACTAAACAAATCCCAAAGTCTAAACGGTGCCATAAGGGCTGTATATATGGAGGAAGAGGGGGTGAATTTCGTGGCCCTTGGTGGAGGGGTCCGAAACTAACCCTATCTCTTGTTTCCCCACACATACGGACTCTAAAAATAGCCTATACTTATGTATTTCGAAATTACATGGGCCTGTCCCAATAATGAGGTGACGCATCACCTAGAATAGCCTCTGGACGAAATTTATGAAGTGGCATCTTGTATATTTCGTCCAAGGCTTCATGCACTCATTATGGTGGCTTCAAAGTCCTGAAATCATCACTTGTAACTCCGTTCTTGTTCCCCTTGCGCATGCCATCATCTCCATGCTTGTTCTTGCTCCAATGTTCATCCTTCTCCAAGCTAGGCCCTTCATTTGTAAGCAAAACAAATGTTTCCAATTTAGGCAGCATCATATTCTCATGAACATTAGAATCATTACCAAAAAACAAAAGTACCTGATAAATTAATTGGCGTGCGCGAGCTCTAGTAATTGTCCAGTATATGTAGCAGCAGGGGCTGTGGGTGTAACAATGGTATTGATGTCCTCATCAGGCCCCAAGATGGGATCTCATGGGAACAGAAGCTTGCGGCAGCGGGAAAGTATTTTGGTGGACTCTTCTAGTGGTTTGGGAATATTTGAGAATTTATAGTGCAGGAATTAGGGTTGGAGGACTCTCAAGGGTCCCACCAGCCCTCAAGGCGCCGCCCCAGGGGCGCACCTGGCAGGCTTATGGCCTCCTCGGGCATCTTCTGACCCCCTCTCCAAGCTGTATGGATGTATTCTGGTCCAAGAAAAATCATTGTGAAGTTTTATTCTGTTTGGACTCCGTTTGATATTCCTTTTCTGTAAAACTCAAAAACAAGGAAAAAACAAAAAATGTCACTGGGCTCTAGGTTAATAGGTTAGTCCCAAAATAATATAAAATACCATATTAATGGATATACAACATCCAAAACAGATAATATAATAGCATGGAACAATCAAAAATTATAGATACGTTGGAGACGTATCAAGCATCCCCAAGCTTAATTCCTACTCGTCCTTGAGTAGGTAAATGATAAAAACAGAATTTTTTATGTGGACTGCCACGTAACATATTTACCATGTAATCTTCTTTATTGTGGCATGAATATTCAGATCCATAAGATTCAAAAAAGGTTTAATATGGACATAAAAACAATAATACTTCAAGCATACTAATAAAGAAATCATGTCTTCTCAAAATAACATGGCAAAAGAAAGTTATCCCTACAAAATCATATAGTCTGGCTATGTTCCATCTTCATCAGACAAAGTATTTCATCATGCACAACCCCGATGACAAGCCAAGCAATTGTTTCATACTTTTGGTGTTCTCAAACTTTGTGAACTTTCACGCAATACATGAGCGTGCCACGGATATAGCACTATAGGTGGAATAGAATATGGTGGTTGTGGAGAAGACAAAAATAAGGAGAAAGTCTCATATCAACTAGGCGTATTAACGGGCTATGGAGATTCCCATCAATACATATCAATGTGAGTGAGTAGGGATTGCCATGCAACGGATGCACCAGAGCTATAAGTGTATGAAAGCTCAAAAAGAGACTAAGTGGGTGTGCATCCAACTTGCTTGCTCATGAAGACCTAGGGAAATTTTTGGAAACCCATCATTGGAATATACAAGCCAAGTTCTATAATGAAAAATTCCCACTTGTAGAACATGGTGCTACTTTGAAGCACAAGTGTGGAAAAAGGATAGTAACATTGTCCCTTCTCTCTTTTCTCTCGTTTTTCTCATTTTTTATTTATCATTATTATTATTTGGGCTTGTTTGGCCTCTTTTATTTTTTAGAAAGTTCAGAGACTCATCCCAACTTGTGAGGGAATCATAGCTTCCATCATCCTTGCCTCACATGGGACGATGCTCTAATAATGATGATCATCACACTTTTATTTACTTACAACTCAAGAATTACAACTCGATACTAGAACAAAATATGACTCCATATGAATGCCTCCGGCGGTGTACCGGGATGTGCAATGATCTAACATAGCAATGATATAAAAAAATGGACAAGCCATGGAAACATCATGCTAGCTATCTTACAATCATGCAAAACAATGTGACAATGATGGTGTGTGTCATGATAAAATGGAACGATGGAAGTTGCATGGCAATATATCTTGGAATGTCTATGCAAATGCCATAATAGGTAGGTATGGTGGCTGTTTTGAGAAAGGTCAATGGTGGTTTAATGCATCGGTGAAAGTTGTGCGGTACTAGAGAGGCTAGCGATGGTGGAAGAGTGAGAGTGCGTATAATCCATGGACTCAACATTAGTGATAAAGAACTCACATACCTATTGGTCATCAAAACAAATTACTACACGCATGATCCTAGGGCGATAGATTGGTAGGAAAAGACCATCGCTCGTCCCCGACCGCCACTCATAAGGAAGACAATCAAAAAATAAATCATGCTTCGACTTCATCACAAAACAGTTCACCATACGTACATGCTACGGGAATCACAAACTTTAACACAAGTATTTCTACCAATCCACAATTACTCACTAGCATGACTTTAATATCACCATCTTTATATCTCAAAACAAATGCAAGGAATCAAACTTCTCATAGTATTCAATGCTCTTTATATGAAAGTTTTTATTATATCCCTCTTGGATTCCCATCATATTAGGACTAAATTCATAACCTAAGCAAGTTACCATGCTATTTAGAGACTCTCACAATGATATAAGTGAGGCATGAGGGTTCAACAATTTCTATAAAATAAAGCCACTGTCGTGCTATAAAAAGATATATGTGAAGCACTAGAGCAAACTGCCTAGCTCAAAAGGTATAAGTGAAGCACATAGAGTATTCTAATAAATTCATGATTCATTCGTGTCCCTCTCAAAAGATCTGTACAGTAAGGATGATAATTGTAAAATAAAAAAATCAAAGACTCATATCATACAAGACGCTCCAAGCAAAACACATATCATGTGGTGGATAAAAATATAGCCTCAAGTAAATTTACCGATTGAACAAAGACGAAAGAGGCGATGCCATCCGGGGCATCCCTAAGCTTAGATGCGTGGTTGTCCTTTAATATTACCATGGGGTGCCTTGGGCATCCCGAAGCTTAGGCACTTGCCACTCCTTGTTCCATAGTCCATCAAATCTTTACCCAAAACTTGAAAACTTCACAACACAAAACTCAACAAAAAACTCATGAGATCCATTAGTATAATAAAATAAATCACCACTTTAGATACTCTTGTGAACTCATTATAATTTTATATTGGTGTAATATCTATTGTATTCCAACTTCTCCATGGTTCATACCCCCCCCCCCCCCCCGATACTACACATAGATTCATCAAAATAAGCAAACAACACATAGAAAACAGAATCTGTCAAAAAACAGAACAGTTTGTAGTAATCTGTAAACTTCAGATACTTCTGTATCTCCAAAAATTCTGAAAAAAATAGGAAAACAGAGGAAATTCAAATATCAATCTCGTGTAAACAATTCTGAATTTTCCACGCTCTAGTGAATTCAAACAATTTTGTTACTGGACCCAAAACTTTCTGTTTTTCAGCAAAACCAAATCAACGATATACCAAAGTATCCCAAAGGTCTTACTTGTCTCAAACACTAACTAAAACACCAAAACACAATTACTACGTAAGTAATAATGCATATTTATCGAAAAACGGAACCAAAAATCAAAAACACAAAAATAAAATAGGGTTGCCTCCCAACAAGCTTTATTGTTTAACGCCCCTAGCTGGGCATGAAACATAGATTGAGGTGTTGTCATCTTTGGTAGTAAATCCATAAGTAGCCCACATAATAGATTCATAGGGCAAACTAATTTTGTTTCTTGGAAAGTGTTCCATGCCCTTCCTTAACGGAAATTGAAATCTAATGTTTCCTTCTTTCATATCAATAATTGCACCAATTGTCTAAGGAAAGGTCTATCAAGAATAATAGGACATGTAGGATTGCAATCTATATCAAGCACAATAAAATCTATGTGGCACATAATTCCTATTTGGAACAATAATAACATCATTAATTCTTCCCATAGGTTTCTTAATAGTGGCATCCACTAGATGCAAATTCAAAGAACAATCATCAAGTTTGTGGAAACCTAGCACATCACATAAAATTTTCTGAATAGTGGAAACACTAGCGGCCAAGTCAAACAAAGCATTGCACTCATCATATTTGATTTCAATATTAATTTTAGGTTCCCACTCATCATAAAGCTTTCTAGGGATAGAAACTTCCAACTCAAGTTTTTCTTCAAAAGATTTCATCATAGCATCAATGATATGTTTAGTAAAAGCTTTATTTTGATTATAAGCATGAGGTGCATTCAACATGGATTGCAACAAGGAAATAAAATCTATCAAACAACAATTATCATAAGTAAAATACTTGAAATCCAAAAGACTGGGTTCCCCGCTACTTAAAGTTTTGACCTCCCAATCCCACTTTATCATTTTTTTATTACGATCTTTAAACTTTGAGTCATTGGGACTCCTTCTAGCTAAAGTTGACTCAATATTATAAAACAAAGATTCAATAGGAGTCACACAAATCACTTTAAGATCTTCATCATTATTTTCGCAAAAACTAGAAGAACACGCCTTTTAAACCAATATCGCTTAGCGCGCATCCTAGCGGTTCTTTCTTTACACTCCTTAATAGAAATTTTAAAAGCTTTCATATATTCATTAATATCATGCTTGGGTGGCATAGATCTAATTTTCAAAGAATCAATCTCAATAGAAATTATATCGACGTTCCTAGCCAAATCATCAATCTTTAGCAATTTTTCTTCAACCATAGCATTGAAAACTTTTTGGGAATTAATGAAATCTTTAATAATGTTCTCAAGATCAGAGGGTATTTTATTATAATTTCCATAAGAATTTTTGTAGGAAGTACCATAATTATTAGAGGAATTACTAGGAAACGGACTAGGATTGAAATTACCTCTATATGCGTTATTACCAAAATTGTTCCTACCAACAAAATTCACATCCATGCATTCATTATTATTATCAATCAAAGTGGACAAAGGCATATCATTAGGATCAATAGGAGAACTCTTACTACCAATCAATTTCATAAGTTCATCCATCTTTCCACTCAAAGTGTTAATTTATTCAATCGCATGCACTTTTTTACTAGTGGAAGATCTTTCGGTATTCCATTGAAAGTAATTAGCCGTAATATTATCTAGGAGTTTAGTAGCTTCTCCTAATGTGATTTCCATAAATGTACCTCCCGTGGCGGAATCTAAAAGATTTCTAGACGCAAAATTCAATCCGGCATAAAAAAATTGTATGATCATCCATAAACTTAAACCATGAGTAGGGCAATTTCTTATCATCAATTTCATCCTTTCCCAGGATTGCGCAACATGTTCATGATCAAGTTGCTTAAAATTTGTTATATCGTTCCTAAGGTAGATGATCTTAGCGGGAGGAAAATACTTGGAAATAAAAGCGTCTTTACACTTATTCCATGAATTAATACTATTTTTAGGCAAAGAAGAAAGCCAAGTTTTAGCACGATCTCGTAGAGAGAACGAAAATAGCTTGAATTTAACAATATCATTATCCACATCCTTTTTCTTTTGCATATTACGCAACTCAACGAAAGTATTTAGATGGGATGCGACATGTTCACTAGGAAGGCTAGAAAATTGCTCTTTCATAACAAGATTCAACAAAGCGGCATTAATTTCATAAGATTCTGCACTCATGACGGGAGCAATCGGAGTAGTAATAAAATCATTATTATTAGTGTTGTAAAAATCACACAACTTGGTATTTTCTTGAGACATCATGACAAAGCAAGTAATCTAACACACAAGCAAACAAAAAGTAAACGAAAAGATGAATGAAAGAAGGGCAAATAAAAAGGCAAATATTTTTGTGTTTTTCTGAAAACGTTTTAGAAGTGGGGGAGAGGAAAATGAGAGGCAAATGGAAAATAATGTAAGTGCAAGAGATGATAGTTTATGATGGGTACTTTGTAGGCTTGATGGAGAACCTACCAGGCAACAGCGCCAGAAATTCTTCGTGCTACTTCTTGAGATTGCGTTGATTTTTCCCTTGAAGAGGAAAGGGTGATGCAGCAAAGTAGAGATAAGTATTTCCCTCACTTGCACCAAGGTATCAATCCAGCAGGAGGCACAAGCAAGTCTCCAATCTATGCACCTGCACAAACTAACAAACACTTGCACACAACGCGAGAAAGGGGTTGTCAATCCCTTCACGATCACGAACAAGAGTGAGATCTAAAAGAGATAGGTATAAAAGATAAATAAAAGAGCAAATTAAAGTAAATCTGAATAAATTGTAGCAAGTTATTTTGGGGTTTTTTGGTCTATAGATCTGAAAATATATGATGGAAAATAGACCCGGGGGCATAGGTTTCACTAGAGGCTTCTCTCTTCAAATAAAACATACCATGGGTAAAAAATATATTGTCAAGCAAGTGATAGAAAAACGCAAAGTTATGACGATATCCAAGGCAATGATTATGAATATAGGCATCACGTCCGTGTCAAGCAGACCAACTCCTGCCTGCATCTACTACTGTTACTCCACACATCGACCTCTATCCAGCATGCATCTAGAGTATTAAGTTCTTAAGAACGGATTAACACCTTAAGTAAGATGACATGATGTAGAGGGATAAACTAAAGCAATATGATGAAACCCCCACCTTTTTATCCTTGATCCAAACAATACAACATGTGCCTCGCTACTCCTACTTTGTCATTGGGTGAGGACACTGCAAGATTGAACCCAAAACTAAGCACCTCTCCCATTGCAAGAAGAACCAATATACTTGGCCAAACCAAACCGATAATTCGAAGACAAATACAAAGATGTTTAATCATGCATACAACAGTTCAGAAAAGATTCAAATAATATTCATAGGTAATCTAATCATAAATCCACAACATCGTATCTCGACAAACACACCACAAAAGAATATTACATTGGATAGAACTCCAAGAACATCGAGGAGAACATGGTATTGAAGAACATAGAGAGAGAAGAAGCCATCTAGCTACTAGCTATGGACCCTTAGGTCTATGGTAAACTAATCACGCTTCATCGTAAGGGTGGCAAGGTTGATGTAGATGCCCTCCATGATCGAATACCCCTCCGGCGGGGAGCCAGAAAAGGCCCCAAGATGGGGTCTCATGGGAACAGAGGCTAGCGGCGGCGGAAAAGTATTTTGGTGGACTCTTCTGGTGGTTCAGGAATATTTGGGAATTTATAGTGAAAGAATTAGGGTTGGAGGACTCTCGAGGGGCCCACAAGCCCTCAGCCCCCCCCCCCCCCCGGGGCGCGCCTGGCAGGCTTGTGGCCTCCTCGGGCATCTTCCAACCCCTCTCCAAGCTTCGTGCATGTCTTCTGGTCCAAGAAAAATCATCGTAAAGTTTTATTCCGCTTGGACTCCGTTTGATATTCCTTTTCTGAAAACTCAAAAACAACGAAAAATCAGAAACTAGCACTAGGCTCTAGGTTAATAGGTTAGTCCCAAAAAATAATGTAAAATATCATATTAACGCATATAAAACATCCAAAATAGATAATATAATAGCATGGAACAATCAATAATTATAGATACGTTGGAGACATATCAATCCATAGCTGGCGCCACTTTTTATTGTTTTTTTATAGTTTATGTTAGCGCCACGCAGGTTTACGAACCTCAGTGTAACTAGTACGTGTGCACGTGCAATGCACGTCTTGTCAGAATTAAAAATTCAAATACTTTAAAGCTTAAATTTTAAATCCACATATATGTGCACTGATTTGGCTACATTACTTAAACTCCGCGGGTTTAAATTTTGATGAGATCTCCTACAATGTACCGAGATTAAATACATCACCGACATCTATCCCAGTTACCACTCGGATAGAATAGCTATATAATTCCGAAGACTCTTTTCTGGCATTACCGAATCAGCATCCAAGGCATCCTACCATCTACTGGTGATGAGGACACTAATACCGTTGTTACACCCACAGCCCCTGCTACTATACATACTGGACCACTTACTAGAGCTCGCACACACCAATTAAATTACCAGGTACTTTCATTTCTTGGTAATGATTCTAATGTTCATGAGAATATGATGCTACCTAAATTTGATACATTTGTTTTGCTTACAAATGAAGGGCCTAGCTTGGAGAAGGATGAAAATTGGAGCAAGAACAAGCATGGAGATGATGGCATGCGCAAGGGAACAAGAACAGAGTTACAAGTGATGCTTTTAGGACGTTGAAGCCACCAAAATGAGTGCATGAAGCCTTGGACGAAATATACAAGATGCTACTTCATAACTTTCGTCCAGAGGCTATTCTAGGTGTTGCGTCACCTTATTGTTTGGCCAGGCCCATGTTTTTTCGAAATACTTGAGTATAGGCTGTTTTTACAGTCCGTATGTGTGGGGAAACAAGAGATAGGGTTGGTTTCGGACCCCTTCCCCAAGGGCCACGAAATTCCCACCTCTTCCTCCATATATACAGCCCTTAGGGCATCGTTTAGACTTTGGGTTTTGTTTAGATTAAAGTTTGCCATAGCTGCAACTTCGTGTACTTCATTTGTGTTCAACGACCAGACAAAGGCGTCACAGAACCCCACCTTGATCAATAAACTTTTCCTCTTATATTCGCAATATCCATATTGCAATCTTAGTTTCTTGCTTGTTCTTCGTTTGCCTGCAGGAAACTGACCTTCATGGTCAGGTTGATCATGCTCCGACGTGGTCAATAACCTCTCGGAGTTGGTTTACCGATTGCTAAGGCGCGAAGTCCTCGCACGTTCGTAGTCGGATCGTCAAAGTCGACTTCCTCCAAAATGATGGCATGCGCAAGGGGAACAAGAACAGAGTTACAAGTGATGCTTTCAGGACGTCGAAGCCACCAAAATGAGTGCATGAAGCCTTGGATGAAATATACAAGATGCTACTTCATAACTTTCGTCCAGAGGCTATTCTAGGTGCTGCGTCACCTTGTTGTTGGGCCAGGCCCATGTATTTTCAAAATACTTGAGTATAGGCTGTTTTTAGAGTCCGTATGTGTTGGGTAACAAGAGATAGGGTTGCTTTCGGACCCCTTACCCAAGGGCCACGAAATTCCCACCTCTTCCTCCATATATACAACATTTAGGGTGTCGTTTAGACTTTGGGTTTTGTTTAGATTAAAGTTCGCCATAGCTGCAACTTTGCGTACTTCGTTTGTGTTCAATGACCAGACAAAGGCGTCATAGAACCCCACCTTGATCAATAAAGTTTTCCTCTTATATTCGCAATATCCAGATTGCAATCTTAGTTTCTTGCGTGTTATTTGTTTGCCTGCAGGAAACAGACCTTCGTGGTCAGGTTGATCATGCTCCGGTGTGGTCAATAACCTCTCAGAGTTGGTTTAGCGATTGCTAAGGCGCGACGTCCTCGCACGTTCATAGTCGGATCGTCAAAGTCGACTTCCTCCAAAATGATAGCCACCATCTCATCGAAAGACGAGACACCTTTGCCTCTATCAAGTGGTCTCATGCACATAAATGAGTTATCAAAATTCCATATTTGAATGTTATCAACCATATCACAACCCCTTCCCAATTTCACCCAAAACAGTCTAAACCCCACAATGTGAGTGTGAGAAGACACATCAATTGAACAATCTCTTATAGATTCTTCATTATAAGATGGCAAGGTCTAAAATAAATTCACAATTTAATATTTGTTCTTGAAGAAAATATAGGAAGCAACCAAAAAGTAGTGAGATAAAATATAACACCGAAAAATAAGTTCCAATATGTGTGAAGATAAAAGATCATAGTATTAGCTCATGTTTTACCTTTTTCTACAATTACCACTAAGCTTAAAGAAAAGATGACTTAAAGTACTGAGTACATTAGTCAGCAGGCCATTACCATTAGCTCATAACATGCTACTGAAGCTCAGGTCACAGCCATTAAGATTGTACAGATTACAGAGTAAGGTAACACCTACAGCACACTGATTCAAATAATTTCATGTACATCTTGTCCACGAAGCTTGCACTGAAACCTTCAGGCTTCTTCAATCAGGTTGCATTTCAGACGCAATCTGAATTTTGTTTAATTTTCAGCACAGGAACGACTTGCTGCACCGAAACCGGGACGGCATGCGGTCGGTCTTCCGGATGCGCTCCACCTGTCGCGCCAACCGGAGTGCCTGCCGGTTCTGCCTCGCCTCGACCCTCGCCTGCTTCCCCTCCACCTTGTAGCTCAATGTGGACAGTCTCTTGGTCATGTTGTTCTTCTCCCGCGCCCTCATTTGATCGACCTACACCTGAAATATATTTGCACAATTACAGCCAGCTGAGATCTGTTTCAGATTTTGTTACGAGTTCAGAATTTATAGCAGAGTTGGCCGAGGGATGACGTAGCGGCAACAGCCAGAGTGCTACTCCCTGACTGCTCCTGGCTATCGATCAGCGTCATCTCTCTGCCTACGCCCCTCATTGACACCGATGACGACGACTGCGCCACCGCTGCTAGAGAGCCTGCCTGGGTGCGGAGCTTCATGTCGATTCGGCAGAAGTTTTTGCTCTTCCGGAGATGGTCTACTTAGGAGGTTACATTATATGCATCATTTCAATTGATTTTAAATTTGCAGTGGGGTGTTTAATTCCTGTTGGCTAGAGTTCAAAAGATATTATTGTCGTCCATCAGAATTTTTCAAAAATAACACCAATAAGGTTTAGTACGGAGACTATTTTTGGGTTACTGAGAGGAAAAAACAAACATGTGCCTTGTGCACTAAGTTCATGTTGCAGGACAATAAGTTACCTTTAATAATACATTCATTGAAACTTCAAAGAAATCCCATAGAGCTATGGTAGTACTATAACATACTAAGTGCATACTGACAAATGAACTTTTACTATTTTCATCCCATCAAAAGTTCAAATAACAAGATCATGACATGTAGCTCAAAGATAGACAAGAAATTCAAATGAGTAACAAACCACTAAATGATTCGAAAAATGTAGAAAGTGCCTTTAAAATTGTGTTATTACTTATAAGCCTCTCTAACAAGCGGTTCACAGCTAGCCTAAACCCATGCAACCGTAGCACCTCCATCATGTGGGCCAAAGGATGGATTTCGTACAATGAAAAATAAGTTGTATCTTCTCACAACTAAAAAACACATGGGAAATGATAATGAGAAGTACAAATTATATTCACCTTACTGTATATCATACTGAAGGATTGTACTGTTCCGATAAACTATTGCAATGTTCCCTCAACTTCAGCTCTGTCTCGGCATAGTCTTCATTCGGATTATAGTCATTGTGGGCAGCAGAGACTACCTATTAGTGCAAATAGTATACTGCAGTGCACTGTCAACAAACTAACTAATACAATATGCATGGGAATTTAAGAAAGAAGTGTATAAATTGATTTTAAATATATGACCAAATCACAACTGTGTGAATACGCAAATAAGATCCGGTGCTGAATTTATACCTTTGAGGCTAGCTCCTGAACCATCTGTTGCTGATATGACATCTTTTTGGTATACTCGGAGAGCTTCAACTCTAGTTCTGCTATACCAGGCCTGCAAAATGATAATCAAACTGAGTGAAATGGTGTTTTTTCTTGAAATTTCTTGTCAACTGGGGGTCACAAGACGGCATCATATATCATACCATTTCTAAATTATATGGTTGCTAGAAATCTGTGCCTTCTAAATAATACAATTGACAAAAACATCGAATTGGGTGCACTTACGGGGGGGTAAATTGATTGTATTTGGACACCTTCAGGAAAATATAATGAGAAAATAACTAAACATTGGATGAGAAATTTTAATTTGCCAAATATCTGAATTGAAGGACACGAAGCAACTATGCATGGCCCAGTAAAACTACCTAAATTAGCCTAACAGGAGAGAGAACTGAAAAATGCTCAATGTAAACTTGAACCGACTAACATTTTACTCGATGAAAGATGACACAGATTCATATAAGCGTCTAGTAAATGCACACAGAAAAGGGGATAATTTGAAACTAAAAGTAAAAAATTACATGCAAATTGTATTTCCTACATATAGGGAAACAGTTCAAACAACACATTCGGTTGTCAGCGAAGAACTATGTAATAGGTAATTGTTTTCTACCCAAGTACTGATATATTGGTAAGGAAGCAATAGTACAAATAGAGGAACAACAAACTTCAATCCAACTTGTGAGAAGAATGGGCTTGAATCAACCATCATTGAATATTACCAAAGAAAAACTAAAGCTGGGTTCAAAAGAAAGCACATGTTAGAACCTGCATATAGTGGCATTGAGAGAGTCAGAGGGGAAGCAAGAAGGATAGGTAGAGAGGGAGAGGAAAGAACGTTATGGAGAACTCTCACCTTGGCGTCATCTGCCACGCTCGATGTTGCTTGTGCACATGCCACTCCCCAGCCATGCCCGTGGTCTTGACCACTACTCCCACCGCTTGTACCGGTTGCTGCGCCATTTACGTCGTGGCCATGCGTCCTTCGAGCTGCCGCCCGACAATGTTCGGGGTGATAGAAACCTGGGCTTCCAAATGCTAAATAAGGATTGCTCCTTCATATATATTACAGTCAGTAGAAAATGTTGAAAAAACATATACCGAATGTATGATCCATGAGATTCTCCAAGTAAATATGCTATAACAATGATAATGCACTTAAATAATAAACAACAACGTTACACCTTAGGGCGGCTGTATGCTGGACACGAGAAAGCTGGCCCGAGGCGAAGGCTGACGGCCCATGGGATGACGCCAACGTGGGACGCAGGCGCGGCCTCGCTCGATCCCATGCGTGTGGAGGCGGCTACAGATCGTTCGGGGCGGCAGTGCTCGGGATCTTGGCCGCCGACGAAGACCAGGATGCCGGTGGAGCAATGGGAAGCTGGGACGGCGGATACGACGCGGGCTCTTCGGATCGGTCTGTTCCCTGCCGGATCTTGTGGCAACGATGGCGGTGTAAAGCATCGGGGCGCCGTGGCGGGGAAGACCTACGCTCAATGCACCCGACCACCGCTGCCAGGCTCACTGACCTCGGCCTCGCTAGCACCTCCAATGGCTTCCACGCTGCCGAGCTCGAGGCCATCGCGGCCGCGTCCCCCAGCCTCCGGTGGCCATGGCATCCTGTAGTTTGGTGATGAGGACACCACAACCATCGACAAGTCTCCAACAATTATAGGTCTAGTCACAAGAAGTAGCGCCAAACTAATAAGTGACCAGGTGACACTAACTTAAGTTTACCTTGTAACCTTGATTTTTTTGGAAAAGGAGGCTTGCCCCCATCCTCTGCATCTGAACAATGCATTTAGCCATATTATTAAAAGTCTCAAAGTATCACAAAGTGTTACAAGTATTACAGATCGCATACGGAGCAAAGAAACATATAAAAAAGCTCAATACCACAACCGGTATGAATAAGAGGGCAAGCTCTCGAGACTCCTATCCTGTTATGCGACTGCCATCCAAACCGGTTGAATATAGCCCGTGCTACCATCTCCCATTGGTTGCACCCAGTAAACAAAGGCTCCCTAGAGTCCGTAGGAGTGAGTAAGGACCACGTAGGAATCCATGTCGTAGCTCTGAAGATGACCTACAGGAAGGTTAAAATATGTTGTCTTTCAAAAATCATATCATTCATGCAGTTCCATATAGCCCACATAAGCGCACATATTCCTATCCGAATAGGAGACGCAGTAGTATGTTCAACCCTAGCTAACCATGTCCTAAATAACGATTCAATGCTAGCTGGAGGAATAATGTTAGATGACACAACTATGCTTTCATCCCCATTGTTTGTGGTTGAATTTATGTATCGCATGGAAGAAATTCAACAACCTACGAGCTCTTGAAGCAACCAATTTGGAGGAACAAGTTTGGAGAAAACAAGTTTCAAGTGAAGCTGATGCTGTCGGTTTTTACCTATGATGTTTCATTGTGCCACACCCATATGGTGGAGAGACAGGGCCATAGGGGTACATCACCAGAAGCTACATCAAATTATCTTTGCAATGCAAAAACCTCACATCATCTGGAGTTGTGAGTCAAAAGCTGTAGTCATTCTCGTGGAAGGTGTCAACATTATCAATGCTTCATGAATTTCTGAGGAGCAATCCAACAACTCCCAAAGTTGACTGTTTATTCCCCCAAGGAAGCCATGCAGACCTGCTTACTTTTGAAACCATTTTCACACCTAGGCAAGCGGGGTTGTCCCTACTGTAAAACCACATCTCCCCCATCCTCTTAAGAACATTTTGTCAAACCATTCAGCTACAAGCTTATGCAGCAAGACTGCTAGAGAGATCTGAGAGATCATTGCTACCTTTGCTGTTGTGAGTTCATCGATATTTGCGAGAAGGAGCCTCTGATTCCCCCTAATTCGTGCTTTATGGTTTTGGACGTTTTGTGTGGGTTAGTCCCGGTTTGTGGTTCTGCGATTGTTTGGACAACGGGTTGGACACTACAAGAAGTATGTCAACTTATGACCTTCTGTTAGTGACCCTGGAAGAAATGGTCGTAGATCTACGACCATTTGAGACCAATTGGTCATAAGCTGTTCGGAGGGCTTCAAACCCTAAACTATAACGACCATTTTGGTCAGAAAGGTCATAATTTCCTTACACGAAATGGTCGTGAAGCAGACAACACAGTTCCGTTGCCTTATTTATAGCTGATCACGACCAATATAGATGGTGATGACCTTGTAAATTGTGGTGGATTGCTATGACTAGGTGCCACCTAATCAGTTTTGCCTATGTGTCATGTCCATGTGTCAAATTTTGCCCTAGGTTGTGAATCAACCTATATTTCTGTTATTCCTAAAATTCCCAAAATATCTCGTAAATTCTTTGGGTCATATCTTCGTCAATATGTCAAAAACCTTCCTTGCTAAGTTCAAAAATAATTCAACAATGTTCATTTTCCTATTATGTTCAGAACATCACTTTGTGAAGGAACTGCTATTCATATATTCTTAATTGCCCTCAAAAAATTTGGGCACTCTTTCCTATCCAAATCATTGCCTCGTGTCAAAATTCAGCTCCATTTGCCAAGTAAATCTACCTCGGCAAATTTCCAAAGCTTTTGTCCACCTAGAAGCTTTGTGAAGGAAATACTAGCTATGCATATCCTAATGAGCCAAATGTTTGCCACATCATCTATATGCCCATATCATAGCTCTCCACAAAATTTTAGCCCCATCTAACAATCCATGAGAGATCACCATCCAATCTTTGTTTCTGGTAATATTTTCAGTTTGTGAAGCAACTATATTTTATATTGCTTTATGATTTTTGGAAATTTACCAGGGAATGACCCTGCCCATAGAATCTCCCTCCACAAAATTTTAGCTCATTTAATTTAACCATTTTCCCTCAATATTTTTCCCAATTTTCTGTTCAGTGGAGAGCATTGTGAAGGAAGTACCACTTTTATATATCCAAATGACATGAAAATTGTACAGTTCCTTCATATGCCCAAATTATTACCCTCCACTAAATTGCATCTCAATCAAATCATCTATGTGAGCCCAGGTTCAATTTCTATTTTATGTCTAGATTGGCACAATGCAAAGCAATTGTTATCTAGACTCGTCCTATTGCCCTCAAACTTTTTGGGAACTCTTACATACCCAAATCATTGCCACATGATAATATTCAGCTCCATTTTCCTAGTAAATCTTCCTTAGAAAATTTCCAAAGTTTCTATCCATAGATAAGCTTTGTGAAGTAAGTACTAGCTAGGCTTATCCAAATGATCTTATATTTTTTCAAATCTTCCATATGCTCAAATAATCACTCTCCACAAAATTTGAGCTCTATTAAACAAACAATGTGAGCTCATCATCCAATCTTTTATTCTTGTCATATTTTCAGTTTGTGAAGCAACTATATTATATATTGCTTCATTATTTTTGAAAATTTTCCAGGGCATGACCATACATATGTAACTTACTTACACAAAATTTGAGCTC
The DNA here is from genome assembly GCA_963921465.1 of Triticum timopheevii. NCBI lineage: Eukaryota > Viridiplantae > Streptophyta > Magnoliopsida > Poales > Poaceae > Triticum > Triticum timopheevii. The sequence continues at coordinate 306,222,617 of OY997272.1, forward strand.
ATTTGATTTATCCAATTTCTCTCACTAATTTTCCCAAGTTTCTGTCCAGAGAAGAGCATTGTGAATGAAGTACCACTTTGGCATGTCCAAATGGTATCAATTTTCTACAATGCTTTTCTATGTACAAATATCCATCCTCCACCAAATTTTAGCTCAATCCATTCATTATTTTGAGCCCAGCTTCAACATTCATATTTCTTTCCAGTGTGGCACTTTGCAAAGCAAGTACCACCTAGGCTCCCCCATTTGAGCTGAATTTTTTTGAATACCGTCTTCTTAGTAGATGCTCATCCTCAGCCAAAACCCACGCCCATTGGCTATGTGCATTTCCCGTACCGCTAATCAAACACTTGGCTGCTAATTCATGTTTGAGCATAGTTCGGCCTCCTCGTGAGAATCTTCTATTGCCATTTTCTTCCTAGCACCTAACTGGGGAGTTTCCAACCCACTAGACATGCCTAGGCCATCCAGAACGCATGGCAACGCCACGGTCACGCGGTGACCATGTGGCGGGAACGCGAGTTTACGCACTCTAGAGTTGGGGCCATCGTCCACCGTCCAAACCTCAATGTATCGCCATCAAACCATGTATTTATGATTAAACAAATGCATATGTAACTAGAAATGTTTTTTGGAAAAAATAAAGAGGAGACTATAAGGCAGCTGCAGTTCAAATTTGACCCATTTCCTACTGAATCGGCGGAAATTTGTCTTTTTCACGAGAGGTGGATCAAAACTTTTTACATCCAACCATTTTGTAAATTGTACATTAAATATGGCCTAATACTTTAGAAAATTGATTTGGTCCAATTTTGCAACAAATATATGGTAGGTCCTTCACAAAAAAACTCATTTTGGGCACTCAAAAAATGAAAAATATATTTTTCATCCAAAAAAAGAAAACTTTCTTAGGCAACATTGTTTGCCATTCCAATATGCACCCTTGTGCATGATATGAGATCATTTGAACAAACTATGCCATGAATGCTACCATCAGATTGATCATTTGGCTTGAAAGCCATGAATGTCCACACATGATAGCTCATTTCTGAGAACACTTTTAAAAAATAATTACCGTATTGCAAGTTTATTAATTTTCCTGGTAACTTGGCCACATATAATGACATAATGTGAAGGTTTTCCAATTTTTTAATTTTTTTTAATTTTTCATGCCCATTTAAAAATGCGATCAAAACAGCGGCCATGACCGTTCCTCACTAGTGGTTGAATCTTGGAAAACTTTTGGTGTTTCTCTGATGAAATAGATACTTATATACCTTGAAACGATTTTTTGGAAAATAAAGAGCAAGCTATAAGGCAGCTCCAGTTAAAATTTGACCCGCTTCCTACTGAATCGACAGAAATTTGTCTTTTTCATGAGAGGTGGATCAAAGCTTTTTACACCCAACCATTTGGCCAATTGTGCAGTAAATATGGCCTAATATTTTAAGAAAATGATTTGGTCCAATTTTGCAACAAATATATGCTAGGTCCTTCACAAAAAAACTCATTTTGTGCACTCAAAAAATGGAAAATGATTCTTCTGTCCAAAGAAAATGAAAACTTCCTTAGGCAACATTGTTTGCCATTCTAGGATGCACCCTTGTGCATAATATGATATCATTTGAACAAACTATGCCATGAATGTGGCCATAAGATTGACCTTTTGGCTTGAAAGCCATGAATCTTTGTACATGATAGCTCATTTCTGAGAACACTTTTTTAAAATAGTTACCATATTACAAGTTTATTATTTTTACTAGTAACTTGGTCACATATAATGACACAATGCGAAGGTTTTCCATTTGTTGGTTTTTTTAATTTTCATGCCCGTTTCAAAATGCGGTCAAAAAGGCGGGTATGACCGTTCCTAGCTAGTGGTTGAATCTTGGAAAACTTTTGGAGTATCTATGAAGAAATAGATATTTTTGTACCTAGAAATGATTTTTGAAAAAGATAAAGAGCAAACTACGAGGTAGCTGCAGTTCAAATTTGACCCACTTCCAACTGAATCGGTGGAAATTTGTCTTTTTCGTGAGAGGTGGATCAAAACTTTTCACACCCAACCATTTGGTCAATTGTTCATTAAATATGTCCTAGTATTTTGGAAAATAGATTTGGTACGATTTTGCAACAAATATATGGTAGGTCCTTCACAAAAAAACTCATTTTGGGCACTCAAAAAATGGAAAATGATTTTTTCGTCCAAACAAAATGAAAACTTCCTTAGGCAACATTGTTTGCCATTCCAAGATGCACCCTTGTGCATAATATGATATCATTTGAACTATGCCATGAATGTAGCCATAAGATTGACCATTTGGCTTGAAAGCCATGAATCTTCATACATGATAGCTCATTTCTGAGAACACTTTTAAAATAGTTACCATATTACAAGTTTATTATTTTTACTAGTAACTTGGTCACATATAATGACACAATGCGAAGGTTTTCCATTTGTTGGTTTTTTTAATTTTCATGCCCGTTTCAAAATGCGGTCAAAAAGGCGGGTATGACCGTTCCTAGCTAGTGGTTGAATCTTGGAAAACTTTTGGAGTATCTATGAAGAAATAGATATTTTTGTACCTAGAAATGATTTTTGAAAAAGATAAAGAGCAAACTACGAGGTAGCTGCAGTTCAAATTTGACCCACTTCCAGCTGAATCGGTGGAAATTTGTCTTTTTCGTGAGAGGTGGATCAAAACTTTTCACACCCAACCATTTGGTCAATTGTTCATTAAATATGTCCTAGTATTTTGGAAAATAGATTTGGTACGATTTTGCAACAAATATATGGTAGGTCCTTCACAAAAAAACTCATTTTGGGCACTCAAAAAATGGAAAATGATTTTTTCGTCCAAACAAAATGAAAACTTCCTTAGGCAACATTGTTTGCCATTCCAAGATGCACCCTTGTGCATAATATGATATCATTTGAACTATGCCATGAATGTAGCCATAAGATTGACCATTTGGCTTGAAAGCCATGAATCTTCATACATGATAGCTCATTTCTGAGAACACTTTTAAAATAATTACCATATTACAAGTTTATTATTTTTCCTGGTAACTTGGTCACATATAATGACACAATGCGAATGTTTTCCAATTTCTTGGTTTTTTTTATTTTCTATGCCCGTTTCAAAATGCGGTCAAAACGGCGGGCATGACTATTCCTAGCTAGTGGTTGAATCTTGGAAAACTTTTGGTGTTTCTGTTTAAATAGATACTTATGTACATAGAAATTATTTTTGAAAAAAACAAAGAGCAAACTATAAGGCAGCTGCAGTTCAAATTTGACCCGCTTCCAGCTGAATCAGCGGAAATTTGTCTTTTTCACGAGAGGTGGAAAAAAGATTTTGACACCCAACCATTTTGTCAATTGTATATTAAATATGCCCTAATATTTTTGAAAAATGATTTGGTCAAATTTTGCAACAAATATATGGCATGTCATTCATAAAAAACTCATTTCGGGCACTCGAGAAATGGAAAATGAATTTTTCAGCCAAAAATGAAAACTTTCTTAGGCAACATTGTTTGACATTCCCAAATGCTCGTGATCATGTTTTTGAATTTCCATGTGAAAAAGTAGAAGAAAAGCAAAAGGAAAAATACAATTAGATGTGCTCTTTTCTCATTGGTTGAATTCTTTGTCACATGGATCGATTACATGGCGTCCATCCACCCATCTATCTCTCCATCCCACATCCATCCATCCATCTATCTACAGAAAAGAAGAAGAAAACGAAAATGAAACAAAAAACCCCACCCGCAGCCACCTACCCAAACACTAACCTCCCATCGCACTCCTCCTCCTAACGACGCCCGACCCTCCCCTCGATCCCAGATCCACATCTCCCTCCCTCAGATCTCGATCCACCGCCACCCCCGCCCCCACCATCGACGACCACGGCATTGCACTCTGCGCCTCCCCTCCCTCTCCAGCCGTGTCCTTGGGATTTTGCCGCTCCCGCCTCCGCTCCTCCCTCGCCCCACCGTGCCTCATCTCGTCGGTAGGCAATCCAAGGTCAGGATGCCCTGCAGGGACCACGTACGCGGCCTCCCCTCCCCCTTCCTTCCTCCCTTGCCGCTCGCCCCTCTCCCGTTTGCGGTTCCTAACAGATGCACTCCTCTCCTCTCCTCTCCTTGGGTGACATGCAGGGCTCGTGTGGGAGCAGCACACGGATGAGGCCTCTGGAGGAGAAGTGGGAGGAGCCCGAGCGTCATCGCGCGCCCATGCATATGGCGGAGGGCTTCGGGCGCTAGGAGTCGGATCTGCTCTTCCCCGTGGCCGAGTGCGTGCAGGACTCCGCCGACAGGTTCGACTCCTTCTGTAACACCCCGGTGTAATGTTGCTACAGTAACCCCTGGGGTTAAGTTAACCTTTTTTGCTAAACATGTGCCTGATCATTATTGTCTCATGTTCTTTCAAATTCCAGTTGAATTCAAATTCAAATTCTGTGTGAAATTCAAAATGCTCTGACATGAAAACAAAAATGTTCATCATGTGCCAAATAATCCACAACTAATATTGGTGGTGAACCAACATTTTGCAAAAGGTTTAAGTGGCCTAAGCTACTTAAAACGGTGACCTAAGCAATAAATTAAATGCCTTTTTAATTTATAAAATTGGCAGTCTCTTTCTAAAGTTTCACAACATTTTTGTGGCAGTGCAATATACTTCTTTGAAATTATTTTGGCCAATGGCATAATTTTTTGCTCACTTTTTATTGGCTAAAAATAAAAACAAAAGCTGTTTAAAAAAAGGGAAAAAGGAAACCCCCTGCCCCTGGGCCTAAGGCCATAGAGATAGGCCCAGCCTGGCCGGCCCAGCTCCCCGAAGCGCGCCTCCCTCATGTTCGTCCGACCGGGCGCCTCGGCGCCACCTGACCACCTCACCGGCCTTTCCGGGAGAGGATAAGGCCCCGACGCCTCGGGCTCCCCTCTCCCCTCCCACTTGCCCTGCCGCCCCCACTCGCGCCAGTCCCTATCCCCTCTCCCCGCTTGCTCCATCGCCTCGCCTCATTCTCAGATCCACCCCCCGAATGCATCTGCCGCCGCGCGCCGTCGTCCTCGCGGTCCCCGTCGCTTCCGAGCCGAGCCATCATGCCGTAGAGCTCCGCCCTCGCCTTCTTCATCGACCGGTGGCCTCAGCTGGTGTTGGGAGGCCCTGTGGCTTCCGGATGCCACCGCCCATTTCTTCTCTGACTCCGGTGCCCGCCGGCGAATTCGAGATGCTCTGCTGCTACTAAACGTCAAGGGTTTTACGTAAACGCTCGCTGAGCCTCGCTCTCGTCTCTCTCTCTCTCTCTCTCTCTCTCTCTCTCTCTCTCTCTCTCTCTCTCTCTCTCTCTCTCTCTCTACGATGCCTCGCGCTGCCCATAGCCGCCGCGCCGCGCTTGGCCAAACAGAGCTCCGCCGCCGTTGTCTCTGCCAACGCTACGGTCGCTGCCGAGCTCGCCTGCGTTCACGGTTGTGCTCGCCATAGCCGTAGAAGTCGAGCACGCTAGTTGTCGAGGCTTGCGGTGCTCGGAAACGTCGATGCCACACTCGCCCGAACTCTGGTGCCACCCTTGCTCGACGCCGGCGATGATTCCGGTCTGTTAGACTACATGTTCACACCAGCTTGGAGCTACTCTTCAGGAGCCATGTGCGCTGCCGCCTATGCATGCTCCATGCAGCACCGAACCATCTCACCATATCAGCACCGGCCTAATCCACTACGTGAAAGAAGGATCAGTAGTTAGGACTAGTTTGCGTGTGTGTGCGTGTGTATCTCTCTTCCTCCCTCTGTACTCCTATATTATGTACTGACCCGTTTGGGAGGAATACAATCTGTGATTGAGCTCAACTCTATATTCCAACATGGTATCAGTTTGATCTAACCTACGCTTCCGCCATGGCCACCGAGGTCGACGCCGCCGCGGCAGACGCCACCGCCGTGGCCGCGCAGCCTTCTCTCCGACTACCTCATCTCCTCTCACTCCTCCCGCTACCTCTTCCCAGCCAAACCCCACCATCTCTCCCGACACCCCATCTCTGATCGTCACTCCCGCGCCTCTTCCTCTCCAGATGGCGCCGCCACCCCACTTCTACCCAACGCCCGCGTATGTGCACGCCATGCATGTCGAGGGCGCTCACATCAACCCCCCCGTCCGCCTCGCCATGAACGGCGCCGACTACACTGTCTGGCGGGGGATGATGCTGGACGTCATCGATCAGTACGACGTCGCCTCTTGGATCGTGCCAGACTTTGCCGACCACGCCCGCGACGCATGCTGGAATATCGTCAACAAGGCGGTGAAGCGATGGTTCCTCGGCGCGATGGTGACGGAGCTTGCGGCCTTCATGCTCGACCGGGAGGCCACCGTCGCCCAGACCTGGGCCTCTGTCGCCAAGACCTGGGCCTCCGTCGAGGCTCTCTTCGTCAACAACCGTCGGGCGCGGCGGTTCCAGCTCCAGACGGAGCTCTTCGAGACTCGTCAAGGGGACTCCTCAATCTCCGTCTTCTGCGCCCGCCTCAAGTCCATCTCCGACGCGCTGCGCGACGCCGGCAAGACACTGGACGATGACGAGTTGGTCATCCAACTTCTGCGAGGCATCAACAAGGATCGCCATCAGAATACCGCCAAGATTATCGAGAAGTCCCCAAGTCCCATCCCCTTTGACGTCGCCGTCGGCATGCTTCTGCACGACAAGATCGGTAACAACTTCGCCGGCTCCACCCATCATAGCGCCCTCGCCGTCCAGCAGCGGGGTCCGTCGCCCGCGCCCTCGGGTGTGGCCTCCGGCGGCCAGGCTCGGCCGCCCGCCCCCGGTCTTGGCGGCGGCAAACCGTCTTCTCCATCACCCAACCAGGGGCACAAAAAACGCCACCGCTACACCACCAACGGCGGGTATCAAGGCGCCGCCGCTTCACCACCGCCATGGACGGGGCAGGTCTATGCCTACCCCATGGCCTTGCCTCCTCCACCATGCTCGGCGCCTGGCATCCTCGGCGCACGGCCGCCACAGGGCCATGCCGCCTTCGGTGGCCCCCTGCAGCAGCAGCAGTACTCCTTCTACCCGGCCTTTCCGATGCCACTGCACCAGCCGCCGGCCTTCCACCAGCAACCGTACTTGCCGGCGCCACCCCAGCAGCAACAGTACAACCCTCTGCCGGCCAGCTCCGATGCTCATGGAGTTGATCACGCGGCGCTGATGGGCGCCCTGCACAACCTCTCGCTGCAGTCACCTAGCGGCGGCTGGGTTGCAGACTCCGGCGCCTCCACTCACCTCGTGACTGATCCCGGTAAGTTGTCCTCCGTCGCCCCTGTATCTCATTATCCCCCGGTTTTTGTTGGGAACGGTAGTCCCATGCGTATTACCCATGTCTGTTCTGCTTCACTCCCTAACCCTAATCGGCCTCTCTGTCTAAATAATGTCCTGGTTGCTCCCGATCTAGTCAAAGATCTTCTTTCTGTATGTCGCTTAACCACTGACAACAATTGTTCCATGGAATTTGACCCGTATGGCCTTACAGTGAAGGACTTTGCAACCGAGGCAGCAATTCTTCGGTGCAACAGTGAAGGCGAGTTGTACAACGTCTTCCCTCCAGCTGCACCCGCGGCCCTCGCCGTCACGGTCTCGCGCCTCATCGACCTCTGGCACCGGCGTTTGGGTCATCCCGGCGATGCTACTTTTTGTTCCAATAAATCCTTAGAACGTTGTAATAAACCTGTAGTGGATGGGCGTTTATGTCATGCTTGTCAAACCGGAAAACATGTTCGTCTACCATTTACTTCCTCGACTAGTCACACTACTACTGCTTTTGATCTCTTGCATTGTGATCTATGCACAACACCTTTGTGTAGTGTTTCCGGAGCCAAGTACTATCTCTTGATAATTGATGATTTTTCATGCTATCGATGGACTTTCCCTCTCAAACAAAAATCTGATGTACCTGCCATTTTTTGTCAATTTCAAGCTTACGTTCGCACGCATTTTGGTCGAACCATTCGGACCCTCCAGTGTGACAACAGACGTTAGTTTGATAGTGCTCAAAATAGGGATTTCCTCCTTCCCTTCGGTACGGTGATGCGTTTCTCTTGTCCATACACTTCTTCTCAGAATGAAAAAGCTGAATGCGCCATTTGTTCGACTAACAACGTCATGCGCACACTCTTGCTCCAAGCATCCATGCCGCCAGGCTATTGGGCCGACGCTCTTTCTACTGCCACCTTGCTCCTCAACCTCTGTCCCACTAAAACCATCTCCCTCACCACACCACATGAAAGACTCCACCAGCCCCCCCCCCCCACTTACTCTCACCTCCGTGTCTTCGGATGCCTATGCTACCCTAACACGGAGGCCACTGCGCCAAATAAGCTTGCTGCTTGCTCTCTTCCTTGCGTCTTCATTGGTTATCCCCCGGATCACAAAGGTTACCGATGCCTTGACCTCTCCACCCAACGCGTCTACACCTCACGGCACGTCACCTTTGACAAATTCGTCTTCCCTTTCTCTCGCACTCCGGAGGCCACCTCAGCGCTTGATATTTCGCATCCACCTACATCCGCTGGACCCATCATCACGCCTGCTTCTTCCACCTCCCGCCCCCAAACCTGCACCCCGGCGTCCCCACACACCACCTCCAGTAGCTCGGCCTCTACTACCTCGGCCTCTATTTCCTCCAGTAGCCCCACCACCCCTCGGCCTCTCCCACGCCATGCCATTGCCATCGCGCCCCTTGCTAACCCTCATAACATGCGTACTCGTGCCAAGTCGGGCTTCCAACTGCCATCTCGTCGGCTCAATTTCCTAGCTGATCTCTTGCGTGTCTCTCCCCTCTCCCGCAACTATCGCGCTGCTCTTGCCGATCCCTGTTGGGCCAGTGCCATGAGTGACGAGTACCAAGCTCTCCTCCAAAATGAGACTTGGTAATTTGTCCCTCGACCCTCCACGGCTCCGGTTATTAGTGGGAAGTGGGTTTTCCGACACAATTACAACTCCGATGGCACCCTCGCTCGTTACAAGGCACGTTGGGTTGTTCCCGGTTTCTCTCAGACCGAGGGTATTGACTACGATGAGACCTTCTCGCCGGTCGTCAAACCTAGCACTATTCGGGTCGTTCTCTCTCTAGCTACATCTCACTCGTGGCCCATTCATTAGCTCGACGTTAAGAATGCCTTCCTTCACGGGTATCTTACGGAAACCGTTTACTGCCAGCAGCCGCTCGGTTTCGAAGATCCCATCGCCCATCCCATGTCTGCCTTCTTAACAAATCTCTTTACGGCCTTAAACAAGCCCCGCGCACGTGGTTTACTCACTTCGCAGCCTATGCTACCTCCATTGGATTTGTTGCTTCTAAATGTGATATCTCGCTATTCATTTACAAGTCAACACACCACACTGCCTATCTCCTTCTCTATGTCGACGATATTATTCTCACCGCTTTGTCCTCTTCTTTTCTCACTTATATTATTTCCCTTCTTAGTCGTGAATTCTCCATGACCGATCTAGGCACTCTGTCTCACTTCCTTGGCATCACTGTCACTCACTCGCCCGCCGGCCTCCATCTCTCTCAGCGCCTGTATGCTTTGGACATTATTGAGCGCGCCGGTATGTCCGACTGTCAACATATTCGCACTCCTATCGACTCGGGTGCCAAGATCTCCATCTCTGATGGGGATCTACTTGATAATCCCACTCTCTATCGCAGCCTGACCGGTGCCCTGCAGTACATTACTATCACGCGCCCCGACTTGTCGTACGCCGTTCAGCAAGCCTGTCTCTTCATGCATGCTCCATGTTCCTCTCACTTCAACCTTGTCAAACGAATCCTTTGTTATCTGAAAGGCACCCTAGACTTTGGACTCCACATTTACCCGTCTTCGCCTTCCACACTCCTAGCATATTCCGACGCCGACTGGGCCGGTTGCCCCGACACGCGACGCTCTACCTCCGGTTTTTGCGTTTTTCTTGGGGATAATTTGATATCTTAGTCGTCGAAGCGACAACTTACTGTTTCGAGGTCTAGCACTGAGGTGGAGTACCGGGCCGTTGCCCATGTCGTTGCCGAGACGGCTTGGCTGCCTTAGTTACTGCAGGAGCTTCATCAGCCCATCGCCAAGTCTACGGTGGTTTATTGTGACAATGTTTCTGCCATCTATATGTCCGCTAACCCCGTGCATCATCAACGGACGAAACACATTGAGATCGACATCCATTTCGTTCGTGACAAAGTTTCCTTGGGCGAAGTTCGTGTCCTTCATGTTCCTACAACCTCTCAGTATGCGGACATCTTCACAAAGGGGTTGCCTACTGCTACATTCAGTCAGTTCCGGTCCAATCTCAACATTCGGCAAGCCCACGTTGACACTGCGGGGGGCTGTTAGACTACACATTCACACCAACTTGGAGCTACTCTTCAGGAGCCATGTGCGCTGCCGCCTATGCATGTGCCATGCAGCACCGAACCATCTCACCATGCAGCACCGGCCTAATCCACTACGTGAAAGTAGGATCAGTAGTTAGGACTAGTTAGCGTGTGCGTGCGCGTGTATCTCTCTTCCTCCCTCTGTACTCCTATATTATGTACTTCCCCGTTTGGAGGAATACAATCTGTGATTGAGCTCAACTCTATATTCCAACATGGTCGAGTCCGACCCTGCCACCACCACAGTTCGACTCGTCGTCATCTGCTCATTCGAATGGGCCCGGCCGCGCTTGAAACGGCCGTCTGTAGGCGAAATCCAACCACTTCCCGAGGCATCCGCCGCGTTCTGGTGTCGCCGCTGGCGAGTCGCCGGCCCCGCTGAGCTGGCGCCGCGTGGTACCCAACCACGGTCGCTGACGAGTGGGCCCCTGTGCCCTTTTGACCGCATTGACCAAAGTCAACGGGGGGCACTGTTTATCCCTCTCGCTGACGTGTGGGTCCCCCAGTAGTTAGGCTAATTAATCATATTTCAAATTAAAATCTAATTAGTTAAACTCTAATCAGACACTGACACTGGGGCCCACACCTCTAATTATCTCTGCTAGATTAGTTTTAATCCATTGTTAAAATAACAGAGGCTGACATGTGGGTCCCACTGGACCCACATGTCAGGTTTGACCTAGTCAGCCGTCTTTTGTCCTGCTGATGTCACTGTGACATCATGCTGACGTCATCTATCATTTTCTGGAAATAAAATAAATCCAGAAAATAAGAAAATCTTTAGAAATTCATAGAAATTAACCCGTAAGTCGGATGAAAATGTTTTCTACATGAAAGTTGCTCAGAAAGATCCAACGAATCCGAATACGCGGTCCGTTCATCTGTCACATGCCCCTAGCATGTTGAACATGGAACTTTCCCCCTCTTTTCCTCTGTCCGGTATCCTTCTACCGCCGGGAAATCCTCCTCGAATGTTTATTCCCTCCGTCTGCAACGTGTAGTACTGCTTTAGGTCGACCCTCGCGCTACGTATCGTCATGTTATGCTTTGTGATGCTATGTTTGCTTTATATTTACTGTTTCTTCCCCCTCTTCTCTCTGGTAGACCCCGAGACCGATGTCGCCCCTGTGATCGACAACGTCGACGATGACCCCTCCTTGCCAGAGCAACCAGGCAAGCCCCCCCTTTGATCATCCCGATATCGCCCATTCCATTCTCTTATGCATGCATTAGATTTTGCTACTATTATTGATTGCTCCTAATTTGATGCATAGCCTGCTTTTGTATCTGCTGTTGTACCTTACCTGCTTATCCTAAACTGCTTAGTATAGGTTAGTTAGTGATCCATCAATGACTCCCACCTTGTCCTTGTTGCCCCTGCTTCATCATCGAAGACCCGATCAACGGGATCGAAGACCAGGCCCCGGCACCGCACATCACTTTCCCCTTAGTTGCTGGACACTGCTAGGTTACTACCGAGTGCCAAGGGTGAGACCTCTGATGTTAACCCTGTAGTGTAGCTATTCGGTCGTGGTCATCGAGGGTGATTTCCTCTTTAATCACTTCCGATACGACTCTGTCATGCAACCCCTCAAGTGTGGACCTCGAGGGTGGTCCCTCTTACGTTCACCTTGATGATTACATCAAGTGGAATTCACCGGGGGTGATTCCTCGGGTTTTCCCCTTGATTTTTGGACACACGGATACTTGGACCTTACAACTGTTACTTGAAAAGGCGGGTAGACCCTGAGGGGTACCCGCAAGTGATGTGGAGACGGGTTGGCCTGGAAGGTGCCCGCGAGATAATTATGAGGCGTTGCCGGGCATTCCTAGCCCTTGCCGCAAGTCCTCGAGACGGGGCAACGGGGTCACATTTTTCGTGAGTCTCTGCTTGTTACCGCGCGTTCCTAATCCACTACGATTTGGATATTTGATCCGAGGGGCCTCCGGCCTGATAGCACTAACCATCACGTGGGCATAGTATGGGCGTTCTGCATCGTATACATCTGCCAAAGCATAATAGACGTCAGTGACTGAGCGGCGTGCGCCGGGTTGGACTGGTAGGCACCTGCCTTTTTGAGGGAGGTAGCTACTGTTGGAAATATGCCCTAGAGGCAATAATAAAAGTATTATTATTATATTTCCTTGTTCATGATAATTGTCTTTTATTCATGCTATAAATGTATTATCCGGAAATCGTAATACACGTGTGAATACATAGACCACAATATGTCCCTAGTGAGCCTCTAGTTGACTAGCTCGTTGTGATCAACAGATAGTCATGGTTTCCTGGCTATGGACATTGGATGTCGTTGATAACGGGATCACATCATTAGGAGAATGATGTGATGGACAAGACCCAATCCTAAGCCTAGCACTAAGATCGTGTAGTTCGTTTGCTAGAGCTTTTCCAATGTCAAGTATCTCTTCCTTAGACCATGAGATCGTGTAACTCCCGGATACCGTAGGAGTGCTTTGGGTGTATCAAACGTCACAACGTAACTGGGTGACTATAAAGGTGCACTACAGGTATCTCCGAAAGTGTCTGTTGGGTTGACATGGATCGAGACTGGGATTTGTCACTCCGTGTAAGCGGAGAGGTATCTCTGGGCCCACTCGGTAGGACATCATCATATGCGCAATGTGACCAAGGAGTTGATCACGGGATGATGTGTTACGGAACGAGTAAAGAGACTTGCCGGTAACGAGATTGAACAAGGTATAAGGATACCGACGATCGAATCTCGGGCAAGTACAATACCGCTAGACAAAGGGAATTGTATACGGGATTGATTAAGTCCTTGACATCGTGGTTCATCCGATGAGATCATCGTGGAACATGTGGGAGCCAACATGGGTATCCAGATCCCGCTGTTGGTTATTGACTGGAGAACGTCTCGGCCATGTCTACATGTCTCCCGAACCTGTAGGGTCTACACACTTAAGGTTCGATGACGCTAGGGTTATAAAGGAAGTTTGTATGTGGTTACCGAATGTTGTTCGGAGTCCCGGATGAGATCCCGGACATCACGAGGAGTTCCGAAATGGTCCGGAGGTAAAGATTTATATATGGGAAGTCCTATTTTGGCCACCGGAAAATGTTCGGGATTTTTCGGTATTGTACCGGGAAGGTTCTAGAAGGTTCCGGAGTGGGGCCCACCTGCATGGGGGGACCCACATGAACGTGGGTAGTGGGGGCAAGGCCCCACATCCCTGGTCAAGGCGCACCAAGATCCCCCTTAGAAGGAATAAGATCATATCCCGAAGGGATAAGATCAAGATCCCTAAAAAAGGGGGATAACAATCGGTGGGGAAGGAAATGATGGGATTTCTTTCCTCCCACCTTGGCCAACGTCCCAATGGACTTGGGGGGCAAGAAATCAGCCCCTCCACCCCTATATATAGTGGGGAGGCGCATAGGAGCTTAACACGAAGTTCTGGCGCAGCCCTCCCCCTCTCCCAAGTAGTCCCTCCTCTCCCGCGGTGCTTGGCGAAGCCCTGCAGGATTGCCACGCTCCTCCATCACCACCACGCCGTTGTGCTGCTGTTGGATGGAGTCTTCCTCAACCTATCCCTCTCTCCTTGCTGGATCAAGGCGTGGGAGACGTCACCGGGCTGTACGTGTGTTGAACACGGAGGTGCCGTCCGTTCGGCACTAGGATCATCGGTGATTTGAATCACGACGAGTACGACTCCATCAACCCCGTTCACTTGAATGCTTCCGCTTAGCGATCTACAAGGGTATGTAGATGCACTCTCTTTCTACTCGTTGCTGGTCTCTCCATAGATAGATCTTGGTGATACGTAGGAAAATTTTTGAATTTCTGCTACGTTCCCCAACAGTGGTATCAGAGCTAGGTCTATTGCGTAGATTCTTTGCACGAGTAGAACACAAAGTAGTTGTGGGCGTTGATTTTGTTCAATGTGCTTACCGTTACTAGTCCAATCTTATTTCGACGGTATTGTGGGATGAAGCGGCCCGGACCGACCTTACACGTACTCTTACGTGAGACAGGTTCCACCGATTGACATGCACTTGGTGCATAAGGTGGCTAGCGGGTGCCAGTCTCTCCCACTTTAGTCGAAACGGATTCGATGAAAAGGGTCCTTATGAAGGGTAAATAGCAATTGACATATCACGTTGTGGTTTTGCGTAGGTAAGAAACATTCTTGCTAGAAACCCATAGCAGCCACGTAAAACATGCAAACAACAATTAGAGGACGTCTAACTTGTTTTTGCAGGGTATGCTATGTGATGTGATATGGCCAAGAAGAATGTGATGAATGATATGTGATGTATGAGATTGATCATGTTCTTGTAATAGGATTCACGACTTGCATGTCGATGAGTATGACAACCGGCAGAAGCCATAGGAGTTGTCTTAATTTATTGTATGACCTGCGTGTCATTGAACAACGCCCTGTAATTACTTTACTTTATTGCTAACCGGTAGCCATAGTAGTAGAAGTAATAAGTTGGCGAGACGACTTCATGGAGACACGATGATGGAGATCATGATCATGGTGTCATGCCGGTGACGATGATGATCATGGAGCCCCGAAGATGGAGATCAAAAGGAGCAAAATGATATTGGCCATATCATGTCACTATTTGATTGCATGTGATGTTTATCATGTTTATGCATCTTGTTTACTTAGGACGACGGTAGTAAATAAGATGATCCCTTACAAAATTTCAAGAAGTGTTCTCCCCTAACTGTGCACCGTTGCTACAGTTCGTCGCTTCTAAGCACCACGTGATGATCGGGTGTGATGGATTCTTACGTTCACATACAACGGGTGTAAGACAGATTTACACAGCGAAAACACTTAGGGTTAACTTGACGAGCCTAGCATGTACAGACATGGCCTCGGAACACGGAGACCGAAAGGTCGAGCATGAGTCGTATAGTAGATACGATCAACATGAAGATGTTCACCGATGATGACTAGTCCGTCTCACGTGATGATCGGACACGGCCTAGTTTGACTCGGATCATGTGATCACTTAGATGACCAGAGGGATGTCTATCTGAGTGGGAGTTCATAAGATGAACTTAATTATCCTGAACATAGTCAAAAGGATTTTGCAAATTATGTCATAGCTCACGCTATAGTTCTACTGTTTAGTTATGTTCCTAGAGAAAATATAGTTGAAAGTTAACATTAGCAATTATGCGGACAGTAGAAAGCTTATGTCCTTAATGCACCGCTCAGTGTGCTGAACCCCAAACGTCGTTTGTGGATGTTGTGAACATCGGACATACACGTTTTGATAACTACGTGATAGTTCAGTTAAATGGCTTAAGTAGAGGCACCAAAGATGTTTTTCGAAACATTGCGGAACATATGAGATGTTTTGAGGGCTGAAATTGAGATTTCATGCTCGTGCCCACGTCAAGAGGTATAAGACCTCCGACGATTTTCTTAACCTGCAAACTAATGGAGAAAAGCTCAATTGTTGTGCTTGTGCTCAGATTGTCTGAGTACAACAATTACTTGAATCGAGTGGGAGTTGATCTTCCAGATGAGATAGTGATGTTTCTCCAAAAGTCATTGCCACCAAGCTGCTAGAGCTTTGTGATGAACTATAACATATCAGGGATAGATATGATGATCCTTGAGGAATTCACGATGTTTGACACCGCGAAAGTAGAAATCAAGAAGGAGCATCAATTTTTGATGGTTGGTGAAACCACTAGTTTCAAGAAGGGCAAGGGCAAGAAGGGATACTTCATGAAACGGCAAATCAGCTGCTGCTCTAGTGAAGAAACCCAAGGTTGAACCCAAACCCGAGACTAAGTGCTCCTGTAATAAGGGGAACAACCACTGGAGCAGGATTACCCTAGATACTTGGTAGATGAGAAGGCTGTCGATAGAAGTATATTGGATATACATTATGTTAATGTGTACTTTACTAGTACTCCTAGTAGCACCAGGGTATTAGATACTGGTTCGGTTGCTAAGTGTTAGTAACTCGAAACAAAAGGCTACGGAATAAACGGAGACTAGCTAAAGGTGAGCTGACGATATGTGTTGGAAGTGTTTCCAAGTGTTGATATGATCAAAGCATCGTACGCTCCCTCTACCATCGAGATTGGTGTTTGCGTTGAGCATAGACATGATTGGATTATGTCTATTGCAATACGGTTATTCATTTAAGAAGAATAATGGTTGCTCTGTTTATTTGAATAATACCTTGAATGGTCTTGCACCTAAAATGAATGGTTTATTGAATCTCGATCGTAGTGATACACATGTTCATGCCAAAAGATAGTAATGATAGTACCACCTACTTGTGGCACTGCCACGTAAGTCATATCGGTATAAAACGCATGAAGAAGCTCCATGTTGATGGATCTTTGGGCTCACTCGTTTTTGAAAAGTTTGAGACATGCGAACCATGTCTATTGGTGTATATGCATGAAGAAACTCCATGCAAATGGACCGTTTGAACTCACTTGATCTTGAATCGCTTGAGACATGCAAATCATACCACATGGGCAAGATGACTGAAATCCTCGGTTTCAGTAAAATGGAACTAGAAAGCAACTTGTGGGAAGAAATACATTTTGATGTATGCAATCCAATAAGTGCTGAGGCATGTAGTGGATATCGTTATGTTCTTACTTCACAGATGATTCGAGTAGATGTTGAGAATATTTACTTGATGAAACACAAGTCTGAATTATTGAATGGTTCAAGTAATTTCAGTGTGAAGTAGAAGATCATTGTGACAAGAGGATAAAATGTCTATGATATGATCATAGAGATGAATATCTGAGTTACGAGTTTTGGCACGCAATTAAGACATTGTGGAAATTGTTTCACAATAAATACCACCTGGAACACCATAGTGTGATGGTGTGTCCGAACATCATAGTTGCACCCTATTGGATATGGTGCGTACCATGATGTCTCTTATCGAGTTACCACTATCGTTTATGGGTTAGGCATTAGAGACAACCACATTCACTTTAAATAGGGCACCACATAATTCCGTTGAGATGACACCATATGAACTATGGTTTAGAGAAACCTAAGTTGTCATTTCTTAAAAGTTTGGGGCTACAACTCTTATGTGAAAAAGTTTCAGGTTGATAAGCTCGAACCCAAAGCGGATAAAATGCATCTTCATAGGACACCCAAAACAGTTGGGTCTACCTCCTAATTAAGATCCGAAAGCAATATGGATTGTTTCTTGAATCGGGTCCCTTCTCGAGGAAAGGTTTCTCTCGAAAAGTTGAGTGGGAGGATGGTGGAGACTTGATGAGGTTATTGAACCATCACTTCAACCAGTGTGAAGCAGGGCACAGGAAGTCGTTCCCGTGGCACCTACACCAATTGAAGTGGAAGCTTATGATAGTGATCATGAAGCTTCAGATCAAGTCACTACCGAACCTCGTAGGACGACAAGGACGCGTACTACTTCGGAGTGGTACAGTAATCCTGTCTTGAAGGTCATGTTGCTAGACAACAATGAACCTACGAGCTATGGAGAAGCAATGGTGGGCCCAATTCTGACAAATGGTTAGAAGCCATGAAATCCGAGATAGGATCCATGTATCAGAACAAAGCATGGACTTTGGTGGACTTGCCTGATGATCAGCAAGCCATTGAGATAAATGGATCTTTAAGAAGAAGACGGACGTGGATGGTAATGTAACCATCTATGGAGCTCGACTTGTGACGAAAAGTTTTTCACAAGTTCAAGGAGTTGACTACGATGAGATTTTCTCATCCGTAGCGATGCTTAAGTCCGTCGGATTCGTGTTAGCATCAGCTGCATTTATGAAATCTGGCAGATGGATGTCAAAACGAGTTTCCTTACCAGTTTTCGTAAGGAAAGGTTGTATGTAATACAATCAGAAAGGTTTTGACGATCCTAAGGATGCTAAAAGGTATGCTGGCTCCAGCGATCCTTCTAAGGACTGGAGTAAGCATCTCGGAGTTGGAATGTACACTTTGATAAGATGATCAAAGATTTTGGGTTTATACAAAGTTTATGAGAAACTTGTATTTCCAAAGAAGTGAGTGGGAGCACTATGGAATTTCTGATGAGTATATGTTGTTGACATATTGATGATCAGAAATGATGTAGAATTTCTAGAAAGCATATAGGGTTATTTGAAAACTGTTTTTCAATGGAAAACCTGGATTAGGCTACTTGAACAATAAGCATCAAGATCTATAAGATAGATCAAAATGCTTAATAGTACTTTCAAATGAGCACGTACCTTGACATGATCTTGAAGGTGTTCAAGATGGATCAGTCAAAGAAGGAATTCTTGCCTGAGATGTAAGGTATGAAGTTAAGACTTAAAATCTCGACCACGGCAGAATAGAGAGAAAGGACGAAGGTCGTCCCCTATGCTTTTATCATAGGCTCTCTACAGTATGCTATGCTGTGTACCGCACCTGTAGTGTGCCTTGCCATGAGTCAGTCAAGGGGTACAAGAGTGATCCAAGAATGGATCACAGGACAGCGGTCAAAGTTATCCTTAGTAACTAGTGGACTAAGGAATTTTCTCGATTATGGAGGTGATAAAGAGTTCAACGTAAAGAGTTATGTCGATGCAAGCTTAACACCTATCCGGATAGCTCTGAGTAGAAATACCGGATACGTATAATGGAGCAACTTTTAGTATAGCTCCAAGTAGAACAGTTATTTGGAATAGCTCCAAATAGAGCGTGGTAGCTACATCTAGGAGATGACATAGAGATTTGTAAAACACACACGGATCTGAAAGGTTCAGACCCGTTGACTAAAACCTCTCTCACAAGCATCATGATCAAACCCAGAACTCATTGAGTGTTAATCACATGATGATGTGAACTAGTTTAATGACACTAGTAAACTCTTTGGATGTTGATCACATGGCAATAAGACCTGTCAGTGTTAATCACATGGTGATGTGAACTAGATTATTGACTCTAGTGCAAGTGGGAGACTGTTGGAAATATGCCCTAGAGGCAATAATAAAAGTATTATTATTATATTTCCTTGTTCATGATAATTGTCTTTTATTCATGCTATAACTGTATTATCCGGAAATCGTAATACACGTGTGAATACATAGACCACAATATGTCCCTAGTGAGCCTCTAGTTGACTAGCTCGTTGTGATCAACAGATAGTCATGGTTTCCTGGCTATGGACATTGGATGTCGTTGATAACGGGATCACATCATTAGGAGAATGATGTGATGGACAAGACCCAATCCTAAGCCTAGCACTAAGATCGTGTAGTTCGTTTGCTAGAGCTTTTCCAATGTCAAGTATCTCTTCCTTAGACCATGAGATCGTGTAACTCCCGGATACCGTAGGAGTGCTTTGGGTGTATCAAACGTCACAACGTAACTGGGTGACTATAAAGGTGCACTACAGGTATCTCCGAAAGTGTCTGTTGGGTTGACACGGATCGAGACTGGGATTTGTCACTCCGTGTAAGCGGAGAGGTATCTCTGGGCCCACTCGGTAGGACATCATCATATGCGCAATGTGACCAAGGAGTTGATCACGGGATGATGTGTTACGGAACGAGTAAAGAGACTTGCCGATAACGAGATTGAACAAGGTATAAGGATACCGACGATCGAATCTCGGGCAAGTACAATACCGCTAGACAAAGGGAATTGTATACGGGATTGATTAAGTCCTTGACATCGTGGTTCATCCAATGAGATCATCGTGGAACATGTGGGAGCCAACATGGGTATCCAGATCCCGCTGTTGGTTATTGACTGGAGAACGTCTTGGCCATGTCTACATGTCTCCCGAACCTGTAGGGTCTACAAACTTAAGGTTCGATGACGCTAGGGTTATAAAGGAAGTTTGTATGTGGTTACCGAATGTTGTTTGGAGTCCCGGATGAGATCCCGGACGTCACGAGGAGTTCCGAAATGGTCCGGAGGTAAAGATTTATATATGGGAAGTCCTATTTTGGCCACCGGAAAATGTTCGGGATTTTTCGGTATTGTACCGGGGAGGTTCTAGAAGGTTCCGAGTAGGGCCCACCTGCATGGGGGGACCCACATGAACGTGGGTAGTGGGGGCAAGGCCCCACATCCCTGGTCAAGGCGCACCAAGATCCCCCTTAGAAGGAATAAGATCATATCCCGAAGGGATAAGATCAAGATCCCTAAAAAAGGGGGATAACAATCGGTGGGGAAGGAAATGATGGGATTTCTTTCCTCCCACCTCGGCCAACGTCCCAATGGACTTGGAGGGCAAGAAATCAGCCCCTCCACCCCTATATATAGTGGGGAGGCGCATAGGAGCTTAACACGAAGTTCTGGCGCAGCCCTCCCCCTCTCCCAAGTAGTCCCTCCTCTCCCGCGGTGCTTGGCGAAGCCCTGCAGGATTGCCACGCTCCTCCATCTCCACCACGCCGTTGTGCTGCTGTTGGATGGAGTCTTCCTCAACCTCTCCCTCTCTCCTTGCTGGATCAAGGCGTGGGAGACGTCACCGGGCTGTACGTGTGTTGAACGCGGAGGTGCCGTCCGTTCGGCACTAGGATCATCGGTGATTTGAATCACGACGAGTACGACTCCATCAACCCCGTTCACTTGAATGCTTCCGCTTAGCGATCTACAAGGGTATGTAGATGCACTCTCTTTCTACTCGTTGCTGGTCTCTCCATAGATAGATCTTGGTGATACATAGGAAATTTTTTGAATTTCTGCTACGTTCCCCAACAGCTACGTCTGCTCACCGGCCGCGTACGCAACGTGCAGGAGTTCCCGGGGAGATGGCCCATGACCCCTGGGGGCATAGGTTTAGTCCGGCGTGCTTGACCTCTCTATTAAGCCTAGGTCGGGTTGCGGCGTATTGTTTGGCCGAGGCCGGGCATGACCCAGGAAAGTGTGTCCGGCCGGAGTTAATCAAGCGTGGTGGGTAAGTTGGTGCACCCCTGCAGGGAAGAAAACATCTATCGATAGCATGTCCTACGGTAACGGACACTTGGAGTTGTATCCCGATCGATACAACTAGAACTGGATACTTGTGATGAGAATTGGATTGTGATGACAAATGGATAGTAAGGCTCTGGGATTGCTTTCTCGCAGGGAGTCGAGAAAGGATCTCTGGCCGAGGTTGATAACACTACTACTACTTTACTTTATGCTACTCTACTTCCTCCTATTAGCTGCAAGATGGTGGTTTTCAGAAGATGCTAGTCTTCAATAGGACTAGGCCTTCTCTCTATTCTGGCATTTCTACAGCCCAGTCCACATATACAGTCTTCCTTTGTTAATGTTGCATATGTAGTGTAGATCCTTGCTTGCGAGTACTTTGGATGAGTACTCACGATTGCTTTGCTTCCCCTTTTTCCCTTTCCCCTTCTTTCCGGTTGATGCAACCAGATGTCGGAGCCCAGGAGCCAGATGCCACCTTTGACGACTGCTACTACCCCGAGGGCGCCTACTACCACGTGACGGAGACCGTTGATTTTCAGGAGTAGTTAGGAGGCTCCCAGGCAGGAGGCCTTGCCTTTTCGATCGATGTTGCTTTTGTGCTAGCCTTCTTAAGGCAAACTTGTTTAACTCATGTCTGTACTCAGATATTGTTGCTTCCGCTGACTCGTTTTATTCAAGCTGATGTATTCGAGCCCTCGAGGCCCCTGGCTTGTAATATAAAGATTGTATTATTTTAATTTGTGTCTAGAGTTGTGTTGTGATATCTTCCCATGAGTCCTTGATCTTGATCGTACACATTTGTGTGTATGATTAGTGTACGATTGAATCGAGGGCATACACAAGTTGGTATCAGAGCCGACTGCCTGTAGGTAGCCCCCTTTTCAACTCCTTGGCCAAAGTTGAGTCTAGTCACTACAAAACTTTTACTAACATGCCTGTGTGTCTTACGGGCCCACGTCGCCATTGGGTGGTATTAGGATCTTTTACTCCTCGTCTATACTCTGGGACTCTGATCACTCTTCTATTCGGGTTAAACGAATTTACTAACTCTAACATTAGGATCCCGTGACCACATTCACGCCAAAGTTGGATAAGCCATAGTTATTCCCTAGAATAGCATCTTGAATAGCGCACACACTGTCGTGGTGACTACTAAGTAGTATCCATCGTACCTCTTTCATTATGCCTGTTTCATCATGAAGGATCATTTATCTTTGTAAATGCCCGATACTGAACTACCCCTGTTACATGTTAGCAGGATGGTTAGACCTGCTGGTCGTGGCCGTGGTGGCAACGATCCACCACCGCCTGAATTCCTTGCTGGAATGATGCAACAGTTTGAGCTGAACCGCCAGTTCATGGAAGGAATGACGGCTCAGTTTCCTCGTCCGAATATGAACCAGCAGCCAGCCCCAGTTACTCTACAGGACTTCATGCGCCTCAACCCGACCATCTACCGCAGCTCAACTAAGCCCCTTGATGGTGATGACTGGATCCGCGACATCACATATGAAATGGAGTCTGCTAGTGTTGCCCCTGCCAGCTATGTCACCTTCCCATCCTTCTTCCTCAAGGGTCCCGCTGCTCAATGGTGGGACAACCATAGGCGTACCCTACCTACTAGAATGGTCATCACTTGGCCAAATTTCCAAGCTGCTTTCCGTGCCCGCTTCATTCCTCAAGGAATCATGGACAGGAAGAAGCGAGAATTCCGCAACCTCACCCAAGGCAACAAGTCTGTAGATGCTTATCAGCGGGAATTCTTGGACTTTTCCAGTTATGCTGAAGAAGACATTGCTACTGATGCTCGTAAGCAGGAAAAGTTTCGTGATGGACTTCACCCTGATATCAAGCTAGCACTGCTCATTCATGACTTTGCCGACTTCGCCACCTTGGTGAATAAGGCTATTTAGGTTGAGACTGGTCTTCAGGAACACCAGGGATCCCTCAGATGTAGCCGTGACGCTGGCCCATCTTCGGGTCCGTCAGCGCAGAAGCGTCGGATATGGATTCCCCACAGCATGTATCGTCCAACTGCACCTGCACCAAGACAGTCCTATGTTGCACCTCATCTGCCTCCTCCACCGCAGAGGCAACCTCTTCGAGATGTACCATCCCAAGCTCCTGCTCCCGATCCCAATGATGGTCTGTGCTTCAGATGTGGCCGTCCCAGCCACCTTGCTAAAGAGTGCAATCAGGAAAAGAGCCAGCTGGCTCTGCCTTCAACTGACCATAACAATCAGCCCCATAACAACAATGCCAGACCTTATGGTTGTGGTCAGGCTAATCATGTTGATCTGAATGAAGCTCAAGACCAGCCTGCCACTGTGATGGGTACTCTTCTTGTTAATTCAGTACCGACTTCTGTTTTATTTGATTCAGGAGCATCACATTCATTCATGTCAGAAAATTTTGCTTACGCACATGACATTCGATGCGAGCCCATGAACACTCCGATAGTGGGGCGCACCCCTGCGGGTCAGTGTCGAACTACCATGATTGGTCGCGACGTCCCCGTTGAAATTGAAGGGTTGGAATTTCATGTTTCTCCCATTATTCTTGATTCTTCCAATATTGACCTCATTCTGGGAATGGAATGGTTGAAAGCACATACTGCCTTTATCGTTTGCGCCACCAAAGTCGTTCATCTCCTACATCCTTCCGATGAGATAGTAAGCTACCATGCTCAGATTGTTCAAAACACTGAAGCACGACTTTATGCTTTGAATGCGTTGAACGCAGAATCTCTTGAGGGAATTGAAAAGATTCTAGTCATTCGCGACTTCCAAGACGTCTTTCCAGAAGAACTTCCAGGAATACCCCCTGCCCGGGCTGTCGAGTTCGTCATCGACTTGAAACCAGGCACCGTTCCTATTGCCAAACGACCCTACAAGATGCCACCTCATGAACTCCTTGAACTTAAGGAGGAAATCGACAAATCTCTTCGCAAGGGTTTCATTCGTCCAAGTTCCTCTGCTTGGGGAGCACCTTCTCTCTTCGTCAAGAAGAAGGACGGAACAAACCGTTTGGTCCAAGACTATCGTCCTATCAACCAAGCTACAATTCAGAACAAATATCCCCTTCCTCAGGTCAATGATCTGTATGATCAACTGGCTGGTTCATCGATATTCTCTAAACTCGACTTGAGGTTGGGTTACCACCAGATCCGTGTTCGTGAAGAGGATATTCCAAAGACCGCATTCGTCATTCGTTATAGTTCTTACGAGTACACAGTTATGTCTTTTGGCTTGACCAATGCTCCAGCCACATTCTCTCGTCTGATGAACTACATATTCATGGATTACCTCGACAAGTTCGTCGTAGTCTATCTGGATGATATTCTGGTATATTCGAAGAATAAAGAAGAACATGCTGACCATCTTCGTCTTGTTCTGGAAAAGCTTCAAGAGCATCAACTTTATGCCAAGTATTCCAAGTGTGAATTCTGGTTACCCGAAGTCACCTACCTTGGTCATGTCATCTTCAAGGATGGTATTGCCGTCAACCCACAGCGCGTTCAGGCTATTCTTGACTGGACCCCTCCGAAGACTATCAAGCAAGTCAGAAGCTTTCTCGGACTAGCTAGCTATTGTCACCGCTTTGTCGAGAACTTCTCCAAGATCGCCAAGCCACTGACCAATCTGCTACACAAAGGCGTTAAGTTTGATTGGACTGAAAAATGTCAGTAAAGTTTCCAAACACTCAAGGACAAGCAGACTTCTGCCCCAGTGCTTGCTCCCCCTGATTCTCGCAAGGACTTCGTCATCTATTGCGACACTTCACGACAAGGATTAGGTTGTGTCCTAATGCAAGAGCGCAGGGTGATTGCTTATGCCTCCCGTCAAGTGCGTCCTCACGAACAGAACTACCCAGTTCATGACCTCGAGCTTGCTGCGGTTATCTTTGCACCTAAGCTATGGTGACAGTACCTTCTCGGTAATCATTGTGAGATCTTCACCGGTCATCAGATTCTGAAGTACCTGTTTACTCAGTCAGATCTGAACCTTCGTCAGCAGCGATGAATGGAAGCTATTGCTTACTACAATTGTGGTATATCTTATACACCTGGCAAGGCTAATGTAATGGTTGATGCCCTGAGCCGCAAGTCTTATTGCAATAATCACATGGTCTACAAAGCTCAACCCCGCCTTTATGAAGAGCTATGCAAGCTGAACCTTCAATTAGTTCCACAGGGTTCTCTGAATAACCTTGTCCTGGAACCAACTCTTCTGAAAGCAATTAAGTCTACTCAAGCCAAAGATTCTCACGTTGATTTGATGAAAAGGGATCTTGCCTTAGAGAAATCCAGAGATTTCTCACTTGGTGAAGATGGAACCTTATACTTCAGAGATCGCATTGTAGTACCCCGGTTCGAGCTTATGACAGAGAAGGTGATGAAAGAAGCGCATGACACCCCTCTCTCTATTCATTCGGGAAGTACCAAGATGTATCTAGACATCCGTCAGAAGTACTGGTGGTCGAAAATGAAGCAAGACATTGCTAGATATATTGGAGAATGTGACGTTTGTCGTCGCGTCAAAGCAGAACATCAGAAACCAGCTGGACTTCTACAACCTTTTGCAATTCCTGAATGGAAGTGTGATAAGATCCAAATGGACTTCGTCAATGGCCTTCCCAAGTCTCAGAAAGGTAACGATGCTATGTTTGTCGTCATCGACCAATTCTCGAAGGTTGCTCACTTTCTGCCAGTCAAGGAGACAATCACTGCTAGTCAATTAGCAAACTTGTATATCTCCCGAATTGTGTCACTCCACGGCATTCCGAAGGAGTTCAGTTCAGACCGCGGCAATATATTCACTTCGAAGTTCTGGGATAGTTTCCAAGAGGCAATGGGAACTCATATTACCTGGAGCACTGCTTATCATCCCCAATCCCAAGGCCAAGTTGAGCGAGTCAATCAAATTCTTGAAGACATGCTTTGAGCTTGTGTTATTTCTTTCGGTAAGAAGTGGGAAGAATCTCTCCCTTATGTGGAGTTCTCTTATAACAACAGCTATCAAGCCAGCGTAAAGATGGCACCCTTCAAAGTGCTTTATGGACGTAAGTGACGTACCCCTCTGAATTGGTCAGAAACTGGGGAACGGACGCTCATTGGTCCAGACATTATTCAAAAAGCTGAAGAGCAGGTTCGCATTGTCCGGGATAATCTCAAGGCGGCCCAGTCCCGCCAGAAGAGCAACTATGACCGGAAACACTAGGGTTCAACTTATCAACCTGGTGAACAAGCTTATTTGCGTGTCACCCCTTTGAGAGGCACTCATTGGTTCGGAGTCAAGGGCAAGCTAGCTCCACGCTACATTGGTCCCTTCCGCATTCTCGCCCGTCGTGGACTGGTGGCTTATCAATTGGAGTTGCCACCTCAGTTCTCTCATGTTCATGACGTCTTCCACGTGTCGCAACTTCGTCGATGCTTCAAGGATCCAGAACGTGAAGTGGATCCGGAATTGATTGAAATTCAAGATGATCTCACTTACAAGGAGCATCCGATCTGCATTCTTGAAGAAGCTGAACGTCGAACACGCCAGAAGGTTACCAAGTTCCTCAAGGTGCAATGGTCAAATCATTCTAAGGATGAAGCCACTTGGGAACGCGAGGATAACCTCTGTGTTGAATACCCCGAATTGTTCCGTTCTACCTCTTAATTCTCGGGACGGAATTTCTTTTAGAGGAGGAGAGTTGTAACACCCCGGTGTAATGTTTCTACAGTAACCCCTGGGGTTAAGTTAAACTTTTTGCTAAACATGTTCCTGATCATTATTGTCTCATGTTCTTTCAAATTCCAGTTGAATTCAAATTCAAATTCTGTGTGAAACTCAAAATGCTCTGACATGAAAACAAAAATGTTCATCGCGTGCCAAATAATCCACAACTAATATTGGTGGTTGAGGGAGTCCTGGACTAGGGGGTGTCCGGATAGCCGAACTATCATCACCGGCCGGACTCCAAAACTATGAAGATACAAGATTGAAGACTTCGTCCCGTGTCCGGATGGGACTTTCCTTGGCGTGGAAGGCAAGCTTGGCAATACGGATATGTAGATCTCCTACCATTGTAACCGACTCTGTGTAACCCTAGCCCTCTCCGGTGTCTATATAAACCGGAGGGTTTTAGTCCATAGGACGAACAACAATCATACCATAGGCTAGCTTCTAGGGTTTAGCCTCCTTGATCTCGTGGTAGATCCACTCTTGTACTACCCATATCATCAATATCAATCAAGCAGGAGTAGGGTTTTTACCTCCATCGAGAGGGCCCGAACCTGGGTAAAAACATCGTGTCCCTTGTCTCCTGTTACCATCCGCCTAGACGCACAGTTCGGGACCCCCTACCCGAGATCCGCCGGTTTTGACACCGACATTGGTGCTTTCATTGAGAGTTCCTCTGTGCCGTCACGATCAGGAAGGATGCCTCTTCCCGTCTTTAAAGACGGTACCATTGCCAAAGGAGCTTTGGCCGCCGGCCAAACTATCCGGCTAGGTGGTTTTCTTATGACCGCCTGTTCGGCCGCCGCTTCGACAATGACCTCTCGGGTCATCAATAGCGATCTTCACGTCAGCTCGGAATTCACCGAGCAGTTGGATCCGATTGAGCTCTCTTCTGTAAACGAGCTCTTGGATCGCATCGCCGCCCTGGGGGTCTCTACAGACTACGATCAGATTGGGCTTAAAACCGATCTGAGA
Organism: Triticum timopheevii; assembly: GCA_963921465.1. Lineage (NCBI taxonomy): Eukaryota > Viridiplantae > Streptophyta > Magnoliopsida > Poales > Poaceae > Triticum > Triticum timopheevii. Next base: position 306,250,655 of record OY997272.1, read on the forward strand.
GAGATTAACTCCCCCCAGGTTACCCACCATGTTGTGGTGGCAGAGGAACAACACAGCGACTCTTCTTTTGTATTAAAGACCAGTTATGTCCGGACTCCTGATCCCTCCATGCCGGATTCCCGCGGAGGGACGGACGTCGATCAAGTACTGAACCTAAAGTCAGGCAACAGACCAGACTTGTTGGACAACGTCCAGCAATCTAAGCTTCCAAATTCAGAAACTTTTCGGCCCTTGAGCCTCAAGTTGGGCAGGGTTCCGGACTCAATTCCACCCACCCACCCAAACATATGCGATCTATCTCAAATCCGGCAAGAGCCCGCCGAAACAGTACATCATTACTGGGCCAGATTCCTCCTGGTTATGGACAGGATAAAGGACTGCCGTGAGGAAAACACAATTTCAATTTTCTGCAACAATTGCATGGACAAGGGAATCTTGAACGCCGTAAGTCGTCACGAAATTCCACGCTTCGCCGACCTGGTGTCCATAGTACGAAAGTACTGTGCGATGGAGAGTGTCTGGAAAACCGAAACTAAGTTTTGGGACAATCCGGCTCCGAACACAACCCTAGTCCGAAACAAAAGGGTGCATCATGCTCAGGCACCCGGGACAAAAAGCAAAAAGCAAAAACCCCATAAAGGGCACGGAACCGTACTGGAGGGATGGCTCAGCGGACCCTGTAAAATTCATAGTACAGAGGGCGCCACTCCAACACATAGCCTTCAAGCATGTTGGATACTGCGGTAGGTGGCCAAAAGTGGTGAAGAGCTTCTAGCCCCGGAGAACCACCCCAACAGTACCAGTACGGTATTAACAGTCTTCGAGACTTTCGCATCAAATAATATGCAGAAATGAACAATCCGTAGCCTCGCCGAAGTCTACCAAGTAGCAACAACAAATCCATGGAGCGACACGGCTATCACCTTCAACGCCAGCGACGAACCTAAATTCCGAACAGCCCGAGCACCAGCCGCATTGGTCCTCTGTCCAATAGTGGACGGCTTTCGTCTTACCAACGTACTGATGGATGGAGGCAGCGGATTAAACCTCATCTACAAGGAAACCCTTCAAAAAATGGAAATAGACTGGAGCCGCATTGAGCGAAGCAGCACAACCTTCAGAGGAATAATCCCTAGTCGGGAAGCACGCTGCACAGGAAAAATTACATTTGATGTGGTGTTCGGCTCGCTGGACAATTACAGGTCCGAGGAAGTCACGTTCCATGTGGCCCCGTTCAGCAGCAGATATCACGCTTTATTAGGGCGAGAGGCATTCACAATTCTCCAAGCCATACCCCATTACGGGTACATGAAGCTTAAAATGCCCGGTCCCAATGGAACCATCACTCTTGCCAGTGATCCGGACATAGCACTCCGCGCCGAAAACAAGACAGCCGCACTAGCCCTAGAGGCACTATCCGAAGCCCTAGCGGCAGAGGAACTCACTGCGTTGCGCTCTACGGTGAATAGGGACGATGTGATACTCAATAAGAGATCCAAGTCCACCTCTTTTAAACCAGCGGACGAAATACTCAAATTCCAGGTCCATCCAACCGACCCCACAAAGACGGCCTCCATCGGGGCACAGTTAAACCCTGATGTAGACGCCGCACTCCGAGAATTCCTTCGGGAGAATTGGGACATCTTTGCCTGGCACCCTTCAGATATGCCAGGAATCCCACGCAGATTGGCAGAACACAGCCTAAACATCCTAAAAGGATTCAAGCCAGTCAACAGGCTCTTCGGCGATTTTCCGAACCCAAAAGACGGGCAATGGGAGAGGAGCTAGCCAAACTATTGGAAGCCGGATTCATTAGAGACATCAAACATCCGGACTGGCTAGCGAACCTGGTAATGGTACCAAAAAAGGACAAATCCTGGCGCCTATGTGTCGATTTTAAAGACCTTAACAAGGCTTGTCCAAAGGATCGTTTCCCCCTTCCCCGCATCGATCAAATCATCGATGCTACCGCAGGATACGATTCATTGTGCTTCCTCGACGCATACTCTGGCTACCATCAAATCAAGATGGCGGAGGAAGACCAAGCCGCAGCGGCATTCATTACTCCATACGGACCATTCTGTTTCAACACAATGCCTTTCGGACTAAAAAACGCCGGCGCAACATATCAGTGCATGATTCAGACATGTCTGGCCACCCAGATCGGCAAAACAGTGGAGGCATACGTAGATGACGTGGTCGTCAAGACCAAACACGTTGAAACTTTAGTAGATGACTTGAGGCTCACATTCGACAACCTCCGAGCATATGACATTAAGCTCAACCCGGAAAAATGCGTTTTCGGCGTACCAGCCGGAAAGCTCTTGGGATTCATTGTATCCGGTAGAGGAATTGAAGCAAACCCAGCCAAGATCCGAGCTCTGTCACAGCTGGATATCCCAAAAGACCTCAAACAAATACAAAAATTGACTGGATGTGTGGCGGCTCTAAGCCGCTTCATCTCCCATTTGGGCGAAAAAGCATTGCCCCTCTATCGCCTCCTCAGGTGCACCGAACACTTTGAATGGACGGATGCTGCCACGGCCGGACTCGAAGAAATAAAGGCCATATCGCCAACAAATCCGGTCCTGGCTGCGCCTAACCTGGGCGAACCGATGTTATTATATATCGCAGCAACACATCAAGTTGTCAGCGCAGTACTCATCGTCGAACGAGAACAGAAGGACACAAATTCCCTCTTCAAAAACCAGTGTACTACGTATCCACTGTCTTAACCCCATGCAAGTCCCGGTATCCACATTATCAAAAGATAGTGTACGCGGTGTTCATGGCATCCCGGAAGCTGCGACACTACTTTCAAGAGTGTTCAATAACAGTTGCCTCTGAAGTACCTCTCAACGACATTATAAACAACCGCGACGCGACGGGCAGGATTGCAAAATGGGCCATCGAGCTCTTACCATTCGACATAACCTACAAACCAAGGCGAGCTATAAAGTCGCAAGTTTTGGCTGACTTCATCGCTGAATGGACCGAAGCCGAACTCCCTAAAGAGTACGGTGCATACTCCAATTGGATCATGCATTTTGACGCCTCCAAAATGTTGGCCGGCTTGGGGGCTGGCGTCGTATTGACGTCCCCAACCGGAGACACAGTCCAATACGTACTTCAGATAATGTACACGGACTCCAACAATGCAGCCGAATATGAGGCCCTTCTACATGGTCTCCGGATGGCAATATCCATGGGTATTCAACGCCTAGAGGTGCGCGGAGATTCGAACCTCGCAATATCCCAAGTAAATGGAGACTTTGACACCAAGGATCCAAAAATGGCAGCCTATCGTAACGCCGTCTTAAAAAGTCAGCTCGGTTCGAAGGACTCGAATTCCACCATGTAGCCCGGGATAATAACCAGGCAGCCGACGTGTTGGCATGCATCGGCGCAAAACGCGATGCCGTCCCTCCAAACATCTTCCTGGAGCGGCTCTTTAAGCCATCCGTAGTATGGGAAGAGGAGTCCAAAAATAACAATCCGGAACCAACCACACCACCCAACACTGAACATTCTGACACAACTGGTGGCTCTGCCAATGAAATAACACCTTCAGCCCACGAAATAATGGCAGTCATTGCCCCATGGACGGAACCATTCCTAGCCTACTTAATTAGGCAGGAACTCCCCGAAGACCAAAATGAGGCCCGCTGTATGGTACGGCGATCTAAAGCCTACAAGGTCCATGAGGGAGAGCTTTATAAGAAAAGCACAACCGGAGTCCTTCAAAGGTGCATCTCCGAAGAGGAAGGGCGAAATCTACTGGCTGAAATTCACGTCGGACTCGGCGGGCACCATGCTGCAGCCCGGGCCCTTGTAGGCAAGGCCTTCCGTACAGGATTCTATTGGCCGACGGCCCGGGCAGATGCTCAGGACTTAGTCCAACGATGCGTCGGTTGCCAGCTCTTTGCTAATCAGAGCCACATGCCACCCACCGCCCTCAAAACTATACCCATCACCTGGCCGTTCGCGGTCTAGGGGCTTGACATGGTTGGACCCCTTAAAGGGGGAACCCACAAGCAAAAGTACCTATTGGTCATGGTGGACAAATTCACCAAATGGATAGAGGCCAAGCCAGTTAAAACAGCCGAATCCGGACTAGTGATAGACTTCATATCCGGGGTAGTACACCGTTATGGCGTCCCCCACAGCATCATCACCGATAATGGCACGAACTTCACGGCCGACGAGGTTAAACTCTGGTGCAAAAATATGGGCATTAAGCTCGACTACGCTTCAGTCTATCACCCTCAAACCAACGGTCAAGTTGAACGAGCAAATGGTCTAATCATGAGAGGCATCAAACCCAAATTAGTGCGGTCCCTTACGGAATCTAACACGCACTGGGTAGAGGAGCTCGACTCCGTACTCTGGGGGCTGCGGACCACGCCAAACCGTACTATCGGATTCACACCATTCTTTATGGTATACGGCGCAGAGGCAGATTTGCCCTGCGATATAATTCATGACTCACCTCGAGTGCGCATGTACGAAGAAAGAGAAGCCGAGTTGGATCGGCAGGACAGCTTGGACGCATTGGAGGAGGAGCGCGACGTGGCAAAGGCTTGTTCCGCATTCTATCAGCAGCAGGCTCGAAGATATCAAAGCAGAGAAGTACGGGCTAAAACTTACAATGTTGGCGAACTAGTTCTACGCCTGCCGGACAAGAAAAAGGATAAACTCAAGCCCAAATGGGAAGGTCCCTTCATCATCGACCAAGTCCTGACCGGCATAGCATACCGTGTGCGAAATGCATCGGACAACCGACTCGAGCCAAACCCATGGAACGCAGCCCGCCTCCGAAGATTCTACGCCTAGCGCCGGACTCAGAGTTCGTCTCCTTCCTCCGTCCACATTTTATACTTCAGTTGTCTTTTGTTTCTCTCTTTTCTCCCACCTTTTTCATAAAGCCCTTGAGGGCTGATTTGCGCATTGTTCGCACACACTTGACGTGCTACTCGCACTCATTATACCTGGGGGCTTCTTTAACAGAAGCTTATTTATACGGGCTTTATGCCCAACACATGCGTCAAACTTCCGCATGTACCTTTTATTCACCATTATATGCATCGATATGACTTAAGTTTTGGCCAAGCTGGGTTGCCTGGCTCCTGTGCTTACCCCTACGTTCCCGATTGTTCGGCTAGGAGGTAAAGGGAGCACCTCTGCGATTGTTACTGCCGGGTCAACCGGATGTGTACCTCAGACTGGGTGAAGCCGAAAGCTAGCGTTCTTAAGGGAATATTCGGTCGGTGACTTGAAAGATGATTTCTCATTTATTTATTTATCTGTCCCCAGATGTTTTCCTGCTCTTTTCGCAGTCCGGACATGCACTTTAGGGCATGTCTCCCAGGGAAAGGAACCCTTAATGGAACTATTCTCCCTAGAAGATGTTTCTTACTAACCATGTAATATAACATAACTAGTTGGGCACTTGTCTTATAAAGCACTAATGACCCCTACGCCTGGTCTCCATGCATACCCCGGTTTTTTGCATAACCGCGAGGGTATTCGGACACACTCCAGACTGTTGGGTCCCGAGGTTGAAGCGAAAAGGTCCGCAACGACAAACGATCTACAATCTGGCTAGAAGGCATTATACATGTCATTTTAAAAGTACATCGTCACATTGACTGATTGTACTCCACTTCAATCCCATCTAACAGGCTGTCTAATTTGCAGTCCCGTTGGGAATACTTAGCAGCCAACTCTACTTGGCCGTACACTAAGCTCACAAGGATCTCCTTCCCATCGGGCCCCACAGGTCCGACCTTGGCCATGTGGTTCAGATCCGCCTTCTTGTACCGCGTCTTCACCATGGCCCAGACCTCCCTAGCGCCTTGACGACAGGCCGATATCTTCCATAGATGTAAGCGCTGCCGTGCTCCCTGAAGCTTCTCCACAAGCCCTCCAAGACCCTCGGGTAGGGAGATGGACGACCATAGGGCCTGGGCGACGCCACCCATCGCCTGCCGAACACGTTCGTGCAGTTGCTGCAGCAAGGGAAGTTGGTCACCCGTTGAACCGGGCATTTCCTCCGCAGGCGACCTGTGAGCACACCTACAGACATATTTCTGTCAATCGACTTCCTCGCCGAACTCTTCTTTTCAAAAGAGTTTGCTCAAGCACTTACTATAAATGCCGCGACGAAGCCGCTGATTCTCCTTCACGGAGCCAGACAGCTGGGCCCGAACACCCTTTAGCTCTTCTCCCAGCTGGGTGTGGGCATCTTGGAGTTTATTCCTCTCCTGCTGCACCTTCATAAGCACCCTCTCACCGGCCTTCAGCTGGCGCAGTAGCTGTTGCTTGTCTGGATCAAGCCCGGCAACATCTGCAATATTATCATCAGATTTATATGCACGCCGCACACCGTTTATCTTTTTGAAATATGTGTTACCGGAGGGGGTCTCTGTGTCTCCTCCTCCGGCGGCTAGTGCGGCCTCAAGTTGGGCCTTGCACTCTTGAAGCTCCTGAGACAATTGGGTATTCTTCTCCGTAAGATCCTTCATATCAAATGATCCTTAAATCAGTTATTTTAACTACTTTAAGTCTCGGGGGCTACAGGCATATATAACTATTAAAATTCCTTACCCGTATGTCTTTCACATACTGCTCCGTGGCCCTGGTTAAACCATCTTGAGAGGCACGGAGGTGCGCGTTTCCTGCGTTAAAGGCATTCAACGCCTCCGGGGAGAAACACGTGTCATGAAGAACTGTCCGGCGGCGCCTGTGATTCATGGCGCTCTCCACCTCAGACCTGGTGGCGGACAACCTGTCGGCATCCTCCATTGGAGGAGCATCCGGCTCGTGCCTTGCGCTCGCCTCCCCCTCTGGACCAGGCGTTGGAGCCCGGCTGGCGGAGGCCTGGTTGGCAACCTCTCCGGGCACAGTCCGACGAGCGCTCTTTCTCCTGGAAAAGTTATGAGCATCAATATACTTCACATGGGTCTTTTTTCTTAACAACGGTGGCGTGCCATACCGTTGCGGCGACGTTTCAATTCGCACCGCATCCCTCTTCCGCCTGCTGGGTCGAACTGACCCTGGTTGGTCAGCTGCCGCGGGATTAGCTTCCCGCCTTGAAGGCACCTCCTGCGAGACACCGTTGGTATGCGGTGGTTAGAAATAAGCACGGGCGAAGTAATGGTGTCAGGGCTCCGGTCATAGTTACCTGGGAAGCCGGAGATAAACCGGGGTAGTCAGCCATAATGGCGACTAGAGCATTTTCCATGCTAAGTTGGTGGAACACCCCGTCAATCAGCTCCACCTTTATGTCCGGATCCTCTTCGGAGGCCGGATCAAGGGATCTTCCCGGACCCTCGGGTTGTGGAGCCGGACTGTGCATGCCCTCCACATCCCGGCGCAGTTCCTGCGTCGAAATCATAAAGTAAGACACTTAACTTTGAAAGCACGGATCGGATGAATAAACGACCGCTTACCTAGCTCCGAGGGTTATTCATGGAGAATCCATTCAATGGGCTCGTTTGGAGGAAGTCCTCCTTCTCCCCCTTGTACAAGCGGGACAGGATCTTCACCAGATCTGCGGCCGATCCCGGCCCCTTGCGACCATGACGGGTGGCGTCATTCTCCCCGTTGAAATCCCACATGGGGTGGCCCCTATATTGGAGCGGCTGCACCCCTCGCATAATGCACGTGGCCATGACTCCAATCATGGTCAATCCGGAATGAGCCAGCAACCTTATCCGGCCCATCAGATAATGGACGCTCCTGTCATCCTCCTGTTGAGGGCTCCGCGGGCGCCAACTCAGGCGTTTCTTTAGAGGAGCATTGCTAAACTCCGGGAGGCCGATCCGAACTGGGTCTGGCAGTGGAGCATCTTACACATCAAACCATTCCGAGGGCCAGTCTTCGGACGCCTTCTTTGGGGTTCCGGATAAATATCCGGTCCCGGCGATGCACCATATTTCGGCTCCGCCCACTTGATATATCGACCCCTCGTGAGAGCAGGGTACGAGGCAAAACAATCTCTTCCACAGCGCAAAATGGGGCTCGATGCCCAGGAACAGCTCGCAAAGAGCTACGAAGCCCGCAATGTGCAGAATAGAGGCGGGGGTAAGGTGATGAAGCTGGAGTCCGTAGAACTCCAGAAGCCCCCGGAGAAACAGATGTATGGGAAATCTGAGCCCCCTTATTAGATAAGAGATGAAACACACCCGCTCTCCTTTAGAGGGACTGGGGGTGTTCTCCGCCTGCTTTCCACCTTTGTAGGTGGCTAGCCCGGCTCGAACCGGGACCATGAAAGCCGGAGGAAGGTATCCCTCCGCTTGGAGTGTCACCAGCTCGCTGTGCGGGACTGAACATCTCCTCCAATCTCCTGGCTGAGGGCTGGGAGCGCGAGAGGAGGAGTCGCGTCTACGGTCCATGATGGAGTGGATTTTTGTCAGAAGCGCTCCGATGAGTACTCGCGGAAGGAGGATGGTGTGATTTGGATCTGGATTCTTGCCTCTCTTATAGGCAACTTATTCACGCAGCTAGGGGGTAAAATGTAAAAATACCCTGGCCTTTCGCATTCGTACGATACGTGGAAGAGGGCCATTATTGGGCATGGAAGCCAAGGAGCGCAACATTCATAAGGAAGTCGGACACTATTCGGCAAGCACATGGAATTTTGAGGAGAACCCGCCTTGCAACGCCGAAGACAATGTACGCGCCGGACTCGTCGTCATTGAAGCCTGGTTCGGGGGCTACTGAGGGAGTCCTGGACTAGGGGGTGTCCGGATAGCCGAACTATCATCACCGGCCGGACTCCAAGACTATGAAGATACAAGATTGAAGACTTCGTCCCGTGTCCGGATGGGACTTTCCTTGGCGTGGAAGGCAAGCTTGGCAATACGGATATGTAGATCTCCTACCATTGTAACCGACTCTGTGTAACCCTAGCCCTCTCCGGTGTCTATATAAACCGGAGGGTTTTAGTCCATAGGACGAACAACAATCATACCATAGGCTAGCTTCTAGGGTTTAGCCTCCTTGATCTCATGGTAGATCCACTCTTGTACTACCCATCATCAATATCAATCAAGCAGGAGTAGGGTTTTACCTCCATCGAGAGGGCCCAAACCTGGGTAAAAACATCGTGTCCCTTGTCTCCTGTTACCATCCGCCTAGACGCACAGTTCGGGACCCCCTACCCGAGATCCGCCGGTTTTGACACCGACAGTGGTGAACCAACATTTTGCAAAAGGTTTAAGTGGCCTAAGCTAGTTAAAATGGTGACCTAAGCAATAAATTAAATGCCTTTTTAATTTATAAAATTGGCAATCTCTTTCTAAAGTCTCACAATATTTTTGTGGCGGTGCAATATACTTCTTTGAAATTATTTTGGCCAATGGCATAATTTTTTTTGCTAACTTTTTATTGGATAAAAAGAAAAAGAAAAGCTGCTTAAAAAAGGGAAAACGGAAACCCCCCTGCCCCTGGGCCTAAGGCCACAGAGACATGCCCAGCCTGGCCGGCCCAGCTCCCCGAAGCGTGCCTCCCTCCTATTCCTCCGACCGGGCGCCTCGGCGCCACCCGACCACCTCGCCGGCCTCGCCGGGAGAGGATAAGGCCCCGACGCCTCGGGCTCCCCTCTCCCCTCCCACTTGCTCTACCGCCCCCACTCGCGCCAGTCCCTATCCCCTCTCCCCGCTTGCTCCGTCACCTCTCCTTCTCCGTCGTCCTCGCGGTCCCCGTCACCTCCGAGCCGAGCCATCATGCCGTAGAGTTCCACCCTCGCCTTGTTCATCGACCGGTGGCCTCAGCTGGTGCTGGGAGGCCCTGTCGCTGCCGGCCGCCGCCGCACATTTCTTCTCTGACTCCGGTGCCCGCCGGCGAATTCGAGCCGCTCTGCTGCTACTAAACCGTCAAGGGTTTTACGTAACCGCTCGGTGAGCCTCGCCCTCACCTATCTCTCTCTCTACGATGCCTCGCGCTACCTATAGCCGCCGCGCCACGCTTGGCCGAACAGAGCTCCGCAGCCGTTGTCACTGCCAACGCTATGGTCGCTGCCGGGCTCGCCTGCGCTCGCGGTCGTACTCGCCATAGCCGTAGAAGTCGAACACGCTAGTTGCCGAGGCTTGTGGTGCTCGGAAACGCCGATGCCACACTCGCCCGAACTCCGGCGCTGCCCTTGCTCGACGCCGGCGATGATTCCGGTCGAGTCCGACCCTGCCACCACCACAGTTCAACTCATCATCGTCTACTCGTTCGAACGGGCCCGGCCGCGCTCGAAACGGCCGTCTGTAGGCGAAATCCGACCACCTCCCGAGGCCTCCACCGCGTTCTGGTGTCGCCGCCGGCGAGTCGCCGGCCCCGCTGAGCTGGCGCCGCGTGGTACCCACCCACGGTCGCTGACGAGTGGCCCCCTGCGCCCTTTTGACCGCGTTGACCAAAGTCAACGTGGGGCACTGTTCATTCCTCTCGCTGACGTGTGAGTCCCCCAATAGTTAGGCTAATTAATCACGTTTCAAATTAAAATCTAATTAGTTAAACTCTAATCAAACACTGACACTAGGGCCCACACCTCTAATTATCTCTGCTAGATTAGTTTTAATCCACTGACATGTGGGTCCCACTGGACCCACATGTCAGGTTTGACCTAGTCAGCCGTATGTTGACCCGCTGATGTCACTGTGACATCATGCTGACGTCATATATCATTTTCTGTAAATAAAATAAATCCAGAAAATAAGAAAATCTTTAGAAATTCATAGAAATTAACCCGTAAGTCGGATGAAAATGTTTTCTACATGAAAGTTGCTCAGAAAGATCCAACGAATCCGAATACGTGGTCCATTCATCTGTCACATGCCCCTAGCATGTTGAACATGGAACTTTCCCCCTCTTTTCCTCTGTCCGGAATCCGTCTACCGCCAGGAAATCCTCCTCGAATGTTTATTCCGTCCGTCTGCAACGTGTAGTACTGCTTTAGGTCGACCCTCGCGCTACATATCGTCATGTTATGCTTTGTGATGCTATGTTTGCTTTATATTTACTATTTCTTCCCCCTCTTCTCTCCGGTAGACCCCGAGACCGATGCCGCCCCTGTGATCGACTACGTCGACGACGACCCCTCCTTGCCAGAGCAACCAGGCAAGCCCCCCTTTGATCATCCCGATATCGCCAATTCCATTCTCTTATGCTTGCATTAGATTTTGCTACTGTTATTGATTGCTCCTAATTTGATGCATAGCCTGCTTTTGTATCTGCTGTTTTACCTTACCTGCTTATCCTAAACTGCTTAGTATAGGTTGGTTAGTGATCCATCAGTGACCCCCACCTTGTCCTTGTTGCCCCTGCTTCATCATCGAAGACCCGATCAACGGGATCGAAGACCAGGCCACGACACCGCACATCACTTTCCCCTTAGTTGCTCGACACTGCTGGGTTACTATCGAGTGCCGAGGGTGAGACCTCTACAGCACTTCTAATGTTAACCCTGTAGTATAGCTATTCGGTCGTGGTCATCGAGGGTGATTTCCTCTTTAATCACTTCCAATACGACTTTGTCGTGCAACCCCTCAAGTGTGGACCTCGAGGGTGGTCCCTCTTACGTTCACCTTGATGATTACATCGAGTGGAATTCACCGGGGGTGATTCCTCGGGTTTTCCCCTTGATGTTTGGACACACGGATACTTGGACCTTACAACTATTACTTGAGAAGGCGGGTCGACCCTGAGGGGTACCCATGAGTGATGTGGAGACGGGTTGGCCTGGAAGGTGCCCGCGAGATAATTACGAGGCGTGGTCGGGCATCCCTAGCCCTTGCCGCAAGTCCTCGAGACGGGGCTACGGGGTCACATCTTTCATGAGTCTCTGCTTGTTACCACGCGTTCCTAATCCACTACGATTTGGATATTTGATCCGAGGGGCCTCTGGCCTGATAGCACTAACCATCACGTGGGCATAGTATGGGCGTTCTGCGTCGTATACATCAGCCGAAGCTTAATAGACGTCAGCGACTGAGCGGCGCATGCCAGGTTGGAGTGGTAAGCACCTGCCTTTCTGAGGGAGGTAGCTAGGTCTACTCACCTACCGCGTACGCAACGTGCAGGAGTTCCCAGGGAGATGGCCCATGACCCCTGGGGGCATAGGTTTAGTCCGGCGTGCTTGACCTCTCTATTAAGCCTAGGTCGTGTTGCGGCGTATTGTTTGGCCGAGGCCGGGCATGACCCAGGAAAGTGTGTCCGCCCGGAGTTAATCAAGCATGGTGCGTAAGTTGGTGCACCCCTGCAGGGAAGAAAACATCTATCGATAGCCTGTCCTATGGTAACGGACACTTGGAGTTGTATCCCGATCGATACAACTAGAACTGGATACTTGTGATGAGAATTGGATTGTGATGACAAATGGATAGTATAGCTCTGGGATTGCTTTCTCGCAGGGAGTCGAGAAAGGATCTCTGGCCGAGGTTGATAACACTACTACTAGTTTACTTTATGCTACTCTACTCCCTCCTATTTGTTGCAAGATGGTGGTTTTCAGAAGATGCTAGTCTTCGATAGGACTAGGCCTTCTCTCTATTCTGGCATTCCTGCAGCCCAGTCCACATATGCAGTCTTCCTTTGATAATGTTGCATATGTAGTGTAGATCCTTGCTTGCGAGTACTTTGGATGAGTACTCACGATTGCTTTGCTTCCCCTTTTCCCCTTTCTCCTTCTTTTCGGTTGATGCAACCAGATGTCGGAGCTCAGGAGCCAGATGCCACCTTTGACGACTGCTACTACCCCGAGGGCGCCTACTACCACGTGACGGAGACCGTTGATGACCTGGAGTAGTTAGGAGGCTCCCAGGCAGGAGGCCTTGCCTTTTCGACCGATGTTGCTTTTGTGCTAGCCTTCTTAAGGCAAACTTGTTTAACTCATGTCTGTACTCAGATATTGTTGCTTCTGCTGACTCGTTTGTATTTAAGCTAATGTATTCGAGCCCTCGAGGCCCCTGGCTTGTAATATAAAGCTTGTATTATTCTAATTTGTGTCTAGAGTTGTGTTGTGATATCTTCCCGTGAGTCCTTGATCTTGATCGTACACATTTGCATGTATGATTAGTGTACGATTGAATCGAGGGCGTCACACCTTCTCTTCGTCTCCTTTCTTCATCTGATGTCTGCCAGTAGAAATTACATGCCTGGTTTCGACTGCTTGTCTCGCAGGATTCGTCGCCGCATTGTGGAGAATTTCGTGCAGGTTCTGAGCATGTGGTGCCAGTTTTGGAGCTCGAGGATCTCTCAGCGTGATTGTTTCTGCCTGGATTGACATTTGGGCTGAATAGGCCATGTCCTTTTTTTTGCTGAATTCCCAACATACCATGGCTGTCTTCGATGAGCAATTACTGGTAGGTTTCTATAGCTTATCTATTGAGTTAGATGCACCTGCAACAGTTTATTGTTGCCAAGGCTTTGGGGCACGCCTTCTGTTCGTTAGTATATAGCTTACCTTATGACAGAATGCGAAATAGCTTTGCTAATGTGGTACAAGCTAGCCATCAGCATGTATCTCCACGTTTACAAAGGTTCAGTAATGTTCTCTAGTAGTTTTTAGGATTTCTCTTGATAAGTACTTCTTTCTCCATAATTAAATACGCTTGTTGCATATCCTGCAATACTGTGTATCGCACTATTCTAAAGAAACTAATAATAAACTAATAGTTACAGTTTTCTTGTTTTTCTCAAAAAAACATGATATTTTAAGTACGGCCGCTTAAAATATGATATCTGAATTTCCATGGATGGTCTGTTCCAGTTAGCATGAGAGCAGCTGGCAATCCTACAATTAGCATGGATGGTCTGTTCCACTTAGCATGTGCATGAGTACCTAGTATATAGTCTCTACTTTTGTTTGCACATAGCTAACTACTCAGTTCTCCTCGGCTTGAAAAGCACAAAATTCATCAGCAGCACTGAACAAAATTCAGCTTAAACTAGCACAGTAGTCAGTACATAGTATCTGCATTTTGTCTATACTGTTAAATTTTGTTTATAAATTCAGTTTATAGTGCTAAACTTGCAAAGTATAGTTTCTGCCTTTTGTTTATACCATTAGATTTTCTTTAAAAATCTAGTTTGTACTGATAAACTTGCACAGGCTCGGCCTTTTGCTTATATTGTTAAATTTTATAAATCCATTTTATAGTGCTTACCTCTTTGTCACATTAGGTTTGGCAGCAGTTGCTAATCAGTTTACAACATGGATGATGACTGTTGCAAACATTAACTGCAGCTAACAGAGGACTGGGGGGAAGCACTCATCTCCATGCTCAAGCGTGTACTGGTCGGTTGATATTCACCAAAATAGTGGTCAGGTACAACATCTTCAACGTCTATGCTGCCAACAGGAATGGGATCACCATTGGTAAAGCACCTGTATGTAACACATGGAATATATTTGATTGACAAAAAAGTGCCTTTTCATATTTTTAGTGTTACTCTAAAAGTTTGAACCTGATTGAATCACAATTTTCCTTTGTCTTCATTACACAGGGACTTTGAAACTTCTCTTGTTATTTAGCCTCATATACTGGATGCTACTCATTTACTGTTCAAACCCAGTTACCCAACCGATGCTATAGTATAGGGCTCATGCCGATGCTATAGTATAGGCTTGTTAGCTGTCTGTATGTAATCTAACTTGCAGTGTGTGTGTGTGTGTGTGTGTGTGTGTGTGTGTGTGTGTGGCATGCAAGGAGGTGGTGATCAGGTGAACAACATATCCCTGGAAGACCTCATGTGCGTAGTGGGAGCCGGAGAAGGAGGCCTACTTGGAAACCGCGACATCTTCATGTACAGGTTAGGTCCCGGAGCCCTCCTTCTTCCTCTGTGGATTAGCTTATGTCCGTGATGTTGTTTGGGTCTATGGCACACTTCCTGCATTTAGGTATCCCTAGCAGAGACAATCTGTGGCACACTTCCAGCTCACTTAGTGTTATTCTTGGATCTGTGCACAAATTTCACAAGTTTGGATACATCACATCACTTGTGGTGATGTTGTTTAGATTGCAGCAACAAAAAATACTAGTGTTGCGATTGTTAGGTGTTTTGTTAGGGTGAAATTTGACCCAATTGTTGAATTGTAGGATGGTTGGCTTTCTATGATTAACTCTTGTTGGTATGTTTGTCTTTTCCATCTCATAAGCATGCCTATGAAGTGGTGTGCTTGAAAACCAAGGAACACTTCTATTCCTTGTCAGTGTTCTTTTTATTGTGGTATAAGATGAACCAGCTCATTATTTGTTTATTGATTGGTTTGAACACATGTTCTTTTTCTGTAGAAACATGTTGTGGTTCCTTGCAGAATAAATAAGTAACCATCATAGATAATCATGTAAAAGTAAAACTCTTGGAATTATTGTTTTCCTGCTGTATAATTACCTATTTATTACTTTACTGCTGATGTGAGTTAATCATACTCTATTCCTTTTATTGAGCTACTCCACCACCTCCTCTGGTGTCTCCGCGGGGGCGCCCGATGGTAGGAAGCCCGTGGACGTGATAGACCTGCTGCTATCAACTATCTTCTCTGACCACGTCCCCGAGCTTCTCCTGCCACCGGCCCTCCTCAACTTTGCTCGTTGCCCGCTGCTGCTGCAGGTGAGACAATTTCCTCGACCTGTCACTTCTTCCTCCTGTCATGGCCATATGTGATGCTTCTTTAACTCCTATAGTTTGGGTTAGCTACAACTAGTGTATTTTTGGAGTGATTAGATTTGACCCTGCTATACTGCCGAGGAATTCTGGTGTCATTCTCTTGCACTCTACTATGCAGCTCTTGTTTACCTTAAATGCAACTATTGGTGCACTTATTAAATGCCGTTACTTGTGTTGTTCGATTCCTTTGCATGCATGGTGATACAGTTCGATGCCCCCATGGCCTGAAATGTATTGAATTGTGGGCTCTTGGTTGATATATTGTTGCTTAGGGTTTTGTTTCGGGGTTTCTCAATGTACTCGTGCTTAATAGACTGCACCACAGGGGTCACCCTCATATGAATAATGAATTGTTATCCTGTTTCTTGTATACCTGAGATGTTCCTAACGAATAATTTACTGGACAAACAATCTTGTTTTTAGTAAGAATTCTAGCATGCCAAAATATGTCGTCTATGTATGCTTCAGTTAATATAGACCTGAATGGGAAGGGCTAGCCAACCTACTTAGCTAGATTAACATAACAGAATAGTACACAACCCGCCAGCTCGTGTTTGCATTGCTGCCACATCGGCTAGCTAGATGTGACTGCCTAAGGGCTAGTCAACAAATTTTACAGCATTCTGTGTTGTAGCCAAACACTTGCTATGTATTCTGAAAACTCTAAAAAACTTTGTTAAATTAAAACCATGGTATTGTGTACCTGGTAACTGAATTACTACAATTTTTAGTACTTTGGTTTTTTGATACTTTGCTGCTAGATTTACTTTCATTTGTTCCTAAACATTTTTTTCTAAAGTGTGCAGATGTTGGCCTTTCATGTTTCTTTGCGAGCATCAGGACAAAGAAGTCATATGAAGCATAGTTTTAGCTCATTGAGCTAGTTCTGGGAGTAATGAAGTCCTTGTAGCAGAACTTGTATGTGTGCTAGTTCTGGGAGCTAGTTCATTGGAATAATGATGATCCTATTTGTATGTGTGTTATATGATGTAGCAGAACTGGTAGGGCTCCTGTGATAGACTCAGGTGATAGACTTGGGCTGATACACTTGGGCTGATAGACTTGGGTTGTATGTGTGTTATCTAATTGTAAACTTGATACTGATCAGATTTGTATGTATGTTCCATGATGTAGCAGATTGCTTCCGACTGTTATTTGAAGTATTATGTCTATTTTTTGTATTTGCATATTGAAATCTTAAGAACATGACCTTGACAGCAGGGTCTCACAAACTAGAACGTCACATTTGGGACCCACTTACCAGAATTTGACAATTGGGGTGCACTAAAAAAAGAGAAAGAAAGGCTACAACCCAAAAATAAAAAGGCTATAATATTGGGCCTGGCCCATGTAGCTATCCAAAATTAATAGGGAAAAAATATGTAGAAGGTTGAATTGTTGGGCTCGGCCCATGTAAAACAGCCTATTGGACTGGGTTGATTCTAATCAACGACCTTTTCATTTGGTCACAAATTTGCCACGTCAGCTTGCTACGTTGGATCTGACGTGTCTTGGGCAGACAACCAGTGACCAAAACAAAAGGTCGTTGAACCAACAACCTTTTCTTTTGGTCATTGCCTTCTACGACCGTATCACAAAGAAGGTTGTTAATTTCCATTAAAGATGGTTAGCTTTTGACCATCTATTTTTGGTCACAAAAAGGCCGCAAATGAAAAACAACGACCATTTAGTGACCAATAGTGATGGTTGCAAGTTGACATACTTCTTGTAGTGAGAGTTCTTGTAGCTTCGATCAGCCATCCCCCACGTATGGGTTGCATCCAACCTTAGCAGGTATAAAGCTAGTTATCCCGGCTACTTGCTGCTAGTTATCCCTCCCGGTTCGATCCTACGAGGTGAAGATCGGGCCACCCTCAGTCGTGAACTCATTCATCAGGTTCCCACCTATCATCTGGCATTAGAGCTTTCAATGACACGGTAGGATCTATTATCCAAGTTTATCTTGCTATCATCCCTTTAGATCAAGTGTTTTTCATGCTATATTTTCTGTCCCAGAAGTCCAAATCTCACCAAAAGTAAATCCAAGCCTTGTTGGTGTTGAGATCTTGTTGTTGCATACCTTGTAGGTTCTTCATCTTTTAGATCTGCACCAAGTTCATCTTCAGTAGTTGCTTTCAGATTTGGTTGTTGTGCTTTGGAAAAAGAGAGGAAAAAAGAATGGCAAAAAAACCAAAGAGAGAAAGAAAAGAGTGGCAGGAAATCAAGAGAGAAAAAGAAAGTTTTGTGTAAGATCCAAAAGTTCCAGCTTGGTAGAAAAATTTCAAAAGCTTGTGTGTTGTGTCGTTTTAATCTTGGTGCAAAGGTGTAGCAGCTCTATCCCCATATTTTTTTGGTCTGCATCAACATGATTTTAGCACAAGCCCCTTTTTGTTTACCCCACAGAGCTCCAGCAAAAAACAAAGTTAGTTCTTTGATCCCTATCTTTCTATCGCTTTAACACACCCAGGAGAAGCACAATCTGACATGAGCTCATAAGAACTTTGGTGAGTAAGAGGTGAGTTGTGTGATTCCATAGAATTATCCTATTCCACTTTTGGCCTTACAGGATCTAGATCGAGTGTTCATGGAGAAAACCTTGGTGAAGAAGATGCCCCTGTCACATGCGCTGAGCTGCAGCGACTCGAGAACAACATACTCCAAGCCATGGAAAGGATGCTTCACGAGCGTCCTCCAGCAGGTGGTGATAGGGGTCGATACCGACAACACCCTATTGACCCACTTGAGGAAGTTGGGGATGAGAATTTTGTGCACGTTACTATGGATGGTGGTTTCGAGGATGATAACAACAACTATGCTGGACATGTGGCTGCTGCTCATGGCGTGGTGTTACTATTCATGGAGGACAGAGAGGAGGACAACTTCGAGGGCGAGTCCATGGTCCTCGTGGGCACTACTATGACCCTCATGAGTGTGTAGCTCGTGGTCATGGAGATGATTTTGATGATTATGATGGTATCCCATACCGTCATGCTGCTGATGATGGGCTCCATGTAGAACGTCGTGATCGAGATGGTCAAGATGACATAGCAAGAATCAAGTTGCACGTCCCCAAGTTCATAGGAAAGGGAGACCCCGATGCATTTTGATTGGGAAGAGCAGTGTGATCAGTTTTTTGTATCCATAACCTTGCTAATCCAAAGGAGTCAACCTTGCTTGTGTTGAGTTTTCTGGTTATGCACTTACTTGGTGGAATCAATTATAAGAAAATCAGTTACTGCTAGGCCGTGACCACATTGACAATTTGGAAGAGATGAAACAAGCCATGAGGTGAAGGTTTGTTCCTTCACAATATCAAAGAGATCTCTGAAACAGACTATTGCACCTCAGCTAAGGTACACGCACGGTGGATGAGTACTATAAAGAGATGGAATTAGTTTGTTTTCATGCTCGTATTCATGCGGATGAGGAGTCAAAGATGGTAATATTTCTGCATGGTCTCAACAATGAAATTTCTGATTTTGTGGAGATGTTTCCCTATAACACTCTACAAGATATTCTGGAGCAAGAAAGCACACAGAGAGGAAGGTGTAGTGGAGTGGTCATGGACGGATATCTCACAGAATCACGACCACACCATGGCAAAGGTTGCATCCAAGTGCCTCTCATGGTGGTTCTCAGTTTCAGCATACTTCACACCCTACCGCCACCCGTTGAACATGAGCTTCATCGGCATCATCACCGGCTCCTAGGAATGTTGACAAGCATGCTCCTTCTACTCCTGGAAGTACTTCAAACCCCACGGCTGTACCATCATCTCGAAGCCGATATATTAAGTGTTGGAAGTGCAAAGGGCATGGTCACATTTCTTCTAGATGTCGAAACAAGAGAGTTCTATTTATCAATGAACAAGGTAAATGGGAATCTGAGAGTGAACGTGAAGATAGTGGAGCACTGGATGATCATGAGGATGAAGAGGGCGAGAAGAGTGGTTGTGATATTTAGGCAGACATGGGAGATTGCTTTGTTTCCCATTGCAAGCTTAGTGGCAACGCAGCTAGAGAAGAGATAGGGCAGCGCCATAATATTTTTCACACCCGTGGCACCATCAAGGACAAGGTTTGCAGAATTATTGTTGACAATGGAAGCTGCAACAACATTGCAAGTTCAGATTTGGTAGAGAAACTGGGACTGAACCAAAGAAGGCACCCAAGTTCATATAAGATGCAATGGCTCAATGATTGTGGAACACTTCGAGTAAGCAACATAGTCATCGTTCAGTTTTCCATTGGGGAGTAACGAGATCAAGTGGAATGTGACGTGGTGCCAATGCAAGCATGCCAATTGTTGTTTGAAAGACCTTGGTTGTATGGTCGTGATGTGCAAATCAGCGGCTGTGCTAATCGTTTCTCATTCCAATATGAGGGAGAGCGCATATATTTGCTCCTTTTGACACCC
Source organism: Triticum timopheevii (assembly GCA_963921465.1). Taxonomy (NCBI): domain Eukaryota; kingdom Viridiplantae; phylum Streptophyta; class Magnoliopsida; order Poales; family Poaceae; genus Triticum; species Triticum timopheevii. The sequence goes on from OY997272.1 coordinate 306,270,728, forward strand.
GGAGAAATATTGATGGATGATCTGAAAAAGAAAGAGAGAGTGAGCGAGAAACACTTGAGTGACATCCACCAACATAGTGAGTGAGAGAATACAAGTCCAAATACCCCCCCCCCCAGCTTAAATTGACCAAGACATGGGAAAACAGGGATTAGTTATGATGTCTAGGAAAAGGGACATGAGAGAATTGAGAGAGCCCAATTTCGTGTTCTTTGCACTTTTGTACAAGGACACCTTTCTATCTACTAATGACCTATCCTCTACCACTCCTAGTGTTGTTATTGAATTTTTGCAGGGGTATGAAGATGTGTTCCCCGAGGAAATACCACCAGGGCTTCCAACACAAAGAGGCATTGAACACCAAATTGATTTGGTTCCAGGAGCCCCATTGCTTTCTTGGCCTTGCTGATTTCTACTGTTGGTTTGTGAAGGACTTCAGCACCATTGCTACCCCATTGAATGAGCTAACCAAGTAAGATGTTCCCTTCATGTGAGCAAATGCACAGGAGAAGGAATCCAAAAGTTGAAAGAAAAATTGACATCTGCGCCACTGCTTGCATTGAAATTGAATGTGATGCAAGGTGTTGGTATTGGAGGCATACTAATGCAAGAAGGTAGGCCTATTGCATATTTTAGTGAGAAGCTAAGTGGTCCAACTCTAAATTATTCAGTGTATGGCAAAGAATTATATGCACTTGTGAGATCTTTGGAAACATGGCAACATTATTTGTGGCCTAAAGAATTTGTGATACATTTCGACCATTAACCTTTAAGCACCTTAGGGGTCAATAAAAACTGAACCGTGGACATGCAAAATTGGAGTGAATTCATAGAATCTTTTCCCTATATTGTCAAGTACAAGAAAGGGAAAGATAATGTTGTTGCCGATGCTTTGCCCAGACGCCATATTTTATTCTCACAACTTGATACTAAAATTCTTGGGCTGCAAAGCATCAAATATTTGTATGTCAATGACCAATATTTTGTTGAACCACACTCAAAGTGTAGTGAGGGGAAAGGTTGGGAAAAGTTTCACTTGCATGACGGATTCTTGTTTCGAGCTAACAAATTTTGCATCCCAGATTGCTCTGTTTGTTTGTTGCTTTTCCAGGAGGCTCATGCTGGTGGTCTCATGGGACATTTTGGGCAAAGAAAACTGAGAGTGTGTTGATTGACCATTTCTTTCTGTCGAGGATGACGCGTGATGTTGACCGCTATGTGCTACGTTGTGCGATCTGCCGCAAAGCTAAGTCATGTTTAAACCCTCATGGACTTTATACGCCTTTATCAATTCCTAGTACACCTTGGGAACATATTTCTATGGATTTTGTTGTTAGATTACCACGCACTAAGAGGGGGAGTGATTCAGTTTTTGTGGTGGTTGATAGGTTTAGCAAGATGGCTCATTTTGTCCCGTGTCATAAGAGCGATGATGTTTCACACGTTGTTGATTTATTTTTCAGGGAAGTCCAGCGGCTACACTATTGTTTCAGATTGTGACACCAAGTTTTTGAGCTACTTTTGGAATATGTTCTGGCGAAGCTAGGAACAATGCTTGTCTTTTCAACTACATGCCACCCACAAACGGATGGACATATTGAAGTTGTCAACCGCACACTATCCATGATGCTAAGAGCAGTTTTAAATAAAAATTTGAAGATGTGGGTAGAGTGTCTCCCACACATGGAGTTTGCATACAATACGGTGGTACATTCAACCACTAAATGTTGTCCTTTTGTAATTTTTTATGGCTTCAAACCTGCTGCTCCCATAGAACTTTTGCCTTTACCATGGCAGGAGCGGACTAATCTTGATGAAGATAAGTGTGCTGACTTCATGAAAAAAAATCATGAGAAGACCAAGGAAAATATTGAGAAGAGCAAACAAGGGAAGAAAGAAGGTGTTATTTGAAGAAGGTGATCTTGTGTAGGTACACCTGTGGAAGGATCGTTTACCAAATCAATGCAAATGCAAGTTGCAGCCACATGGAGAGCCATTCAAAGCACCTGCGAAGATCAACGACAATGCCGACCTCTCTCCACACATTGGACATCAGAGTCGAGGGCAACTCATTTTCAAGATGGGGAGGATGATGAGTACGCCACAACCATCGAGAAGTCTCCAACAATTATAGGTCCAATCACAGGAAGTCACGCCAAACTAATAAGTGAACAGGTGAACACTAACTTAAGTTTGCTTTGTAACCTTGATGGAACAATTATGCTTTCATCCCCATTGTTGTTGGTTGAATTTAGGTATCACATGGAAGAAATCCCACAACCTATGAGATCTTGAAGCAACCAATTTGGAGGAACAATTTTGGAGAAAACAAGTTTCAAGTGAAGTTGATGCTATCAGTTTTTACCTCTGATGTTTCGTTGTGCCACACCTATATGGTGGAGAGATGGGGCCATAGGGGTACATTACCAGAAGCTAAATCAAATTATCTTTCCAATCCAAACAACCTTACATGATTTGGAGTTGTGAGTCAAAAGCTCTAGTCATTCTCGTGGAAGGTGTCCAGGTTGTCAAGGTTTGCGAATTTCCGATGAGCTCTCCAACAACTCCCAAAGTTGACTGTTTATTCCCCCAAGGAAGCCATGCAAACCTGCTTACTTTTGAAACCATTTTCACACCTAGCTAAGGGGGGTTGTCCCTGCTATAAAACCCCATCTCCCCCATCCTCTTAAGAACCTTTCGTCAAACCATTCAGCTACAAGCTTATGCAGCAAGACTGCTAGAGAGATCCGAGAGATCCTTGCTACCTTTGCTCTTGTGAGTTCATCCGGATTCGTGAGAAGGAGCCTATGGTTCCCCCTAATTCATGCTCTACAATTCTGGTCATTTTGTGTGGGTTAGTCCCGGTTTGTGGTTCTGCGATTGTTTGGACAGTGGATTGGAGTTCTTGTAGCTTAGGTTAGCCATCCCCAACATGTGGGTTGCATCCAACCTTGGCAAGTAAAAAGCTAGTTATCCCGGCTGCTTGTAGCTAGTTATGCCTCCCGATTCGAACCTATGACATGAAGATCGGGCCACCCTGAGGCGTGAACTCGTTCATCGGGTTCCCACCTATTATTTGGGAATGGAGAGAGATTGGTGAGGAGGGGGGGAGAAAATGAAGGAGGGCGTTGGGCGCGGTTGACCGACTGAGGAGGTTGGCGGCGGCTTGCAGGAGCGTAGGCGACGACCGAAGGTAGGGTTGACTCGAGGTGGACCGGGGGAAGTGCACAAAAGGAGGAGAAGGGAGGAGCGGCGGTGCCTTTTTCTCGATCTGGGAGAGAAAGAAGGATCGGGGTGGCACGATTCAGTAGGAATCAGCTCGAAAATTAGGGAGGTGCTAGCGGAATCGAGGACGCGGTCGGCACTGTCGCTCCTCCCTTCTCCTCCTTCTGTGCACTTCCCCCGATCCACCCCGAGTCAACCCTGCCTCCGGTCGTTGCCCGCGCTCCTGCAAGCCGCCACCGACCTCCTCAGCCGGTCAACCGCGCCCAACACCCTCCTTCGTATTCTTCCCCTTTCCTCACTAATCTCTCTCCATTCCCAAAGTACAATACGCCATGGCCACCGGAGGCAGGGGACGCGGCTGCGATGGCCTCGAGCTCGGTGGCGTGGAAGCTGCTGGAGGCCCTGGTGAGGCCAAGGTCGGTGAGCCCGGCAGCGGCGGTCGGGTGCATTAAGCGCAGGTCTTCCCCGCCACGGCACCCCGATGCTCTGCACCGCCATCATTCCCACCAGATTCGGAAAGGAATAGACGAATCCGAGGAGCCCGCGTCGTATCCGCCATCCCAGCTTCCCATTGCTCCACCGGCATCCTAGTCCGTCCGGGTCTTTGTCACCTGCCGAGATGCCGAGCACCGCCGCCCCGAACGATCTCCAGCCGCCTCCAAACGCATGGGATTGAGTGAGGTCACGCGTACGTCCCACGTCCGCGTCATACCATGGGCCATCAACCTTCGCCTCTCGCCCAGCTGCCTCAGGCCTAGCCTATAGCCGCCCTAGGGTGTAATGTTGTTGTTGGTTATTTAATTGTATTATCAATTTTATAGCATATTTAGTTGGAGAATCTCATGGATCACTCATTCCGTATATGTTTTTTCAACTTTTTCTACTTACTCTAATATATCTGAAGGAGAAATGCTCATATAGCATTTGGAAGCCCAGGTTTCCGTCACCCCAAACATTGACGGGCGGCATCTTGAAGGACGCTTGGCCATGATGAAAATGGCACAACAACGGGTACAAGCAGCGGGAGCAGCTGTCAAGACCATGGGCATGGCTGGGGAGTAACGTGTGAGCAAGCAATGTCGACCGTGGCGGAGGACGCCAAGGTGAGAGTTCTCCATATCGTACTTTCTCCTCTCTCTCTCTCTCTCTCTATCTATCTATCTATCTATCTATCTATCTATCTATCTATCTATCTATCTATCTCTCTACCTATCCTTCTTGCCTTCCCTCTGTCTCTCTCAATGCAGGTTCTGACATGTGCTTTCTTTTGAACCCGACTTGATTTTTTCTTTCGTAAGATCCAATGATGGTTGATGCAAGCCGATTCTTCTCACAAGTTGGATTGAAGTTTGTTGTTCCTCTAGTACTATTGTTTCTTTACCAATATATCAGTACTGGGATAGAAAACACTTACCTATTACATAGTTCTTCGCTGACAGCCAAATGTGATGTTTGAACTATTTTCCCTATATGCAGGAAGTACAATTTGCAAGTAATTTTTTAAGTTTTAGTTTCAGATTATCCCCTTTTCTGTGTGCGTTTACTAGACACTTATATGAATCTGTGTCATCTTTCATCGAGTAAAATGTAAGCCAGCTGAAGTTTACATTGAGCATTTTTCAGTTCTCTCTCCTGTTAGGCTAATTTAGGTAGTTTTACTAGGCCATGCATACTTTCTTTGTGTCCTTTCTTTCAGACAATTGGCAAATTAAAATTTCTCATCCAATGTTTAGTTATTTTCTCATTACATTTTCCTGAAGATGTCCAAATAAAATCAATTTACCCCCTTTAAGTGCACCCAATTTGATGTTTTGTCGATTTTATTACTTTGAAGGCGCAGATTTCTAGCAACCACATAATTTAGAAATGGTATGATATATGTTGCCATCTTGTGACCCCAAGTTGAATAGCAATTTCAAGAAAAAAAACACCATTCACTTAGTCTGATTATCATTTTACATGCCTGGTATAGCAGAACTAGAGTTGAAGCTCTCTAAGTATACAAAAAAGATGTCATATCAACAACAGATGGTTCAGGAGCTAGCCTCAGAGGTATAAATTTAGCACTAGATCTTATTTCTGTATTCACACAGTTGTGATTTGGTCATATATTTAAAATCAATTTATACACTTCTATCTGAAATTCTCATGCATATTGTATTAGTTAGTTTGTTGATAGTGCACTGCAGTATACTATTTGCACTAACAGGGTAGTCTCTGCTACCCAGTATGACTATAATCCGAATGAAGACTATGCTGTTGGATTTCGAGTTCCGCAAACCCTTGATAGGTTCGAACTCTAGAGTGCGTGCGGAGATCTCAACCTACCCAGCCTGCCTACTCGCGATCTTCCTAAGCCTAGCGTGTCGAGCTTAAAGGGACAGACAGACACAACAGTTTATCCTGGTTCAGGCCACCTTGTGATGTAATACCCTACTCTATCATTTGGTGGATTGCCTCGAACGGCTGGGGATGAACTAGTAAAGTGGATGAACTGGCCTTAGGAGGTGAGGTGTTCTTGAGCTCGAGAGAGCTGGTGAGGTGGAATGGCTTTTCTCTGTTCGTCCCCCCTCTTTGGTGGTGGCTAAGTCATATTTATAGGGTCCTTGGTCCTCTTCCCAAATGTTGGCAGGAAGGGATCCCACCACGGCCAGATTTAAAGGGGGACAAGTAGTACATCCTATCCTGAGTAAAGTGGTCTTCGCTTGCGAAAAGCCTTTGGTCGTGACGCTGTGGTAGGCTCGTAATGACCTCCGTCCTGCCGTCCTGGCGGTCTTGGTCTTGTTGCACCAGAATGGAAACCTTTGGCAAATTCCTCGGGACTCCGCACCTGCCGCTTGCCTCCTTTGCACCAAAGGGGAAACTGGCGCTCTGCACCAACCTGGGGCCCACCTGGCCTTGGTCTTCATGGCTCACGTCAGCTGAGCCTCATGAAGTGCACCTTGCATAGAACTCTCCACCCCTCGGGAGCCAGCCTGAGGAGGCCGATCCCTTGAAGGTCTTGGCGTCATCCGCCTCACGAGTGTTGGCCCCTCGCGAGGGTTTTGAGTTGTCTATGCTGAATTTGGGCCGTACTAGGCCATCGATGGAGCCATGCAGTGGGCTATATGCAGGCAAGTCTGGGTACCCCTGTATCCAGAACGCCGACAGTAACCACCGGGCCCATGGCGCGCTTGGACTTCACTTCTAGGCAAAGCCAAAGGGCAAGTGCGAAGCGTCGAGGTCCCTAACCACCTACGGCCTTAAACAACGTGTGGCGATTGATGGGACGTGGGCGTCTCCACTTCCCCATGCCGCCTCGGCAACCGCTCGACTTGATGAGTCGATGTTGCATGCAGAAGATTATCATTGCGCGAGGTCGTGGAGGCTAGCGGTTGGCCTCCCTCCGGCTATAAATGAGAGGAGGGGCAGAGCCCCCTTCGCTCGTCTCTTCCTCCGTCTTCTCGCTGCTCGTTTCTCCTCCTTCTCCATCTTGCTTTTGCTCCCATGGCGCCGATCAGGAGGATTTCTGCGGCTGAATAAGGAAAGGCCCCCAGGAGGGGCCTGATCCTCTCCCACCAAAGAAGCGGTTCTGCCTTCCTCGCGACACTGGCATGAGGCAGGAGGTGACCAGGCCTTGGCAATCGAGGCCTCTGCCCGGCTTCCCCCTTGCTCTGTACGCCTGCCCACGGGATGATGACGTGATCCGTCGAGCCGTTCCAGGCGGCGAAGGACAAGCCGCCACTGTCCTGCCTGCCGAGCCGCAGACCCATGCCGAGGGTAGCTCCTGCGAGTTTGTGGTGTGGGCAGCGATGCTGCCCGACTCATGGTTCTGGCTCCCAAGGTTTTTACGAGCTGCCACCAAGGGGGACACTTGAGCTGCACTGCAACATGCCGGGTGCTGCGGCCTGGCTACCATAGCTGAGGTCAAGGTGGTGCCCCATGGGGACGTCTTCATGACCCGCGGATGGGGCGAGGTCGCCCAAGCCTGCTGAGCTGAGGGGGCCCTCGCGATCCACTTTGAAGACGACGGCACCTCCACCCTATTCTTCAAGGTCTTTGACAAGGAGGGCCGGCGGCTAGAGTGCTGCCCCAGAGGGAGGAGCGCGCAGGACGCGGCCGAGGGCACCAGATCTGCTTCCATCCCCGTCAGCACCTCCCCCGGTAGCAGCGACGACTCTTGGGAATCCAACGATTCTCCTGAGCCCAGCGAATCTCCGGAGTCCAACAACGACAGCTACATGCCACCAAGCTCCCGCCGTGGTCAGAGCGCGGCAGCGGCTGCCGCTCGGCATCGTCGGAGATGCGCGCTGGCCTAGTCGAAGCCTTACTCCTTTTGCTTCCGTGCGCGGAATTAGAACTAGCCCCGTGGGGCATGTAAGGATTGAAATGATTTAATTCCAGCATCGCTCTTTTGGTTTTATGATGAAATCGCGTATCCCAATCCGGCATGACCCCCCCCCATCTTTTCTTCCCCTTAGGTAGCATAGCACTCTATGCCAGCGGGACCCAGTCCCCAGGCAGGCTTCAGCCGTCACTAGTATGCCAGGTCGCGATGCCGTGGTCAAATCTAGGAGGTGAGCGGCCCTAGGTCTGGTGAGAGCTCATTAGGCGCGATGCTCACGAGGTCCCCTGTGGCACCCCGCTCAGAGAAACCGTAACGCCCTGTATTCTAGCCCAGAGATTGAGATGAAGTCTTCTGGAATACGACACTACTTGACATAGAACAAATCATCTCTTATTCCAAAGGATAAATACAAGGTCTGATGTCACAAAGGTTCACATCAGCACGGCAACACTACGCCTGCGATACTACACTTGCTCTATGCTAGCAGCGGAACAACTCATAGCAGCAGGAATCTTCTAGCAGCGGAACGAAGACGAAGGTAGTGAACTCCACTCCGCAGGGACTCTGGTTGGGAACGGAACCCATGACAAGCAATCAAGAAATCACGGCATCACCTGCAATCTGGTATGACACACCAAGTCAATACATTGAATGTACTTGCAAGCTCACAACAACCAAAAACATCAATGCAAGACAACAATATAGCATTTAACAGGTTAATTAAATTAACAACTACCTGATACGAAAGCTACTACTAAACATGATATGAAACTACTACCATACTAATAAACCAACATCTCAATCCCAACAACAATCTCACTCTTGGCTAACCGGCCAAGCAAATACCATCTCGACCACCTCGTGGACCACATGATCACCTCGTGATCAAAACATCCACATGATCACCTCGTGATCAAAATTTGCACACGGTCACCTCATGACCACATCGCAAACTGGATGATCATCCTCAGCATCATCTCAACATCATCATCAACATCCTGCCAAATTGTTACTGCTCAAAGTACATCAACATATAAATCACCTACAAGTCATTCCATCATGTGCGTGTTGATCGAACGGTGTGACCTAGTACGAACTTGTGCCCATGACCGAGGACGCAGCTATCGATAGATTAAACAAACACACACACACACTCTGCAGAGGTAGCACACTTTACCCACACCACGAAATCCATGGCCTCGCACTCCCATTCGGGTGGACCAACGGCATTCCGACAAAACCGATCTACTGTCATGACACTCTCCCAGCCACTCTGACCAACACCCCCTTTTCGGTTCAGTCCTGGGTGGCCCCGTGCCTACCAAAGGGCACCAACTGCCACCATCGTGGCAAAATGAAACGGTTCCAAACGGGCACAAAAAGGCGCCTAACGACAACTACGGGCACACAAGGTTATGTTCGCCTACCTGATCAGGGTAGCGCGTGCCCATAACCTTCCCTCGTTGGAGGCACCGGCGAGTGGCACGACAATAGCATCGCATTAGGGCCTTCCCATAAAAGGCAAATGTGGTTGCACTGGAAAAGCCCGGTTCGGTGGCACCTGACCAACTTAATGACGGAATTTATCCCCAAGAATATAACTGTGATCACTGATACTCCGAAATCAACTATCAAACTATAATCCAAGTCATAGTAATATCCAACAAATAATCTAAGCATACCATCATCATATTAAAATACTGCGAGGATAGCATAACACTTCTATCATGAAGAATTCGAAAACAATAATCCTACTACTCCAATAACAAGAACAAAGCTATCCAGCTAAGATCCACCTGTAAACATCATCTCCGAAATTAATACTCCAAGCAACAGTAACAAAACATCAACTAGTATCATGAGAATAATCATACTAACCACTAATAATCCAAAGGCAGCACGACATCCAAAGTAATACTCCAAAATATAATAACAGGTATCATCATGAAAACAATCATAATATCAACCACTAATACTCCAATCGCAACATGATACTCAACAACTACAAACATAACTCCTAGTAATCCAAACAATGGCATGGAAACAACAAGATCAAAATAATACTCCGACAAAAGGCCATGCACAAAGTCATGTAGCTAAAGCAATATTTTAAACAAGTTCAAATAGATTAAACCATGTCACTACATTACAGTGATGCAAATGGAGGGTGTGGCTTGCCTGGGGTGGAAGAAATCACCGGAGAAAGTGCGAGAAGCTCGCGGAACGAATCGCCGGAAATCTTTCTCTCTCGGAGGGGGATGAATAAGATCAAGGGCATAATGGTCATTTTTAGAATGACAAAACATGGTGAAAATGATTCCGTCATAACGGGCTCAATGAAACGAAGAAGTGGGCTTTGGAATCACCTGATTTGGAGCTACGGTTGAAAAGATACACTTGTTTTTCTGCCAGGGACCTATCTGTAAGAAAAATCTTAACAAACTGGGCCTGGACAGAAAGCAGAAAGCGTACTTTAAAGAATACGCCTTCGCTTGAGGGAAAACGTATTCCTTGCTAAAACAGTCACGAAATACACTTTCAGATAAGGGAAGCATACTTTGGCTGAAGGGGAAGGAAAAGACGCTTTCTGAAAGCGAAAACGTACTTCGGGTTTGCACCTCCACCTAATCCAGTCAGTAGGGGCGGCGCCACAGCTTGAGCCACTACCAGGTGGGACTGTAGGGTCCACCAGCCAGCTGGAGGGGAGGGGCGTCGTCTCCTTCTTATCCTTGCTCGCGCCCGTGCCTGGCCGAGGCAGAGCCGACGCCCGACGGCAATGGCGGGCAGCTCCGGCCATCGTTCTCGACGGCCGGCATGCCGGTGAGCTCAGCGCTTCGGGCCGCACCTAGCTAGAGGAAGCACGGACCCCGATAAAGGCTAGCTCGAGCGCACCTACGGCCGCGGCAGACTGAGGCTTCGGCCGGAGATGGGGATCATGGCGAGAGGCCACCGGAGGAAAAGGAAGAGGGCAGGGAAGGCTCTACGGTGGTGGTGGATGCCTCTAGTGGTGGCTAAAGGAGGGGAAGAGCTTGGGCCCGAGCGAATTTGAGCGGAGGAGGGCGGTGGCCATGGCAGCCAGAGGAGGGCTCGAAGCATCCTCTAGCATGTTTGAATGGATGGGGTACTACTGGGAGTGAGGGAGGACTGCTGGAGTGCTCAGAGGGCTCAGGGGAGATCTTAAATAGGTGCGGGACGGGACGGCCGAGCTGGCATCACCGTGGATACGTGTCCGGCGTCCCTGACGCATGTGTGCGTGCATGAGCTCGGGGTTAGGCGATGGAGGATGCACAGGAGGGACACCTCGCGAGCAAGAGGACGCCAAGGGAGCACGAGAAGGAAGACGACGACGATGAACGGAGCCAAAATGCCACTGAACGTCCATGGGCACGTGGCGGTTTGCATCAGTGAGGAAGCTGCAGAGGAGGAGAGGGGTCCAGGGGAACGGCGACGACGAGGTAAAGCCAAGGGACACGGTCACGTGCTCTAAGACGACGAGAGGGAAAGAGGCTGAAGCACAAACAGCGTCCAGGACATGCCACAGCGCACAGAGCGTGCAAATGTGCATGCCTGCTACACGGTCACCACGAGACAACGCACAAGGAGGTCACGAGAGGCAGGGAAATGGTGTCTAGTGTTATGTCCTTCCAAGGTGGAGCATTAATGTGTCTTTGGCTTGACCCTAGGTGTTGTGGTTCGGTTGGAATGGAGCTCTGAAATTTACTAGTAAACTTAGCTGTGCACTGGTGATCAACATGGAATTGCTTGAAGCCAAATAAGTTGTCTAGGGTGTTTAACTAAGGAGGGACTACAGTCCTGGAGGTTTTGAGAAGAAATGGACCAAGGATTAACATAGTTGTTTTGCAACTGCACTTTTGGTCCAGAAACTTGATCAACATGATGCACTCACATGGAGTGATGGAATGGGATGAAGTTTGGCAAAACCTCATTATATGGACATATAAAGCTGTTGTAAAAAGATCATACCAATTGGGTTCACCAAAATGGTACTTGCTTCACAAGCATCCTTTCTGTCCAGAAACATGGAATAATTTTGGCGATCAAATGGCTCATTGAATAGATGCCAAATTGGGTGGAGAGATGTTTTATTGGTATAACAATGATCTGGTAATTTGTTATAATTTTTAAATCAATATAAAATACACTTGCTTCACAACCTGAAAATATTGCCAGAATCAAAGATTTGGTCCTGTGCTCAGATAGATGATTGGATGGAGCTGCAAATAGGTGGAGCTGGTTAATATGAGCAGATTAAGGAGTGCGCAAAAGTTTAACTCATTTGGATACTCCTAGCTAGTACTTCCTTCACAAAGCCTTCTGTCTGACAGAAACTTTGAAAATTCACTGAGGAAGATTGCCTAGGCAACTAAAGTTGATCGTGTGCATGAGGCAATTTTTTTGACATATGAGCATTCCCAAAAAGGTTGGGAGCCACTAGGAAAAATAGAAATCACACTTCCTTCACAAAGTGCCATTCAGGGCAGAAAGGAAGAATAATTATTGAGGAATTATTCTTGGACTAGGACAGAAAAGTTTGGGCATATTTGAGCAACATATGACCCAAAGGAATTATGAGAATTAATTGGGAATTTTTGGATGGACAGAAATATAGGTTGCTTCACAATCTAGGGAAGATAGGGTTATTCCTTTAATGAAAAAGGAATTTTCCCTAGAAAAGAATTTTAGGGTTTGGTTAAGGAGTGAAGTGACATGATCTTGGCAAGGTTTGGAGAATGATGAGCCACTTGGGAGGGGGAATGAGGATGATTTCCTAGATGGCAAGGCCACAGAACCACTCCAAAAATAAAAATAGAGCAAAAGCCAAATAAATCAAAAGAAAAGGAAAAGGGCCAAAATCTAGGCTGTTACAACTCTTACCCCCTTAAAGAAATCTCATCCTCGAGATTTGATTGCTCAGGAACAAGTATGACTTGAGGACACCGTTTCCAACTCGGGTATCCTTTTTCCTTTCTTTATTGTTTCCCCCAAGAATTTCAGATGATTAACTTACCTTGTTCTGGGGTGGTTTGCTTCACCTTTCCCAAATTCTGACAGGTTTTTGCTCACATACCAAATCCTTTTTACTGATGTATATTTTCTCATATCTACGGTGATATCCACTGGATCTGAGGATAAATTTTCTTTTGATCATGAAAACCTTTTTACTTCTGCCATGGGGTTGCTTCAAATAAATGCAAGCCTTCTTGGTTCAATAAATGCTAAGAATCATGGCCATTCTCCTGATGGGATCTGATTGCTCATAGGTGGCACTGATTTATCTTGATTTATTTCCTTGGCTCGAGCATGATAAAGATTTGACTACCATCTCTTGGGAGCGATATAACGGAATATGGATTTATAGCTGTGGCATACCTCAAATATTTACATCTTGAGACTGGCCCGACAGGGAGCTGACGGACAAATGCTTTTCCTAACAAACTGACCGTGAACTTGATTCCGTCGGTGAGTATACCGGGTCTGAGTTGATTGTTCGTCTTTTGATTTTTCTAATGTGGTTGATATACCCATCTGGGGTAATAGCCTGTGATATGCTTTAACATTGTTGCTGAGGTCAAACTGCTGAGGTTGCAAAGGAATCTTGGCTCTAACAGAATAGACTTGGATATTCCACACGAACAGTGTCAAGCGGGTTAGCGAAATATGAAAATCCTTGTAAATAGAGTAGGCCGCTGAGAGTATGCCTTTGTGGATCCATACGGAATTATGGCCTCCAACTGATTGGGGTATCCGGACCCTGATGGTCGTGCAAAAATAGTCATACCTTTGCTGTCAGTCTCATCCTTTTTACGGTCATGATTTTCTTTGTCGGGATACCTTACTGAAATAACTTGGCCACATCTGTCCTTGATTCTTCATATGACCAGGGATGTGATTAGTGCAATATTTTTTACATTATTCCGTGTGCTTGTTTTCTGACCTAAGTCCGCACACATATGACATATACCCGGGGTTTGTAGCTGTACGAAGCTCATTACTGAGGCCAATCATACAAGAAGGTGACAAGGTTTTATGACATCTCCTTGTTAGTTGCGGGAATAATGACCTTGATGACCATTGTCAAGACTGTTGATTCTGTGATGTCATCTCCAGATCTTATCGCTCCTTGCATCACATGAGATGTATCTCTGCTTATTTTCCTTTTCCTGACTCGTGAGGTTGTTGAATCCTTACTTTTCTTTAGGTATGTCTGCTGGATCCTTGCTGCATCTCATACGAGTGACTGATATGACAGGGGATACGTGCTCACCATATATAAGAATAATATGACACCGAATACTTGATTCTTAAGGTAGGCATATGTTTTGACTGAATTGTACCTCTGACAAAATTATTGCGAATCTGATCCTTGAAATGCACTGCCATATCCTGCCAAATCACTGTGTCATCTCTTGAATATGTCAAGCGGTGTCATACTGAAGAAGGCAAGGTGTCGTGGGTTGAAAGCTATCTGAGTAACTTGCATGTTCGAGGATACATTCTCACCATATATGTGGAAAGATATGTAACCGAACACTTGCTTTTTGAAGAAGACCTATGCCTTGACTGATTGGTGCTTCTGACAAAAATGTTGCAAGTCTGATTCTTGAGCGATACTGCCATATATTGGCAACTCATCATATAATTTCTGAGGATGGTGTAATAGTATGATACTAACACACACTGAAAGGCTTACGAGAGAAGCCATCCGAGTAGCTTGCCGTGGAAGACTTGTTAACTTCTGCTCAAATCTTTTGTCTGGATATCGCGCAGAAGAAAGCTCTATAGTGATAGAGGCGAGGGTCCCGATCTTTCGATGAGATGATAACATCGATTTGGTGGAGTCAACTTTGACCATCCGACTACAAACATGCACGACGTTGCGCCTTAGCAATCGCTAAACCAATCTCCTGAGGTCTGACGATGTCGGAAGCACGATCAGCCTGACCACGAAGGTCTATTCCTGCAAGCAATCGAAGAACAAGCAAGAATATGATAAAGCAATCTGAATATTGTGAATAAGGATGAAGTATTAATAATGGTGGGGATCCGAAAGTGGTCTTGGTCTGGTCGTTGGACACAAACGAAGAACACGAAGTTGCGTTGGCTAACTTTTAACTAAACAAATCCCAAGGAAAAAGCTACTAGATGGATCTACTTATATAGGAGCAAGGGGTGGTGGCCAAGGAGGTGGGAGGACGTCCCAAGGCAGCCTAAAACTAACCCTAGGTCGTACAAGGCCAATGGGCCCAAGTGGAGGTGACGTAACACCTTTGGACTTGTAGTTTGACTCGGATTCTGCTGCATCATCATATTGCTTCGTTCATAACTCAACGCTCCGGATGAATTTGAAGGTGAATCCAATTGGGTTGGAAAGTGCACGAAATCTATTTTCCAACAAAAAAAGAAACACCCAATTTGGATTCGGATGAAAACGTTATTGACATTTTGAGTCAGGTATGTTTGTGCAGTCCGAATCTGAGTCCAAAACGTGAGAGACTTTGACTCTATCTTCTCTTGGGCCAAAAGTGACGTGAGAGAACTTTTTGAACAGCAAGTAAACATCTCTTTCTCCCTTATCTTCATATGTGGATGGTACAAATGTCCCACACACCTGCAATTAGACCTATTTAGGAGCCTATTTTGAGGTGTCAAATATGGAACAAGCTTCTGCAACCGTTTAGATGCGGCTCGTCGCTAGCTTTCATTTGAGTACTCGCGGAGCCAAAACGGACTTCGTATGAGAAAGTTATGCATGTTTTACTGAACAGTGCACAAAACAGATTCCAATCCGAATTCAACTACGAGATTGAGAATAGTTAGTTCCAAATTTTGTTTTTTTTCCTTCTCTTTTTTTCCTCACACTTTTTTATTTTTCTTTCTCTTTTTTTCTTTCCTTTTTTTCTCTCTTCTTTTTCTCTATCTTTTTTTTCTCCCTCTTTTCAAGACAAACTAGATAAGATGCAGATTGGATCAGGCGAAGATGTGAATGACCTCAACTATGATTATGACCATGAACAGTGGGTAGGACGTGATGAAAATTGATGGATGGGATAACAACGCAGCGGCAGCGTGACTACTGTGAACAGAACTTGAAACTCTAAATGGACTACACACTAAGACCCATCAACTCGACACACGATGCAACTGAAAGTTCAACAATGCAAAAACTAAGTGATAATAGCGAAACGCTCAGACTGTCTGGGACATGGATGAATTAATCTAACTTTTTTTTGGCTTTTCGTGGACTGTAGGTATGAATGACAGATGCGATCTAAGCTATGAAAAACTGTAAAATCTCACCGAGCAACCTGAAAACTGATACCACTTGATAGAGGCGAGGGTCCCGATCTTTCGATGAGATGATAATTATCGATTTGGTGGAGTCAACTTTGATGATCCGACAAACGTGCACGACATTGCGCCTTAGCAATTTCTAAACCAATCTCCTGAGGTTACTGACGATGCCGGAAGCACGATCAGCCTGACCACGAAGGTCTATTCCTGCAAGCAATCGAAGAACAAGCAAGAATATGATAAAGCAATCTGTATATTGTGAATATGGATGAAGTATTGATAATGGTGGGGATCCGAAAGTGGTCTTGGTCTGGTCATTGGACACAAACGAAGAACACGAAGTTGCGTTGGCTAACTTTTAACTAATCAAATCCCAAGGGAAAAGCTACTAGATGGATCTACTTATATAGGAGCAAGGGATTGCGGCCAAGGAGTTAGGAGGACGTGCCATGGCAGCCTAAAACTAACCCTAGGTCGTACAAGGCAAATGGGCCCAAGTGGAGGTGACGTAACACCTTTGGACTTGTAGTTTGACTCAGATTCTGCTGCAGCATCAGATAGTTTCGTTCATAACTCAATGCTCCAGATGAATTTGAAGGTGAATCCAATTGGGTTGGAAAGTGCACGAAATCTATTTTCCAACAAGAAAAGAAACACCCAATGTGGATTCCGGATGAAAATGTTATTGACATTTTGAGTCAGGTATGTCTGTGCAGTCCGAATCTGAGTCCAGAACTTGAGACTTGGACTCTATCTTCTCTTGGGCCAAAAGTGACGTGAGAGAACTTTTTGAACAGCAAGTAAACATCTCTTTCTCCCTTATCTTCATATGTGGATGTTACAAATGTCCCATACACCTGCAATTAGACATGGCACAAAAGTTTGTGAAGTATTTTTGTCCTGGATGACATAAATAAATTATTACATAGTTTGCATTAGAAATCATGTCACAAATATACATGTATGCAATATTTTTGTTCGTATCCAAGGTAGTCATGTCCTCATCATCCTCCCCTTCTTGAAATATGTGGAGCTGGGTTGGCTATATATGGTAGCAAATTATTAGCAATAATCAATTGAAAGATGCAATGTTGAATAAACGCTCAACGACGGGACTGTGCTGGCCCTAGGCTAGACCGGACTAGAGATGCGAGCCTAGAACACTAATAAGGTGTTAGCACAACTAGCATCAATGAAGGGTACTAAGTAGCTCTGGACATCAAGATATAAGTGAAGATCACAACGGCAGTAAAGATAATGATGAAAAACAACTACCAAGCAGGATATACAACAACTCTCTCTCCAACTTTCCTCTTGAAAAGTTTGAGCAAATTTTCTGATAATTTTTTCAAAGAATGCTACTAACTCAAGCTTTCCAATGCAAAAAGAATCACTCAATTCCGATTTGATACGAGGAATAAAAAAAATCTAAAACTGGCTTGAAAAACTGGAATAAGTTGTGTTTGCGAACTTCGGAGGGCAAAAAGACCTATTTAGAAGCCTATTTTGAGTAGTCAAATATGGAACTAGCTTCTGCAACTATTTGGATGTGGCTCGTCGCTAGCTTTCATTTGAGTACTCGCGGAGCAAAAACGGACTTTGTATGAGAAAGTTATGCCTGTTTTACTGAATAGTGCACAAAACAGATTCCAATCCGAATTCAACTACGAGATTGAAAATAGATAGATCTGAATTTTTTTTTCTTCTCTTTTTTTCCTCACACTTTTTTTTCTTTTTCTTTCTCTTTTTCTCTTTCCTTTTTTTTCTCTATCTTTTTTTTCTCCCTCTTTCCAAGACAAACTAGATAAGATGCAGATTGGATCAGGCGAAGATGTGAATGACCTCAACTATGATTATGACCATGAATAGTGGGTAGGACGTGATGAAAATTGATGGATGGGATAACGACACAGCGGCAGCGTGACTATTGTGAATAGAACTCGAAACTCTAAATGAACTAGACACTAAGACCCAACAACTCGACACACGATGCAACCGGAAGTTCAACAATGCAAAAACTAAGTGATAATAGCGAAAGGCTCAGACTGTCTGGGACACGGATGAATTAATCTAACTTTTTTTGGCTTTTCGTGGACTGTAGATATGAATGGCAGATGTGATCTAAGCTATGAAAAACTGTAACATCTCACCGAGCAACCTGAAAACTGATACCACTTGATAGAGGCGAGGGTCCCGATTTGTCGATGAGATGATAACTATCGATTTGGTGGAGTCAACTTTGATGATCCGACTACAAACTTGCACGACATTGCGCATTAGCAATCGCTAAACCAATCTCCTGAGGTTACTGACGATGCCAGAAGCACGATCAGCCTGACCACGAAGGTCTATTCCTGCAAGCAATCGAAGAAGAAGCAAAAATATGATAAATCAATCTGAATACTGTGAATATGGATGAAGTATTGATAATGGTGGGGATCCGAAAGTGGTCTTGGTCTGGTCGTTGGACACAAACGAAGAACACGAAGTTGCGTTGGCTAACTTTTAACTAATCAAATCCCAAGGGAAAAGCTACTAGATGGATCTACTTATATAAGAGCAAGGGGTGGCGGACAAGGAGGTGGGAGGACGTCCCAAGGCAGCCTAAAACTAACCCTAGGTCGTACAAGGCCAATGGGCCCAAGTGGATGTGACGTAACACCTTTGGACTTGTAATTTGACTCGGATTCTGCAGCAGCATTAGATTGCTTCATCCATAAATCAACGCTCCAGATGAATTTGAAGGTGAATCCAATTGGGTTGGAAAGTGCTCGAAATCTATTTTCCAACCAAAAAAAGAATCACCCAATTTGGATTCCGGATGAAAAAGTTATTGACGTTTTTCATCAGGTATGTATGTGAAGTCTGAATCTGAGTCCAGAACGTGAGAGACTTGGACTCTATCTTCTCTTGGGCCAAAAGTGACGTGAGAAAACTGTTTGAACAGCAAGTAAACATCTCTTTCTCCCTTATCTTCATATGTGGATGGTACAAATGTCCCATACACCTGCAATTAGACATGGCACCAAAGTTTGTGAAGTATTTTTGTCCTGGATGACATAAATAAATTATTGCATAGTTTGCATTAGAAATCACCTCACAAATATACATGTATGCAATATTTTTTGTCATATCCAAGGTATTCATGTCCTCATCATATAGGTTACACATGAAGCTTGGTCTGATTATTGTGCTGGAAAAGCCTGAGTTCTGCACTTGAGAAGCTTCTCCTCAGGTTTGCTTGTTGAGAAAAATTCATTTCCGTCTGTCAGAAGCCTTTACCAAGGTATCTTGCTGAGAAAGACCGGGTATCTTGGGCCGGAAATTGTTCACATATCATGCTGAGGAAAATTGAGGAGCCTTGCATCATAAATTTCTTCTGATAGTGTGTGGAAGAATACTGGGTTTCTTATATCCAAAACTTCATACTGATATGTAGACTGAATTCCATACACATGCCCATAACTTTCTGTGGCTGATTACTTGCATGAGAAAAATTTTTGACTGTCTTCCTTGAGCATATCACATTTTGGCTTTATTTCAGATGATAACATATTTCCAGCATCATGCATTGCTGAGCCAAAACTTTGTATATGATCCATACCTTTGTCTGAAAATATACCGTTGATCTTGTACCTGACTTGTCTTGCTGCTGACTTGATCATTACTGCTGTCAGGATTTGGTGCGGATGGGGACTTCATGCTAATAATCAATCCAAGACACGATTGGTATTCTGAGCAGATATTAATGCTACAATGCAGTTGACTGGGTAGACCAAAATGTTTAGCTTAGCTTCTTCCAAAATTTTGAAATCCTTATTACTTCTTCGAGTCCGGTGTCAGTGGATGAGCAACTCTTTATAGAGGAAAAATAATGTAACACCGGGGCCCAAAAAGAAAGAAGCAATAGAAAACCCAACTAAACAAAAGCACACAACAACAATCAATTCATCCACAATCAATGTCACATATTACTGCTAGTCACACAATATGCATGCCTACTTAAGCACACAAATCTCGCGGGATCTTCGGTTCTACGACCTAGCATGCTGTGATTATGTGCACGAGGACGAATAAATGTGTGGGAGAATTGGTGTAAACAGCGCTACACCAAGCGCTACTTAGCCAGGTGGCAACCTGAACTAGCTCGGAGGTGAGGACAAACTCGGTAATCATGCAGTGGGACACGACGATCGCAACCACATTATTATCAAGCGGACGAAAAAAGCTCCGTACTCGTCCAAGGAATAGGATTGCAGGGAAAACCTAAGGCTGCTGACATTTCCCTTTCTTGATAACTAAGATCATTAAGGGTTGCCAACACGATGAAATAAAAGAATGATCCGGGATAGAAGCATGTCCCTCACTGAAATGATATGTGGGGCTGAAAGAAAGACATCGGCGCGATACCTGAGCAACATTTTTGCAAACAGTGTCGGGATCAGTTGGCAATCATTCTGCTAGGACAGTAATGACACCAATCACCGAAAGAAAAAGGAACTGGAGAAATGCAGAGGCTGAGCTGTAGTGGATCCGAACCGATGCCAGCTACACTCACCAAATAAACCGTCAGCAACAAATAATAGTGCTATATGTATGCTATGCAGCAAACAAATGCAGCAACCAAATGCAATCAACAAGCCAGACTCTATACTACCGATTTCTACCGGTTTCTACCGCTCGTGTTGACTAGGGTGTCCTACAGCCAGACCTGCTCTGATACCAAGCCTATGGCAACCCGACTCAGAGAAACCGGAACACCCCGTATTCCAGCCCAGAGATCAAGATGAAGTCTTCTGTAATATGGCACTGCTTGACATAGAACAAATCAGCTCTTATTACAAAAGGATAAATACAAGGTCTCATGTTACAAAGGTTCACATCAGCATGGCGACACTACACCTGCGATACTATACTTTCTCTATGCTAGCAGCGGAACAACTTGTAGCAGCGGAAATCTTCTAGCAGCGGAACAACGACGAAGGTAGTGAACTCCACCCCGCAGGGACTCTGGCTAGGACACGATCTAGCACGCACGAACGAAAACCACGACAAGCAATCAAGCAATCACAGCATCACCTGCAATCTGGCATGACACGCCGGGTCAGTACATTGAATGTACTTGCAAGCTCACAACAACCAAAAACATCAATGCAAGACAACAACATAGCATTTAACAGGTTAATTAAATTAACAGCTACCTGATACGAAAGCTACTACTAAACATGATATGAATCTACTAGCATACTGATAAACAAACATCTCAATCCCAACAAAAATCTCACTCTTGGCTAACCGGCCAAGGAAATACCATCTGGCCACCTCATGGTCCACATGATCACCTCGTGATCAAAACATCCACATGATCACCTCATGATCAAAATATCCACACGATCACCTCATGACCACATCACAAACTGGATGATCATCCTTGAGATCATTTCAACATCATCATCAACATCCTGCCAAAATGTTACGGATCAAAGTACATCAAGATATAAATCACCTACAAGTCATTCCGTCATGTGCGTGTTGATCGAACAGGTGTGACCTAGTACGAACTTGTGCCCATGACTGAGGATGCGGCTATCAATAGATTAAACACACACACACACGCTCTACAGAGGTAGCGCAATTTACCCACACCACGGAATCCATGGCCTCGCACTCCCATTCGGGTGGACCAACGGTATTCCGAAAAAAACCGATCTACTGCCATGACACTCTCCCAGCCACTCCAACCAACACCACCTTTTGGGACCAGTCCTAAGTCGCCCCGTGCCTACCAAAGGCAGCAACGGCCACTGTCGTGGCAAAACGAAAATGGTCCCAAATGGGGACAAAAAGGCGCCTAACAACAACTACGGGCACACAAGGTTATGTCCGCCTACCTGATCAGGGTAGCGCGTGCCCATAACCTTCCCACATTGGAGGCACCGGCGAGAGGCACGACAATAGCATCGCATTAGGGCCTTCCCATAAAAGGCAGATGTGGTTGCACTGGAAAAGCCCGGTTCGGTGGCACCTGACCAACTTAATGACAGAATTTATCCCCAAAAATATAACTGTGATCACTGATACTCTGATATCAACTATCAAACTGTAATCCAATTCATAGCAATATCCAACAAATAATCTAAAGCATATCATCATCATATTAAAATACTGCGAGGATAGCATAACACTTCTATCATGATGAATCCGAAAACAATAATCCTACTACTCCAATAACAAGAACAAAGCTATCCAGCTAAGATCCACACATAAACATCATCTCCAAAATTAATACTCCAAGCAACAGTAACAGAACATCAACTAGCATCATGAAAATAATCAAATTAACAACTAATAATCCAAAGGCAGCATGACATCCAAAGTAATACTCCAAAATATAATAACAGATGTCATCATGAAAACAATCTTAATATCAACCACAAATACTCCAACGGCAACATGATATTCATCAACTACATACATAACTCGTAGTAATCCAAACAATAGCATGGCAACAGCAAGATCAAAATAATACTCCGAGAAAAGGCCATGCACAAAGTCATGTAGCTAAAGCAATATTTTAAAAAAGTTCAAATAGATTAAACCATGTCACTGCATTAAAGTGATGCAAATGGAGGGTGTGGCTTGCCTGGGGTGGAAGAAATCACCGGGAGAAAGTGCGAGAAGCTCGCGGAACGAATCGCCAGAAATCTTTCTCTCTTAGAAGGGCCTGAATAATGGCAAGGGCATAATGTTCATTTTCAGAATGTCAAAACATGGTGAAAATGATTCCATCAGAACAGGCTCAACGAAACAAAAGAAGTGGGCTTTGGAATCACCTGATTTGGAGCTACGGTTGAAAAGATACACTTGTTTTTCTGCCAACGACCTATTTGTAAGAAAAATCTTAACAAAGTGGGCCTGGATAGAAAAACAGAAAGCGTACTTTAAAGAATACGCCTTCGCTTGAGGGAAAACGTATTTCTTGCTCAAACAGACACGAAATACGCTTTCACATAAGGGAAGCGTACATTGGCTGAAGGAGAAGGAAAAGACGCTTTCTGAAAGCGAAAACGTACTTCAGGTTTGCGCCTCCACTTAATCTAGTCAGCAGGGGCGGGGCCGCGGCTTGAGCCACTGCCAGGTGGGACCGCGGGGTCCACGGGCCATCTAGAGGGGAGAGGCATCATCTCCTTCTTCTCTTGGCTCGCGCCCATGCCTGGCCGAGGCAGAGCCGATGCCCGACGGGCGGGGAAGGCTCTGAGGTGGTGGTGGATGCTTCTAGTGGTCGCTGAAGGAGGGGAAGAGCTTGGGCCCGAGAGAATTCAAGCGGCGGCCATGGCGGCCATAGGAGGGCTTGAGTCATCTTCGTTCTTGTTTGAATGTACGGGGGCGCTATTAGAAGTGAGGGAGGACTGCCGGAGTGCTCGGAGGGCCCAGGGAAGATCTTAAATAGGCGCGGGAGGGGATGACTGAGCTGGCGTCACCGTGGATACGTGTCCGGTGCCGCGGACGTGTGTGCGCGTGCATGAGCTCGTGGTTAGGCGACGGAGGATGCACATGAGGGAGAGCTGACGGGCAAGAGGAGGCCAAGGGAGCACGGGGAGGAAGACGACGGTGACGAACGGAGCCAAAACACCACTGTACGTCCGGGGGCACGCGGTGGTTTGCGGCAGTGAGGAAGCTTCCGGAGGGGGAGATGGATCCAGGGGAACGGCGACGATGAGGTGAAGCCAAGGGACATGGTCACACCCTCTAAGACAACGAGAGGGAAAGAGGCTGAAGCACAAACAGCGTCCAGGACATGCCACAGCGCACAGAGTGCGCAAATGTGCATGCCAGCTACACGGTCACCACAAGACAACGCACAAGGAGGTCACGAGAGGCGGGGAAATGGTGTCTACCATTATGTCCTTCCAAGGTGGACCATTAATGTGTCTTTGGCTTGAGCCTAGGTGATGTGGTTCGGTTGGAATGGAGCTCTGAAGTTTACTGAAGTAAACTTAGCTGTGCGCCGGTGATCAACAGAGAATTGCTTGAAGCCAAATAAGTTGTCTAGGGTGTTTAACTAAGGAGGGACTACAGTCCTGGAGGTTTAGAGAAGAAATGGACCAAGGAATAACATAGTTGCTTTGCAACTGCACTTTTGGTCCAGAAAATTGATCAACATGATGCACTCACATGGAGTGATGGAATGGGATGAAGTTTGGCAAAATCTCATTATATGGACATATAAAGATGCAGTAAAAAGATCATACCAATTGGGTTCACCAAAATGGTACTTGCTTCACAAGCATCCTTTCTGTCCAGAAACTTTGAATAATTTTGGTGATCAAATGGCTCATTGAAATGATGCCAAATTGGGTGGAGAGATGTTTTATGGGTATAAGAATGATCTGGTAATTTATCAGAATTTTTGAATCAATATAAAATACACTTGCTTCACAACCTGAAAATATTGCCAGAATCAAAGATTTGCTCCTGTGCTCAGATAGATGATTGGATGGAGCTGCAAGTGGGTGGAGGGGGTTAATATGAGAAGATTAAGGAGTGTGCGAAAGTTTAACTCATTTGGATACTCCTAGCTAGTACTTCCTTCACAAGGCCTTCTGTTTGAAAGAAACTTTGAAAATTCAGTGAGGAAGATTGGCTAGGCAAATAAAGTTGAACTTGTGCAGGAGGCAATTATTTGGACAAATAAGCATGCCCAAAAAGGTTGGTAGCCACTAGGAAAAATATAAATCACACTTCCTTCACAGAAGTGCCATTCAGGGCAGAAAGGAAGAATAATTATTGGGGAATTATTCTTGGACTAGGACAGAAAAGTTTGGGCATATTTGAGCAACATATGACCCAAAGGAATTATGAGAATTAATTGGGAATTTTTGGATGGACAGAAATATAGGTTGCTTCACAACCTAGGGCAGATAGGGTTATTCCTTTAATGAAAAAGGAATTTTCCCTAGAAAAGAACTTTAGGGTTTGGTCAAGGAGTGAAGTACATGATCTTGGCCACTCCAAAAAGAAAAATAGAGCAAAAACCAAATAAATAAAAAGAAAAAGAAAATGGCCAAAATCCAGGCTATTAAATCCCCCTTGGCGTGCAAGCACGTGCCCAAGAAACGGAAAGGGGAGTGAAACTGCTGGAGCGGGACTACGAGACTGGGGTGAGCGGGTTGCAAGGCTTATATCATGTCGCATGTGACTTATCTTTTGCAGGCTCGTTGTGATTCCCCTGGGTGGTGCCCGTTCATGCATCTGCGGTAGCGTCACTAGGCGGGGCCCGCGACGATCATCCTCTTCCCCGCTTGCCTAGGTGCCCTACGTCCTCGGGTCCTAGCTCTCGAGCAGGCTCAGCTACCGCTGGTATGCCAGGTCGCGATGCCGTGGTCAAGGCCAGGGGGTGAGGGCTGGAGAGCCAGTAGGAGCTCCTGAGACGCGATGCTCAAGAGCCCCCCTTTAACGTGCAAGCGACTCGCGGGGCAAGGTGGTGACCACCGGGGTCTGCCTGTAGATTGGCCTCAGGTGAATCTGCAGGTTAGCTGGTAGGAGAGATTGCAATTCCTTAAGGAGCAGACAATCTGTCCCTGGACCATTCACAGGAAGACGAAGGCACCGACGACCTGGTGAGGTGGCGTGCGCGAGGTGGGCCACGAGCCAGAGCTTGGTCCTCGGGTTTGTCAGCGTTGCAGGGACGGACCTGAGCATAAGCGACATGCCAACGTGAGCAGCCCCTGCCGCGGGATGGGAAAAAGACAAGCCAGTGAATACAGGGAGACCGCGAGACGGTTAAGAGTCCGATGAATGCAAAAGGATACATGACACGGGGATGGACCCATGCGACTTGGGGATAACGCAGCCTGAGGGGCGCCTCCAAACTGAACGAACTGAAAAGATGTCACCTGGCACCATTGCTGCAGAGATGTCACGGTAGTAGAAGCTATGCGCTGCCGAAGTCGTTCCTCATGAGCCGCCTTGGCCCTGAGCCTTGGGAGGCTCCGGGGCCTGGGGGGCTCCTGAAGATGCATCACCATCTCTGCCAGGATCGCCTGGTGCCTAGCCTCTCGAGCTTCCAGGATGTCCCGCATGCAGCACTAGAACATCACAGCCGCGCTCGGCAGACCAAAGGGCATGCGAACGTAGCTGTGAGGTGGACCCTCACATCGGCTGACACGGGCCGGCCAGAAGAGCTGCCGAGATGTGGCCCTGTTGAGCCATGGGATGTCGATGCAGACGTGGAACTCCTTACCCTCGCCAGGGTAATGAGCCGCACCCGGCGGTGGGGGCGATCGCCCTGCGGAACCCTTGCCTCTTGAATCTCCTCGACTGCCTTGCTAATGAACTCCTGAACGCCCGGCGCCCGAAGCATGCCTCCACGTGGTGCCCGAGCGCCTCCCTCGTGACGTTAGCTAGGTCTGACGCCCTCTAGAGGAGAGCCCCCGAGCCTAGCCTGAGAGGGGGCGCCGGGCGTGCCTTCCTATGCGATAGGTTAAGGTGCCCCATCCAGGGATGTGAGGCTTAGCGCGGCGCCATCGGGTGATGCCTTCTCGTGAGATCCCTGACCGGGCTGCAACTTCTTCATCTTGGGGGTAACCTCAGGAGGGAGGACACCACCCTCGTCTTCAGGGTTCTCGACCGCTGCAGCCTGGTAGGCGCGCTTGAGAGAGCACACCGCGTCCTTTTCCTTGCAGGCGACTATGATGATGCCGCCGCTCCCTGGCATCTTGAGGATGTTTTAGCAATGGTGCATTGCCGCCATGAACTTGGCCAACGTTGGGTACCCGAGGATGGCATTGTATGGCAGGCGAATTTCGGCAACGTCGAAGTTGATGAGCTCGGTGTGGTAGTTGTCGCGTTTGCCGAAGGTGACAGGGAGGCGGATCGGCCCTATGGGATGCGTGGAACCGTTGGTCACCCCTGAGAATGGCTTGGTAGGCCGAAGCTGGTTCCACCTCCTCTTTCTTCTCAGATCTACATTAGGTCACCCGAGTTCGTAGAGTTCGTCGGCGCTCATCCTAGTTCATCATATTCTTTGAACAGAGCATGTGTTTGATCCAAAACGCTATAGAAGTATTGAGGTAGTAATCATTAAGCCATCTTATTTTTCTAGACAATTTGTACTCTCCTTAGGCTCAATAGGTTGCCCGCTAGTTCTTCCCTTGCCACCTTTAGGTTTAACAATTATTTTCCCTTTTTGCACTGCTCGTAGATCCGTAAATATGGTTGTAAACTTAGAAACTTGTTTGCCCCATAGTTAGCACAATTTAGCAATCTTGGATGGCCCTTCAACTTTCGGGCAGCTTATCAATGTACTTGTAAGCCGCCAAAATTCCAGAAATTGCTTCTTTTTAGTTAACCCGCCATTAGCTTAAGGCTACTTATCTTTGTACTGCTCATTCTTGTATTTGATGAGTCAGTATCCCTTTTGAAATAACTCGCCTTTATATTATCTTTTAGGCAACTCACTATGGCAAAAACCACCCTTTGCAACTAGGGCCCTTCTCTAGTCACTGAGAAAATGCTCAAAGATTATGGAGATCAGGGCCTTTTAGTGGCTCAGGAAGAAATTGGTTGGCGACTTTGCCAAGGAGAAAATGTCCCAATACTGGCGAGGGGGAAATGATAGTTTTCACTAACCATATTCTCAGGGGCTTCACACCGCCGGTATAAAGGTTCTTTCGGGATGTTTTGTGCTACTTCAACCTCCATTCTCAAGACATAGGCCCAAACTCAGTAACGAACCTCTGCCACTTCCAAATATTTTGTGAAGTTTATTTGCAAGCATAACCCACCGTTGCCCTCTTCAAGGAGTTCTTCTACTTAAATCGCCAGACTGAGTGTGCTAGTGGTCCTATTCAAGAATAAGGCGGGATCTCAATTCAGGGACGCCGAGATGGCTGCTTTTCCGCTGTTGGTTTGCTGAGCCTTCCCAAGGGATTGGTTAAAACTTGGTTCTACTATAAAAATACTGCCCCATCCAATGAGAACTCTCTGCCGGGTTATCGGGTTGATCATCTTCCCATCAACTTTAACATGTCAAGCCAACTCATTCCAACTGAACACACTGAAGCTTTCCAACATTACCCCAATATAACAACTTTACTAGCCAATGGGTTGACAGGGGTTGACTTAGCCCGCTGCTAGGTGTCATGGAAGATTCTTCCCCTAAGTCGTCGGCCCAACTACTCTCGCGAGTCGGATAATCCTCAATGATATAGTTCTGACGACTTTATTGTTGAAGAGGTCTTCCAAGTTGTGAACTCCTTACTTGGGGAGTCACAAGAAAATGTAACAAGATAGGACTACCTCCGTTCTTCAAGCTTAACCCGCCCCCAGCTGTAAGCACTATCATATGTCCAGTTTAAAATATCCTTGATTCTGTTATGTGTCTTAGTTGTCGATATTTTCTCATTATATAGCCCGACTCTGGTTTTTGGAAGAGGAAAATAAAAACTACCGTGGTCAAGGCCAGGTCTGGCCCAAAGCCAAAAAGGAACAAGCCTGCTGTCAAAGCTGAGCCAGCTGTCGTGGGCGAGTCAGCTAACGCTGATAACCAGTTTAAGGTTGAATATGATTCTCCTGGCCAACTCTTTGTTGAATTAGCTGACTCTTCTTGTTCTCAAGATGAAGTTGCCAATAACTGTGCTGATGATTCGGAGGAAAACTCGGCATGATCTAAGGTGTGAGACTCGAAGTGGCGGCTCAGGCGATTTACTGGCTGGGTTAAGTCATGAACCCTCTTCCTGTAAGCCGCCAGCTGAGGTGCCACATAGTCCAACCTTTTCTTTACCCAAAGTTGGTCTTATAAGACAGCCTCTTAACCCTTCTGACTCCAATTACCAGGAGTCGCCACCATCTTCAGGCAGCTCATCTCAAATACAGTTGCCTGCCATCATTGTCAACCGAGGGTAAGTATTTTCTTTTACTTATAACCACATAACTTATTGTCATATACGTCCTAATACTCCTTTATGATTTCAGGGTCAAAGCCAAAGAGAAGAAAAGAAGGACTGGCAATTCTTCAAAAGCCCCTGAAAACCTTAAGTCGGGCGAACATGTGTTAATAACCCCTGAGGTCCATACTGATGACCATGAAGAACATCACAATGACATAAATGACCTGCCTCCACAGACTGAGGCAACTGTTTCTAAAGCCATGGATGCAAACACTAACCCGGCAGGTAATCCTGACCTGCCAAGTCCTAAACCTTCTTCATCCCCGCCAAACCGACTAATGAGATCCGAGTTGATGAAAACATTGATGATATTGCAATACTGGGACGGTTTTTAAGGCGCCCTAAGTCTCCATAGTACTAATCAAGCACTCGGCCAAGGAAGAGCCGCCTTTAATGGAGAAGGGCAAGACAAAGCTGGATCTGGAGAGCTATGCATCATTCAGTGCTGCCGAGTTGCATGCGGGCTATTTAAGCCGCCTTCATATAAGCCATGATATGGAAGCCGGTTTAGTCAACCTGATGAAGAAAAAGTATGAGGCATCCATGTGGCCCCCAAGTCTTAAGCATAGGAAAGCATTTAGTATACTTGAGACTTATAAAAACTTCCAAAGTGTAGCCCCCAAGGGTCGTCTTATTTTTATAAGATGAGTCAGGCCTTCTCCAACAAAGACTAAAAAATCTCATACATTAGCCCCCAACTGCCAAGAATATTGCTTGCAATGTGCTTGGGACTTAAATACAATTGATGAATCAATCACTTTTAACACTTATTTGAACGACATTACTGGTTGTAACTCTTGGGAGGAGGCTTTAAGTTTGGGCGAGTCAAATATGGCTGACTTAAAGAAAAGCTTGGATGCAACAAGCTGAACAAGCCAAGGCGGAGTTAAGCTTGGGAGGAAGCTTTAAGTTTGGGTGAGTCAAATATGGCTGACTTAAAGAAAAGCTTGGATGCAACAAGCCGAACAAGCCAAGGCGAAGTTAAGCTTAAAGTCTTCCTTGGAAGACTTAGAAAAAAATCAAGACCAGATTTGTAGCAAAAAGGAGCACCTTCGAATCTATGAAGGCTTCTTGATGAGGACATCAATACCATTGTTACACCCACAGCCCCTACTACTATACATATTGGACCAATTACTAGAGCGCGCGCACGCCAATTAAATTACCAGGTACTTTCATTTCTTGGTAATGATTCTAATGTTCATGAGAATATGATGTAGCCTAAATTGGATACATTTGTTTTGCTTACAAATGAAGGGCCTAGCTTGGAGAAGGATCAACATTGGAGTAACAACAAGCATGGAGGTTGAGGGAGTCCTGGACTAGGGGGTGTCCGGATAGACGAACTATCACCGTCGGCCTGACTCCTGGACTATGAAGATACAACATTGAAGACTTCGTCCTGTGCCCGGATGGGACTTTCCTTGGCGTGGAAGGCAAGCTTGGCGATACGGATATGAGGATCTCCTACCATTGTAACCGACTCTGTGTAACCCTAGCCCTCTTCGGTGTCTATATAAACCGGAGGGTTTAGTCCGTAGGACGAAAAACAATCATACCATAGGCTAGCTTCTAGGGTTAGGCCTCCTTGATCTCGTGGTAGATCTACTCTTGTACTACCCATATCATCAATATTAATCATGCAGGAGTAGGGTTTTACCTCCACAGAGAGGGCCCGAACCTGGGTAAAAACATCGTGTCCCTTGTCTCCTGTTACCATCCGCCTAGACGCACAGTTCGGGACCCCCTACCCGAGATCCGCCGGTTTTGACACCGACATTGGTGCTTTGTGCCGTCGCAATCAGGAAGGATGCCTCGTCCCGTCTTTAAAGACGGCACCGTCGCCAAAGGAGCTCTGGCCGTCGGCCAAACTATCCGGCTAGGCGGTTTTCTTATGACCGCCTGTTCGGCCGCCACGCCGACGATGACCTCTCGGGTCATCAAAAGCGATCTCCACATCAACTCGGAATTCGCCGAGCAGCTAGATTCGATGGATCTCCCCTCCGTAAATGAGCTCTTGGATTGCATCGCTGCCCTGGGAGTCCTTACAGACTACGATCAGATTGGGCCTAAAACGGATCTGAGAGAGATCAACTCTCCCCAGGCTACCCACCACGTTGTTGTGGTGGAGGAACATCACGGCGACTCTTCTTCTACATTAAGGACAAGCTATGTCCGAATTCCCGACCCCTCCATGCCGGATTCCCGCGGAGGAACGGACGTTGATCAAACCCTGAACCTAAAGTCAGGCAGCGGGCCGGATTCGTTGGACCACATCCAACAAACCAAACTTCCAAGTTCGGAAACTTTCCGGCCCCTGAGTCTTAGATTGGACGGGGTTCCGAATTTAATTCCACCCGCCCACCCAAACACAAGCAATCTATCCCGAATCTGGCAAGAGCCCGCTGAAACAGTACATCATTACTGGGCCAGATTCCTCCTGGTTATGGACAGGATAAAGGACTGCCGTGAGGAAAGCGCAATCTCAATTTTCTGCAATTATTGCATGGACAAGGGAATCATGAACGCCATAAGTCATCGCGAAATTAAACGCTTCGCCGACCTGGCGTCCATAGTACAAAAGTACTGTGCGATGGAGAGCGCCTGGAAAACCGAAACCAAATTTTGGGACAATCGGGCTCCGAACACAACCCTAGTCCAAAATAAAAGGGTGCATCATATTCAGGCACCTGGGTTAAAAACCAAAAAGCAAAAAACCCCTAAAGGGCACAGAACCGTACTGGAGGGATGGCTCAACGGACCTTGCAAAATTCACAGCATAGAGGGCGCCACTCCAATGCATAGCCTTCGAGCATGTTGGATACTACGGCAGGTGGCCAAAAGTGGCGAAGAGCTTCTAGCCCAGAGAACCAGCCCAGCAGTACCAGTATGGTATTAACAGTCTTCGAGACTTTCGCATCAAACAATATGCGAAAACGAACACTCCGCAGCCTTGCCGAAGTCTACCAAATAGCAACAATAAATCCATGGAGTGACACGGCTATTACCTTTAATGCCAGTGACGAACCTAAATTCCGAACAGCCCGAGCACCAGCCGCATTGGTCCTCAGTCCAATAGTGGACGGCTTTCGCCTTACTAAGGTACTCATGGATGGCGGCAGTGGATTAAACCTCATCTACGAGGAAACCCTTCGAAAAATGGAAGTAGACTGGAGCCGCATTGGGCGAAGCAACACAACCTTGAGAGGAAAATCCCTAGTCGGGAAGCATGCTGCACAGGAAAAATCACACTAGATGTGGTATTCGGCTCGCCGGACAACTACAGGTCCGAGGAGATCACGTTCCATGTGGCCCCGTTCAGCAGCGGATATCACGCTTTATTAGGACAAGAGGCATTCACAATTTTTCAAGCTATACCCCATTACGGGTACATGAAGCTCAAAATGCCCGGGCCCAACGGAATCATCACCCTTGCTAGTGATCCGGACGTAGCACTCCGCGCCGAAAATAAGACAGCCGCACTAGCCCTTGAGGCGCTATCTGAAGCCCTAGCGGCCGAGGAACTCACAGCGCTGCGCTCCACGGTGAACAGGTGTAACGCCCTCGATGCGGCTATATCTCCCACGTGTCGAAGCACGACTTAGAGGCATAACCGCATTGAAAGCAATGTCGCAAGTCAGGTAATCTTCACACAACCCATGTAATACATAAGGGAAAGAGATACATAGTTGGCTTACAATCGCCACTTCACACAATTACATGAATAAAGCATTACATCATCCAGATACAATCAAGGTCCGACTACGGAACAAAAATAAAAGAAGAACCCCAAATGCGACAATGGTCCCCGATCGACCCCAACTGGGCTCCACTACTGATCAACTAGAACGAAACAACACAAAGGGCAAGATCTTCATCGAGCTCCTCCTTGAGCTCGGATGCGTCACCTGCACGGTTTCATCGGCAGCTGCAAACTGGTTTTGGAAGTATCTGTGAGCCACGGGGACTCAGCAATCTCGCACCCGCGAGATCAAGACTATTTAAGCTTATGGGTAAGGTAAAGGCACGAGGTGGAGCTGCAGCAAGCGACTAGCATATATGGTGGCTAACATATGCAAATGAGAGCGAGAAGAGAAGGCAAAGCACGGTCGACAACTAGAAATGATCAAGAGGTGATCCTGAACTCCTACTTACGTCAAACATAACCCAAAACCGTGTTCACTTCCCGAACTCCGCCGAGAAGAGACCATCACGGCTACACACACGGTTGATGCGTTTTAATTCGGATCTGGTGTCAAGTTATCTACAACCGGACATTAACAAATTCCCATCTGCCACATAACCACGGGCACGGCTCTCGAAAGTTTATAACCCTGCAGGGGTATCCCAACTTAGCCCATGACAAGCTCTCGTGATCAACGAAGGAATAGACCTTCTCCCAGGAAGACCCGATCAGTCTCGGAATCCCGGTTTACAAGACATTTCGACAATGGTAAAACAAGACCAGCAAGACCTCCCGGCGTGCCGACATCCTGATAGTAGCCGCGCGTATCTCGTCTCAGGCCACGACCGGATGAGCAGTCTGTACAACTAAAACCAGACCTCAAGTTTCCCTGAGGGGGTGCTGCAAAGCGCTCTAGTTTGGACCAACACTTAGACAAGCATTGGCCCGGGGGGGCTGAATAAAGATGACCCTTCGGTTAATTACTCCCAAGGTAAATATAGGTGGTGGTGAGGCAAATGGTAAAACCAATGTTGGGCCTTGCTGGACAAGTTTTATTCAAAGCGAACTATCAGGGGGGGTCCCATAAATCACCCGACCGCGTAAGGAACGCAAAATCCGGGAACATAACACCGGTATGACGGAAACTAGGGCGGCAAGAGTGGAACAAAACACCAGGCATAAGGCCGAGCCTTCCACCCTTTACCAAACATATAGATGCATTAATAATATAAGAGATATTGTGATATCCCAACATAAACCCTGTCCACCGAGGAGCAATCTTCAACTTCACCTGCAACTAGCAACACTATAAGAGGGGCTGAGCAAAGCGGTAACATAGCCAATCAATGGCTTGCTAGGAATGGTGTCAAAGGTTAGAGGTTTGACATGGCAATTTGGGAGGCTGACAAGCAAATGGTAGGCATCGTAGCATTGGCATAGCAAAAGAGCGAGCAAACTAGCATAGCAAAGATAGTAGTGATTTCCAGGGTATGATCATCTTGCCTGAGATCCCGCAAGGAAGAAGAACGAGCCCAAGATGAAGACAAACGGTCATAGATGAACGGATCCTCACAACTCCGGAACGAAACCGAAGCTAACGAGAGAAGCAACCCGGAAGGAACAAACAACATAGTAAACAACCATCACATAAACATGTCATGATGCGCAAACAAGTATGATGCATGTCCGGTTTAATGAGGCATGGCATGGCAAGTGCAACAAACAATACTACAAGTTAAGTGGAGATCAATATGCAACAAGTTGCATATTGACGAAACACCACATCAATTATTTAGTTTCTCTCTCGGTTATGAACAAAACAAGATTAAATGTTGATTAACATGGCAAGAGGTGAAGCATAATTAAACTACCTGTTTAGGCAAGTTTAAGTGAGGCCAGAAACAACAAACGATAATTCTGGAAAACCCCATATGCATTTAGCAATTTAGTGCAACAACAAGTTTAAACATTTTAAATGTTGTTATCATGATGCGGATGACATATACAAGTTATATGCAATTTTTATGAAAATGTTGACATAAGCATGTTATGAAGCATTTGGTCACCATGGCGGAACAAAAGGGATGCCACGGCAACGATAACGAAAATGGTGCCACGGCAACATATCGGTTCCGGTAACTTGATTGAGATACCGATGCAAACGAGAAGTGTGCGGATGTGTGGAACATGCAAGAGATGGGGAGTGATCCCGGATACCGGGTTCCCACGGGTCGACGGCAAGGCAACCGAGGAGGAACGTGCATGAAGCAAACGGGCACGGTGCAAACGCGAGCATCTCATACAACACATGCATTCGTTCGTGGTCGTCGTCTCGGTTTTATACCTTTGAAGCGTGCATTTTCAGAGCGGTTCGAGTTCGGCGAAGGAAGTAGTCGTTCACGGCCGTAGTGGAGGTAGACGTTCACGGGTCGTCGTGGGAAGTAGTCGTACACGGCGTAGTGGAAGTCATTGTTCACGTGGCGACGGTAGTTGTACACGTTTTCGTAGATGTTCAGGTCGACGGTAGTGGTACACGCGACGTCGGGGTACTTGTCGGTCCGGTCTTGGCGGTGTAGATGTACACGTTCCGTAGACGAACATGGATGTCGTGGTACTTGGCGTCACTGTGGCCTCCAGGTACTTGCCGAAAACCACATCGGAGGTAGTCGAACCGATCTGAAGACGAACTTGGCGCCGAGGTTGAACTTGCCGGTCTGGATGAATCTGAAGGGGCATCGAGGGACTTGCAAGGCTCTGCCTCGGGAGGTCACCAGGGACCGCTCGAGCTGCTAGATGCTGGCGCAGGATGCAGGGGTGCGGCATGGAGCTTAACGGCGGGGCTCCGGGCTCCTGGTGGAGCTCCTGGTGGTCGCCACCAACGGAGGAGGCGGCAAGGGGCGAGGGGGACCGGGCGCAGGGAGCACCACTCCTTGGCTCGATGCGGAGGAGGCGACGGCGCGGACCTGCGGGGCTTCGGTGGCTGGCTGGACCAGGAGTCGAGGCGGCGCAACTCCTGCTCGGTGTGGAGGATGACGGCTGCGGGCGCCATGGTGGGCTCGCGGTGGAGGCAGGGAAGGAGCCGCGTGAGGGAGGAGGTTGGGCGCGCGGCGCTCGCGCGCAGAGGCGACGGGGCCGGCAGGGGCGTCACGGAGGAGGGAGGAGCGGTCGAGCGAAGGGGGCGCTCCCTAGCGATGCGGTCAGGAGAACGAAGGGAGAGATGCGATCGAGAGGAGGGAGAGACCTGGGGATCAAGCGCAGTAGGTGGGGCGCTGCGTGCGGGGCTTGGCGGCGGGCAGGGAACGAGAGGATGGACTGGTTAGAGCTAGGGTTAGGAGGGGCTAGGTGGGCCGGCTTGGGAGGCCGGTGGAGGAGCCTTGGCCCATGCGGGTGGAGCTGGAGAAAAAGCCTGGTTCTCTCTCTCTCCCTACTTCTTTATTTCCCAAAAATAGAAAATAAATCTAGGAAGAAAAGGAGAAAAAAGGAAGGTCCAAAAATGTTCGGATTTTTGGTGGAGCTCCAGAAAATGATGAAAGAAATTATGGGCAAGGTTGGAGACCAAGAATTGAGATAACAACGGCATGGGATATTTTGCAAGAGGGTTATGGTTAATTCCAAATAAATGGAATAATTTTATTATAGCTCCCTAATATTGGAGGATATGTTATAAAGAGAAGTCACCATGTGAATTCCCTCGATTTAAATGGATCGAAGATCCATACAATTTATTTAGATGAGTTTTTAAAATTAATGATATGATGGCATGATGACATGATGCAATGCAAGAGATGCAACAAACAAAACAAATCACACGACGAAACTCGGAGTAGCTGGAAGTCTTCTGGAGCGTCGGTCTCGGGGCGTTACAACACTCCACCACTACAAGAGGATCTCGTCCCGAGATCTAGAATGGCACCGGAGGGAAAACGGAAGAGAAAAAAAAGGTAAAACTAAGTTGCTTCTTTGACGAACGAGTGAAACCACGAACCTTGAGAGGTTGAGCAATTTAAATGAAAGAGTACAACAGAGATGAACGAGATTGCAAACAATCCGTTAGAAAAAAAGGAACAAGGAACATTATGGGAACTTGAAGGTTGCAAAGACATGAATCAAGAGTTTAATGGACAAGATAGAATTCAAAACCACTCTGGTTAAAACAAGATGAGAGAGGAAGAATTCGGGCAGCACTCCGGTTGAACATGGAAGGAATAGAACATGAACTTGACAAGATGAGAGGATACTTGATGAAATGAACAACACACTGCCTCCGGAACTATTGAAAGAATGGCACAAGGGGTAAGAAAGATTTCAGACAGCTCTCCAGTTGAGGAAGGAGGGAAAACTTGATAAAATTAGAGAACTCAAATGAAAACACGACACTTCGGTTAAATGGATAAGTAAGGAAAAGAACATGATCTCCAAAATGATATAATGGGTCAAAGAAAACATCACAATGCCTTCGGGACAAATGAAAGAGTGGAATCGAGAGAACAAAGAAGATAATAACAACTTCTATCACAATTGAATTTGAAAGAGCCTCCTTAAAAAAAGGATTGAACGGAGTTGTTAGAAAACCAACAATGAAAAGAATAAACTTGTAGTGAACTTATTG
This sequence comes from Triticum timopheevii, assembly GCA_963921465.1. Taxonomy (NCBI): domain Eukaryota; kingdom Viridiplantae; phylum Streptophyta; class Magnoliopsida; order Poales; family Poaceae; genus Triticum; species Triticum timopheevii. The sequence goes on from OY997272.1 coordinate 306,307,834, forward strand.
AAACATCTCAACATTATGAGGTGACAAATGGCCACTAAAGGAAGCCATTGATTTGAGTGAGAGCACCAAGGCGATGAAAAACTTCTTTCACCAAGAGGATAGGAGAAAACTTGGATCATTGATAAGCACCATAATAGCAACATTCCTTAGGGAAGGCTTTAGGTGAAAACATGACACAAGATAAATCCAACGAAGAGATTGATGGATTTAAAGTACCTCATTCTTGACAACATGTGAATCATGAAACATGAATGAAACTGTCAAAATGACATAACACCACCTAAAAAGATAAGGTCGAAAGAATTGCACTTCGGAATGCAAGATGAAGAATGCTTGAACTCCTCAAAACAAAACATGTGTTGAGCACCATGTTTATTTTGAAGTATGGCTTGACGGATCTTAACTTCGAGAGAAATCTTGATGAACAATTTAAGAATGAAAAGAATCCTTGACGAAGCACCATGTAGAGCCTCCATGAAGAACTCCGGTAAACAAAAGGGTGATAGAAAGAAAGAGAAGTTGAAAACACAAGGTGAAGCCTTGCAATGATTTAGATGGATCTTCGTGATGATGAGAGCTTGGAACTCCGGGGAAAGAAAAGATGAAACAACTGAAACCGAGAATTTATTCATCATGAACAAACTCCGAAAGAAGGAATTAATCACTTGGATGAAACAAGAACAAGAATTATGTTATGCGTATCCTTCACCAATTTAAATTAATGACAAGCAACGGATTTGGCATACTACTTATTCTCGTAGAAAGGATTAAGAGAGATATGGCGTAAACTTGAGAAGGTCTTCAATGAACCACCAGTAGGATTTGGAAAGAACGAAAGAATTGATATGATAACAAAGAAAGAGAACTCTTGAATGAACCACCGTAAGAATTGAAAATGATCGAAGTAGGGGTGCATCACCGGTAAGAATTAGCAAATGAACGAAGGTGCTTGAGACAAACTAGATACATTAGAACAAAGAGATCAAGAACTGATTAGAGGATATTTGATTGATGCACTGGCAAGATAGGAGAATGATAACTGACAGCTGAGAATGAATAAACCTAAATTGATGGACTCCGGATGACAAACTGAGAAAACTCTTGAATATCTCCTGATGGGTGAAAAAGATTCTCACAATCGAAAACAATTATGAGAGGATGGCAACAAGCTAGCACCATGAATCTTGAAGAGAATAGAGCAAGATTAAAGAGAAACTCTTCTTCGGTCTTCAAATGATGAGAATGACAACGAGAAACACCACCAAGAATTATTGAGGCACACCGGAAGAATCAAAAGCGAAGAGGTTGAGCCAACTATGAAAAGAATTTGAAAGATCTTGGAGAAAAGCATTTGACTGATGATAACTCATTCTTATGTCAAACTTGGAGAAGAATTTAGGATAGCTCTGGGAAAATAGAAGAGTCAGGTAAGATCCTGGGAAAAGACCTGTGGGTTAGGGCCCACTCAAAAGAACACCGTTGAAAAGATTTAGAAGAGATGTTGCACCGGTTGAATTAAATGACTTGAATGAGATACCAATCTCGAAAGAGCTTGAACGAATGCAGAGTGGAAACACGAATCTTCGAGATATCTTGAGCACTCCAGAATAACAAATAGCGAGAAGTAGAATGATAATGAGGTGCACCGGTATGAGAAGACATTGAAATGAGGAAAAAGTATGATCAACAAAACTTGACTTGAATCCACCAGAGAAGAGAAAGGAATGAGGAATGACGAACTAGTAGAACATCTTCTTGAGAACCACTGCGTAAGAACATTGACGGAAAAGAATGGAGAAACTTCACAAAAATAAAAGGATACTTGGTAAAGAAATCTTAGTCCTTGAGGAAAAAGGGTGGGTGGGCGGGAAAAAACAAAGGCAACTTGGAGACGGATGAAACAAACACCGTTGAGAAGAAATGATAATTGGTCTTCCTGATGTTGAAGTGATCGGATCCACTTGAAGAGAAACACGCCGGTTGAAAAGGATTGACATGACAATCTCGATTGTCGAGAAGGATTGGTATTCACATCGGAGTATGAGAACACCATTTCGAAAAGGTATGGAATCAACACTTGACATTGAAGCAACTCAAATACCACAACTCAAAACAAAAACAAAGGACTGGCTTGCAGAATAAGCCGGAACAAACATATGATAGAGATTTCGTCCGAATTTTTCGTGGTGGGGCCTACACGGGCTCAATCGTACAACACCATCATGTACAAGGCAGTGCACATGACATACGAAGAGTCCCCGAGTCGGCATAGCCAAGGACTCTTTAAGACACAACGAGACCACTGTAAAACCAACTGTGAATAGGCGGACCACTAGACATCGAACCCCAATTTCATATCATACATCTGTCGGAAAGATATCCTAAGAGCTACTTGAATTCCCACCTATGAAACTCCCGAAATTTTCCGGTTATGCAATCAGGTGTTAGGGATACAGGGGAAGCAATATATCTCACACAAACTAACAATCCCTACATCCAGCTGTATCCATCCGTCAACACATAACCAAGAAACTTTCGGAAATCGTGTACCTCAACCTTCGAAAAGCATCCGTTATACGAGTCATGGCAATACTCCCATACTCACCTCAGTACTGGGTTAACGGGGTTATCTCACCAACAACTGCATAAAAGAGATTTTCGATGTCGGCGTACTAAACTCAGGTATTCCAGAACTGCAACGATAAAATTATGGCGACAACACCTCAGAGCTCAACTCCCTGGGACACTTCCACTAAACCCCTGACAGGAGGCACCAAGACAATGTTCTCACCATAAAACCATCGGAACGATTCCAAGATACCCGCGTGATCCTAAAAAAAATTTTAGTGAAATTTGAGAAGAGAAGAGTCAAAACTCTACGTCAGGATGCCTTACCAGAGCGATGAAGAGACTGGGGAGTAAAAAGAATTCCTAACTCTCCGATATATATAATTCTAAATGACTCAAAACATTTTTCTAGACACAACTCGGCCGCTAAAAACGATCAAGTAGTGGGGCTCCTAAGGTCGGGGAAGGCTCTGATTACCAACTTGTAACGCCCTCGATGCGGCTATATCTCCCACGTGTCGAAGCATGACTTAGAGGCATAACCGCATTGAAAGCAATGTCGCAAGTGAGGTAATCTTCACACAACCCATGTAATACATAAGGGAAAGAGATACATAGTTGGCTTACAATCGCCACTTCACACAATTACATGAATAAAGCATTACATCATCCAGATACAATCAAGGTTCGACTACAGAACAAAAATAAAAGAAGAACCCCAAATGCGACAAAGGTCCCCGATCGACCCCAACTGGGCTCCACTACTGATCAACTAGAACGAAACAACACAAAGGGCAAGATCTTCATCGAGCTCTTCCTTGAGCTCGGATGCATCACCTGCACGGTTTCATCGGCACCTGCAAACTGGTTTTGGAAGTATCTGTGAGCCACGGGGACTCAGCAATCTCGCACCCGCAAGATCAAGACTATTTAAGCTTATGGGTAAGGTAAAGGCATGAGGTGGAGCTGCAACAAGCGACTAGCATATATGGTGGCTAACATACACAAATGAGAGCGAGAAGAGAAGGCAAAGCACAGTCGACAACTAGAAATGATCAAGAGGTGATCTTGAACTCCTACTTACGTCAAACATAACCCAAAACCGTGTTCACTTCCCGGACTCCGCCGAGAAGAGACCATCACGGCTACACACGCGGTTGATGCGTTTTAATTCGGATCTGGTGTCAAGTTATCTACAACCGGACATTAACAAATTCCCATCTGCCACATAACCGCGGGCACGACTCTCGAAAGTTTATAACCCTGCAGGGGTGTCCCAACTTAGCCCATGACAAGCTCTCGCGATCAACGAAGGAATAGACCTTCTCCCAGGAAGACCCGATCAGTCTCGGAATCCCGGTTTACAAGACATTTCGACAATGGTAAAACAAGACCAGCAAGACCTCCCGGCGTGCCGACATCCTGATAGTAGCCGCGCGTATCTCGTCTCAGGCCACGACCGGATGAGCAGTCCGTACAACTAAAACCAGACCTCAAGTTTCCCTGAGGGGGCGCTGCAAAGCGCTCTAGTTTGGACCAACACTTAGACAAGCATTGGCCCGGGGGGCTGAATAAAGATGACCCTTGGGTTAATTACTCCCAAGGGAAATATAGGTGGTGGTGAGGCAAATGGTAAAACCAATGTTGGGCCTTGCTGGACAAGTTTTATTCAAAGCGAACTGTCAGGGGGGTCCCATAAATCACCCGACCGCGTAAGGAACGCAAAATCCGGGAACATAACACTGGTATGACGGAAACTAGGGCGGCAAGAGTGGAACAAAACACCAGGCATAAGGCCGAGCCTTCCACCCTTTACCAAATATATAGATGCATTAATAATATAAGAGATATTGTGATATCCCAACATAAACCCTGTCCACCAAGGAGCAATCTTCAACTTCACCTGCAACTAGCAACGCTATAAGAGGGGCTGAGCAAAGCGGTAACATAGCCAATCAATGGCTTTCTAGGAATGGTGTCAAAGGTTAGAGGTTTGACATGGGAATTTCGGAGGCTGACAAGCAAATGGTAGGCATCGTAGCATTGGCATAGCAAAAGAGCGAGCAAACTAGCATAGCAAAGATAGTAGTGATTTCGAGGGTATGATCATCTTGCCTGAGATCCCGCAAGGAAGAAGAACGAGCCCAAGATGAAGACAAACGGTCATAGATGAACAGATCCTCACAACTCCGGAACGAAACCGAAGCTAACGAGAGAAGCAACCCGGAAAGAAACAAACAACATAGTAAACAACCATCACATAAACATGTCATGATGCGCAAATAAGTATGATGCATGTCCGGTTTAATGAGGCATGGCATGGCAAGTGAAACAAACAATACTACAAGTTAAGTGGAGATCAATATGCAACAAGTTGCATATTGACGAAACACCACATCAATTATTTAGTTTCTCTCTCGGTTATGAACAAAACAAGATTAAATGTTGGTTAACATGGCAAGAGGTGAAGCATAATTAAACTACCTATTTAGGCAAGTTTAAGTGAGGCCGGAAACAACAAACGATAATTCCGGAAAACCCCATATGCATTTAGAAATTTAGCGCAACAACAAGTTTAAACATTTTAAATGTTGTTATCATGATGCGGATGACATATACAAGTTATATGCAATTATTATGAAAATGTTGACATAAGCATGTTATGAAGCATTTGGTCACCATGGCGGAACAAAAGGGATGCCACGGCAACAATAACGAAAATGGTGCCACGGCAACATATCGGTTCCGGTAACTTGATTGAGATACCGATGCAAACGAGAAGTGTGCGAATGTGTGGAACATGCAAGAGATGGGGAGTGATCCCGGATACCGGGTTCCCACGGGTCGATGGCAAGGCAACCGAGGAGGAACGTGCATGAAGCAAACGGGCACGGTGCAAACGCGAGCATCTCATACAACACATGCATTCGTTCGTGGTCGTCGTCTCGGGTTTATACCTTTGAAGCGTGCATTTTCAGAGCGGTTCGGGTTCGGCGAAGGAAGTAGTCGTTCACGGCCGTAGTGGAGGTAGATGTTCATGGGTCGTCATGGGAAGTAGTCGTACACGGCGTAGTGGAAGTCGTTGTTCACGTGGCGACGGTAGTTGTACACGTTTTCGTAGATGTTCAGGTCGACGGTAGTGGTACACGCGACGTCGGGGTACTTGTCGGTCCGGTCTTGGCGGTGTAGATGTACACGTTCCGTAGACGAACATGGATGTCGTGGTACTTGGCATTACTGTGTCCTCCAGGTACTTGCCGAAAACCACATCGGAGGTAGTCGAACCGATCTGAAGACGAACTTGGCGCCGAGGTCGAACTTGCCGGTCTGGATGAATCTGAAGGGGCATCGAGGGACTTGCAAGGCTCTGCCTCGGGAGGTCACCGGGGACCGCTCGAGCTGCTTGATGCTGGCGCAGGATGCAGGGGTGCGGCATGGAGCTTGATGGCGGGGCTCCGGGCTCCTGGTGGAGCTCCTGGTGGTCGCCACCAACGGAGGAGGCGGCAAGGGGCGAGGGGGACCGGGCGCAGGGAGCACCACTCCCTGGCTCGATGCGGAGGAGGCGACGGCGCGGACCTGCGGGCTCTGGTGGCTGGCTGGACCAGGAGTCGAGGCGGCGCAACTCCTGCTCGGTGTGGAGGATGACGGCTGCGGGCGCCATGGTGAGCTCGCGGTGGAGGCAGGGAAGGAGCCGCGCGAGGGAGGAGGTTGGGCGCGCGGCGCTTGCGCGCAGAGGCGACGGGGCCGGCAGGGGCGTCACGGAGGAGGGAGGAGCGGTCGAGCGAAGGGGGCGCTCCCTAGCGATGCGGTCGGGAGAACGAAGGGAGAGATGCGATCGAGAGGAGGGAGAGACTAGGGGATCGAGCGCAGGAGGTGGGGCGCTGCGTGCGGGGCTTGGTGGCGGGCAGGGAACGAGAGGATGGACCGGTTAGAGCTAGGGTTAGGAGGGGCTAGGTGGGCCGGCTTGGGAGGCCGGTGGAGGAGCCTTGGCCCATGCGGGTGGAGCTGGAGAAAAAGCCTGGTTCTCTCTCTCTCCCTACTTCTTTATTTCCCAAAAATAGAAAATAAATGTAGGAAGAAAAGGAGAAAAAGGAAGGTCCAAAAATGTTCGGATTTTTGGTGGAGCTCCGGAAAATGATGAAAGAAATTATGGGCAAGGTTGGAGACCAAGAATTGAGATAACAACGGCATGGGATATTTTGCAAGAGGGTTATGGTTAATTCCAAATAAATGGAATAATTTTATTATAGCTCCCTAATATTGGAGGATATGTTATAAAGAGAAGTCACCATGTGAGTTCCCTCGATTTAAATGGATCGAAGATCCATACAATTTATTTAGATGAGTTTTTAAAATTAATGATATGATGGCATGATGACATGATGCAATGCAAGAGATGCAACAAACAAAACAAATCACACGATGAAACTCGGAGTAGCTGGAAGTCTTCTGGAGCGTCGGTCTCGGGGCGTTACAACAGGGACGACGTGATACTTGACAAAAGATCCAAGTCCACCTCTTTTAAGCCAGCGTACGAAATAGTCAAATTCCAAGTCCATCCAACGGACCCTGCAAAAACGGCCTCCATTGGGGCACAATTAAACCCTGATGTAGACGCCGCACTACGAGAATTCCTATGGGAAAATTGGGATATTTTTTCCTGGAACCCCTCAGACACGCCAGGAATCCCACGCCGGCTGGCAGAGCACAGCCTAAATATCCTAAAAGGATTCAAGCCAGCCAAACAGGCTCTTCGGCGATTTTCCGAACCCAAAAGACAGGCAATGGGAGAGGAGCTAGCCAAGCTATTAGAAGCCAAATTCATCAGAGACATAAGGGCATGTACAATGGTTCTATCTTAGCAATGCCACGTAGGATAAATGATGAGGTGGAGGAGAGAGAAATCACAAGAGAAGGCTTGTCTTCTCTTAATTAAGAGAAGGCAAGAGATGACCTCTTAGCACAATATGTCTCACCACGTTTTTAGGAATAACTAGTTATTGAAGAAAAGGCCAAGAGATGACTCATTGTAGACATGTTTGTTTGTCATCTCTAAATTACATGCAAGATTTAAGATAAGACTACCTTATCGACCATTGTACATGCCCTAAAACATCCGGACTGGCTAGCAAACCTGGTAATGGTACCAAATAAGGACAAATCCTGGCGCCTGTGTGTCGATTTCAAGGACCTTAACAAGGCTTTCCCAAAGGATCCTTTCCCCCTTCCCCGCATCGATCAAATTATCGATGCTACCACAGGACACGATTCATTGTGCTTCCTCGACGCATACTCCGGCTACCATCAAATCAAGATGGCAGAGCCAGACCAAGCCGCAACGGCATTCATTACTCCATACGGACCATTCTGCTTCAACACAATGCCCTTCGGGCTCAAAAACGCCGGGGCAACATACCAGCGCATGATTCAGACATGTCTGGCAAACCAGATCGGCAAAACAGTGGAGACATACGTAGATGATGTGGTCGTCAAATCCAAACACGTCGAAACTCTAGTAGACGACTTGAGGCTCACATTCGACAATCTCCGAGCATATGACATTAAGCTCAACCCAGAAAAATGCGTCTTTGGCGTGCCAGCCGGAAAGCTCTTGGGCTTCATTGTATCCGGTAGAGGAATTGAAGCAAACCAAGCCAAGATCCGAGCTCTGTCACAATTGGATATCCCAAAAGACCTCAAGCAAATACAAAAATTGACTGGATGCGTGGCGGCTCTAAGCCGCCTCATCTCCCGCTTAGGAGAAAAGGCATTACCCCTCTATCGCCTCCTCCGGCGCACTGAACACTTCGAGTGGACGGATGCCGCCACGGACGGACTCGAAGAAATAAAGTCCATATTGGCAACAAATCCGGTCCTGGCCGCGCCCAACATGGGCGAACCAATGCTATTATATATCGCGGCAACACATCAAGTTGTAAGCGCGGTGCTCGTCGTCGAGCGAGAAACGGACGGACATAAGTTCCCTCTTCAAAAACCAGTGTACTACGTATCCACTATCCTAACTCCATGCAAATCCGGTATCCACATTATCAAAAGATAGCATACGCAGTGTTCATGGCATCTCGGAAGCTCCGACACTACTTTCAAGAGTGTTCGATAACAGTAGCCTCCGAAGTACCTCTCAATGACATTATAAACAACCGCGACGCGACCGGCAGGATTGCAAAATGGGCCATCGAGCTCCTACCATTCGACATAAACTATAAACCACGGCAAGCTATCAAGTCGCAAGTTTTGGCCGACTTCATCGCCGAATGGACTGAAGCCGAACTCCCTTAAGAGTACGGCGCATATTCTAACTGGATCATGCACTTCGACGGCTCCAACCGGGGACACAGTCCAATACATACTTCAGATAATGTACACGGACTCCAACAACGCAGCCGAATACGAGGCCCTTCTACATGGCCTCCGGATGGCGGTCTCCATGGGCATGAAACGCCTAGAGGTGCGAGGGGATTCGAACCTCGCGATATCCCAAATAAATGGAGACTTCGACGCCAAGAATCCGAAAATGGCAGCTTACCGTAACGCCGTTTTGGAAATGTCAGCTCGGTTTGAAGGGCTCGAATTTCACCATATAGCCCGGGATAATAATCAAGCGGCGGACGTATTGGCACGTATCGGCGCAAAGCGCGATGCCGTCCCCCCCAACATCTTCCTGGAACGGCTTTTCAAGCCATCCGTACTATGGGAAGGGGAGTCCGGAAATAACAATCCGGACCCAACGGCACTGCCCGACACCGCACATTCTGACACAATCGGTGGTTCTGCCAATGAAACAACACCTTCAGCCCACGAAATAATGGCAGTCATTGCCCCGTGGACCAAGCCATTCCTAGCTTACTTAACTAGGAAGGAACTTCCCGAGGACCAAAACGAGGCCCGCTGCATAGTACGGCGATCTAAAGCCTATAAGGTACATGAGGGAGAGCTTTATAAGAAAAGCACAACCGGAGTCCTTCAAAGGTGCATCTCCGAAGAGGAAGGGCGAAATCTTCTGGCTGAAATTCATACCGGACTCGGTGGGCACCACGCCGCAGCCTGGGCCCTTGTAAGCAAGGCCTTTCGTACAGGATTTTATTGGCCAACGGCCCGGACAGACGCTCAGGATTTAGTCCAACGATGCGTCGGTTGCCAGCTCTTTGCTAATCAAAGCCACATGCCACCCACCGCCCTAAAAACCATACCCATCACCTAGCCGTTCGCGGTCTGGGGGCTTGACATGGTTGGACCCCTTAAAGGGGGAACCCACAAGCAAAAATACCAATTGGTCATGGTGGATAAATTCACCAAATGGATAGAGGCCAAGCCAGTTAAGACAGCTGAATCCGGACCCGTGATAGACTTCATATCAGGGGTAGTACACTGTTACGGTGTCCCCCACAGCATCATCACTGATAACGACACAAACTTCATGGCCGACGAGGTTAAACTCTGGTGCAAAAACATGGGCATCAAGCTCGACTACGCTTCAGTCTATCACCCTCAAACTAACGGTCAAGTCGAGCGAGCAAATGGTCTAATCATGAGCGGCATTAAACCTAGACTAGTGCGGTCCCTCAAGGAATCTAACATGCACTGGGTAGAGGAGCTCGACTCTGTACTCTAGGGGTTGCGGACCACGCCGAATCGCACTACCGGATTCACACCATTTTTCATGGTGTACGGCGCAGAGGCAGTCTTGCCCTGCGACATAATTCATGACTCACCTCGCGTGCATATGTATGAAGAAAGAGAAGCCGAGCTGGATCGGCAGGACAGTTTGGATGCCTTAGAGGAGGAGCGCGACGTGGCAAAAGCTCGTTCCGCATTCTATCAACAGCAGGCTCGAAGATATCAAAGCAGAGAAGTACGGGCCAAAACTTACAATGTTGGCGAACTACTTCTATGCCTGCCGGACAAGAAAAAGGACAAAACTCAAGCCCAACTGGGAAGGTCCCTTCATCATCGACCAAGTCCTGACCGGCGGAGCATACCGTTTGCGAAACGCATCAGACAACCGACTCGAGCCGAACCCATGGAACGCAGCCCGTCTCCGAAGATTCTACCCCTAGCGCCGGACTCTGAGTTCGTCTCCTTCCTCCGTCCACATTTTATACTTTAGCTGTCTTTTGTTTCTCTCTTTCTCCCTCCTTTTTTTTCTTCCTAAAGCCTTTGGAGGCTGATCTGCGCATTGTTCGCACACACTTGACGTGGTGCTCACACTCATTATACCTGGGGGCTTCTTCAATAGAAGCTTATTTATACGGGCTTCACGCCCAACACATGTGTCGCACTTCCGCATGTACCTTTTATTCACCATTATATGCATCGATGTGACTTAAGTTTTGGCCAAGCTGGGTTGCCTGGCTCCTGTGCTTACCCCTACGTTCCCGATTGTTCGGCTAGGAGGTAAAGGGAGCACGTCTGCGATTGTTAAAGCCGGGTTAGCCGGATGTGTACCTCAGACTGGGTGAAGCCGAAAGCTAGCATTCTTAAGGGAATATTCGGTCGGTGAACTAAAAGACGATTTCTTACCTATTTATTTATCTGCCCCCAGATGCTTTCCTGCTTTTTTCGCAGTTCGGACATGCACTTTAGGGCATGCCTCCCAGGGAAGGAACCCCTAAAGGAACTATTCTCCCTGGAAGATGTTTCTTACTAACCATGTAATATAACATAACTAGTTGGGCACTTGTCTGCTAAAGCACTAATGACCCCTATGCCTGGTCTCCACGCATGCCCCGTTTTTTTTATAACCGCGAGGGTATTCGGACACACTCCGGACTGTCGGGTCCCGAGGTTGAAGCGAAAAGGTCCGCAACGACAAACGATCTACAATCCGGCTAGAAGGCATTTTACATGTCATTTTAAATTACATAGTCAAACTGACTGATTGTATTCCTCTTCAATACCATCTAACAGGCTGTCTAGTTTACAGTCCCGCTGGGAATACTTTGCGGCCAACTCTACTTGGCCGTACATTAAGCTCACAGGGATCTCCTTCCCATCGGGCCCCACAGGTCCGACCTCGGCCATGTGGTTTGGATCGGCCTTCGTGTACCTCGTCTTCACCATGGCCCAGGCCTCCCTGGCACCTTGACGGCAGGCCGATATCTTCCACAGACGGAAGCGCCGCCGTGCTCCCTGAAGCTTCTCCACAAGCCCTCCAAGACCCTCGGGTAGGGAGACAGACGGCCATAAGGCCTGGGCGACGCCGCTCATCACCTGCCGAACTCGTTCGTGCAGTTGCAACGGCTCGGGAAGTTGGTCACCCATTGAACCGGGCATTTCCTCTGCAGGACGGCCTGTGAGCATACCTACAGACGTATTCTGGTTAATCGACTTCCTCACCGAACTCTTGTTTTCAAAAGTTCGTTCATGCACTTACTATAAATGCCGCAACGAAGCCACAGATTCTCCTTCACGGAGTAAGACAGCTGGACCCGAACATCTTTTAGTTCCTCGCCCAGCTGAGTGTTGGCATCTTGGAGGTTATTTTTCTCCTGCCGCACCCTTGTCAGCACCTTCTCGCCGGCCTTTAGCTGGCGAAGTAGCTGCTGCCTGTCCGGATCTAGTCCGACACCATCTGTAATATTATTGTCAAACCCATGCACACGCCGCACTTCACAAACTACTTCTCTTTCGAAAGTATATATTACCGGAGGGGGTCTTTGTGGCTCCTCCCGTGGCAGCCAGTGCGGCTTCAAGTTGGGCCTTGCACTCTTGAAGCTCCTGGGACAGGTGGGTATTCTTCTCTATAAGATCCTGCATAACAAATGATCCTTAAATCAGTTATTCTAACTATTTTAAGTCTCGGGGGCTACTGGCATATACAACTGTCAAAATTCCTCACCCATATGTCTTTCACATACTGCTCCGTGGCTCTGGCTAGACCATCTCGAGCAGCACGGAGGTGCGCATCTCCCGAATCAAAGGCATTTAACGCCTCCGGGGAAAAGAATGCGTCACGAAGCACTGTCCGGCGGCGCCTGTGATTCATGGCACTCTCCACTTCAGATCTGGTGGCGGACAATCGGTCGGCGTCCTCTGTTGAAGGAGCACCCTATGTGCACCTTGCGTTCGCCTCCCCCTCCGGACCTGGCGTTGGAGCCTGGCTGGCGGAGGCTTGATTGGCAATCTCCCCGGAACCAGTCCGGCGAGCGCTCTTTCTCCTGAAAAGAAAAACCTCGAGCGTTAATATGCCTTCCAGGAATCTTTCCTGGAAACATAATGGCACGCCATACTGTTGCGGTGACGTTTCGATCCACGCCGCACTTCTTTTCCGCCTGCTGGGCCGAGCTACCCCTTGTTGGCCAGCCGCCGTGGGCTCGGCTTCCCGCCTCGAAGGCACCTCCTGCGGAAAACCATTGGTACGGTGGTCAGATAAGCATGGATGAGTAATGGTTTCAGGACTCCGGTCACAGTTACCTGGGAAGCCGAAGATATTCCGGGGTAGTCGGCCGTAATGGCGACCAAAGCATTGTCGATGCTAAGTTGGTGGAACACCCCGTCGATCAGCTCCACCTCAATGTCTGGATCCTCTCCGGAGGCCGGATCGAGGGATCGTTTCGGATCCTTGGGTTGTGGGGCCAGGCTGTGTATATCCTCTACAGCCCGGCACAGTTCCTGCATCAAAATCACAAAGTGAGGTACTTAACTTTGGGAATATGGAAACTTTGGGAATATGGATCGGCTAGACAAATGTCCGCTTACCCAGCTCCGAGGGTTGTTCATGGAAAATCCGTTCAATGGACTAGCACGGAGGAAATCCTCCTTCTCCCCTTTGCACAGGCCGGACAAGATCTTCACCAGATCGTCTATCGATCCCGGCCCCTTGCGGCCATGACGGGTGGCATCATCCTCCCCGTTGAAATCCCACATGGGGTGGCCCCTATACTGGAGCGGCTGCACCCCTCGCATAATGCATGTGGCCATGACCCCGATCATGGTCAATCCAGAATGGGCCAGTAACCTTATTCGGCCCATCCGATACTAGACGTCCCTATCACTCTCCCATTGAGGTCTCCATGGGCGCCAACTCAGGTGTTTCTTCAGAGGAGCGTTGCTGAACTCTGGGAGGCCGATCCGAACTGGGTCCGGTAGCGCGGCGTCTTCCATATAAAACCATTCCAAAGGCCAGTCTTCGGATGCCTTCTTCGGGGTTCCGGATAGATATCCGGTCCCGGCGATGCGCCATAGTTCGGCTCCGCCCACTTGATATATCGACCCCTCATGAGAACAGGGTACGAGGCAGAATAATCTCTTCCATAGCGCAAAATGGGCCTCGACGCCCAAGACCAGCTCGCAAAGGGCCACAAAGCCCGCGATGTGCAGGATGGAGGGAGGTGTAAGGTGGTGAAGCTGGAGCCCGTAGAACTCCAGGAGCCCCCGGAGAAACGGGTGCATGGGAAATCCGAGTCCTCTTATTAGATAAGGGACGAAGCATACCCGCTCTCCTTTGGAGGGATTGGGGACGCTCTCCGCCTGCTTTCCACCCTTGTAGGTGGCAAGTCTGGCTCGAACCGGAACCATAAAGGCTGGGGGAAGAAATCCCTTGGCTTGGAGCATCACTAGCTCACTATGCGGGACCGAGCATCTTCCCCAATCTCCTGGCTAAGGGCTGGGAGCGCGAGAGGAGGAGCCGCGTCGGCTGTCCATGATGGAATGGATTTTTGGTCAGAAGCGCTCCGATGAATACTCGTGGGAGGAGGATGGTGTGATTCGAATCTGGATCCTTGCCTCTCTTTATAGGCGGTTCATTCGCGCAGCTAGGGGGTGGAATGTAAAAATGCCCTGGCTTTTCGCATTCGTACGACACGTGGAAGATGGCCATTATTGGACGTGGAAGCCAAGGAGCGCAACATTTATAAGAAGCCGAACACCATTCGCCGAGTACATGGAATTTGGAGAAGAACCCGCCTTGCAATGCCGAAGACAATATGTGCGCCGGACTCATCGTCATTGAAGCCTGGTTCGGGGGCTACTTAGGGAGTCTTGGACTAGGGGGTGTCCAGATAGCCGAACTATCACCGTCGGCCGGACTTCTAGAATATGAAGATACAAGATTGAAGACTTCGTCCTGTGTCCGGATGGGACTTTCCTTGGCGTGGAAGGCAAGCTTGGCGATACGGATATGAAGATCTCCTACCATTGTAACCGACTCTGTGTAACCCTAGCCCTCTTCGTGTCTATATAAACCGGAGGGTTTAGTCCGTAGGACAAACAACAGTCATACCATAGGCTAGCTTCTAGGGTTAGGCCTCCTTGATCTCGTGGTAGATCTACTCTTGTACTACCCATATCATCAATATTAATCAAGCAGGAGTAGGGTTTTACCTCCACCGAGAGGGCCCGAACCTGGGTAAAAACATCGTGTCCCTTGTCTCCTGTTACCATCCGCCTAGACCCAGAGTTCGAGACCCCCTACCCGAGATCCGCCAGTTTTGACACCGACAGAGGTGATGGCATGTGCAAGGGAAACAAGAACGGAGTTTTAAGCTATGATTTCAGGACTTTGAAGCCATCGTAATGAGTGCATGAAGGCTTGGACAAAATATACAAGATGCCACTTCAAAAATTTCGTCTAGAGGCTATTATAGGTGCTGTGTCACCTTATTATTGGGCCAGGCCCATGTAATTTTGAAATACATAAGTATAGGCTGTTTTTAGAGTCCGTATGTGTGGCGAAATAAGAGATAGGGTTGGTTTCGGACCCCTACCCCAAGGGCCACAAAATTTCCCACTCTTCTTCCATATATACAACCCTTAGGGCATCGTTTAGGCTTTGGGTTTTGTTTAAATTAAAGTTCACCATAGCTGCAACTTTGCGTACTTCGTTTGTGTTCAACGACCAGAAAAAGACATCAAAGTGCCCCACTTGATCAATAAAGCTTTCCTCTTAAATTCACAATATCCAGATTGCAATCTTAGTTTCTTGCTTGTTCTTCGTTTGCCTGCAGGAAACAGACCCTCATGGTCTGGTTGATCGGGCTCCGGCGTGGTCAATAACCTCTCAGAGTTGGTTTAGCGATTGCTAAGGCGCGACGTCTTTGCATGTTTGTAGTCAGATCGCCAAAGTCTACTCCATCAAAAACGACAGCCACCATCTCATCGAAAGACGGGACACCTTTGCCTCTATCAAGTGGTATCAGATTTCCAGGTTGCTCGGTGAGATTTTCTAGTTTTTCATAGTTTAGACCGAGTCTGTCCTTCATATCTATAGTCCATGGAAAAGCCAAAAAAAATTAGGGTTCGTTCATCATACCCGAACCAATCCGAGCCTTTGCATAATCTTTTTAGAGTTTTGCTTTTTGAATTTACAGTTGCATCGTCGTGTCGAGTTGCTGGTCTTAGTATCTAGTCCTTTAGAGTTTTGAGTTCTATTCACAGGTTGTCACGTTTGTCGGATTTCGGGTTCCAGCAGACCCTTGAGGTTCGAACACTGGGGTGCACACGGAGATCACACCCCCAGCCTACCCATGTCTCACCGCCTCGCTAGGATCTAAAACTACACGAAGAACAACTCAAGGGACATGAGATTTATACTGGTCCAGGCCACCATTGTGGTGTAATACCCTACTCCAGTTTGTGGTGTGGTGGATTGCCTCTGGGGCTGATGAGGAACATTACAAGGGGAGAACAGCCTCGCGAGGGTCTGTTCTTGGTTGGTGCGATGAACTGCTAGGGGGAGTTCAACCGCCTCTCTCTCTGTGTGTCTCAGATGCAGATCCGATCCCTCTACCTTGTGGGTGGCTAGTCCTATTTATAGGCGAAGGCCCCGAGCCTCTTCCCAAATATTGAGCGAGAAGGGCGCCAACAACTGGCCATTTTGAAGGGGAACATCTAGTACACTTATCCTGAATAAAGTTGGTCCGCGCCTGCCAAAGACCCTGACGATGACGCCAGCTTGGGCTCCACGATGACCTCCGTTCTGCTGTCCTGCTGGTCTTGGTCTTGTTGCACCAAAATGGTTGGCTTTGCTTGATACCCTTGCCTGCGCTTGCCCCCTTTGCACCAAAGGGGAAACAAGGACTCTGCGTAGACCGGCGCTCGCCTGGCGCCCACCTGGCCTTGGTCGTCATGGCTTGCGTCACGGGCACCTCGTGAGGTACCCTGCCTTGATCTCTCCGTCTCCTCGCGAGCCAGCCTAACGAGGCCGTGCCTGAGGAAGCCTCCTGTCGTCCGCCCCGTGAGGCTTGGCCCCTCGCGAGGGTCTTGAGCATGTGTTGATGAAGATGGGCCGTACTGGGCCACTCCTTGAGCCACGCCGCAGGCTGCAGGCAGGCAAGTCTGGGTACCCCCGTTCCTAGAACGCCGACAGTAGCCCCCGGGCCCAAGGCGCGCTTGGACTTGGCTTAACAGAGAAGCGAAGAGACAAGTGCGAAGCGCCGCGGGCCCCAACAGCCTGCGGCCTTGGGTGCCGCATGGCGGTTGATTGGACGTGGGCGTCCTGGCTCCCCCACGATGCCTCGGTAACTGCACAAATTGACAAGTCCCTGCATGCAAAACGGGTCATGATTACCTGTGATCGTGGAGGCCATCGGTTGGCCTCTCTCGGCTATATGTACGGAACGACGCGAGCCCTTCCAATCCATCTCTTCCCTCTACTCTTCGTCTTCCTCTTCGTCTTTGCTCCCCCCTTCGCCAATGGCACCGATCCGTCGGTTTTCTGCCGAAGAGAAGTGGAAGGCCCCCCAAGAGAGTCCTGTCCCACTTCCTCCAAAGAAACGGCTCGTCTCCTGCCACGGGGAAGGAGGTGCTCCCGCAGCGGACTTGTATCAGGGAGTTTCAAACCACTGGGGCAGAAAACACTCGCGAGGGCGCCCGTGTTCCCCCCTCGCGATACTTCGCGCGAGAGAAAACGAAAACCAGCAAGTGAAACGGATGAGGGGTCGCGAGTTCAAAACGGTAACAACTTCAGAAAAACTTCAAATAGGAACAAACAAGCCAACTGTGGAAAGCAAATGAAAGAATCCGCGTCCGACACCTAGTCTAGTCTTCGACGTCTTCTCACTAGCACGGAGCTAAGTGCTGCCACTGGGCGTGGGCGGGAGCCCCCGAGGCCCGAGGGCGGCACTCCGGAGACTCCAGGGCATGTACAACCCCACTCATTATTACGTGAGAGTGTCACGGGCGGCGAGCTTCATAGGCGTTTGCCTTCTTCACAGGCACCGGGCCTTTTCCAAAACTCAGCCACTTCACAGGCATTCGCCTTCTTCATAGGCACCAGGCCTTTTCCCAAAACACAGCTTATTCACAGGCACCAGGCCTTTTCCTAAAACACAGCTTCTTCACAGGCATTCGCCTTCTTCACAGGCACCGGGCCTTTTCCCAAAACATAGCCTCTTCACAGGCATTCGCCTTCTTCACAGGCACCAGGCCTTTTTCAGGGGTAAAACCTTCGGAGGTGTTCGATGTTCCACGCATTCTGGATGGTCACCCCCTCCTGGGTCTCCAAGCGTGCGGAGCCGGGCCTGGAAACATGAACAACCTTAAACGGGCCCTCCCACATGGGAGAGAGCTTATGCAGCCCCTCCCTGGAGAGAACCCGTCTGAGCACGAGGTCCTCTACCTCGAGAGTCCTGGGGTGGATGTTGCGGCAGTGGTATCGCCGCAGTGCTTGTTGGTACCTTGCTGCCCGCAGCGCGGCTTCTCGGCGATGCTCCTCCCCCAGCAAGAGATCCATCCCCCACATGGCGTCCTGCTGCGCTTCATCGAACACCAGGACCCGCGCGGAACAACGTATGACCTTGTGAGGGAGAACGGCTTCAGCTCCATAAACCAGAAAGAACGGGGTCTCGCCAGTCGGCTTGGTTGCGGTCATGCGGATTGACCACAGCACGGACTGGAGCTCGTCGTACCAGCCCCTGCCGCAGGCCTCCAGCTTCTTCTTAAAGGTCCTGGTCTTGAGGCCCCTCAGGACCTCTGCGTTGGCTCACTCGGCCTGACCGTTGCTTCGCGGGTGCGCCACCGAAGCGTAGCATATCTGCATTGGGAGTGCGCCCGAGCAGGCCGAGTTGGAGGGGTGATCATCTGGGCTGAAGGCCAGATCGGCTTTAGGTGCCGCCCAACCCCGGGGTGCCCCGCGCGGCACTGAAGTGGTGCCGATCTGGCGGACGAATGACTTGATGTGGTGGCCTGAAGGTGGTGCCTGCGAGCCGCCTAGGAGAGCTGCAACGACTGGGTGCGTTGGTGCAACGGACTGGGCGAGGAAGAGGCCGCGCAGCTCCCCCCAGGAGGCCACGGAAGCCGTTGGCAGGTGGAGCAGCCACATGTGCGGGACATCAGTGAGGGCCATGGGAAACCAGTTGTCCATGACCCTGTCGTCGCCCCCGGCCTCGAGGATGGCCTCCTTGTAGGCCAGAAGGAAAGCCAACGGATTGACCGCACTGTTGTAGCGCGGTGGCATCTTTGGCTTGAACTTGTTCGACCATTGCACCTGCCGCAAGGCGGGGGCCAAGGCTCGGAGCCCCTCGGCCCCCATGCTGGCACCGGCGACCGGAGCGGGTGGCGCGCTGCCCATCATGAGGGCAAACTGCGGTGTTGACAGAGAGCGGGTTGGGGAAGGGAAAGCTCCGGCGCACCATACCTGGTACACCAAATATCGGATTTCGGGTTCCGACAGACCCTTGAGGTTCGAACACTGGGGTGCACGCAGAGATCACACCCCCAGCCTACCCATGTCTCACCGCCTCGCCAGGATCTAAAACTACACGAAGAACAACTCAAGGGACACGAGATTTATACTGGTTCAGGACACCATTGTGGTGTAATACCCTACTCCAGTTTGTGGTGTGGTGGATTGCCTCTGGGGCTGATGAGGAACAATACAAGGGTAGAACAGCCTCGTGAGGATCTATTCTTGGTTGGTGCGATGAACTGCTAGGGAGAGTTCAATCGCCTCTCTCTCTCTCTGTGTCTCAGATGCGGATCCGATCCCTCTACCCTGTGGGTGGCTAGTCCTATTTATATGCGAAGGCCCCGGGCCTCTTCCCAAATATTGAGCGAGAAGGGCGCCAACAACTGGCCATTTTGAAGGGGAACATCTAGTACACTTATCCTGACTAAAGTTGGTCCTCGCCTGCCAAAGACCCTGACGATGACGCCGGCTTGGGCTCCACGATGACCTCCGTTCTGCTGTCCTGCTGGTCTTGGTCTTGTTGCACCGAAATGGTTGCCTTTGCTTGATACCCTTGCCTGCGCTTGCCCCCTTTGCAGCAAAGGGGAAACAAGGACTCTGCGCAGGCCACCGCCCGCCTGGCGCCCGCCTGGCCTTGGTCGTCATGGCTTGTGTCACGGGCACCTCGTGAGGTACCCTGCCTTGATATCTCCGCCTCCTCGCTAGCCAGCCTGACGAGGCCGTGCCTGAGGAAGCCTCCTGTTGTCCGCCCCGCAAGGCTTGGTCCCTCGCGAGGGTCTTGAGCATGTGTTGATGAAGATGGGCTGTACTGGGCCACTCCTTGAGCCACGCCGCAGGCCGCAGGTAGGCAAGTCTGGGTACCCCCGTTCCCAGAATGCCGACAACGTTTCCACTGCCATATATCACCACCGCATCATCATCATTGCCGCTGCCATATACCACCACCACATATTCGCTGCCAATCTGAGTCCATATACGCTACCATCTATCCGCCCCCATCACGCCAATCCGAGTCCACCTGCAATATATATCCGCCACCGGTCCGGGTTCAAACAGATTCAACTTCGCCACTAGTCCGAGTTCCACCAGATTCATCTCAGACACCAGTCCTAGTCCGAGTCCAGTATTTATTACTCTGTTGCTGATTTCCAGATCACGCCATACTCCGAGTAGTGACAGAGTAGGACTCCCAAAATTTTGTGCTACCCGCAGTAGGAAAAAAATTCCAGTTTAAAAAAAACGAAGTCTGGAAAATTCTGGCTAGGCAGTTTTTAGACCATTTGTAGACTTTTTCAAAAAAAAAACTTGTTGCGGATCCAAAAAAATTCAAAAAAAGGAAAAAATGTTAGAGAGTACTCCTCCCTTGTTCATGTGCAGCGCCGTGATTATGCTAGTGTTCTAGGCTCGCGTCTCTAGTACGGTCTAGCCTAGGACCAGCACAGTACCATCCTTGAGCCTTTATTCAACTTTGCATCTCTGAATTGATTATTGCTGACCCTTTTTGCTACCATATCATAAGCCTTCCCAGCTCCACATATATCTATGTCATGCGTTTGATTCTTCCTGGCCATTGCTCTATCCAAGCATTGAGAGTTTTCACTACAACGGTTGCCGATCACCACTTGCTGCTGGGTAAGAACTGGTAAGAAGTTGTGATTTGCTTGACGGATTTGTGACACACCACCACCACCACCACCACCACTTCCTAGTAGTCTGTAGGATCATATTCTTGTGTGTTTCTATTGTTGCTAACCATCTCATGATCACAAGCCAATGAGACTGATTGGGAGAACATGATGAACAAACAGCTACATGATAAGTTTCAGCAAATGATGAGTGGATAGGTGCAAGATGTGCTAAACAGATTTGAAGAGGCCATGAAGAAGATAGATGGAATTGAGAAGACATTCGAAACAAAGCTCGATAACAAGTTTAATTAATTGCTCGTGCGTCATCCACAACCACCACCGGCTGCACCTGTCACACCTCTACAACAACAACAACAACAACAACAACAACAACGTCGCCTTCCAAATCAAGTGGGACGAGCACTGCACGTTCCCCTTGAGCCTGGTCAAAATTCTGGTGCTGCCGCACCTATTGTTGATGCTTCTGTGTCTCCTGCTGCTACCAATGAGGAGCACGTTCACGAGGTCAATTATGAGGATGAGGTTGATCAAAATCAGCACTATGTGCGACCACCAGCACCACCACTAGGCCGTTCTCATGCCTATATTCGTAATGGTAGGGCTGCACCCCCACCTTAGGTACGAGATTATGACCATGTTCCTAAAATGAAATTAAATATTCCACCATTTGAGGGTCGATACATTCCTGATGTCTATCTTACTTGGGAGTTAGAAACTGAACAACGTTTCACATGCTTACAATATCCTGAGGATAGACTCGTTGTTGTTACTGTTTGTGAATTCACTAGCTTTGCTTATGATTGGTGGTCTGAACATGGAAGATTATATCCTATTATAGCTACTTGGGCTGCTTCAAAAACTGCTATGCGTACTCGTTGGGTTCCACCATATTGTCGACATGAATTTCTTCAGAAATTGCAGCATTTAAGACAAGGAAAAATTCTGTAGAGGAATACTATCAGGAGTTGCAAACTTGTATGATTAGATGTGGTACTGTTGCGGATAACGAAGCTATGCTTGCACATTTTATGGGTGGATTAAATAAAGAGATTTTAACCATTTTAGAGTATAAGGAATATAATAGTATCACTCGTTTATTCCATCTTGCTTGTAAAGCTGAACGTGAAGTACAGGATCGACAGGCATTGGTGCGAACTAACTTTTCTGCTGGTCAATCTTCATCATGGACACCACATGCATCCTCTACTTCCACTGCATCAGCGCCTCCATCACCTGCCACCTCCCGTCGTGATACAAAAAAGCAAGCACAACCACCACTATCTGCCAAGAGAACACCTGACGGGCCTGCACAGAGCTCTTCTTCTTCGATGGCATCAACAGGGCACACAAGTGATATTATTTGTCGTCATTGTAAGGGAATAGGTCATTATGCGAGAGAATGCAAATCTCAGCGTGTGATGATTGCTACTGAGGATGGTGGATATGAGTCCACTAGTGACTATGATAAGGAGAATTTGGCTCTTATTACAAGTGAAGAACACGGTGGAGATGATTCTGATCATTAGATGCCATACATGGCTGCTGAAGATGTTGATAGGTATGAAAGTTAAATTGCACAACGTGTTTTGAGTGTACAGCTCACACAAGCTAAGAAAAATCAGAGGCATAATTTGTTCCATACAAAGGGAGTTGTGAAGGAGTGTTCTGTCCGCATCATCATTGATGAAGGGACTTGCAATAACTTGGCTAGCATGGAGATGGTGGAGAAGCTCTCTCTCACCACAAGACCACATTCACATCCTTACTACATCCAATGGTTCAACAACAGCGGCAAGGTTAAGGTAACACGTAATGTTCGTGTGCATTTTAATATCTCTACATATACTGATTATGTTGATTGTGATGTGGTACCTACACAAGCATGTTCCTTATTACTTGGTAGACCATGGCAATTTGCTAAAAAAATTGTACACCATGGTACAAAAAATCAGTATACTCTTGTTCATAAGGATAAACATATTACTTTGCTTCCTATGTCTCCTGATTCCATTTTGAAAGATGACATTAATAGAGCTAATAAAGCAAAATAGGAGAAACATAAGAGTCAAAATCAGATTGTGGCAAAAGAATTTGAGCAACAAATGAAGCCTAATAATAAACCATCCAGTGTTGCTTCTGAAATTAAATTGAAAAGTTCTTGTTTACTTGCCACCAAATCTGATATTGATGAGCTAATTTCAGCAAATCTATTTGATATGCCTTTGTGCGCAAAGAGCCATTATTTTCCTTCGGACGTGCCTTCCTCTTTGCCTCCTACTGTCACTAACATTTTGCAGGAGTTCACTAATGTCTTTCCACAAGACGTGCCACCGGGATTACCGCCTATTCGAGAGATTGAGCATCATATATACTTAATTCCCGGTGCTTCGCTGCCGAACCGTGTGCCACACCGTACCAATCCAGGGGAGACGAAGGAGATTATGCATCAAGTACAGGAGCTGCTCGACAAAGGTTATATATGCGAATCTCTTATTCCTTGTGTTCTTCCTATTATACTAGTGCCAAAAAAGGATGGTATGTATCGTATGTGTGTTGATTGTAGAGGCATTACTAATATTACTATTCATTATCGTCATCCTATTCCTAGGCTAGATGATATGCTTGATGAATTGAGTGGCTCTACAATATTCTCCAAAAGTTGATTTGCATAGTGGATACCATCAAATTCCTATGAAATTGGGAGATGAATGGAAAACAACATTTAAAACTAAGTTCGGTTTATATGAGTGGTTAGTCATGCCTTTTGGGTTAACTAATGCAACTAGTACTTTCATGAGATTAATGAACGAAGTTTTACGTGCTTTCATTGGACGATTTGTGCTAGTCTATTTTGATGATATACTGATTTATAGCAAATCTTTGGAAGAACATTTGGAACATTTATGTGTTGTTTTTATTGCTCTACGTGATGCGCGTTTATTTGGTAACCTTGGGAAGTGCACCTTTTGCACCGACCAAGTGTCTTTTCTTGGCTACGTTGTTACTCCACAGGGAACTAAAGTTGATAAAGCCAAGATTGAAGCTATTGAGAGTTGGCCGCAGCCCAAAACGGTCACAAGTGAGGAGTTTTCTTGGACTCGCTGGTTTCTATAGGCATTTTGTGAGAGATTTTAGCACCATTGCTGCACCTCTCAATGAGCTTACAAAGAAAGGATGTGCCTTTTGTTTGGGTTACCGCACGGGAAGAAGCTTTCACGGTATTGAAAGATAAGTTGACACATGCTCATTTACTCCAACTTCCTGATTTTAATAAGACTTTTGAGCTTGAATGTGATGCTAGTGGAATTGGATTAGGAGGCATGTTATTACAAGATGGCAAACCTTTGGCATATTTTTCTGAAAAATCGAGTGGGCCTAGTCTAAATTATTCTACTTAAGATAAAGAATTATATGCTCTTGTTCGGACTTTAGAAACATGGCAACATTATTTATGGTCCAAAGAACTCGTTATACATTCTGATCATGAATCTTTGAAACATATTAAATGTCAAGCTAAACTGAATCATAGACATGCTAAATGGGTTGAATTTAATGAGACTTTCCCTTATGTCATTAAACAGAAGAAGGGTAAAGAATTTAATGAGACTTTCCCTTATTGTCTCCTCGCTATACTATGCTTTCACAACTTGACTTTAAAATATTTGGTTTGGAGACCATCAAAGATCAATATGTGCATGATGCTAGTTTTAAAGATGTATTGCAAAATTGTAAAGAAGGAAGAACATGGAACAAGTTTGTCGTTAATGGTGGATTTGTGTTCCGTGCTAACAAGCTATGCATTCCAGCTAGCCTCGTTCGTATTTTCTTGTTGCAGGAGGCGCATGGAGGAGGATTAATGGGACACTCTGGCGTGAAGAAGACAGAGGACGTACTTTCTACACATTTTTTTTGGCCAAAGATGAGACATGATGTTGAGCGTTTTGTTGCTCGCTGCACTACATGTCAAAAAGCTAAATCACGACTCAATCCTCGTGGTTTATATATGCCTTTGCATGTACCTAGTGTTCCTTCAGAGGATATATCTATGGACTTTGTTTTAGGTTTACCTTGAACAAAGAAGAGGAGGGATAGCATATTTTTTTGTCATGGATAGATTCTCGAAAATGGCATACTTTATACCATGTCATAAAAGCGATGATGTTGTTAATGTTGTTGATTTGTTCTTTCGTGAAATTATTCGCTTGCATGGTGTGCCAAATACTATTGTTTCAGATCGTGATACTAAATTTCTTAGCCACTTTTGGAGATGTTTATGGGCTAAGTTGAGGACTAAACTGCTTTTTAGTACTACTTGTCACCCTCAAACTGATGAACAAACTGAAGTAGTAAATAGAACATTGTCTACTATGCTTTGGGTTGTTTTGAAGAATAATAAGAAAATGTGGGAAGAATGCTTGCCTCATATTGAATTTTCTTATAACCGTTCATTGCATTCTACTACTAAGATGTGCCCTTTTGAAATTGTGTATGGTTTCCTACCTTATGCACCTATTGATTTGTTGCCTCTTCCATCTTCGGAGAAGGTTAATTTTCATGCTAAACAACGTGTTGAATTGATCTTAAAAATGCATGAGTTAACTAAGGAAAACATTGAGCGTATGAATGCTAAATATAAACTTGCTGGAGATAAGGGTAGCAAACATATTGTGTTTCCACCTGGAGTTCTTGTTTGGTTACATTTTCATAAGGATAGATTTCCTGATTTGTGCAAATCAAAGCTAATGCCATGTGCTGATGGTCCTTTTAAGATGTTAGAGAAAATAAATGATAATGCATATAAACTTGAGCTTCCTATAGATTTTGGGGTTAGTCCCACTTTCAACATTGCTAATTTGAAGCCTTATTTGGGTGAGGAAGATGAGCTCCCGTCAAGGACAACTTCATTTCAAGAAGGGGAGGAGGATGAGGACATCAATACCATTGTTACACCCACAACCCCTACTACTATACATATTGGACCAATTACTAGAGCTCGCGCACGCCAATTAAATTACCAGGTACTTTCGTTTCTTGCTAATGATTCTAATGTTCATGAGAATATGATGCTACCTAAATTGGATACATTTGTTTTTCTTACAAATGAAGGGCCTAGCTTGGAGAAGTATGAACATTGGAGCAAGAACAAGCATGGAGATGATGGCATGCACTGAGGAAGCTCCTTGTCATCCGCCCCGTGAGCCTTGGCCCCTCGCGAGGGTCTTGAGCTTGCGTTGGTGAAGATGGGCTGTGCTGGGCCTCCTTTGAGCCACGCCGCAGGCCCCAGGCAGGCAAGTCTGGGGACCCCCGTTCCCAGAACGCCGACAGTAGCCCCCGAGCCCACGGCGCGCCCAGACTTGGCCGAGCATAGAGGCGAAAGGGCAAGTGCGAAGCGTCGCGGGCCCTAACAGCCTGCGGCCTTGGGTGCCGCGTGGCGGCTGATTGGATGTGGGCGCCTCCGCTTCCCCACGACGCCTTGGTAACCGCACGGATTCGACAAGTCCCTGCAGGCAAAGCGGGTCATGATTACCTGCGATCGTGGAGGTCGATGGTTGGCCTTCACCGGCTATAAGTACGGAACGGCGCGCGCCCTTCCAGTCTACTCCCTCTGCTTCTCCTCCCTCCTGGGTCTTGCTCCGTCTTGCTGCAATGGCTCCGATCCGCCGGTTCTCCACGGAAGAGAAGGGAAAAGCTCCCTAAGAGGATCCTGACCCGCTTCCCCCAAAGAAGCGGCTTTCTCTCTGGCAGCGGGGCGAGGGCACTCGCCTGGAAGCGTTAAGACCCTGGTGCGAGCGGCCACCACCTGGGTTCCCGCTTCCCTTGTACGCGCATATCGATGGCTCTGAAGGAGCTGACACCGAACGCCACGGGCGGCGCCGCCGTCGGCGCCGGTGGGTCACGAAGGTGTGCGTCTTCCCCCCTGGAGTCCACGCTGAGGGCTCCTGCCGAGAGTTCGTGCTTCGTGCCACCACGCGTCCTAAGTCTTGGATTCGTCTCCCTCCTTTTTTCGCCTCCGTCATCTGGTAGGGGGAACCCCTGGGGCTTTGGCTGCAGCATGCCGGCTTCAGCACCCTCGCGACCGGGGCAGAGGTCGCGGTTGTTGCCCTGGGCGAGGTCTTCATGACTCGAGGCTGGGGCGAGGTCGCCAGGGTCTGCAGGACAAGGGGTGCCCTCGTGATCCACCTGGAGTATGACGGTGCTTCGGTGATGTCCTTCAAGGTCTTCGATGCGGAGGGTCGCTGGCTGGAGTACTGCCCCGAAAGGGGCGGTCGGGACCCTGCCGCGGCGAGACAGAGGCCGGCCAACCGCTCCCCCGGCAGCTCCCCAGGCAGGGGAGGCGCTGGTGGATCCAGCGACTCCGCCGAGCTCTTCGCAACTCCGGAGAGGAGCGACGACAGCTACGAGCCCCCGAGCCTGCGCCGCTCCCGGAGCAGGGCGGGCTCGTCAGGCCGTCGCCGCCCCTGATCTGGATGGAGTTGGCGCCTGTGCTGGGCGGCCCACTGTTGATGATGGCGTCCGCCGCGATGTCCTCTGTAGCTAGGACTCCTTAGGATTCGCGTCTTTTGTTCCTGCGAGGAGCCAAGAATGTACCCCGCGAGGGCTTTTAAGATGTTTGCAGCTTCGTTTGTCAATATGATCCTTATTGCGAAACAGTGCGAGATGCTTATTCCATTTTAGCTTAGTTTCCTCCTTTCAGACCTCGTGAGGGCTTGATGCTCTGCGCCGACAGGTCCCAGTCCCAAGGCGGCTTCAACCGTCGCTGGTATGCCAGGTCGCGATGCCGTGGTCAAGGCCAGGAGGTGAGCGGCCCGAGGTCCGGTAAGAGCCCCTGAGTCGCGATGCTCAGGAGGTCCCCCTTAGCGCTCAAGCAGCCGTCATTCGGTGAGAAAGGAGAGCGACGTTGCTAACACGGGATTGCACTTGGTGCGGGGACGGTGCTGCGATAACCAGTGTTTCCGGAGAGTGACTTATCTCGAGGGTCAGAAAACGCTTCCTGGTGCGGCGCTAGATCCGTGCCTTGGCCGATGAGGGGTTGCTTGGTGAGGTCCTTGCGTGTTCCTGCCCTCTCGCCTTCGCTCCCCTTTCTGCTCTATGTCCTCGGGTCCCGGCTCTCGAACTGGTCCCAGCCGTCGCTGGCATGCCAGGTCGCGATGCCATGGACAAGACCAGAGGGTGAGGGCTGGAGAGCCGGTAGGAGCCCTGAGTCGCGATGCTCAGGCACCCCCCCTTTAACGTGCGAGCGAGGTTAGATGTCGAAACTCTACGTCCTCGGGTCCCGGCTCTCGAGCTGGTCTCAGCCGTCGCTGGCATGCCAGGTCGCGATGCCATGGACAAGACCAGAGGGTGAGGGCTGGAGAGCCGGTAGGAGCCCTGAGTCGCGATGCTCAGGCACCCCCCCTTGAACACGCAAGCTGGGTTAGATGTCGAAACTCTACGTCCTCGGGTCCCGGCTCTCGAGATGGTCTCAGCCGTCGCTGGCATGCCAGGTCGCGATGCCATGGACAAGACCAGAGGGTGAGGGCTGGAGAGCCGGTAGGAGCCCTGAGTCGCGATGCTCAGGCACCCCCCTTTAACGCCCAAGATTCCGACACCCAGGAGGAAAAGGCACCAAATAACAAGCATGATGGGTCTAAAGCATAGCCCTAAGGTAAACGCAAGAAGGGTACACACCGCTGGGTCAGGCCCAAGCGACTTGGGGATGATGTAGCCCGAGGGGCGCCCCCAATAAGGTGAACCAAGAACATGAAATAAAAGGGATACACGCCACAGGGACGGACCCACGCGGCCTGGGAATAATGCGGACCTAAGGGCGCTCCCAGCCGGGAATGAAACTTGAAAGATGTCACCTAATGATGTTGGGGACGAAGGGGTGTTGGTGTAGCAGACTCGGCGGGCTGCGGGTGCCGATCCTCACGAGCCCCCAGGCCCAGGGGCCTCAGGAGGCCCCGGAGGCGCTGGCGGCTCCTCGCGGGCCATCTCCATCTCCACCAGGGCTGTGGAATGCCTGACTTCTTGAGCCTCCAGGATGGCCCTCATGAGGCGCTGGTGCACAGCAGCCGCGTTCGGCAAGCCATAAGGCATGCGCACGTAGCTGTGGAGCGGACCCTCACAGTGTCCCACTCGCAAGGGCCAGAGGCACTCTTGAGACGCGGCTCGGTTGAGCCCTGGTACGTCGATGCAGACGCGCAGCCCACCATCCTCGCCTGGATGGGGGGCCACAGCGGGTAGGCGGCGGCTGCCTCTCATGACCCTTGACTCCTGTAGCTCCTGAATGGCCTTGCTGAGGAACTCCTGAGGGTTGGGCCCTCCTTGCCTTGCTCCTTCTTGAGGGAAACGTGCTTCGAAACACGCCTCCACGTGGTGCCCAAGCGCCTCCCTCGTGACCTTGGCGAGGTCGGCGGCCCTCCAGGGGAGAGCCCCCGAGCCCTGCCTGAGGAGGGCGCCGGGCGCGCTTCCCTATGGGATGGAAGGAGGTTCCCCCTGAGCAGGCGCGGGCCCTGAGGGGTTGGGCCGGTCGATGTCTTCTTCTTCTTGGGGGCGGCCTCAGGAAGCCTCCTGCTTCCGTGGTCCGGGTCTTCCAGTGATGTGGCCTGAAAGGCTCGCTCCAGGGAGCACACTGCATCTCTCTCTTCGCAGGGCACCGTGATGACCCCGCCACTTCCTGGCATCTTGAGGACGTTGTAGCCGTGGTGGGTTACGGCCATGAACTTGGCCAGCGCCGGGTACCCAAGGATGGCATTGTATGGCAGGCGAATGTGGGCGACGTCGAAGTCGACGAGCTCGGTGCGGTAGTTGTCGCGTACCCCGAAGGTGACAGGAAGGCCGACCTGCCCAATCGGGACCGTGGAGCCATCGGTGACTCTGGAGAAGGGCTTGGTTGGCTGAAGCTGACTGTAGGGCACTTGGAGATTGTTGAATGTTTCCACGGACAGGATGTTGAGCCCTGCTTCACCGTCGATGAGGGTCCTGGTGACTAGCACGTTGCTGATGATTGGGGAACAAAGCATCGGGAGGACTCCGGCCGTGGCCGCGCACTTGAGCTGATCCGCTGAGCTGAACGTGATGGCGCATGCCGACCACCTGAGAGGGCGCGTAGCCTCGAGCTTGGGGAGGACTGCATTCACTTCGCGGGCAAACTTCTTGAAGATGCGTTGAGAGGCTGGGGCTTGAGCTCCGCCCAGGATGCAGGCGATTGCACGCGGTTCCTGGAAGCCCCCAGCCCCCTTGTCCTGATGACGGTCTTCATTTCTCCTTGGCTGTGGCGGCAGCGGAGGGAGGCCCGTGTTCCCTTGCGGGCGATCCTCGCGAGGCTGATCCCTCCAGCCTCCCTCGCGAGGCGGGTCCTGCCAGCGATCCTCGCGTGGTTCGTCGCGCCACCCTTGGCGTGGGCCGCGGTCTTCCCAACGTCCCATGTTCCTTCCTCCTCCTCGGCCGTAGCCCCAGTCGCTGCGGTCGGGACGTCTGCCGACCCTTCCTTCATGCATGGCCTGGAGCTCTTGGCAGTCATTGGTGTTGTGGGTGTGGAGGTCGCGGTACACGCAGTACCGACTGCCCTTGGAGGATCCAGGCTGATCTCTGCCCCGCTTGGTGTCTGGCTCGGCCGCGAGTACGGCAGCCCCCTTGCGCTTCACGTCCTTGGCCCTGGGCTTCTTCTCTTCTGGGTCCGCGGCAGGCATCTCGAGGAGGCAGAGGCGTCCCTCCTCAGCCCTGGCGCCCTTGGTCGCCAAGTTGAACAGCTCCAAGGAGGTGCACAGGTCTTCATGCATCGCCAGCTCCTCCTTCATCTTGACGTCGCACACACCATCAGAGAAGGCTGAGATGATGGCCTCCTCCGTCACCTTGGGGATCTTGAGGCGCGCGTTGTTGAAGCGCTTGATGTACTTCTGCAGGGTTTCCCCTGGTTACTGCTTGATACGGCTCACGGCGGGTGGCCGGTCGCGAGTACCCTAGAAGTTGGCGATGAAGCGGGTGCGCATCTCGTCCCAGGAGGAGATCGTGCATGGAGCCAGGTTCAGGAGCCAGGTGTGGGCCCCGTCCTTGAGCACCATGGGAAACCAGTTAGCCATGACCTTCTCATCCCCGTTGGCAGCCTCGATGCCCAACTCGTAAAGCTAGAGGAACTCTGCGGTGTCGGTCGTGCCGTCATAGCGAGGAGGCAGGTCTGGCTTGAACTTGCCGGGCCACGCGACGCTGCGTAGCTGAGAGGTGAAGGTGCGGCAGCTCGCTGTGGCCACAGGGGGCCTTGGGCGACGGAGAGCTTGGTCCTGCGGGTCCCCATGCGCCGCGGCTGGGGGCAGCGTAGGGTCTTGACGTGCTGGAGCAGGGAGCGCTCGGGCAGCTTCTCGAGGGCGAGGGACTTCTTGGCAGCTCTGCTCTTGTCGCGCTGGCGCCTGATGGAGCGGGTTCTGTCCAGGGGCCGCGCGCCTTGGGGCCAGGGCACCTTCTTGAGGAGGAGGCAGCTAAGGCGCCCCAGGGGCTTCATTGCCCACACAGGGCGGGGCGCGGTGCAGCGAGAAGGACGGCGTGGGGGAGCCCCCGGCGGCGCGGACGAGCTCGGCGACTCGGTCGAGCCACTCTTCGTAGACGTCGTCGATGGGGCGGTAGCGTAGGAGCTCGTTTGCCGCGATGAGCGCAGCTCGGGCCTCCATGGCCGCTCGGGGCGCGCGTGACGAAGAACCAGCGGGGGTGAGCGAGGGTGTGGCAGTGCGGCCGTCCCGCCTCATGGATGGATGCTGGGACGATGCTTGCTGTTCGTTCCCCGCCGGGCCGGTGGCGGCGTTGACGGCAGGTCACGGGGAACGACGAGGGCGCCCGCCGACGGGAGCCGTCTGGGCGACATGGGAAGCGAGGGCGGCTCGGCGCTCGGCGCGAGCCCGACGAGCGTCAGACATGGATGTGATGATCGGAGAAGAACGAGACGACGGAAGGCAAATTTCGGCGCACCCCTACCTGGCGCGCCAAATGTCGGATTTCGGGTTCCGGCAGACCCTTGAGGTTCGAATAATGGGGTGCGCGCGGAGATTTAACCCTCTACCGGCTTGCTCCTCGCTGAATCGCTAGGATCTAAACTACCAAACAGAACAACACAAGAGACACAAGATTTATACTGGTTCAGGCCACCATTGTGGTGTAGTACCCTACTCCAGTGTGTGGTGTGGTGGATTGCCTCTTGGGCTGATGATGAACAATACAAGGAAGAACAGCCTCGCGAGGGTCTGTTCTTGGCTGGTGCTACTTGGTTCTAGCTCTTGGATTCTCGATCAGGTCTCGCTCCCTCTACCCCGGGGGTAGCTAGTCCTATTTATAGGCAAAGGCCCTGGGCCTCTTCCCAAATATTGAGCAGGAAGGGCACCAACAATTGGCCATTTTGAAGGGGAACAACGGGTACACTTATCCTGACTAAAGTTGGTCCTCGCCTGTCAAAGGCTCTGGTGGTGACGCCTGCTTGGGCTGCACAATGACTTCATCCCTGCCGTTGGGCTGGTCTTGGTCTTGTTGCACCGAAACGGATGCCTTTGCTTGATGCTCTCGCCTGCGCTTGCTCCCTTTGCACCAAAGAGGAAAGGAGGACACTGCGCGGGCTGGCGCCCGACTAGCGCCCTTGGTCGTCATGGCTTGCGTCACGGGCACCTCGCGAGGTACCCCGCCTTGAACTCTCCGCCTCCTCGTGAGCCATCCTGACGAGGCCGTGCCTGAGGAAGCTCCTTGTCGTCCGCCCCGTGAGGCTTGGCCCCTCGTGAGGGTCTTGAGCTTGCGTTGGTGAAGATGGGCTGTGCTGGGCCTCCTTTGAGCCACGCCGCAGGCCGCAGGCAGGCAAGTCTGGGGACCCCCGTTCCCAGAACACCGACTCTGGTCAACGTGGTTAAGTAACGACTTCCAGCGAAAGACCACTATACGTGGAGAGGCTGACAGCTGGGTCCACGGCCGCAGCAAGGAAGTGCCTCCTTATTACGCGGAAAATAATGATTCCTCCACCTGACAGCAGGGACCCACCGGACAGGCCACCATATTTCACGAAAAAACATTTCCCCCTGACTGCTGGGACCCACCAGCTACATCTTCGCATGCAAGGAAGTGCGTACATATTACGGGCAAAAAAATGATTCGCCTCCCTGACTGCTGGGACCCACCAGCTACATCTCCGCATGCAAGGAAGTACTTGACAGTCGGGACCCACCTGGTCAAAGCGTACGTAGCGTTTTCATTCTGGTCGCGAACGTGTACGTACATACTGGCCGATGTAGAGGCGCGCATGTGTCATAGTAGAGGCGTGCACGTAGCATGGTACACGTACGTACAGTGACCAGGGTGCAAGAAAGTAAATACGGCCATGGACGTACATACGGGTGGGGTCTCGAACGCCTACTGGTGCATACGTACGACCAAGGCTCGTGTACATGGCTGGGTCGGAACGGAGAAACTACGTCTTCGTCTTGTTCATGGGGAGCCAACTGGCTGGGTCGGAACAGAATGTGTCGTCATGTTCATTGGGAGGGCTTGGACGGAACAGCCGATGAAAACGAGGCCTCGCGTACTGCGGAACAGAGGAAACGGCCTTGTGTTCGACCGGCCACGGTTGAAACGGGATCCTGTTCATCGGGAGGGGTCTGGTGTACCGCCAAACAGAGGAAACGGACTTCTGTTGGACCTCCTACGGTCGAAATGGGGTCCTGTTGATCGGGAGGGGTGTGGCGTACCGCAAAACAGAGGAAACGGACTTGTGTTGGAGCGCTACGGTTGAAATGGGGGTCCTATTCATCGGGAGGGGTGTGGCATACCGCAAAACGGGACTCCATGGGATACTGTTCATCTCCACCGTCAACCTCCTCCAGCCTCCACGGGCTACTGTTCTTCCACCGCCGACCTCCTCCAGCCTCCACCTGCGACTGTTCATCCACGGGCTCCTGTTCATCCAGCCTCCACCGTGCACTCCTCCACTAGCTATTGTTCAACCAGTCCTCTCCACGGGGTCCGGTTCAACCACCCCTCCACGGGCTACTGTTCATCCAGCCCTCCACCGGCTACTGTTCAACCAGCCCTCCACCGGCTACTATTCAATCTTCCCTCCATGGGGTCCTATTCATCCAGCCATCCACGGGGTCCTGTTCATCCACGCCCAACCAGCTCGATCGATCGGGGTCCTGTTCATCCAGCGGCAACACCAAGGGGTCCTGTTCATCCAACCGCCCACCGGGAATTGTTCATCCAGCCCCCAACAATGCTCACTGTTCATCAAGGGAAGGAGGCAGCAGGTTCAATCGGCTTCAGTTAGCAGCAGTAGCGAACAAAGGAATCGCTCAATCGGGTTCAGTAACGCGTAGCCTGCAGTGCAATTGCTCGGGTTCAGTAGGCGAACGCCTCACTCGGGTTCAGTTAGAGCCCAACGCCTCGCACCCACGCGCGTCCGTGTACGAGAGAAACGCACAAACCTCCATGCATCGCTCGGCCCCGACCACTCACCGTAACCGGGAACACCCCGATATTTTCCTCGCCCTCGCTTCTACCATGGTTTTTTCCATCATGGACGGCCCAAAGAATGTCATGCAGCTGCATCTCCGGGCCGCCCAGGACGAAAAGCCCATTTTCTGTCATATTTTTTGTCATAGAAGTAGGAGCCCACCACATCTATGATGATACCGGGTTTTGTCACAATTATCGCCATAGAAGTGTCATAAGTATGACAGAAAAAAATTCGTTCGGCCCAAAATGTCACGGATGTATCTTTTTTGTAGTGCCTCTACTTGGGAGTAGCCTTGTGCTACCAAACGAGCCTTGTTGCGAATGATAATTCCATGAGCATCTTGCTTGTTCTTGAATATCCACTTGGTTTCAATGACATTATGGTTCCCCGTTGGCCTTGGCACCAATCTCCACACCTTGTTGTGCTCGAAGTTGTTGAGTTCTTCATCCATGGCATTGAGCCAATCCGGATCCTTGAGCTCCTCATAGACCTTTTGGGGTTCAACACAAGAAACAAACGCGTGACGTTCACAATAGTTTGCTAATTGTCTACGAGTGCTTACCCCCTTTCTTAAGATTCCAAGCACATTCGTCATGAGATGATCTTTGGTAGTGAGCTTGGATGCAATCTTAGCGGTACGATGCTCCAATTCCTCCTCAGGAGTGAATTGAGGAGAGGTAACTTGATGATCTTGTGCGTCGTCATGAGCTTGTTCTTGATCTTGAGCTTGCTCTTCATCTTGAACTTGCTCGGGAGGGAGAACTTGACCTTGGGCATCAGTTGGTGGTTCACCACCATCTTGAGGTTGCTCTTTCCCTTGATCTTGTTCACTTGGTTGAGGGCCTTCACTTTGTTCTTCGGAAGTGTGTGGGTCTTGGGTTGGTGATGGCTCCACTTGAGTGGAGCATTGTCCTTCTCCTTTGGCCACAAGGGGTTCCTCAATGGGTAGGATATGACCAACACCCATTCTTCTTATGGCTTGGGGAGGAATTTCATCACCTACATCACAAGTACCACTTTGCTCCACTTGGGAGCCACTATTCTCGTCAAACTCCATGTTACACGTCTCCTCAATGAGTCCCGTGGACTTGTTGAGGACATGGTAAGCATGAGAGTTTGTAGCATAACCAACAAATATGCCCTCATGAGCTCTAGCCTCAAATTTAGACAAACGAACACCCTTCTTGAGAATGAAACACTTACAACCAAACACCCGGAAGTACTTGAGGTTGGGCTCGTTACCGGTAAGTATGTCATATGGAGTCTTGTTCAAGCCCTTGCGGAGATAGAGCCGATTGGATGCATGGCAAGCGGTGTTGATGGCTTAGGCCCAAAAGTTGTAGGGAGACTTGAACTCCACCATCATGGTCCTTGCCGCGTCCATCAACGTGCGGTTCTTCCTCTCCGCTACACCATTTTGTTGAGGGGTGTAAGGTGCGGAATATTGATGCTCGATCCCCTCATCACTAAGAAACTCATCCAAGGTGTAGTTGTTGAACTCGGTGACGTTGTCACTTCTTATTGTCAAGATCTTTGCATTGTGTTGATGTTGAGCTTCATTTGCAAAGTCGATGATGGTTTGTTGAGTATCACTCTTCCTCTTGAAGAAATATACCCAAGTGTATCTTGAATAATCATCCACAATCACCAAGCAATACTTC
The DNA here is from genome assembly GCA_963921465.1 of Triticum timopheevii. Classification (NCBI taxonomy): domain Eukaryota; kingdom Viridiplantae; phylum Streptophyta; class Magnoliopsida; order Poales; family Poaceae; genus Triticum; species Triticum timopheevii. The sequence continues at coordinate 306,343,816 of OY997272.1, forward strand.
CTACCCCCAAGACTATCAAAGGATGGAGGCCCAAAGAGATCCAAGTGAAGGAGCTCCAAGGGTCTCTTCGAGTAGATAATAGTCGTGGGAGGGTGAGCCTTCTCATGTAGCTTTCCTTCGATACAAGCACTGCAAGCACGATCTTTGGCAAAACTAACATTTGTTAGTCCATGGACATGGTCCCCCTTGAGAAGACTTTGCAAAGATCTCATATCGACATGGTCTAAACGGCAATGCCAAAGCCATCCCACATCAACTTTAGCCATTAGGCATGTCACGGTCTTAGTCGGTCGCTCTGAAAAGTTAATCACATAAAGACCATTCTCGACATGCCCAACAAAGGCTACTTTAAGAGTCTTGCTCCACAAGAGGACCACTGTATTGATATCAAAGAAAGTGGCAAAGCCCATGATTGCAAGTTGACGAACGAAAAGTAAATTGTATGCAAGGGACTCAACAAGCATGACTTTCTCGATCAAGAGATCATGAGAAATGACCACCTTGCCAAGCCCCAATACCTTAGAAGACGAGGCATCACCCCACTCGACATTGGTGGGCATAGATGGAATCTTGTGCACGTCCACCATCAAGTCCTTACTTCCGGTCATATGATTTTTGGCTCCACTATCGAGCAACCATGATCCCCCACTGGAAGAAAACACCTACAAGATATCAATGCTTGGTTTTAGGTACCCATTTTGTAATGGGTCCTTTGATGTTAGTAACAAGAGTCTTAGGAATCCAAATAGACCATTCAATGTACTCGTAAGGAGAACCAACAAATTGGGCATAAACATGCCCATCACTAGCATGGCATAGCACATAAGAAGGGTTAAAGTCGTCTGCTTTGTTGGAAGGTGTGGAAATGACCTTCTTGACACCACCACCCTTCGCATTGTTCTTCTTCTTCTACTTAGGAGCACCTTCTCCCTCCTTCACAAAAGTTTGCTTGAGAGGAAGAGGTTGTTTTGCCTTGTCAGTCTTCTTCTTGTTCTTGGACTTGGGTGCAAACCCAATTCCCTCCTTGCGCACAACTTCCTTTTGATTGCTCAAAAGATAGTTAAGGTTCTTCTCACCTTGTATGCAATACACAAGGCCTTTCTCAAGTTGCTCCTTGAACTTGGCATTCTCCTCCACAAGATGCACATGCTCACAACACGGGTTAGTAGCATTTGCATTATTAATTAACACCATATGAGGAAAAGTTGATTTCTCCTTGGTTAGCTTCACTTGGAGTTGATCATGAGACTCCTTGAGGCTAGCATGAGCACCCTTCAAGGCCTTGTGAGCCTTGTCAAGTATATCAAACTCCTCCTTGAGTCTTGCATGGTCAACCCTAAGTTTAGCCTTCTCGGAATTGAGCACACGAGATACAACGAGAGCATCAAGATCTTTCTTTAATTTAGCATGGTCATTGTTATGTGACTCCTCAAGAGCCAAATGATGACCACGCTCTTCCTCAAGCGCATTAGAGACATCCGATATCTCATCGGCATAGTCACAACTATGACCTTCCATCTTAGAGATGGTTTCTTCGTGAGCCTCGATCATGTCATTGGCTTCACCAAGTTGTTCCAAGAGAGCAACAAAGTGCTTCTTGGATTTGCCCTTGAGCTTACTCATAAAAGAGTCAAATTCATTTACTTCCTCATTAGACCCTTCACTTTCATCAATGCAATCCGTCAAGGAAGGACTAGTAGTGATACTAGTTTTGATGTTGGGGGTTACCTTGTTGGTGGCTTTGGCCATGAGGCACTTGGCGGTGATATTCTCGTTGGGTGAGTCGAAGAGGGACACCCATGGAGTTGTGGCAATGGCAACGGAGGCCATGGCCATCGCCTCACCATCTTCATCATCTTCATTGTACTCTTCTTGTGCCACCAACCCCTTTTGAGGAGTCTTCTTAGTGAAATTGTTCTTGTTGGGGAAGGACTTGGCTTTGTCTTTTCGGATGAGCCACCATTGTCTTCCCGCTTCTCGTAAGGGCACTCCGCAACAAAGTGGCTCACATTGCCACAATTGTAGCATGTCCTCACATATTGCTTGCCATTGAAGCCACTTGAGTTTTTCTTGTTGAAGTTTGTCCTTGAGTTCTTCTTGCTCCAAAATTGCCTTGAAGCAAGAGCCATGTGCTCATGGTGATCATATTTTGTATCTTCAGGGTTACTCTCCTCATCTTCCTCTTCATCCTCTTCTTCCACACTTGCCTTGGCCTTCAAAGCTAGATTGGGTTTCTTTGCCCGTTGAGAGTGCATTACCGCATTGTCGGTGGTCTTGTCCAAGATTCTCATAGCAACAAACTCATCCAACACTTCACTTGAGGAAAAGGTATGGAAGTCTAGCCTTTGACGGATGACGGATGACATGGCCTTGTGGTAGGGCATCGTGGCCTTGAGAAACTTGCGCTTGATCCAATTCCCATCTGTATCCTTGCTCCTATGATCTCGAAGTGAGACCGCGAGAGTGGTTAATCTCCGGTAGAGCTCACGAGGTTCTTCCTCTTCATTCATCGCAAACTCATCGGCTTCATCTTGCACCACTTCATAGTTGGAGCATTGAATGCTTGCGCTTCCCTTGTAAATGGAAACAACATGTTACCAAGCTTCCTTGGCCACGGTGAAGGGTCAGAGATGAGCAATATCTTCGGGTGGAATTGCATCTTGAATAATGAAGAGAGCGGACTCGTTGAATTGATTATCCGCGGCTTCTCTAGGGGTGAAGTTGCTTGGGTCATGCAGGTAGAAACCTTGCTCAATAATTCTCCAAAGGTTAGTGTTACTATGATTTAAATGACGTTTAAAGTGATAGACCAAAGAGGCAAAATCTTCATTTTTCACAAACTTAGGAGGAGGACCAACATGATTTAAATGAGTGGAGGGAACCGGTCCTCCTTAAGTAAGAGGTGGTTCAACATGGGCAAAGATGTTGTTTCCACTTCTACCACTAGGCAAGGGAATTTTATCACTAGAAGCTTCCCCCTTATCGGAGTTAGCATCCGCCACCTTGTTAGTGGGAGCGACCACTTCCAACGGTGCGGTGGATAAATTAAGACCATCAAGAAATTCCTTGAACATGCCTTTGACCTCGGTCGTCATGGAGGTTTTCAATGTGTCCAAAGCCGCATTGAATTCTTCCTCACGTGAGACCGGGGATCCCCCATCGGTCGTAGACGACGAAGGATTCACACCGGGGTGCTCCTCCTCAACGTCTATGGTATCAACCATACTCTTAGGACGGTAAAGTCCTTAATAAAGAGATGATGCTCTGATACCAATTGAAAGGATCGATATAGTTGACTAGAGGGGGGTGAATAGGCAACTGACAATTTTTAGCTTTTCTTTACCAAATTAAACTTTGTATCAAAGTAGGTTATCTAGATATGCAACTAGGTGAGCAACCTATATGAAGCAACAACAACAAGCACTCAAGCAAGAATTGGATACAACACAATAAGCTTGCACAAGTAAAGGTGAGAGATAAGCAAGAGTGCAGTCGGCGGAGACGAGGATGTGTTACCGAAGTTCCTTCCCTTTGAGAGGAAGTAAGTCTCCGTTGGAGCAGTGTGGAGGCACTATGCTCCCCAAGAATCCACTAGGGCCACTGTATTCTCCTCACGCCCGCACACAATGCGAGATGTCGTGATTCCACTATTGGTGCCCTTGAAGGCGGCAACGAACCTGTACAAACAAGGTTGGGGCTCTCTCCACAACCGAATTGGAGGCACCCAACGAAACCACTGAGCTTCACCACAATGGAATGTGGCTCCAATGTGACCTCAACCGTCTAGGGTCCTCAAACACCCAAGAGTAACAAAATCCACACAAGAAAGTATGGGGGAATCAAATATCCTTTGGTGCAAGTGTAAATCTAGGTCTCCTCCTTCAATCCCTAGCAAATCAACAAGTATGAGTGGCTAGAGAGAGAGAGATCGGGCAAGAAAGCTTGAAGGGCATTAATGGTGGAGAGAGAGGCAAGAGGTGAATGTGGTAGGTGGAAGAACCTCCTTTATATAGCAAACCCTAAAATCCAACCATTACTGTGAAAACAGCACTGCAATGGTACAACCGCTCCTTGTCCCGGTACAACCGGGACTCACGGGTATGCCGCAGAACCCTAACGGGTGGTACAACTGGGCAGACAAGCGATAGTACTAGTTGTGAAGAACAACCGGAACAACCGCCCTGCCATCGCTCAACCACCGCCTTGAACCCAAAGGGAGTCACCCCTATGAGCGGTGATCAAGCGGTAGTGTGCCGGTGCAACCGCCTAGCCCTGGTACCCTGGGTGGCTAAGTCCCAAGCGGTAGAACCGCTAAGATCACCGGTGGTACCGGTGCGCAGAGCATGACCAGAACAACTGGGCCACCACCGCCCGAGTACTGCATCAAACCAAAAACATGACCGGTTGTTGAGCGGTACTTGGGCGGTACAACTGCGAGTGATACCCACAGTCAGTTTTAAGCATGGTGGCGGTACCACTGCCCGAGGGCAGCAGTACAACCGCTTGGTCAAGAACTGGGATGTTCAACCCCAGGGTATCACCCCTGGGGGTGGTTGGGCCGGTGCCAAGGGCAAGCGGGACAACCCCTCGAGCAAGCGGTACAACCGCTGAGGAGACAGAGTAACCATTGAAAAAGGAGGATAGCTCTCTCTCAAACAAGAAACGGAAGGTAAGGGTGGGTGAGGAAAATGTGTACGTGCAATGATTCACCCAACTCCTTTCGATGTGGATGCCCTCTTAATAGTACGGGTTCCCTATGACCAAAGAAATAAACACGTAGACAAACACCGTCTTCAATATTTTCTTCCAGAGAGAATAACAACTCGATGCCAGCCTAATCACTAAGAACCTGAAGCACTAAACACAAGATTATACCAACAAGGAGTTGTCATCATCATCCAAAACATAAAGTAGGGAAATGTCCTAACAATCTCCCCCTTTTTGGTGGATGATGACAACAACACAATTTGCATAAGAGGTCTAGAAAATATAGACGGGACTCCCCCTAGATGTGTGCTCTATTTTCGAATTTGCTTTTGGAATGCAAAGACACACACTAGAAGTACGTCTCCCCCTAGATATCATAGACCCACCATTCCTACTAGACATGCGAAGGAAAGTAGTGAGTACATACTGAGAAAGTAAGAACTTAAAGGATAACAACAATAATGACAGATAACCGATAGTGAAGATAGATAAAGGAGCGCATGTCTCACACCATGCAACGCGAGATAACACTAGTACGCGTCGGTGCTATTCAAACGGTTTTAAACCCCTTTCCACGACAACATTTGGAACTGTCTCCTAGTGAGTGTGGGCGATTAGGGGGTCCTTCCCACACGACCCAGAAACCGTCGGGGATAGGCCCTCCTGGGACACCAAATGAGTTCGTGTGCGATCGGGTGACCCACGGAAACCCAATCATTTCCTTAGGTATGTACATCCCACATGGTGAATCCCAGACAAAATTTCCGTAGGTATGTACATCCCACATGGTGAATCCCAGAAAAACATTTCTGTAGGTATGTATATCACACACAGTCAATGCAAGGAATACGTTTCTGTTCTTATGTACATCCCACATAGTCAATCCAGGGAAAATGTTTCCGTTCGTATGTACATCCCATATAGGTTTATGTATAGGCTCGTGTGTGATACGTGCAACTATCACACATGCTCTGCCTTGGTTAACTGTTTGCTTTTATCAACTACACCACACACGATTTGATGAAGAAAACTGTGTGGCATTGGGCTATCCATCACAAGCGTTTTTACAGCTAGAACCGTTTGCAAAGTTCCATGACCCATTTAGCAGGTTTATTAGTTTACAATTAATAATTCCAGTATTACGCAAATTCACATTTCATATCGAATAGCTATTTGCCCATTTCATATAAGGCACATAGATATATTTTAACATCACAGTACGATAGCTCCCGGAAAACAGCAAAGTACAGCATATAGATAGTTAAACTTCATAAGAACAATACTAGAACAATCTATTCATTTCCCTAATCAAGATCATCTAGGCTTGCCTTATCCACCTCTGCTTTCAGTTCAATAAGAACCTGTTTTGCACTGGCCAACTGGGAAAGTGCCTCCTCCTTCGCCAACACCATCTTAGCACAGTATGATTTAAAAAATCTGAGCTCCTTCTCCACCTTCCTCTTTTTATCCCGCATCTTCAAATATTTTTCAGCGTTGACAACACTATCTCTAAGCCTACCTCTGTTCTCTTCCTGATACATGCTCCAGAGCTTTGCTAGGCACATCTTCAAAGACTGCGGCCACTCTTGATCAACCAACTCCAAGTAAGAACACTTCCGTTCATCCTATAATATTTAAAACTAGATCAGTAACAATTGTAGGGAAAATGGGTTTATAGCAACATAGAAAATCACCAATACTTATTTTGAAAAGTGAAGAAACAGGTTAATTATGACATATCTTCTCAAAAAGATCAATGTGCAAATGAATTAATTGCTATTGACACAACAACCAAATTCTAAAACATCAGAAGCTATAATTAACTACAACAACGCTACAAGTTCTTACTCATGTACTATAAATAACAAATTGAACATTCTAAGAGGAAGGTAAATATAACTGCAACAGCATAGCGACAGTGTTTGGATGACAGCAAATTGATACTAACAGGTGTGTGCATGCACAAATTTAGTAACATAAAACTAATAGCACTAAGGCGTCCACTATATATGCCAAAACCGGTGTAAAGACAACTCTTGCTACATCTCGCACCGGTGCCCTGCACTAGCGAGCCGATGCAGCGGAAAAAAATCAGGGACCCAAACTCCGGAGCACCTAGTTGCTCTGACGCCCAGTTCATTCGTGGCATAAAGATTTAGTATACTGCTTGTCTGCGCCAGCCTATGCATCGCCGGTGTGAGATGAGATGTCGATGACTTGTCCTGGCGACATGCCGCCGTTGGTGGACTCCGCGTCCCCCCTGTTGAAGTCGACCGCGTCCTCATCCTCGTCCTCGTCCTCGTCCTTGGCGCCGCCCTCAAGGTTGTAGTACTCGTAGTACTGGCTGCGCCAGAGCTCACGTTGGTACTCCACCGCCAATTCCTCAACGGACAAACTCTTTTCTACCTCGACCTGGGCCACGCGCAACTCATCCTCCCAGTGTTCCTTGATCTCCGCCTCCTCCTGCATCTCCAGCTCCCGCTCGACGACCTCATGAGGAAGCAGGTGCTCCATGGCCATCGCCCCCTTTTTGGACGTGGGTTGCATGCTGGATTCTGAGGTGGCCTAGAATATCTTGGCGTGGATGGCATCGACCAGGGCCAGGGCGACATCGGCGGACGGCAGCTTGAGCGCTCTCGGTGTTTGCAGCCGCCTTCGCAGCCGCTACTGCAGCCGTCTCGGCTGCTGTAGCTTGCTACCTCTTGAGCACTGCGTTGGTTTTCCCTTGAAGAGGAAAGGGTGATGCAGCAAAGTAGCATAAGTATTTCCCTTGGTTTTTGAGAACCAAGGTATCAATCCAGTAGGAGGCTCCTCAAAAGTCCCATGCACCTACACGAACAAACAAGAACCTCGCAAACAACGCGATAAAGGGGTTGTCAATCCCTTCACGGTAACTTGCAAAAGTGAGATCTGATAGAGATAATAAGATAAGATAAATATTTTTGGTATTTTTATGATATATATTGAAAGTAAAAGATGCAAATAAAAGTAAATGGGAAACTTGTATGATAAAAGATAGATCCGGGAGCCATAGGTTTCACTAGTGGCTTCTCTCAAGATAGCATAGGTATTATGGTGGATGAACAAATTACTGTCGAACAATTGATAGAAAAGTGCATAGTTATGAGATTATCTAGGCATGATCATGTATATAGGCATCACGTCCGCAACAAGTAGATCGAAACGATTCTGCATCTACTACTATTACTCCACACATCGACCGACTCCTGCCTGCATCTAGAGTATTAAGTTCATGAAGAACAGAGTAACGCATTAAGAAAGATGACATGATGTAGAGGGATAAACTCATGCAATATGATATAAACCCCATCTTTTTTATCCACGATGGCAAAAATACAATACGTGCCTTGCTGCCCCTGCTGTCACTGGGAAAGGACACCACAAGTTTGAAATCAAAGCTAAGCACTTTTCTCGTTGCAAGAAAGATCAATCAGTAGGCCAAACCAAACTGATAATTCAGAGAGACTTGCAAAGATAACCAATCACACATAAAATAATTCAGAGAAGTTTCAATTATTTCTCATAGATAAACTTGATCATAAACCCACAATTCATCGGATCTCGACAAGCACACCGCAAAAAGAGTTACATCGAATAGATCTCCAAGAAGATCGAGGAGAACTTTGTATTGAGATTCAAAGAGAGAGAAGAAGCCATCTAGCTAATAACTATGGACCTGAAGGTCTGTTGTAAACTACTCACAACTCATCAGAGAGGCCTTGGATATGATGTAGAGGTCCTCCATGGTCGATTCCCCCTCCGGCGGAGCGCCGGCGAAGGCTCCCAGATGGGATCTCGCGGATACAGAAGGTTGCGGCGGTGGAAATAGGTTTTCATGGTGCTCCTGGATGTTTTTGAGGGTACGTGGATATATATAGGTGAAGGAGGTAGGTCAGGAGATCCACGAGAGTCCCACGAGGATGGGGGCGCGCCTGCCCCCCAGGGCGCGTCGGGCACCCTCGTTATCGGTGTACAGAAGTAGGGGCCTTACTTTTGACCCCTTTACTTGTGCACGGGCAGTCCGAGCCTCCCGCCACGGCCACGCATAATAGGGCAGGAAGGGAAGCCAGAGAGAGGCCGAAGCCACAAGGAAAACAGAGCAATTGCAAGAACCAAGGCCACGAAGATCAGATGGACGGAGCAGGTTTCCCCGGCAAGGACTCTTGCCGGGGGTGCCTCAGCGGCCCCGGCAAGACCCTTGCCGGGCGAGCCCACCCCCACCAGCCGAGCGAGCCACCTTCGAGCCCACCAACGCTAGACAAATGCATTGGGATAGGGCTCGGGAGGCACCTCCATGGTGGCATGCAGATCTTTGTGAAGACATAGAATGCTCAAGATCAAATGAGGATAGGAAGGCGACTATCCTCACCGAAGAAACCCACAAGATGTTGGGGAACATAGCAGAAATTCAAAATTTTCTACGCAACACCAAGATCAATCTATGGAGTAATCTAGCAACGAGGGAAAGGAGAGTCCATCTACATACCCTTGTAGATCGCTAAGCGGAAGCGTTCAAGTGAACGAGGTTGATGGAGGCGTACTCGTCGTGATCCAAATCACCGATGATCCTAGTGCCGAACGGACGGCACCTCCGCGTTCAACACACGTACAGCCCGGGGACGTCTCCTCCTTCTTGATCCAGCAAGGGGAGAGGACGCAAAAACCACAACGTGATATGTCAATTGCTATTTACCCTTCATAAGGACCCTTTTCATCGAATCCGATCCGACTAAAGTGGGAGAGACTGGCACCCGCTAGCCACCTTATGCAACAAGTGCATGTCAGTCGGTGGAACCTGTCTCACGTAAGTGTACGTGTAAGGTCGGTCCGGGCCGCTTCATCCCACAATGCCGCCGAATCAAGATTGGACTAGTAATGGTAAGCATATTGAACAAAATCAACGCCCACAACTACTTTGTGTTCTACTCGTGCAAAGAATCTACGCAATAGACCTAGCTCATGATGCCACTGTTGGGGAACGTAGCAGAAATTCAAAATTTTCTACGCAACACCAAGATCAATCTATGGAGTAATCTAGCAACGAGGGAAAGGAGAGTGCATCTACATACCCTTGTAGATCGCTAAGCGGAAGCGTTCAAGTGAACGAGGTTGATGGAGTCGTACTCATCGTGATCCAAATCACCGATGATCCTAGTGCCGAACGGACGGCACCTCCGCGTTCAACACACGTACAGACCGGGGACGTCTCCTCCTTCTTGATCCAGCAAGGGGAGAGGAGAAGTTGAGGGAGAGCTCCGGTAGCACAACGGCGTGGTGGTGGAGCTTGTGGTATTTCTGCAGGGCTTCGCCAAGCTCTACGGAGGAGGAGGAGGTGTTGGAGAGGGAGAGGGCTGCGCCAGGGAAGGGGTGCCTCTCCCATGCGCCTCCCCACTATATATAGGGGTGGAGGGGGCTGCTTTCTTGCCCTCCAAGTCCATTGGGGCGTTGGCAAAGGTGGGGGAAAGAAATCCCATCATTTCCCTTCCCCACCGATTGTTATCCCCCTTTTTAGGGATCTTGATCTTATCCCTTCGGGATATGATCTTATTCCTTCTAAGGGGGAATCTTGGTGCCCCTTGACCAGGGGTGTGGGGCCTTTCCCCCACTACCCACGTTCATGTGGGTCCCCCATGCAGGTGGGCCCCACTCCGGAACCTTCTAGAACCTTCCCGGTACAATACCGAAAAATCCCGAACATTTTCCGATGGCCAAAATAGGACTTCCCATATATAAATCTTTACCTCCGGACCATTCCGGAACTCCTCGTGACGTCCAGGATCTCATCCGGGACTCCGAACAACATTCGGTAACCACATACTATTTCCCATAACAACTCTAGCATCACCGAACCTTAAGTGTGTAGACCCTACGGGTTCGGGAACCATGCAGACATGACCGAGACGTTCTCCGGTCAATAACCAACAGCGGGATCTGGATACCCATGTTGGCTCCCACATGTTCCACGATGATCTCATCGGATGAACCACGATGTCAAGGACTCAATCGATCCCGTATACAATTCCCTTTGTCTAACGGTATTGTACTTGCCCGAGATTCGATCGTCGGTATACCGATACCTTGTTCAATCTCGTTACCGGCAAGTCTCTTTACTCGTTCCGTAACACATCATCCTGTGATCAACCCCTTGGTCACATTGTGCACATTATGATGATGTCCTACCGAGTGGGCCCAGAGATACCTCTCCGTTTGCCGGAGTGACAAATCTCAATCTCGATTCGTGCCAACCCAACAAATACTTTCGGAGATACCTGTAGTGCACCTTTATAGCCACCCAGTTACGTTGTGACGTTTGGTACACCCAAAGCATTCCTACGGTATCTGGGAGTTGCACAATCTCATGATCTAGGGAAATGATACTTGACATTAGAAAAGCTTTAGCATACGAACTACACGATCTTTGTGCTAGGCTTAGGATTGGGTGTTGTCCATCACATCATTCTCCTAATGATGTGATCCCGTTATCAACGACATCCAATGTCCATGGTCAGGAAACCATAACCATCTATTGATCAACGAGCTAGTTTACTAGAGGCTTACTTGGGACATGGTGTTGTCTATGTATCCACACATGTATCTGAGTTTCCCATCAATACAATTATAGCATGGATAATAAACGATTATCATGAACAAGGAAATATAATAATAACTAATTTATTATTGCCTCTAGGGCATATTTACAACAGTCTCCCACTTGCACTAGAGTCAATAATCTAGTTCACATCGCCATGTGATTAACACTCACAGGTCACATCGCCATGTGACCAACATCCAAAGAGTTTACTAGTGTCACTAAACTAGTTCACATCATCATGTAATTATGACTCAATGAGTTCTGGGGTTTGATCATGTTTTGCTTGTGAGAGAGGTTTTAGTCAACGGGTCTGCGACATTCAGATCCGTATGTACTTCGCAAATCTCTAGGTCATATTGTAAATGCTGCTTCCACACTCCACTTGGAGCTATTCCAAATGGTTGCTCCACTATATGTATCCGGTTTGCTACTCAGAGTCATTCGGATAGGTGTTAAAGCTTGCATTGCCGTAACCCTTCACGCCGAACTCTTTATCACCTCCATAATCAAGAAACATGTCCTTATTCCTCTAAGGATAATTTTGACCGCTATCTGGTGATCCACTCCTTGATCACCTTTGTACCCTCTTGCCAGACATGTGGAAAGGCACACATCAGGTGCGGTACTCAGCATAGCATACTGTAGAGCCTACGTCTAAAGCATAGGGGACGACCTTCGTCCTTTCTCTCTCTTCTGCCGTGGTCGAGCTTTAAGTCTTAACTTCATACCTTACAACTCAGGCAAGAACTCCTTCTTTGACTGATCCATCTTGAACACCTTCAAGATCATGTCAAGGTATGAGCTCATTTGAAACTACCATTTAGCGTTTTTTGATCTATCCTCATAGATCTTGATGCTCAATGTTCAAGCAGCTTAATCCAGGTTTTCTATTGAAAAACACTTTTCAAATAACCCTATATTCTTTCAGAAACTCTACATCATTTCTGATCAACAATATGTCAACAACATATACTCATCAGAAATTATATAGTGCTCCCACTCACTTCTTTGGAAATACAAGTTTCTCATAAACTTTGTATAAACCCAAAATCTTTGATCATTTTATCAAAGTGTATATTCCAACTCCGAGATGCTTACTCCAGTCCATGGAAGGATCGCTAGAGCCAGCATACCTTTTAGCATCCTTAGGATCGACAAAACCTTTCTGATTGTATCACATACAACCTTTCCTTACGAAAACTGGTAAGGAAACTCGTTTTGACATCCATCTGCCAGATTTCATAAATGCAGCTAATGCTAACATGATTCCGACGGACTTAAGCATCGCTACGTATGAGAAAATCTCATCGTAGTCAACTCCTTGAACTTGTGAAAAACTCTTTGCCACAAGTCGAGCTTCATAGACGGTGACATTACCGTCCACGTCCGTCTTCTTCTTAAAGATCCATTTATCTCAATGGCTTGCCGATCGTCGGGTAAGTCCACCAAAGTCCATGCTTTGTTCTGATACATGGATCCTATCTCGGATTTCATGGCTTCCAACCATTTGTCGGAATATGGGCCCACCATCACTTCTCCATAGCTCGTAGGTTCATTGTTGTCTAGCAAGATGACCTTCAAGACAGGATTACTGTACCACTCTGAAGTAGTACGCATCCTTGTCACCCTACGAGGTACGGTAGTGACTTGATCTGAAACTTCATGATCACTATCATAAGCTTCTACTTCAATTGGTGTGGGCGCCACAGGAACAACTTCCTGTGCCCTGCTACACACTAGTTGAAGTGATGGTTCAATAACCTCATCAAGTCTCCACCATGCTCCCACTCAACTTTTCGAGACAAACTTTTCCTCGAGAAAGGACCCGATTCAAGAAACAATCCCTATTGCTTTCGGATCTGAATTAGGAGGTATACCCAACTGATTTGGGTGTCCTATGAAGATGCATTTTATCCGCTTTGGGTTCGAGCTTATCAACTGAAACTTTTTCACATAAGCGTCGCAGCCCCAAACTTTTAAGAAACGACAACTTAGGTTTCTCCATACCATAGTTCAAACGGTGTCGTCTCAATGGAATTACGTGGTGCCCTATTAAAGTAAGTGTGGTTGTCTCTAATGCCTAACCCATGAACGATAGTGGTAATTCGATGAGACATCATGGTACGCACCATATCCAATAGGGTGCAACTATGATGTTTGGACACACCATCACACTATGGTGTTCCAGGCGGTATTAATTGTGAAACAATTTCCACAATGTCTTAATTGCGTGCCAAAGCTCGTAACTCAGATACTCATCTCTATGATCATATCATAGACATTTTATCCTCTTGTCACGATGATCTTCAACTTCACTCTGAAATTACTTGAACCATTCAATAATTCAAATTTGTGTTTCATCAAGTAAATACACTCAGTATCTACTCAAATCATCCGTGAAGTAAGAACATAACGATATCCACTGTGTGCCTCAACACTCATTGGACTGCACACATCAAAATGTATTACTTCCAACAAGTTGCTTTCTTGTTCCATTTTACTGAAAACGAGGCTTTCAGTCATCTTGCCCATGTGGTATGATTTGCATGTCTCAAGTGATTCAAAATCAAGTGAGTCCAAACGGTCCATTTGCATGGAGTTTCTTCATGCATATACACCAATAGACATGGTTTGCATGTCTCAAACTTTTCAAAAATGAGTGAGTCCAAAGATCCATCAACATGGAGCTTCTTCATGTGTTTTATACCAATATGACTTACATGGCAGCGCCACAAGTAGGTGGTACTATCATTACTATCTTATATCTTTTGGCATGAACATGTGTATCACTACGATCGAGATTCAATAAACCATTCATTTTGGGTGCAAGACCATTGAAGGTATTATTCAAATAAACAGAGTAACCATTATTCTCCTTAAATGAATAACCGTATTGCGATAGGCATAATTCAATCATGTCTATGCTCAACGCAAACACCAAATAACAATTATTTAGGTTTAACACCAATCTCGATGGTAGAGGGAGCGTGCGATGCTTGATCACATCAAGATTGGAAAACACTTCCAACACAAATCGTCAGCTCACCTTTAGCTAGTCTCCGTTTATTCCGTAGCCTTTAATTTTGAGTTACTAACACTTAGCAACCGAACCGGTATCTAATACCCTGGTGCTACTAGGAGTACTAGTAAAGTACACATTAACATAATGTATATCCAATATACTTCTATCGACCTTGCCAGCCTTCTCATCTACCAAGTATCTAGGGTAATTCTGCTCCAGTGGCTGTTCCCCTTATTACAGAAGCACTTAGTCTCGGGTTTGGGTTCAACCTTGGGTTTCTTCACTAGAGCAGCAGCTGTTTTGCCGTTTCATGAAGTATCCCTTCTTGCCCTTGCCCTTCTTGAAACTAGTGGTTCACCAACCATCAACAATTGATGCTCCTTCTTGATTTCTACTTTCGCGGTGTCAAACATCATGAATATGTCAAGGATCATCATATCTATCCCTGATATGTTATAGTTCATCACGAAGCTCTAGCAGCTTGGTGGCAATGACTTTGGAGAAACATCACTATCTTTGGAAGATCAACTCCCACTCGATTCAAGTGATTGTCGCACTCAGACAATCTGAGCACAAGCTCAATGATTGAGCTTTTCTCCCTTAGTTTGCAGGCTAAGAAAATCGTCGGAGGTCTCATACCTCTTGACATGGGCACGAGCCTGAAATCCCAATTTCAGCCCTCGAAACATCTCATATGTTCCGCGACATTTCAAAAACGTCTTTGGTGCCTCAACTCTAAACCGTTTAACTGAACTATCACGTAGTTATCAAAACATGTATGTCCGATGTTCGCAACATCCACATATGACGTTTGGGGTTCAGCACACTGAGTGGTGCATTAAGGACATAAGCTTTCTATTGTCCGCATAATCGCTACTGTCAACTTTCAACTATATTTTCTCTAGGAACATATCTAAACAGTGGAACTAAAGCGCGAGCTTACGACATAATTTGCAAAGATCTTTTGACTATGTTCAGGATAATTAAGTTCATCTTATGAACTCCCACTCAGATAAGCATCCCTCTAGTCATCTAAGTGATTACATGATCCGAGTCAACTAGGCCGTGTCCGATCATCACGTGAGACGGACTAGTCATCATCGGTGAACATCTTCATGTTGATCGTATCTACTATACGATTCATGCTCGACCTTTCGGTATCTTGTGTTCCGAGGCCATGTCTGTACATGCTAGGCTCATCAAGTCAACCTAAGTGTTCCGCGTGTGTAAATCTGGCTTACACCCGTTGTATGTGAACGTAAGAATCTATCACACCCGATCATCACGTGGTGCTTCGAAACGACGAACTTTTGCAACGGTGCACAGTTAGGGGGGACACTTTCTTGAAATTTTAATGAGGGATCATCTTATTTACTACCGTTGTTCTAAGAAAATAAGATGCATAAACATGATAAACATCACATGCAATCAAAAAGTGACATGATATGGCCAATACATTTTGCTCCTTTTGATCTCCATCTTCGGGGCTCCATGATCATCATCGTCACCGGCATGACACCATGATCTCCATCATCGTGTCTCCATGAAGTTGTCTCGCCAACTTATTACTTCTACTACTATGGCTACCGGTTAGCAATAAAGTAAAGTAATTACATGGCGTTGTTCAATGACACGCAGGTCATACAATAAATAAAGACAACTCCTATGGCTCCTACCGGTTGTCATACTCATCGACATGCAAGTCGTGATTCCTATTACAAGAACATGATCAATCTCATACATCACATATCATTCATCACATTCTTTTTGGCCATATCACATCACATAGCATACCCTGCAAAAACAAGTTAGACGTCCTCTAATTGTTGTTTGCATGTTTTACGTGGCTGCTATGGGTTTCTAGCAAGAACGTTTCTTACCTACGCAAAAACCACAACGTGATATGTCAATTGCTATTTACCCTTCATAAGGACCCTTTTCATCGAATCCGATCCGACTAAAGTGGGAGAGACTGGCACCCGCTAGCCACCTTATGCAACAAGTGCATGTCAGTCGGTGGAACCTGTCTCACGTAAGTGTACGTGTAAGGTCGGTCCGGGCCGCTTCATCCCACAATGCCGCCGAATCAAGATTGGACTAGTAACGGTAAGCATATTGAACAAAATCAACGCCCACAACTACTTTGTGTTCTACTCGTGCAAAGAATCTACGCAATAGACCTAGCTCATGATGCCACTGTTGGGGAACGTAGCAGAAATTCAAAATTTTCTACGCAACACCAAGATCAATCTATGGAGTAATCTAGCAACGAGGGAAAGGAGAGTGCATCTACATACCCTTGTAGATCGCTAAGCGGAAGCGTTCAAGTGAACGAGGTTGATGGAGTCGTACTCATCGTGATCCAAATCACCGATGATCCTAGTGCCGAACGGACGGCACCTCCGCGTTCAACACATGTACAGACCGGGGACGTCTCCTCCTTCTTGATCCAGCAAGGGGAGAGGAGAAGTTGAGGGAGAGCTCCGGTAGCACAACGGCGTGGTGGTGGAGCTTGTGGTATTTCTGCAGGGCTTCGCCAAGCTCTACGGAGGAGGAGGAGGTGTTGGAGAGGGAGAGGGCTGCGCCAGGGAAGGGGTGCCTCTCCCATGCGCCTCCCCACTATATATAGGGGTGGAGGGGGCTGCTTTCTTGCCCTCCAAGTCCATTGGGGCGTTGGCAAAGGTGGGGGAAAGAAATCCCATCATTTCCCTTCCCCACCGATTGTTATCCCCCCTTTTTAGGGATCTTGATCTTATCCCTTCGGGATATGATCTTATTCCTTCTAAGGGGGAATCTTGGTGCGCCTTGACCAGGGGTGTGGGGCCTTGCCCCCACTACCCACATTCATGTGGGTCCCCCATGCAGGTGGGCCCCACTCCGGAACCTTCTAGAACCTTCCCGGTACAATACCGAAAAATCCCGAACATTTTCCGGTGGCCAAAATAGGACTTCCCATATATAAATCTTTACCTCCGGACCATTCCGGAACTCCTCGTGACGTCCGGGATCTCATCTGGGACTCCGAACAACATTCGGTAACCACATACTATTTCCCATAACAACTCTAGCGTCACCGAACCTTAAGTGTGTAGACCCTACGGGTTCGGGAACCATGTAGACATGACCGAGACGTTCTTCGGTCAATAACCAACAGCGGGATCTAGATACCCATGTTGGCTCCCACATGTTCCACGATGATCTCATCGGATGAACCATGATGTCAAGGACTCAATCGATCCCATATACAGTTCCCTTTGTCTAACGGTATTGTACTTGCCCGAGATTCGATCATCGGTATACCGATACCTTGTTCAATCTCGTTACCGGCAAGTCTCTTTACTCGTTCCGTAACACATCATCCCGTGATCAACCCCTTGGTCACATTGTGCACATTATGATGATGTCCTACCGAGTGGGCCCAGAGATACCTCTCCATTTACCGGAGTGACAAATCCCAGTCTCGATTCGTGCCAACCCAACAAACACTTTCGGAGATACCTGTAGTGCACCTTTATAGCCACCCAGTTACGTTGTGACGTTTGGTACACCCAAAGCATTCCTACGGTATCCGGGAGTTGCACAATCTCATGGTCTAGGGAAATGATACTTGACATTGGAAAAGCTTTAGAATACGAACTACACGATCTTTGTGCTAGGCTTAGGATTGGGTCTTGTCCATCACATCATTCTCCTAATCATGTGATCCCGTTATCAACGACATCCAATGTCCATGGTCAGGAAACCATAACCATCTATTGATCAATGAGCTAGTTTACTAGAGGCTTACTAGGGACATGGTGTTGTCTATGTATCCACACATGTATCTGAGTTTCCCATCAATACAATTATAGCATGGATAATAAACGATTATCATGAACAAGGAAATATAACAATAACTAATTTATTATTGCCTCTAGGGCATATTTCCAACACAAGACCCCCGGCAAGATCCTTGCCGGGGAAGCCAGCACGCAACAGCAAGACCCTTGCTGGGCCACCCGGCAACACCCTCGCCAAGCGCACCGGCAGGGCCACTGCCAGGCCCGAGCCAGCCAAGTCTTCGCCGCCATTCGCATGCAGCTGCCGACCCAGCCAGCGAGGCAGGCACCTGCGTGGCAACATGCAGCTCTTCGTGGAGGCTCCACCACAGCGCCACCTCAGCTGCCTGCCTGCCTACATGGCACCGCGTGCATCGCTGGCTAGGGCACGTGTTAAAGTAAAGAGGAGCGGCGACGGACGGGACGGGCCTCGCCCCCGTCCCCGATAAAGTGAAGGGACACCTAAGCCTCACATTAAATGCGTCTTGTCCTGTAATACGAGCGATAAGCTCGCAACGCTGTAGGACTTTCCACCTCCTGTGTGCCACTGTGGTAGCCCCTTTCGCCTATAAAAGGAGGCCCATGGCACACGAAGAAAGGATTCGGCTCTTTCGAACCTCGAAACACCTAGAGCTAGTTCGAGAGCTCAAGAACACTAAATACATCCACCAAAGCAGGATCGTAGGGTTTTACACATCTTTGCGGCCCGAACCTGGGTAAATCCCCCATGTGTTGTCTGCTAGTCCCGCTCTTCTCATGATTCCCGCGCCCTGCAACCATAGAAGGGATTCGAATGATCCCATAGGTTTCGTTTCCCACCGACATCTTTGGCGTGCCAGGTAGGGGAGGACAATCATGAGGATCTGGTCTAGCAGTTGACCTAGCTGTTCTTCATCGCCACGGCTCCGGCCAAGAAGCCGGCGCTGCCGTATGCACGAGGGACGCCGAGGCAGCGATGAGAGAGCTAAGTCATGCTGAATTTTAAGTTTTTCCCCTTAAATATAAGGTTATTATCCTCGATGGCTTGGTCTATGTATGGGAAGCCTGTACCCAGAGGGGCCCTCCTACGATCGGGAACGCCCTTGTTCTGTTTCGAGTCCGCTCAACAGTTCAAGCGGCCGCATCGAGAGCGGCAGGGTAGCCTTCTGCCATCGGCAACGCTCTCGGTTCTGACTCGAGTCAAGATCGACAAATCGAGCGGCCGCGCCACGGGCGTTAAGGTGTTTTGCCCAGCAACAAGCACACCCGGCAAGCTAATGAAGATCCATCCTCAAAACGCCGCCCTGGGTTTACGTGTCGGCAAGCTTACCCAGTTAACGTAGGGTGGACGTACAAAGGAAAGTCGAACAGGAAAATAACATGCATAGTTTCAGGAGCATCGCAGAGTTATATTACACAAATTGCCGCCGCGGTTCTAACTAAGGATAGCATTGTCTTGGTCATGAACCTGCAGCGGCGACGGAGAACGGGATGCCTAGTCCTGGCGCTGGCCCTCCACCCTCTTGATTTTGTCGATGTGGCTGAGGATGGGCTGGATATGCTCATTGAGCGCCGCGATGTCGGCATCCTCCGGCAAGCTCTTTAGCACAGCTCCGAAGTCGAGGTCTGGGTGCCATTGCGCTATCTTGGTGAGCACCCTGGTCATGGTCCCTCGGCAGAGTATCCGAGATTCCTCGGCCAGGGAGGCCGCCCGGTTGGAGTGAAGCTGCTTCAGGGCGCCGACGACCTTCTCAAAGTATATGGTCAAGTTGGCGTTGGGGCTCAGGCTCGCTTCTGGGGCAATACCCCATCTTCGGCATCCCCATAATGGCCAGCTGATCGGCAGCCAAGTTTGCAACGGTGGCAAGGCGCCCGAGCTAGCATTTCTCGCCCATCTTGTGGTCATTGAGGTTGGCGGTCTCGTTCTTCAGCAGTTGCTTCTCCGTCTCCAACTCCTTGGCCAGGATCCCCTCCCGGGTTCTGGCCCCCAACAGCATCTCCGCGAGCTCTCCCAGCTTTAGCTTGAGGTCTTTGATAGAGGTGTTGGCTTCGAAGAGCTCTCCGGAATTGCTGATGACCTCGCCCTGCGCCACCGTCAGGGCGCCGTTGAGTGTATGCTTCTCCTGGGCCAGCTTCAGAGCTTGCTCCTTCAGCTCCTTCACCTTGCCGGCGTGGGCCTGAGCCAGGGCGTTGAGTGCCTCCTGATGCCTCCGCTCTAGCTCTTGGGTCTGCTGCAGGACGAGCTTGTCCACCTCTTCGTCCTTGCCGCAAAGCATGGCGGCAAGCTTCTCCTCGCGCTCGGCAAGGTCCTCCTCCTAGGTCTTCAGTGCGGCCTCATGCTGGGACCGGACGGCTTCCGCTTCGTCAGCCAACTTCTTTGCTATCTCCTGGGCCTTCTCGATGTCGGCCAGCTTCAGGGCAAGCTCCACCTCACGGTTGGCCAGCTCACCCTGGGCAGCCTTCAGTTTGTCCTGGGCCTAGCGGAACCAGTCCTGCGCCTCGGCAATGCGCCCCCCAAAGTCCTCCTACATCTTCTCCACCACCGCCGTCCTGGACTTGGCCTTGTCTAGGCGAGCACAGTAGAGCGCCTGGAGCTTCCAGAAGCTGTCATCCATGGCCTGGAGCAGCTGCTCCTCCTGGGAGCTGGCGCCACCAATGCCCGGCTCGTCAACAACCTCGAGCCCAGCGGTGGCAAGCCTCTCCTCGTCGAACACCTCTCCCTCAAAGGGAGCCCTGGTGCTCGACGCGCCAAGGAGATGGACGAAGAGGTCGTCACTGACCCTCAGGTACCTGCCGAAGCCCGAGGCAGCGGAGGAGGAGGGCGGTTCGTCAAACGCCTGCTCCTCGGCAATGGCCTTGCCGGCTCCCTCGGCAGGCCCCTTGTCGGGCTCTTCGGCGGGCCCCGTGGCGGCATCCTCGGTGGCGCCCCTGGTGCCCTCCTCGGCAGCAATATTCTCCACCTCCGCCGCGGCATCCGCGGCGAAGTCCTTGATGGTGGCGTCGACGTCCTTGATGGTGGCGTCGACGTCCTCTGAGGAGAGGTCTGGACGCCATGAAAGAGATAGGGCGGAGCAAAGATTGAAGGTCAATAAGGGAAAGGGGAAAAGAAGATGCAAGCGGAAGTGGAGAGCGAGTGGCTTACCCGTGCGAGGCCGAGAAGCGGAAGCCCCTTCTCCGCCAAGGTCTGGCGTCGAGGCAAAGCCAACGGCGCCTGTGTTCTCCTCCCCCTCCTCTGTGTGCACGGCCTTGGTGCTTGGTGTCCTTGCCGGGGACGCCCCTTGGGGCGGTGTAGTCGACAGAGGCGGCACGATCGGAGAAGCCCCCTGTAGCTCCCCTTGGTGCTGCTCCTCTCCTACATCCACGGCATGGTTAACACTGAAGCATCGCGCACGATGCACGTTGATCGAGGGTGGGTGGTGGACTCACGCTGGGGGCTGGGCTGGGGGCTGCTGTCCGGGCTGCTCGACACCACCAGTGGCATACTGGAGGAGCCTACCGGGGGCTGGCCACTCGCCGAAATCCTGGCCCTCTTTATCCTCTGGGCCAGCATCTCCACATCCCTGCAAGATGAAGACAAATGAGCAACGCCATCGAGGGGGAGTGTAAGGAATGAGGGAGGAAAGCAGAGGCTTACTCTTCGTTCTCTTCCTCCTCCTCCTCCCTTGCTTTCCTCTTCCGCTCCAGGATGAGAGGCCCGAGCTCTCTCTCCGGGTTGAGAGGCCCGAAGTCAAACAAGTCAAACCCAACCCCCGCACCGGTGTTTGCCGGCAAGGGGGAGGCGATGGCGTCCGGGCACGCTTGGACGACGAAGAAGCAGATGTCTTCTTCTTCAATGCCACGGCTTTCACCATTTTCTTCATCGCCACCGCCCTCGTCTGGAGCACGGGAGCTTCCTGAGCTTGCCGCAACTGCACGGCCCAGTCAAAGCGGACCGGCTCGCCGAAGGTGGCCCGCTGCAGGACCCGCCTTTTTCCGGTGATCGGGGAATCAGCGGTCGTGGCCCTCCCCTCCTCGCCCTCCTCCTACAACGACCCATTGGCGGTGTCTTCGACGAGGGGAGCCCCGGTGTCGGCGCCGCTGGCCTCCCCAGCGGCTGCTGCCCACCGAGTGAGCTCCCCCTCCTCCGCCTCCGCCATGGCCTTGTCCACCATGCCGCCAGTGCTGCCGGCCTCCTTGACGAGCTTTGCCTCCTCCTCGGCAAGCCTCGCCTCCTCCACCCTGGCGGCGATATAGTCCAGCTCCGCTGGGGAGGTGTCCTGGATGAGCCACGGCTCGTCGGTGATGTATATCTCGTGCAGAGTGTTGAAGAACTCGTGCACCACAAGCTCGTCCGGCTCGACCCAGTTCGGGTCGAGGCCATGCGCGTTGAAGAGCGGCATCATGGCGATGATCTCGTTCCGGCGAGAGTTGTTGCTCAACAGAACCACTCCCGCCGGCAGCTTAAAAACGGGCACCTTGTCGACCTTGCCGGCCTTCGCGGCAGCCCTGGCGAGCTTGCCGGACCACTCGACCTCGCCCTCGTCGTCGACCTCGAGCTGGAAGATTCGCTGGCAAAGATGGGCATGCCGCAGCACCATCAGGTTGTTGTCGAGGCCGGGACAGAGCCTCATGATGTCAGCGGCGTTCACGAAGAGCCAGGTCGGCCTCCCCTTGTCATGCAAAGGGGCGATCTGGCGGCGGATAAAATCCGCCCCGATCATCTCGAGGGTGAGCCCGGCCTGGGTGAGCCAAAGAATCCTGGTGGTGGCGATCGTGAGCTTCGCGTCGTCGGCATCGACGTCACCCCAATCACCACCACGGACCGGTGGCTTCTGGCGAACCTCGCAGAACGCTGGCGGGTCCTTCTCCTCAATCCAGCACCACCGGCCCCTCCATTCTTCCCCCCTCTCCTTCATGGCGCCATCTGGGTACGCCCCCTTGGACCTCGGGATCCAGGCGACGCAGCCAGCAATGGCGCCCCCTTTTTGGATTCGAGGGGATAAATAATGACGGAAGAGCACCGTGCTGGGGTGCACCCCAACGAAGCCCGCGCAGATGGGTGAAGAGGGCCATGCACGCCACGCCATTCGGGATAAAATCCAAGAGGCAGAAACCATAGGTGTGCATGATGTCCTTGAAGAAATCGGAGAAGGGGGCACAGAGCCCGCAAGAGAAATAGTCGACGAAGAAGGGGTACCGATGCGGGGAGGGCCCGGCGCTAGCAGGGACAACAGTCGTGTCCGGATGCCCCGTCTTCTCTCCCCCCGTCTTCACGCCCCACAAAGCCTTGAACATCTCCCGAAGCTTGGGCACGCCAACCGTCGAGGGGAAGTAGGCGGACTGCGCCCGCCGCGCCACCAGCTCGCTCTCCGGCTGCTCCGACACGTCGGCATCCTTCGCCGCTCCCTTGCCCTTGGTGGACTTAGGCGCCATGGCGGCTGCGAGAAGCGAAAAAGCAGGGGATGGCGGAAGCACGGCGGCGATGGGCAAAAGCAGAGAGGCTCGAGAAGAAGGGGACGGCAGTTCTGAGATTGGAGGAAGGCGCAGGGAAGGGATAAAGTGAGCAGCGTGCCCGCGGTTATTCCTTTTTATGGGGAAGGCGCAGGCCACCTCCTTTCCCATTAACTGCGATATGACGCATGCGTGCGGACACTGTCCCACGCATGCCTCCCACGTCATGTGCGCGCACGACCCCCACGTCGCGCGTTCAACGCGCGTCGTGGGGAAGCGCAGCAGATGGAACAGTGGCCGCGGTAAAAATCCGCCCCAACTACTCGCGCACCGTTCTTGTCCAGGACCAACAACGTGCTGCGCTAATGTATGGCCCAGGCCCGGGGGCTCCTGTCGGTGTACAAAAGTAGGGGCCCTGCTTTTGACCCCTTTAATTGTGCACGGGCAGTCAGAGCCTCCTGCCACGGCCACACATAATAGGGCAGGAGGGGAAGCCGAATAGAAGCCGAAGCCACAAGGAAAACAGAGCAACAACAAGAACCAAGGCCACGAAGATCAAATGGACGGAGCAGGTTTCCCCGGCAAGGACTCTTGCCGGGGGAGCCTCAGCGGCCCCGGCAAGACCATTGTCGGGCGAGCCCGCCCCTACCAGCTGAGCGAGCCACCTTCGAGCCCACCAACGCTAGACAAATGCATTGGGACAGGGCTCGGGAGGCACCTCCGTGGTGGCATGCAGATCTTTGTGAAGACATTGAATGCTCAAGATTAAATGAGGATAGGAAGGCGACTATCCTCACCGAAGAAACCCACAAGACCCCCAGCAACATCCTTGTCGGGGAAGCCAGCGCGCCATAGCAAGACCCTTGCCGGGCCACCCGGCTAGACCCTCGCCAAGCGCACCGGCAGGGCCACTTCTAGGCTCGAGCCAGCCAAGTCTTCGCCGCCGTTCGCATGCAGCTACCGACCCAGCCAGCTGGGCAGGCACCTGCATGGCAACATGCAGCTCTTCGTGGATGCTCCACCATCGTGCCACCTCAGCTGCCTGCCTGCCTACATGGCACCGCATGCATCGCTGGCC
The DNA here is from genome assembly GCA_963921465.1 of Triticum timopheevii. Taxonomy (NCBI): domain Eukaryota; kingdom Viridiplantae; phylum Streptophyta; class Magnoliopsida; order Poales; family Poaceae; genus Triticum; species Triticum timopheevii. Next base: position 306,368,463 of record OY997272.1, read on the forward strand.
AGGGCGCGTGTCGAAGCGAAGAGGAGCGGCGACGGACGGGACGGACCTCACCCTCGTCCCCGATAAAGCGAAGGGACACCTAAGCCTCGCATTAAATGCATCTTGTCCTGTAATACGAGCGATAAGCTCGCTACGCTGTAGCACTTTCCACCTCCTGTGTGCCACTGTGGCAGCCCCTTTCGCCTATAAAAGGAGGCCCATGGCACACGGCGAAAGGATTCGGCTCTTTCGAACCTCGAAACACCTAGAGCTAGTTCGAGAGCTCAAGAACACTAATTACATCCACCAAAGCAGGATCGTAGGGCTTTACGCATCTTTACGGCCCGAAACTAGGTAAATCTGCCTTGTGTTGTCTGCTAGTCCCGCTCTTCTCATGATCCCCGCACCCTGCAACCATAGAAGGGATTCCAATGATCCCATAGGTGTCATTTCCCACCGACACTCGTGGCCGCCTTGTTCACTTCTTGACGTCCACTCCAAGTCTCCTGGATTGTGTTTGTTCCCAAAAGATCGCTCCCGAAGGTTTCATTCCGTTTGGACTCCGTTAGATATTCCTTTTCTTCGGAACACTGAAATAGGCAAAAAAAGCAGCAATTCAGGCTGGGCCTCCGGTTAGTAGGTTAGTTACAAAAATGATATAAAAGTGTAGAGTAAAGCCCATAGACATCCAAAACGGATAATATAATAGCATGGAATAATCAAAAATTATAGATATGTTGGAGACGTATCAAGCATCCCCAAGCTTAATTCCTGCTCGTCCTCGAGTAGGTAAATGATAAAAACAGAATTTTTGATGTGGAATGCTACCTAGCATAATTCTCAATGTTATTTTCTTTATTGTGGTATGATTGTTCAGATCCAAGTGATTCAAGATAAAAGCTTATAAAACACAAAAATAGTAATACTTCAAGCATACTAACAAGTAATCATGTCTTATCAAAATAGCATAGCCAAAGAAAGCTCATCCCTACAAAATAATATAGTTAGGCCATGCTTCATTCTCATCACACAAAATACTCCCATCATGCACAACCCTGGTTTCAGCCAAGCAATTGGTTCATACTTTTTAACGCGCTTCAGCTTTTTGAACTCTTACGCAATACATGAGCGCGAGCCATGGACATAGCACTATAGGTGGAATAGGGTGGTGGTTGTGAAGAAAAAAAGGGAGATGATAGTCTCACATCAACTAGGCATATCAACAGGCTAAGGAGATGCCCATTAATAAATATCAACGTGAGCGAGTAGGGATTGGCATGCAACGGATGCACTAGAGCTATAAATATATGAAAGACCAACAAAAGAAACTAAGTGGGTGTGCATCCAACTTGCTTGTTCACGAAGACCTAGGGCATTTCGAGGAAGCCCATCATTGGAATATACAAGCCAAGTTCTTTAATGAAAAATTCCCACTAGTATATGAAAGTGACAACATAGGAGACTCTATATCATGAAGATCATGGTGCTACTTTGAAGCACAAGTGTGGAAAAGAGATAGTAGCATTGTCCCTTCTCTCTTTTCTCTCATTTATTTTTTCTTCTTCTTTTTTTCTTTCTTTTTTTCCTTTTTTTATTTGGTGGGCTTCTTTGGCCTCTTTTTTTTATATGGGCTTCTTTGGCCCCTTTTATTTTTACAAAGTCCGAAGTGTCATCCCGACTTGTGGGGTCATAGTCTTCATCATCCTTTCCTCACTTGGGACAATGCTCTAATAACGAATATCATCACACTTTTATTGATTTACAACTCAAGAATTATAACTCAATACTTAGTAAAATATGACTCTATGTGAATGCCTCCGGTGGTGTACTGGGATATGCAATGAACGAAGAGTGAGATGTATGAAAAATTATGATGGTGGACTTGCCACAAATACGATGTCAACTACATGATCATGCAAAGAGCAATATGACAATGATGGGGCGTGTCATAATAAATGGAACAGTGGAAAGTTGCATGACAATATATCTCGGAATGGCTATGGAAATGCCATAATAGGTAGGTATGGTGGCTGTTTTGAGGAAGGTAAATAATGGGTGCATGATACCGGCAAAAGTTGCGTGGCATGATAAAGGCTAGCAATGGTGGAAGGGTGAGAGTGCGTATAATCCATGGACTCACATTAGTCATAAAGAACTCATATACTTATTGCAAAAGTCTACTTGACCTCGAAGCAAAGTACTACTACACATGCTCCTAGGGGAAGGGTTGGTAGGAGTTAACCATCGCGTGATCCCGACCTCCACACATAAGGAAGACAATTAAAAGAGCACCCCATGCAACAAATTTGTCGCACAACTTTTACCATACGTGCATGCTACGGGACTTGCCAACTTCAATACAAGTATTTCTCAATTTCATAATTACCCAACTAGCATGAATCTAACATTACCACCTTTATATCTCAAAACAATTATCAAGCATCAAATTGATCATAGTGTTTAATGCACTTCCTATGATAGTTTTTATTATACCCAACTTGGATGTTCATCATCCTAGGACCAAATTTATAACGATAGCAAATACCAAGCTGTTCTAAAAGACTCTCAAAATAATATAAGTGAAGCATGAGAGATCAAAAATTTCCACAAAATCAAGCCACCGCCGTGCTCTAAAAAGTATAAGTGAAGCACATAGAGCAAAACTATCTAGCTCAAAAGATATAAGTGAAGCACATAGAGTATTCTAATAAATTCCAAATCATGTGTGTCTCTCTCAAAAGGTGTGTACAGCAAGGATGATTGTGGTAAACTAAAAAGCAAAGACTCATATCATACAAGACGCTCCAAGCAAAATACATATCATGTGGCGAATAAAAATATAGCTCCAAATAAAGTTACCAATAGACGAAGACAAAAGAGGGGATGCCTTCTGGGGCATCCCCAAGCTTAGGCTTTTGGTTATCCTTGAATATCTAGGGGTGCCATGGGCATCCTCAAGCTTAGGCTCTTTCCACTCCTTATTCCATAGTCCATCAAATCTTTACCCAAAACATGGAAACTTCACAACACAAAACTCAACAGGGAATCTCATAAGCTCCGTTAGTGCAAGAAAGAAAAACCACCACATAAGGTACTGTAATGAACTCATTCTTTATTTATATTGGTGTTAAACCTACTGTATTTCAACTTCTCTATGGTTCATACCCCCTGATACTAGCCATAGATGCATCAAAATAAGCAAACAACGCACGAAAAACAGAATTTGTCAAAAACAGAACAGTGTGTAGCAATCTGTAACTTTCGAATACTTCTTGAACTCTAAAACTCCTACCAAAATAGGAAGTCCTGGGAACTTTGTCTATGGATCTACTGAAAAAAATAATCAACGCAAAAGCACGTTTATGTGATTTATTAAAATTATCCTTGTGTGCGCAAAAGTTTCTGTTTTTCAGCAGAATCAAATTAACTATCACCGTAGGTTATCCTATAGGTTCTACTTGGCACAAACACTAATTAAAACATAAAACCACATCTAAACAGAAGCTAGATGAAAATTTTATTACTAAACAGAAGCAAAAAGCAAGGAACAAAAATAAAATTGGGTTGCCTCCCAACAAGCGCTATCGTTTAACGCCCCTAGCTAGGCATAAAAGCGAGAATAGATCTACGTATTGCCATAATAATAAGATAGATCACGAAAACTCATCTCATATTCTCTACGTTCAGCAGCAAGTTTTCTTTGAGGCAAGAAAAAGTAATCAAAAGGGCTAAATTTAATGGGACAAAAGTCCCCAAGATCAATCTCAGGAGGTACGGGTTCGTCCTTTGGCCCTTCATATTGCACAACCAATTCATCATTATAAGCATTCTTTTGACATAACTTCATGAGTCTATACTCAAGAGAATATCCTAGCTCATTATTTCGAATAGCAAAATCATTATTAATTTCAGAAATTCTATCAACTAGAACAGTGGTAGGAACCTTTTTTCTAAGGTTTTCATTAAAAGCAACATAGTCCAAAGATTGGAAACAAATTATTTCCTCTTGATCGAAGAGGATTGCCTCTATGGGAGGACTGCCAGCGTCCACCGTATAGTCCGCAAAAATTTCTTTGGCTTCTTTTATTATAAATCTAAACTCATGTGCCAAAAAGATAGTAGTTGCACGCTTGACAGAAGAATGCTCAATATTAGAAAATTCTAGGAAAATCCTTTGTATGCAAGGATGCATGTGCATAAACTGTCTTTCAAGTTCAACTATAAGCATGGCGATAGCATCCGCAAGACTACTATTTCTATGAAGAATAGAACTACCCATAGAGGGTAAAGCACCAGAACAAGTAAAGAAATCTTGAATAACCCCTTTTCCAATAATATTACCACTACCGATTCGAAACTTTTTAGTATGTAAGATAGGGGGTTCTTCAGCAGGAGCATCAGAATTTTCCATGTTATCATTATTGTCCATATCGATGATAATCTCCCCAATTTCAGACATAACGGCAGAAAATGCAAGGAGAAAGAGAAAGAGGGAGGCGAATGGAAAAGAGAGGGCGAATAAAACGGCAAGGCTGAAGTGGGGGAGAGGAAAACGAGAGGCAAATGGTAAATAATGTAATGCGAGGGAGATGAGTTTGTGATGGGTACTTGGTATGTCTTCACTTGAGCGAAGGCCTCCCCGGTAACGGCGCCAGAAATCCTTCTTGCTACCTCTTGAGCACTGCGTTGGTTTTCCCTTGAAGAGAAAAGGGTGATGCAGCAAAGTAGCGTAAGTATTTCCCTCGGTTTTTGAGAACCAAGGTATCAATCCAGTAGGAGGCTCCTCAAAACTCCCACGCACCTACACAAACAAACAAGAACCTCGCAACCAACGCGATAAAGGGGTTGCCAATCCCTTCACGGTAACTTGCGAAAGTGAGATCTGATAGAGATAATAAGATAAGATAAATATTTTTGGTATTTTTATGATATAGATTGAAAGTAAAAGATGCAAATAAAAGTAAATGGGAAACTTGTATGATAAAAGATAGACCCGGGAGCCATACGTTTCACTAGTGGCTTCTCTCAAGATAGCATAAATATTACGGTGGGTGAACAAATTACTGTCGAGCAATTGATAGAAAAGTACATTAGTTATGAGATTATCTAGGCATGATCATGTATATAGGCATCACGTCTGCAACAAGTAGATCGAAACGATTTTGCATCTACTACTATTACTCCACACATCGACCGACTCCTACCTGCATCTAGAGTATTAAGTTCATGAAGAACAGAGTAACATAATAAGAAAGATGACATGATGTAGAGGGATAAACTCATGCAATATGATATAAACCCCATCTTTTTATCCTCGACGGCAACAATACAATATGTGCCTTGCTGCCCCTGCTGTCACTGGGAAAGGACACCACAAGTTTGAGCCCAAAGCTAAGCACTTTTCCCATTGCAAGAAAGATCAATCTAGTAGGCCAAACTAAACTGATAATTCAAAGAGACTTGCAAAGATAACCAATCACACATAAAAGAATTCAGAGAAGTTTGAATTATTTCTCATAGATAAACTTGATCATAAACCCACAATTCATCGGATCTCGACAAACACATAGCAAAAAGAGTTACATCGAATAGATCTCCAAGAAGATCGAGGAGAACCTTGCATTGAGATTCAAAGAGAGAGAAGAAGCCATCTAGCTAATAACTATGGACCCGGAGGTCGGTGGTAAACAACTCACACCTCATCGGAGAGGCCTTGGAGATGATGTAGAGGCCCTCCATGGTCGATTCCCCCTCCAGCGGAGCGCCGGCGAAGGCTCCAAGATGGGATCTCGTGGATACTGAAGGTTGCGGCGGTGGAAATAGGTTTTCGTGGTGCTCCTAGATGTTTTTGGGGTACGTGGATATATATAGGTGAAGGAGGTAGGTCAGGAGAGCCACGAGGGGCCCACAAGGGTGGGGGGCACGCCGGGCACCCTCGTGGCCGCCTCGTTTACTTTTTGATGTCCACTCCAAGTCTCCTGGACTGCGTTTGTTCCAAAAAGATCGCTCCCGAAGGTTTCATTCCGTTTGGACTCTGTTTGATATTCCTTTTCTTCGAAACACTGAAATATGCAAAAAAATAGCAATTTGGGTTCGGTCTCCGGTTAGTAGGTTAGTCCCAAAAATGATATAAAAGTGTAGAGTAAAGCCCATAAACATCCAAAACAGGTAATATAATAGCATGGAACAATCAAAAATTATAGATACGTTGGGGACGTATCACAGCTGCCCTCTCGGCGGAAGCGGGCGCGCTCAATGCGGATGCGGCGGCACTCTTGTCGTAGGCGGCCACGCTCTCGGTGCAGGCGTCGGCGCTCGGGGGGATGCGGCCATCGTACGGGCCTTCACGAAGCGTTTCCACGGCGTCAACTTTGCAAGAAGGGGCTGTGGGAATGGGGATCGGAATTTGTGGATTCAGGGGCTGCCGGCACTAGAGCAGACGAGCCGGCGAAGCTTAAGGAGGAAGACTTAAATAGGCCCAGATTTTTTCATCGCAAACGATTCCTGCAAAACAACTGTGTGTGATGTTGTAGATATTTTTTATTAGCTGTCAAAGATGAATTTTGAGTAAAGTGGCAACGGATGGTGTTTTAAATGTACGAGAAAATTTGTAGTACTAATACAACTGTCATGTCAAATTTTGTAAAATTTCAGGGGTCATTTGACCTTTTAAGACATTTAAGTGGTTTTCTAGCCATTTAATGGACGTAATTTAAAATTTGAACTACATGTACATGCAGCAGCTAACCAAAACGGTTTGGAAAGTCATATTTTGTGTGCTTATGTGTGATTTAATTCCACGTGCAGTAAATTGGAAGGAATTTTCAAACATATTGGTCTAACGGCTATGACACAATTAAGCATGGAGTGCCATTGCATTTAAATTCCAAAAAAATAGGGCCATTTGCATTTCTGCCCCTATCTCGAACCACCTACTCAGATTTGCCCCTAATTTCAAAGCATGCTCAAATTTTCCCCTCTGCCATTAAGTCACTACTCAGAAATGCCCTTTCGTCCAGTCAAAGGCCTTTGACTGTCAGAGGCCCATGTGTAATATAGTAGACAAAAAGTGCAACAGTATTGGACAGAAAGTGCTACAGTATTGTATGGAAGGGCATTTCTGAGTAGTGACTTAACGGCGGAGGGGCAAATTTGAGCATGCTTCAAAATTAGGGGCAAATCTGAGTAGTGGATTCGAGTTAGGGGCATAGATGTAAATGTCCCAAAAAAATAAAAACATGTAACCTTGCTTGAGGTAATGTCATACCACCAACATGATGTGGTACAAAAATTTGCCTGTTTGACAAAAGTTTGGACACACACCCCTCACAAACCGGAGTAACTCACTAGAAGGCTCGTGGTTCTGAGAGGGGACAATGCATGTTTGCTGACGAACGGCACATAGCTTCCTCTTACGGCCTTCAAAATTTTTCTACGTGTAATGTGCACTGATACTAACTGTCATGTGAAAATTTGGAAAATTTCAGGGGTCATTTGACATTTTAAAGAGATTTAAGTGATTTCCTAGCCATTTAATGACCGTACGTAATTAATATTTGAACTAGATGTACATGCAATGGTTAACCATAACAGTTTGAAAAATCATATTTGTGTACTTGTGTGTGAGTTAATTCCATGTGCAATAAATTAGAAGGAAGTTTCAAACATACTGGTCTCACGGCATGGACACATGCATGGAGTGCCATAGCATTGTTATTCCAAAAAATGAAAAAATGATCAAAAAAAACTTGAAACCTTGCCTAATGTAATGTCATGCCACCAAGATGATGTGATACGAAAATTGGCTTGCTTGACGAAAGTTTGGACACACACCCCTCACAAACCGGAGCAACTCACTAGAAGGCCCGTGGTTCTGAGAGGGAACAATGCATGATTGATGACGAACGGTAGATAGCTTCCTCTTACGGCCTTCGAAAAATTTCTATGTGTAATGTACATTGATACTAACTGTCATGTGAAATTTGGAAAATTTCAGTGGTCATTTGATCTTTTGAAGACATCTAAGTGATTTCCAAGCCATTTAATGACCGTAATTCAAATTTGAACTAGATGTACATGCAATGACTCACCATAACGGTTTGAAAAATCATATTTGTGTACTTGTGTGCGAGTTAATTCCATGTGCAGTAAAGTAGAAGGAATTTTCAAACATATTGGTCTCACGGCATGGACACATGTACATGCATGGAGTGCCATGGCATTTTTATTCCAAAAAATTAAAAAAATGGTCAGAAAACATGAAACCTTGCTTGATGTAATGTGATGCCACCAAGATTATGTGGTACAAAAATTGGCTTGCTTGACGAAAGTTTGGACACACCCCTCGCAAACCGGAGCAACTCACTAGAAGGCTCGTGGTTCCGAGAGGGAACAATGCATGTTCGATGACGAACGGAAGATAGCTTCCTCTTACGGCCTTCAGAAATTTTCTACATGTAATATGCACTAATACTAACTGTCATGTGAAAAATTGGAAAATTTCATGGGTCATTTGACCTTTTGAAGACATTTAAGTGATTTCCTAGCCATTTAATGACCGTAATTCAAATTTGAACTACATCTACATGCAATGGCTAACCATAACGGTTTGAAAAATCATATTTGTGAACTTGTGTGCGAGGTCAAAAATCATCAGACGATGTAAATATCTGGTGTTCAAAATAGAAAATCTAAATTCCGGCAAGACAACCGGCCCCACACGATTAGCACTCTATTTCGCGCCTCGAGTTTTGGAAGGTGGATGGCCGGCTTTATTAATCAGACACGACTCTGCATTGGGAACCGTGAGCTATTATGTTCACACACGGATTTTGCTGCGGGAATCATGTGTAATTCACACTACAGTACTCGTAAATTCCGGCGACCGGCGTGTGTACTATTCTCGACGATATAGATTCTGGCCGCCAATAAATACTACCTTGCTCACGTCGTCCCGCCTGCATTATCATCTAGATCCTTCCCTTGCTCGCCCTCTCTCTCTCTCTCTCTCTCTCTCTCTCTCTCTCTCTATATATATATATATATATATATATATATATATATATATCAAATCTCTTCCATGGCGCCACCGGTCTGCCCACGCGCCAATGAGGAGTAGCCACCCCCGAGGAGGCTCACTCGAAGAGCAGCGACGAGGACACCTACGCGCCGCCGGACGAGGTTGCACTGGACCCCCCAACTTTGGATTGGTTTTGGGGCTAGTAAGATCTTTGTCTTTGGAAGTCGCTACCGCCGGCTGAGAAAGCCAGGCAAGTGGCTTCAGGAAGGAGATGGCGGAGGAGGTTGCCAGGTACCAGGCAGCCTGTGAAGCCCGTGATGCTGCCTGGAAAAAGGAGGCGGCGGGGCTTTGGGAGCGGGCGCATCGTCATGCGGAGGAGGTGTACGAAGACGGGTACTTTGCGAGGAAGGCCAGAGGCGCTAGGCGCCTTGTCGCTGCATGGAGTTGGGCCGATAAGCTCCAGCGTGCCACCGAAGAGGAGCTCAGTGGGCGCCCAATGAAATGGCAAGATCGTTCGCGCGCGTCCGCCTACAAGAGGTAGATCGGCACGTCAAGTGCTGTGAGGCGGAGGAGGCGGAGTAGTGCCTCCGCTCTGGGAAGACGCCGCGCACCAGGGAGATGCTGGCGAGGGGCTGCTAGAATACTTGCCCAGGAGGGATTATTAGTTTTATTATTGTTCGTTTTCAATTTTATGCATTGTACCTAGTAGTTAACTATCTTCACGTATATGTGATGATATTATATATATTCTATGATGAACTAATGAACAATTAATATTATATATATTATGAATTCCATTTTCTATCTGTTTTTGTATACTAATTTGAATCTATCTGTTATCATCCACATATACATAATGGAAAGCGTATAAACACACATTGAAACAGAACAAATAAGAACGGAAAACAGAGTACACACATTGAAACACAGCAATAGTATGATTGTTGTGAATACAGAGCTATCCACGTCGAAATGACTCAACAAAATAAAACGCGTCCATGAGACCATGACCAGTAGCCCTTGCCTACAGTAGCTCTTAGCTCTGCCTGAACTTGTGCAGGCGTTCGTCCAAGCGGTCGACATGCTCGCAGTACATCTAGAGCGCGATCTTGAGCTCCAAGTTGGCTATTTCATCGAAGATCACCACCTCGAGGATGCAACGGCCATGTTCCTCTACTGCGCCCAGGTGGACACCTAGGCCAAGGAGGCGGTCGAGCCTACCAACCAGCGCGTTGGCATTGAGTGGGCCGCGGACAAGGCAAATGGCGTGACCCATGCGAACGGCGCGGCAGGCGTCCGGTGCAAGTACGGCGTGGCCGGCCTCTGGTACAAGTACGGCGCAGAGGGCCTGTGCCTACTCCTAGCAAGGAATGAGGATACTGACGGGATGTGTACCCAGCTACGACACCCTGTCAACAGCAGGCAACCACCGATGGATCCGCTCTTGCTGTGCGGCGTGCCGTGCCTCTCGCTCTGCGGCGCTCCAACGCTCTCGTTGTGCGGCGAGCCGCAGCCTATCGGCATGGACGCGCCCAGCTTGCACCACGGCACGCCATCGATCATGTTGTGCTGCGAGCTGCAGCCTCTCGGGGTTGACATGCCTATCTTGATCCGCGACGCTGAAGCGCCATGCGCCAAAGGTCTGCTCAACCCTGGCGATGACGCACATCACGGCATCGTGCACCGCATTGCCGGGGAGCACCTCAGCCTCGATGGGGTGTGGCGCCTTTTGGTTTTCCTCATCAATGAGGTTGATGGCAGAGGCGGCGCTTTGGTGCGTTGGCATGCTTGGAAAAGGTGGGTGTGCTACAGGCTGCGCTTGTTGCCTCCGTGCGTCACGCCGCACCTAGGATTATGTGCAATATTGCTGGGTGGCGGGAAACAGGTGAGGAAATGGCGGGAAACGGTGGCGTGTTCATAGAACACCATCAATTAATGGAAACTCTCAATATAAAGGAACATCGAGCTAGCACAAGAAGTAGATAATGATGAGATGAACACAGACCTCACTAGGGAACTCGTCAGTGATGAATTCATCAATCCCAAACGGTTGTACACTAGCAAGCGTTTTCCCACAACACACACGGCGTATTCCATCACAAACAGGTCGGATGGATCAACTGTATGCAACGTATACACATTGTCAAAAAGTAATGCGGTAGACCTTCTTTAACATATGTTAAAAAATAAAATAAAAAAACAAGGACCTCGAGGTTAAATTAGCTGAGGCAATGGGTCATTTTGGTCATTTGACCAATATGACCCATCTTATCAGTTAATTTAACATCAACACAACTTCCCATCCAGTCACCCATCCCATGGCTGATCCACCCTGAGCACACTTAACTTGAGAGTTCTCTTAGATGAGCTACTGGTGGAACAGCTAGTCCTTGCTGATATAGGATGCCTCTTCGCATCCTTATGGCATATCCGGATGACCGCCCGTCCCCCAGTGGCCAATACATGTTGTGTAGACAAAGCATATCACATACGTCTTATTAGAAGCAAACGTCTGTGTTATTATCGGTCTTCGCACACATTTCTAATTACAGACCTGTTTGCCACGTATCACACACATCTTGTTATATTGAACCATTTTTGTTATCTTGTCTCAACGCAAACAGTTCATCCGAGTGAACCGCATGCCGTATATCGCACACACCTTGATCTGCCTGACCATTTCTTTTGTGTTGCCTAATCGCAAACAGTTCATCCTAGTGAATCGTATGCTATGTATCGCACATGCCTTCATCTGGCTGCCTGTTTCTTTTGTTCCACCTCATCGCAAACAGTTAGTTGAACTGAACAGTATGCCCTGCATCGCACACGCAACTAAAATCTGAACCCTCTTTGATGCATCCGTCATCGCAAACGCTTTGGAATTTTTTGATGGTTCTCTGACACCACCGTTTGCGATTATTGTATCGCATACAGTTTCTCGAAGGGTCTCTGATCGTAGTGTCGCGTTAGCAGCATTCTGCAGTAGTGTAAGTAACAAGGTCCACAAATTAAAGTTCAACACAAGGTACGAAGAACAACAAGAGAACACAAACCCAAGCAAAACCCATGCAAATCCCGAGACCGAATAGAACTCTCTCCCCCTTTGGCATCAAGACACCAAAAAGGAAACAGAGCGAAGCTAGCGCCCCAGAGCTCAGTAGTCCTCCTCTGACTCCTCTATCACCTCTGGATCCTCCTCCTCATACTCCTCATCATTGTCCTTGTCAGCGTCCTCCATGATATCATCATTAGTAGCAACGGAGGTAGAAGACTGGCGAGGAGCATCATCATCTAACCAAGTGCTCTGCGTGGAGATCCACCGGTCTTCAGGGGTGATGCTCTTCTTAGATCCACTCTGGGTGGGCATGTTGAGGTGCTTCATCATAGCAATCTGACGATGTCGGGCAAGTTTCTCATTGACATGAGCCTCATACATCTTCTTCTGAATGTCAGTATGAAGGCAGAAAGTCTTCTTCACTTTGGCAATGAGCTTCGCCACCCATGAAGGCTTGGCCCCTGGTTCCATCTCAAAGTCCTCAACATCTGAAGTGGCATAGACATCCTCGTTGTTGGGGATATAGCTGTCAGGACCCCGACTCAATACCACGTCGATCTAGCATGTAACACCTCATATCACTTTGCGGCCTCACGCACGGTATCCCCGCGGGTGTCGCCTTACCTTTGCCCGGGACCGTTTGCGCCTTTTGGCACACGTATATGATAGTGTCGCTAGCATCCATATGATAAGGAGCCCGGGCTGACATGGCTAGTCGTAAACCCAAAGTGGCCCAAACTTACAGGGACAGGCATCCATGACCCAGCATCGAACGTGTCGGTCATCAGCGAGTTAATCCAGGCTGTAGCACTCGGCTAACAGGACTCCGGTGAACCGGGCTGTAGCGGGCTAACAGGACTCCTGTATTCATCGCGTGACATTTCCCCGAAGGGACAGACACAGGAACGAAGAAGGACACATGCCGGCCAGCCTAAGTGTTCCAGAGCAGTAGCACGCTACCATGGCTCAGTGGAAGCACTAGGAGACATTTCCCGATAAGAGAGGCTACTAAGGATAAACAACTAGATAGTCAGATCCCACACATAGCAATACACATTACACGTACGCATAACATGCAAGTATGTGCTATACAACATGGCATCACAGCATAACTCAACAACTCATATAGATAAGGCTCAAAGAGCCATCATAGCATTTATTGCAAACAGGGGTCACAAGACCCATCATACAGAGCATACAAGCAACAAGCGGAAGCATTACATGTCTGGGTACAGACATCTACAAATGAAAAAGGCTGAAGAGCCTGACTATCTACAACATCCGATCAAGATCGTAGCTAAGGTCAAGCTACTTGTCGAAGTCCACGAGAACACTAGTAAGACCGAAGTCTCCACTGCAAAAACATAAATAAAGCAACATGAGTACAAAGGTACTCAGCAAGACTTACATCAGATCCTATCATACATGCATTTGTATCAAGAGGGTAATGTGGGGTTTAGTTGCAGCAAGCCAGCTTTGACTCTGTGGCTATCCTGTTCTACGACTTCCAGAACTTCTTTGAGGTGATATGGCGCACACGAGTCCACTAATCACCACACAATACACTACTATGGAATCATCCCCATCTCCCTACGAGAAGGCCATCCATAGCACTCACACTTGTCTTGAGCATTTTAGAGTATTCACTTCAAGTTGTCTATGTACCATGTAAGCATCCAAGAAGTCCATAACCGCGGACCCGGCTATTCGAATAGATCATGTTAACCCTGCAGGGGTGTACTTCTTCACACACGCTCTCGCCACTTACCACCATGTACACGTCGTGTATCTCGGCAACCTTCAAGTGGAAGCCTGGCGAGGGAGTCGGCCATGACCTGACTAACCACACAAGACTCTAGTCCAGGTTTATCGCCTATTCGGGTTCCACCCGCAAGCAGATCCGGCCGGGTGTCGCTTACGGCCCCAAATGATGTGAGCAGGGTTCCCAAGCCCACCATCTGGGTGCCACTTGGTACACCGTGCCACTATGCCTAGTCTGTCCCAAGCCCACCTGGCCGGGTGCCACTTGGTAGACTACTAACACTACCTACAAACACTAGAAACTAGTTGCAACTCCTGGACAGAGACCAAGTTGGTTAATAAGTCGAGAGGGGCACTTAAGCATTCCAATGTGTGGTAGTAGCTAGTCATTGGACAACATACATAGAACTCAGTGCTTAAGGACGGTTCCAGTGAGACAACCCACCATGTACTCCTACATGGCCTCTCACCGCTACCTTTACCAAATCGTGTTCACACACTTAACTCTCAGCACCAGAACAACTCATAACACTCCAATTCATTCCCAATGAATCAGACCTGACACAACTCTAAGCAATAGCAGGCATAGCATGGTAGGAACAAAACATGGGCTCAATCAACTCCTACACATGCTAGTGGGTTTTAACTATTTACTGTGGCAATGACAGGTCATGCAGAGGAATGGGTTCAACTACCGCAGCATAAAGTAGCAGATGAATCGTTGTTATCCTAATGCAATAACTGAGAGCAGGAGCGATAGAGTAGGATTTTATCGGAATGAACAAGGAAGTTTGCTTGCCTGGTAGATCAACAAGGAAGGCACTGCTCCTCAGACAGGTACTTTGGAACGGTCTCCAGAGCAGGACCTATCGAGAAGGAACGGTGTCGGCAATCAAATAAACAATCATATGCAACAATATGATGCATGAACATGGCATGTAGATGTGATGCTGTTTGAGCTAATGCAACTAGAATTCTATTTGGATGAAGTCCATTTGAATCAAGGATTCAAATGCAACTCCAAGTAAGTTCTTTATAAATGCCATTTACATGTTTTCACTTATACAGTAGGTATAAATTGGTTTGTCATGCATGAAACTAGTACAGATGGAAAGATTGCATTTTTCTGATAATTTTTCATATATAAATTATTTCAATCTGAGCTACGGTTGAATTTCTATTATTTTTTGAAGTTTATATCACTTTCTGGAATTTCCTGATTTAATTTAAATCCAGAAAATAAATAATTGCGTCAGCATGACGTCATGCCTGCGTCAGCAGGTCAAAGGCGCCAGCCCAGGTCAAACCTGATGGCTGGGACCCACATGTCAGTGTAACATCTAACTAACAGAGTTAGTTAGTGTTAGGTTAGCACTAACCTAGGTTAGTTAGGGCCTGGGCCCACCTGTCAGTGAGACAACTAATTAACAGAGTTAATTAGCGCTAACTAAACTAGCACCTAAACTAAACAGGGGCATGGCCCATGCGCCAGTGACCCTGGGGGGGTCAAACCCCCGATCAAACAAGTCAAACCCGCCGGCGGTTAGTCGCCGGCGAGATCCGCGGCGTACTTGTGCCTCGGGTTTCCTCTGTGGTGCTCCAAATGACACGCGATTAGGCGTGTTGGAGAGCTAGCTCGATGGCACGTCGGGCGGTGGCCGTGGCTGGGCCTGGGATGGCCGGAGTCGACGGCGGCGAGCTCGGTTGCGGCCGCCGGAGTTCGGTCGTGCACGAGAGCGTGTTTGGAGCTCGAAGACGAGAGAAGCAAAGCGCTAGGGATGCTCTACGAGGCCCTACGAGCTTGTTGGACTCGCCGGGGTGACCAAATGGTCACCGGAGCTGCGTCGACGGCGAGCTCGGGCAGCGGCGAAGGTTCGGCCATGGTGGAGATGACAGCTAGAGGGCGAGCACGACCAGGGAGAGAGGGGAGATGAATCAGGGGCTCACGGCGGACTCGATGGCGTCGACGGCGAGCTCGGGGACGGCCGGACGGCGACGTGCGGGCGGTGGAGATCCACGGCGGCTGGCGATGAAGAAGACGACGGGGACGACGTTGCAGGGCGCTCCAGCTTGTTTGGCTCGTCGGAGAGGACGAGGGAGACGTAGCGGAACTTCTGGGCACGACGGAGGGGCGAGGGGACGGCTATTGCCGCGGCAACGGCGAGCGGCGGCGACGATGGCGCTCGGCCGTCGCGCGAGAGAGCGAGGGATTGGAGGGAAAGGGCACGGGAGAGTGAGAGCGGTCGGGGCGGAGGGTAAGCTTTGTCGCCAACTTCATAAGTCATATCCTTATGATGACAATCATACTGGCTCTTTTGACGAGACTGGGCTGTTTTCAAATTCTCACGAATGATGCGAACTTGCTCTTCTGCCTCCTGGATCATGTCCAGTCCAAAGAATTGTCTTTCACCGGTTTCTGACCAGTTCAAAGGTGTTCGACATCTTCGTCCATAGAGAATCTCAAAAGGAGCTTTCTTGAGACTGGATTGATAGCTATTGTTATAAGCAAACTTGGCAAAAGGAAGACATTTCTCCCAATCCATACCGAATGAGATAACGCAAGCTCTAAGCATGTCTTCGAGAATTTGATTGACCCTTTCCACCTGACCACTCGACTGAGGGTGGAAAGCAGTACTGAAGGAAAGATGGGTTCCCATGGCAGTTTGGAAACTCTCCCAGAAATGAGAAGTGAAAAGACTACCACGGTCTGAATTGATCTCTAGTGGAACACCATGAAGTGACACTATTCGAGAAATATATAAGTCAGCGAGCTGACTAGCAGTGATACTCTCTTGAACAGGTAGGAAGTGCACCACTTTGGAGAGACGATCAATGACTACGAAGATAGCATTATTCCCTTTCTTGGTCCTGGGAAAGCCGTTGATGAAGTCCATACCAACTTTATCCCATTTCCACTCAGGAATAGCTAAAGGCTGAAGGGTGCCAGCAGGTCTTTGATGCTCTGCCTTAACGTGACGACAAACGTCATAGTTAGCGATAAACTGAGCAATTTCTCTCTTCATCCTAGTCCACCAGAACCTCTGGCGTAGGTCCTGATACATCTTAGTACTACCGGGATGAATTGTGAGAGGAGAGTCATGCGCCTCCTTAAGAATCAATTGTCGCAGATGTTGATTCTTGGGAACCACCAAGCGATTCTCAAAGAAAAAAACACCACGATCATCCATAGAGAAACATCCACCAACTCCCTTCTTAATGTTTCTCTTGATGCGGATAACACCCCTATCAAACTTCTGATCAGTAATGATCTAATCCTCGAGGGTAGGTTTCGCCACCAATGTAGAAAGGAATCCGTGAGGAGCAATGTGAAGGTTAAGCTTACAAAATTCCTCATGGAGAAGTGGTTGGCCCTGCTGCAACATGAGATTGTTGCAATAGGATTTACGACTTAGTGCATCAGCCATGACATTAGCCTTGCCTGGGGTGTAGGTAATCCCTAGATCATAATCTGAGATCAACTCCAACCAACATCTTTGCCTAAGGTTCAGATCTGGTTGGGTGAAGATATACTTGAGACTCTGGTGATCGGTGTGGATCTCGCAATGTTTACCAAGAAGGTAATGTCGCCAGGTCTTCAGTGCATAGACTACGGCTGTAAGCTCTAGATCATGTGTAGGATAATTCTCCTCATGTGGATGCAACTGTCGAGATGCATAGGCAATCACATGACGATCCTGCATAAGGATGCAACCTAGTCCCTGTCGTGAGGCGTCGTAGTAGATAACAAAGTCTTTAGTGAAATCCGGTGGCACAAGTATGGGAGCAGAAGTCAGGCGCCTTTTCAGTTCCTGAAAACTGTACTCACACTGTGGGGACCACTCGAACTTTTTATCTTTCTTGAGAAGTTCCGTGAGAGGTTTGGCCACTTTGGAGAAGTTTTCAACAAAGCGGCGACAATAGCTGGCTAGACCAAGGAAACTCCTAACTTGTTTAACGGTTTCAGGTGGAGTCCAATCAAGAA
Organism: Triticum timopheevii; assembly: GCA_963921465.1. NCBI lineage: Eukaryota > Viridiplantae > Streptophyta > Magnoliopsida > Poales > Poaceae > Triticum > Triticum timopheevii. Next base: position 306,386,259 of record OY997272.1, read on the forward strand.
CGGCCTTAACTCTCTCGGGATTGACAGAAATGCCCTTACCAGAGATTACGTGGCCCAGATAGGTCACTTCTGGCAACCAAAATTCACACTTGGAGAACTTGGCATAAAGGCGATGCTCTCTGAGTTTTTCTAATACAAGTCTAAGATGTTCGGCATGCTCTTCCTCGTTCTTCGAGTAAATAAGAATATCATCGAGGTAAACCACGACGAACTTATCTAGGTACTCCATGAAGATCGAGTTCATCAAGCGGGAGAATGTGGCTGGAGCATTGGTTAGACCAAAGGACATGACAGTGTACTCGTACTGGCCATAACGAGTGACAAAGGCTGTCTTGGGGATGTCCCCGTTTCTGATCTTGATTTGGTGGTAGCCTAACCTCAAATCCATCTTGGAGAAGACTGAGGATCCAGCGAGTTGATCATACGGATTGTTGATCCTGGGAAGCGGATATTTGTTCTTTATCGTGACCAAATTAACGGGACGATAATCTACAACCATCTGATCCGTACCATCCTTCTTCTTGACGAAGAGGACGGGGCAAGCCCAAGGAGAAGAACTAGGACGGATGAAACCCTTTTGCAAGGACTCATCAAGTTGTTTCTTAAGCTCGGCTAGTTCTAAGGGTGCCATCTTGTAGGGTCTCCTAGAGATTGGAACAGTTCCTGGGATAAGATCTATGACGAACTCTACATCTCTGTCGGGTGGAATACCTGGTAGTTCCTCTGGAAAGACATCCGGAAAGTCACGGACTACCGGGATATCTTCAAGGTCTGGAAGAGGGCTGGCATTAAGAGAATAGAGCTGACGCCTTGCAACTCTAGTGGAGACAGTGACTATCTTGCCAGATGGGTGTGTAAGCTGAACGGACCTGGTGTAACAATCAATCTTGGCATAATGATATGTCATCCAGTCCATACCCAAGATGATGTTAATATCCGTAGACTTGAGGGCTATAAGTGATGCGAGGAATACAAGTCTGTCTACAAGGATTTCGTTACCATGGCTTACACTAGAAGTTTGCCATTTGGATCCAGGAGTTTGAATGACTAGTGGAGAGGGCATATCACAAAATGACATGTTGTGCAAATTAGCATAGCTTTTAGAAATGAAGGAGTGAGACGCTCCAGTATCGAATAAAACCGATGCGGGATGACAGTTGACAAGGAGTGTACCAAGAACGACATCCGGATCATCATGAGCGTTTCTAGCTGAGATGTGATGCACGCGTCCACGTTCAGTGGGAGCTGACTTGACACTGATCATCTTGCATGGTGGCTTAACACAGCCAACAAACTTCTCGGCCTGGGGTGGAGCATAGCTAGTCTGAGAGCAGTCACGTGCATAGTGTCCTGGCTTCCCGCATGTGAACCAAGTCCCTGAAGTTGGACGTGGACCCGCATTGACAAGCGGTCTACCAGTAGGCCTGGGTGGAGCATACTGCTGAACTGGTTGGGGTGCCACATAAGATGGCCTCGGTACATATCTGGGTGGAAGAGCGGAGTTCGGAACCCAAATCCGGCGCTTTTGAGAACTAGAACCGGAGGAAGATCCCAAATCACGGTTGTGCTTACGAGACTCCTCGTAAGTGAGCTGGGCTGTCTCTGCATTAATGGCCTTGTTCACAAGAGCTTGGAATGTATCACAATGATGCAGGTGGAGATCACGACGCAACTTGGGGTTGAGACCCTTCCGGAACCTAGCCTGCTTCTTGGCGTCCGTGGACACCTCTTCTGAAGCATCGCGAGTGAGGTTCTCAAACTCTCTCCTGTAAACATCAACAACCATCTTACCCTGGGTGAAACTACAGAACTCTTCTCTCTTGCGATCGATGAGGGCTTCAGGAATGTGATGCTCGCGAAAAGCCTTAATGAAATCTCTCCAGGTAGGAATCTGACCAGCTGGAAGCATAGCCTCATAGTTCTGCCACCAAAGACTAGCAGGACCTTCCAGGTGATATGCAGCATAGGTGACCTTGTCATCTTCAGCTACGTTCGTGGAACGCAGCTTATGAGTGATGCTACGGAGCCAGTCATCTGCATCGAGTGGCTCGATGGAATGATGAAAGGTAGGTGGGTGCAAGCGAATGAAGTCATGAATGGTTGCAGACCCTTTGAACTGATGTGCGGTGTTCTCCTCGATACGTGCCAACAAGCGGTTAGACTCACGCTTGTTCCTCTCCATCTCTAACATGAACTCTGTCAATGAAGGTTGGTCGGGAGGATCCTCATCCCTACCATCTCCGTGGTTCTGGCTCCGAGCAACAGAACTTCGCTTAGCTGATGACATCCTGAGAAACGAAACCAAGGACGGAATCAGCATCAACTATAGACTATAGAATGTAGGACAAGGAAATTAGTAACTCTCGAACTCCTAGGGCAATTCCGGCAGCATAACGGCAGTAAAATGCTCAGAATGAGACATCCTGCTAGAATGGGGTAGTAACATACTCAACATCATCACTCTAGGTTCTGAGATAGTACTAAACAGGCTACACTGGAGGTACTCGAAAACTGGAGTATGACTCTGATCAACCAATCCTATGGTACTACGGAGTAGTAACACGTGATCCTGATAGAAGGAAGATAAATCCTAGTTCCTTAACCCCACAGGAAAGATAGGATGACACAGATCAAAAGGCCATGAGGTAAAGGAGTAAAAAGAGCCTTACGTTCCTTCCCACAATCAATTCCCTTACATAACTAAAGAATTTCTAGACTCAACTTCGACCAGTTTGGCTTGGTAATCCTACAGGTAGTCAGGCTCTGATACCAAAACTGTCAGGACCCTGACTCAATACCACATCGATCTAGCATGTAACACCTCATATCACTTTGCGGCCTCACACACGGTATCCCCACGGGTGTCGCCTTACCTTTGCCCGGGACCGTTTGCACCTTTTGGCACACGTATATGATAGTGTCGCTAGCATCCATATGATAAGGAGCCCGGGCTGACATGGCTAGTCGTAAACCCAAAGTGGCCCAAACTTACAGGGACAGGCATCCATGACCCAGCATCGAACGTGTCGGTCATCAGCGAGTGAATCCAGGCTGTAGCACTCGGCTAACAGGACTCCGGTGAACTGGGCTGTAGCGGGCTAACAGGACTCCGGTATTCATCGTGTGACATTTCCCCGAAGGGACAGACACAGGAACAAAGAAGGACACATGCCGGCCAGCCTAAGTGTTCCGGAGCAGTAGCACGCTACCATGGCTCGGTGGAAGCACTAGGAGACATTTCCCGGTAAGAGAGGCTACTAAGGATAAACAACTAGATAGTCAGATCCCACACATAGCAATACACATTACATGTACGCATAACATGCAAGTATGTGCTGTACAACATGGCATCACAGCATAACTCAACAACTCATATAGATAAGGCTCAAAGAGCCATCATAGCATTTATTGCAAACAGGGGTCACAAGACCCATCATACAGAGCATACAAGCAACAAGCGGAAGCATTACATGTCTGGGTACAGACATCTACAAATGAAAAAGGCTGAAGAGCCTGACTATCTACAATATCCGATCAAGATCGTAGCTGAGGTACAAGCTACTTGTCGAAGTCCACGAGAACACTAGTAAGACCGAAGTCTCCGCTGCAAAAACATAAATAAAGCAACATGAGTACAAAGGTACTCAGCAAGACTTACATCAGATCCTATCATACATGCATTTGTATCAAGAGGGTAATGTGGGGTTTAGTTGCAGCAAGCCAGCTTTGACTCTGTGGCTATCCTGTTCTACGACTACTAGAACTTCTTTGAGGTGATATGGCGCACACGAGTCCACTAATCACCACACAATACACTACTATGGAATCATCCCCGTCTCCCTACGAGAAGGCCATCCATAGCACTCACACTTGTCTTGAGCATTTTAGAGTATTCACTTCAAGTTGTCTATGTACCATGTAAGCATCCAAGAAGTCCATAACCGCGGACCCGGCTATTCGAATAGATCATGTTAACCCTGCAGGGGTGTACTTCTTCACACACGCTCTCGCCACTTACCACCATGTACACGTCGTGTATCTCGGCAACCTTCAAGCGGAAGCCTGGCGAGGGAGTCGGCCACGACCTGAATAACCACACAAGACTCTAGTCCAGGTTTATCGCCTATTCGGGTTCCATCCGCAAGGAGATCCGGCTGGGTGTCGCTTACGGCCCCAAATGATGTGAGCAGGGTTCCCAAGCCCACCATCTGGGTGCCACTTGGTACACCGTGCCACTATGCCTAGTCTGTCCCAAGCCCACCTGGCCGGGTGCCACTTGGTAGACTACTAACACTACCTACAAACACTAGAAACTAGTTGCAACTCCTGGACAGAGACCAAGTTGGTTAATAAGTCGAGAGGGGCACTTAAGCATTCCAATGTGTGGTAGTAGCTAGTCATTGGACAACATACATAGAACTCAGTGCTTAAGGACGGTTCCAGTGAGACAACCCACCATGTACTCCTACATGGCCTCTCACCGCTACCTTTACCAAATCGTGTTCACACACTTAACTCTCAGCACCAGAACAACTCATAACACTCCAATTCATTCCCAATGAATCAGACCTGACACAACTCTAAGCAATAGCAGGCATAGCATGGTAGGAACAAAACATGGGCTCAATCAACTCCTACACATGCTAGTGGGTTTTAACTATTTACTGTGGCAATGACAGGTCATGCAGAGGAATGGGTTCAACTACCGCATCATAAAGTAGCAGATGAATCGTTGTTGTCCTAATGCAACAACTGAGAGCAGGAGCGAGAGATTAGGATTTTATCGGAATGAACAAGGAAGTTTGCTTGCCTGGTAGATCAACAAGGAAGGCACTGCTCCTCAGACAGGTACTTTGGAACGGTCTCCGGAGCAGGACCTATCGAGAAGAAACGGTGTCGGCAATCAAATAAACAATCATATGCAACAATATGATGCATGAACATGGCATGTAGATGTGATGCTGTTTGAGCTAATGCAACTAGCATTCTATTTGGATGAAGTCCATTTGAATCAAGGATTCAAATGCAACTCCAAGTAAGCTCTTTATGAATGTCATTTACATGTTTTCACTTATACAGTAGGTATAAGTTTGTTTGTCATGCATGACACTAGTACAGATGGAAAGATTGCATTTTTCTGATAATTTTTCATATATAAATTATTTCAATCTGAGCTACGGTTGAATTTCTATGATTTTTTGAAGTTTATATCATTTTCTGGAATTTCCTGATTTAATTTAAATCCAGAAAATAAATAATTGCGTCAGCATGACGTCATGCCTGCCTCAGCAGGTCAAAGGCGCCAGCCCAGGTCAAACCTGACAGCTGGGACCCACATGTCAGTGTAACATCTAACTAACAGAGTTAGTTAGTGTTAGGTTAGCACTAACCTAGGTTAGTTAGGGCCTGGGCCCACCTGTCAGTGAGACAACTAATTAACAGAGTTAATTAGCGCTAACTAAACTAGCACCTAAACTAAACAGGGGCATGGCCCACGCGTCAGTGACCCTGGGGGTTCAAACCCCAGGTCAAACAAGTCAAACCCGCCGGCGGTTAGTCGCCGGCGAGATCCGCGACGTACTTGTGCCCCGGGTTTCCTCTGTGGTGCTCCAAATGACGCGCGGCTAGGCGCATTGGAGAGCTAGCTCGATGGCGCGTCGGGCGATGGCCGTGGCTGGGCCTGGGATGGCCGGAGTCGACGGCGGTGAGCTCGGTTGCGGCCGCCGGAGTTCGGTCGTGCACGAGAGCGCGTTTGGAGCTCGAAGACGAGAGAAGCAAAGCGCTAGGGATGCTCTACGTGGCCCTACGAGCTTGTTGGACTCGCCGGGGTGACCAAATGGTCACCGGAGCTGCGTCGACGGCGAGCTCGGGCGGCGGCGAAGGTTCGGCCATGGTGGAGACGACAGCTAGAGGGCGAGCGCGACCAGGGGAGAGAGGGGAGATGAATCAGGGGCTCACGGCGGACTCGATGGCGTCGACGGCGAGATTGGGGACGGCCGGACGGTGACGTGCGGGCGGTGGAGATCCATGGCGGCCGGCGATGAAGAAGACGACGGGGACGACGTTGCAGGGCGCTCCAGCTTGTTTGGCTCGTCGGAGAGGACGAGGGAGACGTAGCGGAACTTCTGGGCATGACGGAGGGGCGAGGGGATGGCTATGGCCGCGGCAACGGCGAGCGGCGGCGACGATGGCGCTCGGTCGTTGCGCGAGAGAGCAAGGGAGAGGAGGGAAAGGGCACGGGAGAGTGAGAGCGGTCGGGGCGGCGCGTGGCGTCGTCCAGGGCGTCCAGATGACGAGGGGGAGAAGCAGGAGGTGGCGGGGAACGTGGCCGCGGCTGGCTGCGGTGCGGCCACGCAGCTGCTCCTACTGGCAGGAGCTAGAAGAAGCTCCTGGCAGTTGGGCTGGGCCGGCCTGCTGGGCCGCTAGGCCAGGCCAGGCCGCACAGGGAGGTAAGCGCGGGTAGGTCCAGGTAGGTTTTATTCCCATTTTGTTTCTTTTTCTAATTTCTGACATTTGTTTTGATTTAATAATAATACTAAATCAATTTTATTTCCTTATGCCCATTTTTGTAGGAACTGGTGGCATTATTCCAAAGCTCCTCAAAAAAGGCATAATTTTTGGACATATAATATATATATATATAACATTTATATATCCAATGCAAATAATTATGCATTAATTCCAAATTCCCAAAATAAATACTTATGAGCTCCCAAAAATAATGGTTTGAATTTTATCTCTGTCTAGTATTTTCAGAGGGCAACATGAGCATTTTCTTGGACCTTTTTGGAGCAATTTTTATTTGGGTCATTTCTAAAAATGATTCTGAGGGTTTCACGAATACTCATTTCAAATTTAAATGGAATTTAAACATGATGCACACATGACTAGCTAGCCTTGAGCATACCAGAACTAGGGATGTGACAATAACTACCAGGTATGAACCGCCCAGGAGGGGCCGGGTCATACGGCTAGCGATAACCCTTGAAGGGGGTAGGTCATCAGAAGCTCGCTGAAGGCCCAAGGCCCAGAGGCGACTTAGGGCCCAGAAAGGATGAACCGCCATGAGGATAAACTTGTATTGTAAGGCAGGCGTAGTTTGTCACCAAGCCAGACACGTTGTCTATGAGCCGGCCGGGACTCTGTAAGCCACCGGGCGTTAACCTATGTATATAAAGGGATGACCCGGCGGCGAGTTAGGGTAGGAAAGAAAGAGATCGAGGACTAGGTCAAGCGTATTCGCTCCCTGGTAATCGAAGCCCAAGAAATAACCACCCTACACTGGATTAGGCTGTTACCTCCACTGCGAGGGGCCGAACCAGTATAAACTCTTCGTGTCCCTTGTCCAGTTTAACCCCTTCAAGCTAACTACGTTGCGATGGCTCCACGCCTAAGTCCTTACGCTAGGACATCTGACGTGATAATTCCACGACACTCGGGATGATCAGCTGGAAAGCGGGGCTCGGCATGCTTCTTCTTCTTGAGTTGCTTGACCTCATGCACTGTGAGGTTGTCTGGGGAAGTGAGAAGCTCTCCAGGGCGGCGAACACACCAAACTGATTTCAGAAAGCACATGATGAATGGAGCATAAATGGGGTCCTTTCTGTAGATGACCATATTGTACATCTCCTGCCACATACAATTGGACACATCAAAGTTAGCACCAGACCCCACCTTGGTCTTCATAGCAACAAGCAAGTCAACCAGGTACCCGTAGACCTCATCCTGATTTCCCACCTTGGGCAGAAGCACATAGTGAAACACACGATGCATGATATCATAAACCTTCTGAAGATCCTTGGATTCTCCAATAATGCCTCGTCCCCGAATGTATAGAGGAGCAAGGTTTTCTTTAGGCATAGAATGGGGACGGTCGTGAGGGCGAATCCCACCATTCCCTTCGAGACCGGTATCCTCATATTCAATGGCATTGCAGAAGGCCCTCCAGGGAATCTGAAAGAACTCATCACGGCACATGAATGAGAGAGTGCGAGTGTCATCCTCCCCAAAATGAACAGTGGCATAAAACTGATGGACAAGTTGAACGTCGAAGTCATAGCTGAACATCAAGTCAAACTCTTCACAAAGAGCCAAGGCCTCCCCAAAGTACTCCAAATTGCTCCTCCAGTGATCAAGATTAATAGTCCACTGCTTGGCAAACCAGTTCTTGTTGTGTTCAAACAGCTCATGAAATATCCTTACTAGCATCTCATTCCGGTACTGAACATTGGTCCAGCGGGGTGCAACCGGAACCAAGTAAGGATTCGAAGTCCAGAAGGCTTCCCAATCTTTGGCTTTCCATCTGTGCAGAGGCATGACCACTCATTGCTTGGCAGCGGCCGACTTCTCAGAGCGAGTAGTCTTGGTGGGAATCACAACTTCGTCTTCTTCATTGGACTCAACGGGGCGCTTGGATCGCCGAGCCCTCTTCTTGATCTTGCTACGAGGAGCAGAGTGAGAACTAGAGCCTCCTGCACACACACAAACAGGAAGAACACAAGAAACCCAGCAAAGATGAGAGGATCGCACACACGAGCAGAGGAATATGTTGCTTGCAAAACAGAGAAGATATAACAGTGTTGTGTGGTTCACACATCCCGGTTGTACCGGTTCTACAACCGGTAGTACCGCTTAAGCGGTTGTACAGCCCCTAGAGGCGGTAGAACCGTTGGGAGAGCAGCACTACTAAAAGTAGAAGCACTACCCAAAAGATCTGAATCAAACTAAAAATATTCTAACTTATAAGGCAATGCAAACAACGCAGGAGGCATATAGATCTCTTCCACCCAATAGTTTGAACAATAAACGCGAAATATCAAGAAATGCCTGAGGGAGTCCTGGACTAGGGGGTGTCCGGACAGCCGGACTATCAATGTCCGCCGGACTATCAAGACTACGAAGATACAAGATTGAAGACTCTGCCCCGTGTCCGGACGGGACTTTCCTTGGCGTGGAAGGCAAGCTTGGCAATACGGATATGTAGATCTCCTACCATTGTAACCGACTCTGTGTAACCCTAGCCCTCTCCGGTATCTATATAAACCAGAGGGCTTTAGTCCGTAGGACAACATACAATCATACCATAGGCTAGCTTCTAGGGTTTAGCATCCTTGATCTCGTGGTAGATCTACTCTTGTACTACCCATATCATCAATATAAATCAAGCAGGAGTAGGGTTTTACCTCCGTCGAGAGGGCCCGAACCTGGGTAAAAAACATCGTGTCCCTTGTCTCCTGTTACCATCCGCCTAGACGCACAGTTCGGGACCCCCTACCCGAGATCCGCCGGTTTTGACACCGACATTGGTGCTTTCATTGAGAGTTCCTCTGTGTCGTCACCGATAGAGCGGATGCCTCCCCCCATCTTCAAAGACGATATTTTCGCCGGAGGGGCCTTGGCCGCCGGCCAAACTATCCGGCTTGGTGGTTTTCTCATGACCGCCTGTCCGGCCGTCGCTTCGACAATGACTTCTCAAGTCGTCGAAAGCAATCTTCGCGTCAGCCCTAAAGCTGCCGAACAGTTAGATCCAATGGAGTTCTCGTCTGTTAACGAGCTCTTGGATCGCATCGCCGCCCTGGGAGTCACTACGGACTACAACCAGATTGGGCTTAAAACCGATCTGAGAGAGATTAACTCTCCCCAGGCCACCCACCACGTCGCAGTGGTGGAAGAGCAATACGGCAACTCTTCGTCGGTGTTGAAAACAATTCATGTCCGGATTCCCGAACCCTCCATGCCGGATTCCCGCGGAGGGACGGACTTCGATCGAGCATCGAACTTAAAATCATGCATCGCCCCGGACTCGCTGGATTGTCCCCAGCAAAACACACTTCCGAATTCGGAAACCCCTTGGCCTTTGAGCCTCAAGATGGGCAGGGATCCGGATTTTATTCCACCCACCCGCCCAGACATATGCGATCTATCTCTAATACGGCAAGAGCCTACAGAAACAGTACATCACTACTGGGCCAGATTCCTCCTGGTTATGGACAGGATAAAGGACTACCGAGAGGAAAACGCAATATCAGTCTTCCGCAATAACTGCACGGACAAGGGAATACTAAACGCCATTGATTGTCGCAAAATTACGCGCTTTACCGATCTGGCGTCCATAGTACGAAAGTACTGTGCGATGGAGAGTTTCCGGAAAACTGAAAATCAATTTTGGGATAATCCGGCCCCAAACCCAGTTCGCAGTAAAAGGGCGCCTTACACTCAGGCCCCAGATGCAAAAATGAAAAAACAAAAACCCAGTCAGGGAAACGGAACCGTACTGGAGGGATGGCTCAATGGACCCTGTAAGCTTCATAATACAGAGGTAGCCGTCCCAACACATAGCCTTCGAGCATGTTGGATATTACGGCAGGTGGCCAAAAGTGGCAAGGAGCTTCTAGCTCCGGGAAACCACTCCAACAATACCAGCACGGTATCAACAGTCTTCGAGACTTTCGCATCAAATAATATGCGAAAACGATCAATCCGCGAACTCGCCGAAGTCTACCAAGTAGCAACAGCAAATCCATGGAGCGACACAGCCATTACCTTCAATGGCAGCGACGAGCCCATATTCCGAACAACCAGAGCCCCAGCCGCACTGGTACTTAGTCCCATAGTGGACGGCTTTCGACTGACAAAAGTCCTCATGGACGGCGGCAGCGGACTAAACCTCATTTACGAGGAAACTCTGCGAAAAATGGAAATCGATTGGAGCCGTATTGAGCGAAGCAGCACAACCTTTAGAGGAATAATCCCCAGCCGGGAAGCGCGCTGCACAGGAAAAATCACACTCGATGTGGTGTTCGGCTCTCCGGACAATTACAGATCCGAAGAAGTCACATTCCAGGTGGCCTCGTTCAGCAGTGGATACCACGCCATATTAGGACGAGAGGCATTCACAATTTTTCAAGCAATACCTCATTACGGGTACATGAAGCCTAAAATGCCTGGGCCCAACGGAATAATCACTCTCGCTAGTGATCCGGACATAGCACTCCGCGCCGAAAACAAGACAGCCGCACTAGCCCTCGAGGCACTATCCGAAGCCTTAGCGGCAGAGGAACTCACCGCGCTGCGCTCTACGGTGAATAGGGACGATGTGATACTCGACAAAAGATCCAAGTCCACCTCCTTCAAACCAGCAGACGAGATAATAAAATTCCAGGTCCATCCAACGGACCCAACAAAGACGGCCTCCATTGGGGCACAGTTGAACCCCGAAGTAGACGCCGCACTGCGCGAATTCCTTCGGGAAAATTGGGATATCTTCGCCTGGCATCCTTCAGACATGCCCGGAATCCCCCGCAGGTTGGCTGAACACAGCCTCAACATCCTAAAAGGATTCAAGCCAGTCAAACAGGCTCTTCGACGATTTTCCGAGCCCAAAAGACAGGCAATGGGAGAAGAGCTAGCCAAACTATTGGAAGCCGGATTCATTAGAGATATCAAACATCCGGACTGGCTAGCAAATTTGGTGATGGTACCAAAGAAGGATAAATCCTGGCGCCTCTGTGTCGATTTTAAAGACCTCAATAAAGCTTGCCCAAAGGATCCCTTCCCTCTCCCCCGCATCGATCAAATCATCGATGCCACAGCAGGGCATGATTCGTTGTGCTTCCTGGACGCATACTCTGGATATCATCAAATCAAGATGGCGGAAGCAGACCAAGCCGCAACGGCATTTATCACTCCATATGGACCATTCTGCTTCAACACGATGCCCTTCGGACTCAAAAACGCCGGCGCAACATATCAGCGCATGATTCAAACATGTCTGGCCACCCAGATCGGCAAAACAGTCGAGGCATACGTAGACGACGTAGTCGTCAAAACAGAACACGTCGAAACTTTAGTAGACGATTTGAGGCTCACATTCGACAACCTCAGAGCATATGACATCAAGCTGAATCCGGAAAAATGCGTGTTTGGCATACCAGCCGGAAAGCTGCTGGGCTTCATTGTATCCGGTAGAGGAATTGAAGCAAATCCGGCCAAAATCCGAGCTCTGTCACAGTTGGATATTCCAAAAGACCTCAAACAAATACAAAAAATTAACAGGATGCGTGGCAGCATTAAGCCGCTTTATCTCCCGTTTAGGAGAAAAGGCGTTGCCCCTCTATCGCCTCCTCAGGCGCACCGAACACTTTGAGTGGACGGATGCTGCCACTGCCGGACTCGAAGAAATAAAGGCCACACTGGCAACAAATCCGGTCCTGGCTGCGCCCACTCTGGGCGAACCAATGTTGTTATACATCGCAGCAACACATCAAGTTGTAAGCGCAGTGCTCGTCGTCGAACGAGCGACAGAAGGGCATAAATTCCCTCTTCAAAAACCAGTGTATTATGTATCCACTGTGTTAACCCCCTGCAAATCCCATTACCCGCACTATCAGAAGATAGCATATGCGGTGTTCATGGCGTCTCGAAAGCTCCGGCACTACTTTCAAGAGTGCTCGATAACAGTGGCCTCTGAAGTACCACTCGATGACATTATAAACAACCGTGACGCAACGGGCAGGATAGCAAAATGGGCCATTGAGCTCTTACCATTCGACATCACTTATAAACCTCGACGAGCTATAAAGTCACAAGTTTTGGCTGACTTCGTCGCCGAATGGACTGAAGCCGAACTCCCTAAAGAGTACGGCGCGTACTCCAATTGGACTATGCATTTCGACGGCTCCAAAATGTTGGCTGGACTGGGGGCTGGCATCGTACTGACGTCCCCCACCGGAGATACAGTCCAGTATGTACTTCAAATAATGTACACGGACTCCAACAATGCAGCCGAATACGAGGCCCTGTTACATGGTCTCCGGATGGCGGTCTCCATGGGCATTCAACGCCTAGAGGTGCGCGGGGACTCAAACCTTGCAATATCCCAGATAAATGGAGACTTCGACGCCAAGGATCCGAAAATGGCAGCATATCGTAACGCTGTCCTAAAAATGTCAGCCCAGTTTGAAGGACTTGAATTCCATCACATAGCCCGAGATAATAACCAAGCGGCCGACGTCCTGGCACGCATCGGTGCGAAACGTGATGTTGTCCCTCCAAATATCTTCCTGGAACGGCTCTTCAAGCCATCCGTACTATGGGAAGAGGAGCCCGGTAGCTACAAACCGGAGAAAACCGCACCAACTGGTGAATCGGCAGACATCATAACACCCTCCGCCCACGTCATAATGGCGGTAATCGCCGCGTGGACAGAACCTTTCCTAGCCTACTTACTTAGGCAGGAACTTCCCGAAGACCAAAATGAGGCCCGCTGCATAGTCCGGCGATCGAAGGCCAACAAGGTCCATGAGGGAGAACTTTATAAGAAAAGTACCACCGGAGTCCTTCAAAGGTGCATCTCCGAAGAAGAAGGGCGAAACCTCCTGGCTGAAATTCATGCCGGACTAGGCGAACACCACGCAGCAGCCCGGGCCCTTGTAGGAAAGGCATTCCGTACAGGATTTTATTGGCAGACGGCTCGGGCAGACGCACAGGACTTGGTCCAGCGATGCGTTGGTTGTCAGCTCTTTGCTAATCAGAGCCATATGCCACCCACCGCCCTCAAAACCATACCCATTACCTGGCCGTTCGCGGTCTGGGGCTTGACATGGTTGGACCCCTTAAAGGGGGAACCCACAAGAAAAAGTACCTATTGGTCATGGTGGATAAATTCACCAAATGGATAGAGGCCAAACCGGTCAAAACGGCAGAGTCCGAACCAGTGATAGACTTTATATCAGGCGTGGTACACCGTTACGGAGTCCCCCACAGCATCATCACCGACAACGGCGCGAACTTCACAACCGACGAGGTTAAGTCATGGTGCAAAAATATGGGCATCAAGCTCGACTATGCGTCAGTCTATCACCCTCAAACCAACGGTCAAGTGGAAAGAGCAAATGGTCTAATAATGAGCGGCATTAAACCCAGACTAGTGAGGTCACTCACCAAATCCGACACACAATGGGTCGAGGAGCTCGACTCCGTACTCTAGGGGCTGCGGACAACGCCCAGCCGTACTATCGGATTCACACCATTTTTTATGGTATACGGCGCAGAGGCTGTCTTGCCCTGTGACATTATTCATGACTCACCTCGAGTGCGCATGTATGAGGAAAGAGAAGCCGAGCTTGATCGGCAGGACAGCTTGGACACATTGCAGGAAGAACGCGACGTCGCGAAGGCTCGTTCCGCATTCTATCAGCAGCAGGCCCGAAGATATCAAAGCAGAGAAGTACGGGCCAAGACTTACAACATTGGTGAACTAGTTCTACGCCTGCCGGACAAGAAAAAGGACAAGCTCAAGCCCAAATGGGAGGGTCCCTTCATCATCGATCAAGTACTGATCGGCGGAGCATACCGTCTACGAAATGCGTCGGATAACCGACTCGAGCCGAACCCATGGAACGCAGCCCGCCTCCGACGATTCTATGCCTAGCGCCGGACTAAGAGTTCGTCCCCTTCCCCCGTCCAAACTTTTACACTTCGGTTGTCTTTTGTTTCTCTTTTTATCCTTTTTTATTTAAAAAAACCCTTCCGGGCCTATTTTTTGCATTCTTTGCATACGCATGATGTGCTATCCGCACTCATTATTCCTGGGGGCTTCTTTTACAGAAGCTCACTTATACGAATGATGTGCTATCCGCACTCATTATTCCTGGGGGCTTCTTTTACAGAAGCCTAATTATACGGGTTTTATACCCATCACATGTGTCAAGCTTCCACATGTACCTTTTATTCGCCATTATATGCATCGATATGACTTAAGTTTTGGCCAAGCTAGGTTGCCTAGCTCCTGTGCTTACCCCTACGTTCCCGATTGTTCGGCTAGGAGGTAAAGGGAGCACCTCTGCGATTGTTACTGCCGGGTCAGCCGGATGTGTACCTCAGACTGGGTGAAGCCGAAAGCTAGCGTTCTTAAGGGAATATTCGGTCGGTGACATAAAAGATGACTTTTTACCTATTTATCTATCTACCCCCAGATGTTTTACTGCTTTCTTTGCAGTCCGGACATGCACTTTAGGGCATGCCTCCCAGCGAAAGGAACCCTTAACGGAACTATTCTCCCTGGAAGATGTTTCTTACTAACCATGTAATATAACATAACTAGTTGGGCACTTGTCTGATAAAGCACTAATGACCCCTACGCCTGGTCTCCATGCATACCACGGTTGTTTCTTAACCAAAAAGGTATTCGGACACACTCCGGACTCTAGGGTCCCGAGGTCGAAGCGAAAAGGTCGGCAAAGACAAACGATCTACAATCCGGCTAGAAGGCATTTCACATGTCGCTTTAAAGGATAACATACATTGTCAAATTTATTGATTGTATTCCTCCTCAATCCCGTCTAACAGGCTGTCTAATTTACAATCCTGTTGGGAAAATTTAGCAGCCAAATCTACTTGGCTATACACTAAACTCATAGGGATCTCCTTCCCGTCGGGCCCCACCGGTCCAACTTCGGCCATGTGGTTGGGATCTGCCTTCTTGTACCGCGTCTTCACCATGGCCCAAGCCTCCCTCGCACCTTGACGGCAAGCCGAAATCTTCCACAAACGGAAGCGCTGCCGCACTCCCTGCAGCTTCTCCGCAAGCTCCCCGAGGCTCTCGGGTAGGGTGAGGGCTGGCCATAAAGCCTGAACGATGCCGCTCATTGCCTGCCGAACTCGTTCGAGTAGTTGCAACAGTTCGGGAAGTTGATCACCCATTGATATGGGCATCTCCTCTGCAGGACGACCCGTGAGTATACCTACAAGACATATCATGTCAAAACGCTTCCTCGCTGGACTCTTCTTTTCAAAAGGGTTCGCTCAAGCACTTACTATAAATGCTGCGACGAAGCCACTGGTTCTCCTTAACGGAGCCGGACAGCTCGGCCTGTACGCCTTTTAGCTCTTCTCCGAGCTTGGCGTTGGCATCTTGGAGCTTGTTCCTTTCCTGCTGAACTCTATTCAGCACACTCTCGCCGGCCTTTAGCTGGCGTAGCAATGCTTGCCTGTCCGGATCTTGTCCGGCGGTACCTGCAAATGTCATTATTAGACTCGCGTGCACGCCGCACAGCGCTTATATTTATAAAAATGTGTTACCAGGAGGGGTCTTTCCGTCTCCTCCTGCGACAGCAAGTGCGGCCTCAAGTTGGGCCTTGCAATCTTGCAGCTCCCAAGACAACTGGGCGTTCTTCTCGTTAAGTGCCTGAAATTTACAATGATCCTTAAATCAGTTAGCATAACTCATTTAAGTCTCGGAGGCTACTGGTATATACAACCATTATAATTTCCTTACCCGTATGTCTTTCACATACTGCTCCGTGGCTCTGGTAAAACCATTTTGAGTAGCACGGAGATGCGCATCCCCTGCGTTAAAAGCATCCAATGCCTCAGGGGAAAAGCACGCTTCTTGAAACACTGTCCGGCGGCGCCTATGGTTCATGGCGCTCTCCACCTCAGACTTGGTGGCGGACAGTCTGTCGGTATCCTCCATTGGAGAAGGATCTGGCTCGCGTCTTGCGTTTGCCTCCCCCTCCAGGCCGGGCGCTGGGGCCTGGCCGGTGTTGGTCGGATTGGCAATTCCTGCGCTAGCAGTCCGGCAAGCGCTTTTTCTCCTACAGAAATCATGGGCACTTAGACGTTTCCTCGGAACGTTGCTCTAAAAACTCAAATATGAGCTATACCTCTGCGGCGACGTTTCCGTCCGCACTGCGCTCCTTTTCCGCCTGCTGGTTCGGATTGACCTTTGTTGGTCGGCCGCCGCGGGCTCGGCTTCCTGCCGTAAAGGCACTTCCTGTGAAATACCATCGTTCGCGAAGGTCAGAAATAGGCAGGGATGAGATAATGGTGTCCGGACTTCGGTCGCAGTCACCTGGGAAGCCGGACTTAGTCCGGGGTAGTCCGCCGTAATGGCGACCAAAGCATTGTCTATGCTGAGCTGGTGATACACCCCGTCGATCAGCTCCACCTCGATATCCGGGTCCTCTTTGGAGGCCGGACCCAGGGATCCTTCTGGATCCTCGGGTTGCAGAGCAGGACTTACCATGTCCTCCACAATCCGGCGTAGACCCTGCGCCGAAGACGTAATGTAAGAAGCTTAAACTTCGAAAGCATGGGCTGGGCCCTTCAAGGTGTTCACTTACCCATCCTCTGGGGTTGATCATGGAAAACCCATTCAAAGGGTTCGTTCGAAGGAAATCCTCCTTCTCCCCCTTGTACAGACTGGACAGGATCTTCACCAGATCCTCGGTCGAATCTGGCCCTTTGCGGCCATGCCGGGTAGCATCGTCTTCCCCGTTAAAATCCCACATGGGGTGGCCTCTGTATTGCAGTGGTTGTACCCCTCGCTTGATGCATGTCGCTATGACTCCGATCATGGTCAAGCCGGAATGAGCCACTAATCTTATCCGGCCCATCAAGTAATGGACGCTCTTGTCTTCCTCCAATCGGGGGCTCCGCGGGCGCCAGCTAAGGCGTTTCTTCAAGGGAGCAGCACTAAACTCCGGGAGGCCGATCCGGACTGGGTCTGGCAGCGGAGCGTCTTCTATATAAAACCATTCCGAGGGCCAGTCTTCGGACGCCCTCTTGGGAGTGCCGGATAGGTATCCGGTCCCGGCGATGCGCCATATTTCGGCGCCGCCCACTTGATATATGGACCCCTGGTAAGAACGGGGTACGACGCAAAACAGCCTCTTCCACAATGCGAAATGGGGTTCAATGCCCAGGAATAGCTCGCAAAGAGCTACGTAGCCCGCGATATGCAGCACAGAGGCGGGCGTAAGGTGGTGGAGCTGGAGTCCGTAGAACTTCAGGAGCCCGCGGAGGAACGGATGTATTGGAAATCCGAGTCCCCTCGTCAGATAAGGGACAAAACATACTCGCTCCCCCTTATTGGGGCTTGGAGTGTCCTCCGCCTGTCTCCCACCTTGATAAGTAACCAGTCCGGCCCGAACTGGGATCATAATGGCCGGAGGGAGGAATCCCCCCGTTTGGAGCTTCTCGAGCTCATTGTGTGAAATAGAGCACCTCCTCCAACTCCCTGGCGGTGGCTGGGAGTGCACGAAGAAGAGCTGTGGTGACGATCCATGGTGGAATGGATTTCTAGGTCAAAGGCACTTCGATGGAGTATTCGCGGGAGGAAGATGGTGTGGTTTAGATCTGAATTCTTGCCTCTTTTATAGGCGGTTGACTCGCACAATTGGGGGATGAAATGCAAAAAACACCCTGGCTTTTCGCATTCGTGCGACGTGTGGAAGAGGGCCTTTATTTGGCGTAGAAGCCGAGGAACACAGTAGTCAAGATGAAGCCGGACACTGTTCGGCAGGTACATGGAATTTGAAGGGAGAACCCGCCTTGCAACGCCGAAGACTATAAACACGCTAGACTTATCGTCATTGAAGCCTAGTTCGGGGGCTATTGAGGGAGTCCTGGACTAGGGGGTGTCCGGACAGCCGGACTATCAATGTCCGCCGGACTATCAAGACTACGAAGATACAAGATTGAAGACTCTGCCCCGTGTCCGGACGGGACTTTCCTTGGCGTGGAAGGCAAGCTTGGCAATACGGATATGTAGATCTCCTACCATTGTAACCGACTCTGTGTAACCCTAGCCCTCTCTGGTATCTATATAAACCGGAGGGCTTTAGTCCGTAGGACAACATACAATCATACCATAGGCTAGCTTCTAGGGTTTAGCCTCCTTGATCTCGTGGTAGATCTACTCTTGTACTACCCATATCATCAATATCAATCAAGCAGGAGTAGGGTTTTACCTCCGTCGAGAGGGCCCGAACCTGGGTAAAAAACATCGTGTCCCTTGTCTCCTGTTACCATCCGCCTAGACGCACAGTTCGGGACCCCCTACCCGAGATCCGCCGGTTTTGACACCGACAATGCCCTGGAAGAAGGAAAGGGAACCCTAGATAGAAGAAAATGGGGCATTACCGGCATCCACGGGAAGAGATCGGGAAGGAGGGGGCCTCCACGAAGTGGTTCCACGGAGTGCCCACAGATCCGGAGTGCGGCGAGCACTCCAGGGCAGGGGTAATGGCGACCGGTGTCTAGGGCAGGAGATGGAGGAAGAAAGGGGATAAGGGGAAAACAAAACCCCTTCGGCCCCGACCCTATATAACTTCGCTCACACGCGAAGCGGTTGTACCGCTCCTAGGAGCGGTTGTACCGCTCCTTGATACATACCAAAGGTTGCAGGCGGTACTGCTGTTGCCTGGAAGGCAGCGGTAGTACCGCCTGTGACCGAGCGGTAGTACCGGCCAGGAGCACGGCCTGGGATCGAGCAGTGGAATCACTCAGATACCCCTGGGGGTCCTCCTGGGGCGGTACAAACGAGTGTACCAGCGGTTGAACTGCTAGGGCCACCGGTTGTACCGCCCAGTTAGCATTACCCATGCCAAGATCAAGGTGTGTGCAATTGGATGAGATTGTTAAGAGGTAGAGAAAGGCTTGGGATGGAGCATGACACTGGAATATGGTGAGATGGTCTCCAAGAGCAAGAAGCAACAAACGAGAGAAACACAACTTGGAGATCACAACACTAGTACCTAACAAAGGACTAAGCAAGAGCGAGAAAGACCCAAGAAAACCAACTCCCTACCACCGCTCAGACAAGCGGTACAACCGGGCAGACAAGCGGTACAATCGGGCAGACAAGCGGTATTAACGGTTGTGAAGAACAACCGGAACAACCACCCTGCCGCCGCTCAACCACTGCCTTGAACCCGAAGGGAGTCACCCCTATGAGCGGTGATCGAGCGGTAGTGTGCCGGTGCAACTGCCTGGCCCTGGTACCCTGGGTGGCTAAGTCCCAAGCGGTAGAACCGCTAAGACCACCGGTGGTACCGGTGCGCAGAGCACGACCGAAAAAACCGGGCCACCATCGCCCGAGTACCGCATCAAACCAGAAACCTGACAGGTTGTTGAGCGGTACTTGGGCGGTACAACCGCCAGTGACACCCACAGTCAGTTTTAAGCATGGTGGCGGTACCAACACCTGGGGGCAGCGGTACAACCGATTGGTCAAGAACTGGGATGTTCAACCATAGGGTATCACCCCTGGGGGGTGGTTGGGCCGGTGCCAAGGGCCGGCGGTACAACCGCTCGAGCGAGCGGTACAACTGCTACCTCTTGAGCATGCGTTGGTTTTCCCTTGAAGAGGAAAGGGTGATGCAGCAAAGTAGCATAAGTATTTCCCTCAGTTTTTGAGAACCAAGGTGTCAATCGAGTAGGTGGCTACACGCAAATCCCTCGTACCTGCACAAACAAATAAGAACCTTGCAACCAACGCGATAAAGGGGTTGTCAATCCCTTCACGGCCACTTGCAAAAGTGAGATCTGATAGAGATAATAAAATAAATATTTTTGGTATTTTTATGATATAGATTGGAAAGTAAAGATTGCAAAATAAAATAGATCAGAAACTTATATGATGAAAAATAGACCCAGGGGCCATAGGTTTCACTAGTGGCTTCTCTCAAGATATAATAGTATTACAGTGGGTGAACAAATTATTGTCGAGCAATTGATAGAAAAGTGCATAGTTATGAGAATATCTAGGCATGATCATGTATATAGGCATCACGTCTGTGACAAGTAGATAGAAACGATTCTGCATCTACTACTATTACTCCACACATTGACTGCTATCCAGCATGCATCTAGAGTATTAAGTTCATAAGAACAGAATAACGCATTAGGCAGGATGATATGATGTAGAGGGATAAACTCAAGGAATATGATATAAACCCCATCTTTTTATCCTCGATGGCAACAATACAATACGTGCCTTGCTGCCCCTGGTATCACTGGGAAAGGACACTGCAAGATTGAACCCAAAGCTAACCACTTCTCCCATTGCAAGGAAGATCAATCTAGTAGGCCAAACCAAACTGATAATTCGAAGAGACTTGCAAAGATAACAAATCATACATAAAAGAATTCAGAGGAGATTCAAATATTGTTCATAGATAATCTTGATCATAAACTCACAATTCATCCGATCTCGACAAACACACCGCAAAAACAATTACATCGAATAGATCTCCAAGAAGATCAACGAGAACTTTGTATTGAGATCCAAAGATAGAGAAGAAGCCATCTAGATAATAACTATGGACCCGAAGGTCTGTGGTAAACTACTCACACTTCATCAGAGAGGCTACGGTGTTGATGTAGAAGCCCTCCGTGATCGATTCCCCCTTCGGCAGAGCACCGGAAAAGGCCCCAAGAAGGGATCTCACGGGTACAGAAGGTTGCGGCGGTGGAAATAGGATTTCATGGTGCTCCTGGATGTTTTCAGGGTATATGAGTATATATATGCGAAAGAAGTCGGTCAGGGGAGCCACGAGGGGCCCACGAGGGTGGGGGGCACACCTACCCCCCGTGGGCGCGCCCTCCTGCCTCGTGGCCGCCTCGTTTCTTTCTTGACATCCACTCCAAGTCTCCAGGATTGCGTTTGTTCCAAAAATAACTCTCCCGAAGGTTTCATTTCATTTGGACTCCTTTTGATATTCCTTTTCTGTGAAACACTGAAATAGGCAAAAAATAGCAATTTGAACTGGGCCTCCGATTAATAGGTTAGTCCCAAAAATAATATAAAAGTGCATAGTAAAGCCCATTAAACGTTCAAAACAGATAATATAATTGCATGGAACAATCAAATATTATAGATACATTGGAGATGTATTAAGCAGCCCCAAGCTTAATTCCTACTCGTCCTCGAGTAGGTAAATGATAAAAACAGAATTTTTGATGTGGAATGCTACCTAACATAATTCTCAATGTAATTTTCTTTATTGTGGCATGAATGTTCAGATCCAAAAGATTCATGATTAAAGCTTAATATTGACAGAAAAATAGTAATACTTCAAGCATGCTAACCAGGCAGTTTATGTCTTATCAAAATAACATAGCCAAAGAAAGCTTATCCCTACAAAATCATATGGTTTGGCCATGCTAAGCGGTACAACCGGGCAGACAATCGGTATTACTGATTGTGAAGAACAACCGGAACAACCACCCTGCGACCGCTAAACCACTACCTTGAACCCGAAGGGAGTCACCCCTATGAGCGGTGATCGAGCGGTAGTGTGCCGGTGCAACCGCGTGGCCATGGTACTCTGGGTGGCTAAGTCCCAATCGGTGGAACCGCTAAGATCACCGGTGGTACCAGTGCGTAGAGCACGACCGGAACAACCGGGCCACCACCGCCCGAGTACCACATCAAACCAGAAACCTGACAGGTTCTTGAGCGGTACTTGGGCGGTACAACCGCCAGTGAGACCCACAATCAGTTTTAAGCAGGGTGGCGGTACCACCACCCGGGGGCAGTGGTACAACCGCTTGGTCTAGAACTGGGATATTCAACCCTAGGGTATCACCCCTGGGGTGGTGGTTGGGCCGGTGCCAAGGGCCGGCGGTACAACCGCTCGAGCGAGCGGTACAACTGCTACCTCTTGAGCATGGGTTGGTTTTCCCTTGAAGAGCAAAGGGTGATGCAGCAAAGTAGCATAAGTATTTCCCTTAGTTTTTGAGATCCAAGGTATCAATCCAGTAGGAGGCTACACGCAAATCACTTGTACCTGCACAAACAATTAAGAACCTTGCAACCAACGCGATAAAGGGGTTGTCAATCCCTTCACGGCCACTTGCAAACGTGAGATGTGATAGAGATAATAAAATAAATATTTTTGGTATTTTTATGATATAGATTGGAAAGTAAAGATTGCAAAATAAAATAGATCGGAAACTTATATGATGGAAAATAGACCCGGGGGCCATAGGTTTCACTAGTGGCTTCTCTCAAGATAGCATAAGTATTACGGTGGGTGAACGAATTACTATCGAGCAATTGATAGAAAAGTGCATAGTTATGAGAATATCTAGGCATGATCATGTATATAGGCATCACGTCCGTGACAAGTAGATCGAAACGATTCTGCATCTACTACTATTACTCCACACATCGACCGCTATCCAGCATGCATCTAGAGTATTAAGTTCATAAGAACAGAGTAACGCATTAGGCAGGATGACATGATGTAGAGGGATAAACTCAAGCAATATGATATAAACCCCGTCTTTTTATCCTTGATGGCAACAATACAATACGTGCCTTGCTTCCCCTGCTGTCACTGGGAAAGGACACCGCAAGATTGAACCCAAAGCTAAGTAATTCTCCCATTGCAAGAAAGATAAATCTAGTAGGCCAACCCAAACTAATAATTCAAAGAGACTTGCGAAGATAAGAAATCATACATAAAAGAATTCAAAGGAGCTTCAAATTTGTTCATATATAATCTTGATCATAAACCAAAAATTCATCGGATCTCGATAAACAAACCGCAAAAAGAATTACATCGAATAGATCTCCAAGAAGATCGAGGAGAACTTTGTATTGAGATTCAAAGATAGAGAAGAAGCCATCTAGCTAATAACTATGGACCCGAAGGTCTGTGGTAAACTACTCACACTTTATCGGAGAGGCTATGGTGTTGTTGTAGAAGCCCTCCGTGATCGATTCCCCCTCTGGCGGAGCTCCAGAAAAGGCCCCAATAAGGGATCTCACGGGTATAGAAGGTTGGAGCGGTGGAAATAGGGTTCCGAGGTTCTCCTGGATTTCTTCAGGGTATGTGAGTACATATAGGCGAAAGAAGTCGGTCAGGGGAGCCACGAGGGGCCCACGAGGGTGGGGGCATGCCTACCCCTCGTGGGCGCGCCCTCCTGCCTCGTGGCCGCCTCGTTTCTTTCTTGACGTCCAGTCCAAGTCTCCAGGATTGCGTTTGTTCCAAAAATAACTCTCCCAAAGGTTTCATTCCGTTTGGACTCCGTTTGATATTCCTTTTCTGTGAAACACTGAAATAGGCAAAAAAAACAACAATTTGGACTGGGCCTCCGATTAATAGGTTAGTCCCAAAAATAATATAAAAGTGCATAGTAAAGCCCATTAAACATCCAAAACAGATAATATAATAGCATGGAACAATCAAATATTATAGATACGTTGGAGATGTATCAAGCATCTCCAAGCTTAATTCTTGCTCGTCCTCGAGTAGGTAAATGGTAATAACAGAATTTTTGATGTGGAATGCTACCTAACATTATTCTCAATGTAATTTTCTTTATTGTGGCATGAATGTTCAGATCCAAAAGATTCAAGATAAAAGTTTCATATTGACTTAAAAATAGTAATACTTCAAGCATGCTAACCAAGCAGTTTATGTCTTATCAAAATAACATAGCCAAAGAAAGCTTACCCCTACAAAATCATATGGTTTGGCCATGCTAAGCGGTACAACCGGGCAGACAAGCGATATTACTGGTTGTGAAGAACAACCGGAACAACCGCCATGCCACCGCTCAACCACTGCCTTGAACCCGAAGGGAGTCACCCCTATGAGGGGTGATCGAGCAGTAGTGTGCCGGTGCAACCGCCTGGCCCTGGTACCTTGGGTGGCTTAGTCCCAACCGGTAAAACCACTAAGATCACCGGTGGTACCGGTGCATAGAGGACGACCGGAATAACTGGGCCACCACCGCCCGAGTACCACATCAAACCAGAAACCTGATAGGTTGTTGAGCGGTACTTGGGCGGTACAACCGCCAGTGACACCCACAATCAGTTTTTAGCAGGGTGGCAGTACCACCACCCGGGGGCAGCGGTACAACCGCTTAGTCAAGAACTAGGATGTTCAACCCTAGGGTATCACCCCTGGGGTGGTTGTTGGGTCGGTGCCAAGGGCCGGCGGTACAACCGCCCGAGCGAGCGGTACAGTTGCTACCTCTTGAGCATGCGTTGGTTTTCTCTAGAAAGGGTGATGCGGCAAAGTAGCGTAAGTATTTCCCTCTGTTTCTGAGAACCAAGGTATCAATCTAGTAGGAGGCTACACGCAAATCCCTCGTACCTGCACAAACAAATAAGAACCTTGCAACCAACGCGCTGAAGGGGTTGTCAATCCCTTCACGGCCACTTGCAAAAGTGAGATCTGATAGACATAATAAAAAAATATTTTTGGTATTTTTATGATATAGATTGGAAAGTAAAGATTGCAAAATAAAATAGATTGGGAACTTATATCATGGAAAATAGACCCGGGGGCCATAGGTTTCACTAGTGGCTTTTCTCAATATAGCATTAGTATTATGGTGGGTGAACAAATTACTGTCGGGCAATTGATAGAAAAGTGCATAGTTACGAGAATATCTAGGCATGACATGTATATAGGCATCATGTCCACGACAAGTAGATCGAAAAGATTCTGCATCTACTACTATTACTCCACACATCGACCGCTATCCAGCATGCATCTAGAGTATTAAGTTCAAAAGAACAGAGTAACACATTAGGCAGGATGACATGATGTAGAGGGATAAACTCAAGCAATATGATATAAACCCCATCTTTTTATCCTCGATGGCAACAATACAATACGTGCCTTGCTGCCCCTGCTGTCACTGGGAAAGGACACCGCAAGATTGAACCCAAAGCTAAGCACTTCTCCCATTGCAGAAAAGATCAATCTAGTAGGCCAAATCAAACTGATAATTCGAAGGGACTTCAAAGATAACAAATAATACATAAAATAATTCAGAGGAGATTCAAATATTGTTCATATATAATCTTGATCATAAACCCACAATTCATCAGATCTCGACAAACACACCACAAAAAGAATTACATCGAATAGATCTCCAAGAAGATCGAGGAGAACTTTGTATTGAGATCCAAAGATAGAGAAGAAGCCATCTAGCTAATAACTATGGACCCGAAGGTCTATGGTAAACTACTCACACTTCATCGGAGAGGCTATGGTGTTGATGTAGAAGCCCTTCGTGATCGATTCCCCCTCCGGCAGAGCACCGGAAAAGGCCCCAATAAGGGATCTCACGGGTACAGAAGGTTGTGGCGATGGAAATAGGGTTTCGTGGTGCTCCTGGATGTTTTCAGGGTATATGAGTATATATAGGCGAAAGAAGTTAGTCAGGAGAGCCACGAGGGGCCCACGAGGGTGGGGGCACGCCTACCCCCCGTGGGCGCGCCCTCCTGCCTCGTGGCCGCCTCATTTCTTTCTTGATGTCCACTCCAAGTCTCCTGGATTGCGTTTGTTCGAAAAATAACTCTCTCGAAGGTTTCATTCCGTTTGGACTCCGTTTGATATTCCTTTTCTGCGAAACACTGAAATAGGCAAAAAAACAGCAATTTGGACTGGGCCTCCAATTAATAGGTTAGTCCCAAAAATTATATAAAAGTGCATAGTAAAGCCCATAAAACATCCAAAAAAGATAATATGATAGCATGGAACAATCAAATATTATAGATACGTTGGAGACATATCAAGCATCCCCAAGCTTAATTCATGCTTGTCCTCGAGTAGGTAAATGATAAAAACAGAATTTTTGATGTCGAATGCTACCTATCATAATTCTCAATGTAATTTTCTTTATTGTGGCATGAATGTTCAGATCCCAAAGATTCAAGATAAGAGTTTAATATTGATATAAAAATAGTAATACTTCAAGCATGCTAACCAAGCAGTTTATGTCTTATCAAAATAACATAGCCAAAGAAAGCTTATCCCTACAAAATCATATGGTTTGGCCATGCTAAGCGGTACAACCGGGCAGACAAATGGTATTACCAGTTGTGAAGAACAACCAGAACAACCACCCTGCCACTGCTCAACCACTGCCTTGAACTCGAAGGGAGTCACCCCTATGAGCGGTGATCGAGCGGTAGAGTGCTGGTGCAACCGGCTGGCCCTGGTACCCTTGGTGGCTAATTCCCAACCGGTAGAATTGCTAAGATCACCGGTGGTACCGGTGCGTAGAGCACGACCGGAACAACTGGGCCACCACCGCCCGAGTACCACATCAAACCAGAAACCTGACAGGTTGTTGAGCGGTACTTGGGCGGTACAACCGCCAGTGACACCCATAATCAGTTTTAAGCAGGGTGGCGGTACTAGCACCCGGGGCAGCGGTACAACCGCTTGGTCAAGAACTGGGATGTTCAACCCTAGGGTATCACCCTTGGGGTGGTGGGTGGGCTGGTGCCAAGGGCCAGCGGTACAACCGCTCGAGCGAGCGGTACAACTGCTACCTCTTGAGCATGCGATGGTTTTCCCTTGAAGAGGAAAGGGTGATCTAGCAAAGTAGCATAAGTTTTTCCCTCGGTTTTTGAGAACCAAGGTATCAATCCAGTAGGAGGCTACATGCAATCCCTCGTACCTGCACCAACAAATAAGAACCTTGCAACCAACGCGATAATGGGGTCGTCAATCCCTTCATGGCCACTTGCAAAATTGAGATCTGATAGAGATAATAAAATAAAATATTTTTGGTATTTTTATGATACATATTGTAAAGTAAAGATTGCAAAATAAAATAGATCGGAAACTTATATGATGGAAAATAGACCCGGGGGCCATATGTTTCACTAGTGGCTTCTCTCAGGATAGCATAAGTATTACGGTGGGTGAACAAATTACTGTCGAGCAATTGATAGAAAAATGCATAGTTATGCAAATATCTAGGCATGATCATGTTTATAGGCATCACGTTCGCGACAAGTAGATCGAAACAATTCTGCATCTACTACTATTACTCCACACATAGACCGCTATCCAGCATGCATCTAAAGTATTAAGTTCAAAAAAACAGAGTAACGCATTAGGCAGGATGACATGATGTAGAGGGATAAACTCAAGCAATATGATATAAAACCCATCCTTTTATCCTCGATGGCAACAATACAATACGTGCCTTGCTGCCCCTGTTGTCACTGAGAAAGGACACCGCAAGATTGAACCCAAAGCTAAGCAGTTCTCCCATTGCAAGAAAGATCAATCTAGTATGCCAAACCAAACTGATAATTCGAAGAGACTTGCAAAGATAACAAATCATACAAAAAAACAATTCAGAGGAGATTCAAATATTGTTCATAGATAATCTTGATCATAAACCCACAATTCATCGGATCTCGACAAACACACCGCATAAAAAGGATTACATCGAATAGATCTCCAAGAATATCGAGGAGAACTTTCTATTGAGATCCAAAGATAGAGAAGAAGCCATCTAGCTAATAACTATGGACCCGAAGGTCTGTGGGAAACTACTCACACTTCATCGGAGAGGCTATGGTGTTGATGTAGAAGCCCTCCGTGATCGATTCCCCCTCTGGCGAAGCACCGGAAAAGGCCCCAAGATGGGATCTCATGGGTACAGAAGGTTGCGGCGGTGGAAATAGGGTTTCGTGGTGCTCCTGGATGTTTTCAGGGTATGTGAGTATATATAGGTGAAAGAAGTCGGTTAGGGGAGCCATGAGGGGCCCACGAGGGTGGGGGCGGCGTCTACCACGCCTGGGCGCGCCCTCCTACCTCGTGGCCGCCTCGTTTCTTTCTTAACGTCCACTCCAAGTCTCCTGGATTACGTTTGTTCCAAAAATAACTCTCCCGAAGGTTTCATTCCGTTCCGACTTCGTTTGATGTTCCTTTTCTGCGAAACACTGAAATAGGCAAAAAAAAACAGCAATTTGGATTGGGCCTCCGGTTAATAGGTTAGTCCCAAAAATAATATAAAAGTGCATAGTAAAGCCCATTAAACATCCAGAACAGATAATATAATAGCATGGAACAATCAAAAATTATAGATACATTGGAGATGTATCAAGCAAGCCCAAGCTTAATTCCTGCTTGTCCTCGAGTAGGTAAATGATAAAAACAGAATTTTTGATGTGGAATGCTACCTAACATAATTCTCATTGTAATTTTCTTTATTGTGGCATGAATGTTCAGATCCAAAAGATTCAAGATAAAAGTTTAATATTGACATAAAAATAGTAATACTTCAAGCATGCTAACCAGGTAGTTTATGTCTTATTAAAATAACATAGCCCAAGAAAGCTTACCCCTACAAAATCATATGGTTTGGCCATGCTAAGAGATACAACCGGGAAAACAAACAGTATAACCGGTTGTAAGAACAACCGGAACAACCACCCTGCCACTGCTCAACCACTGCCTTGAACTCGAAGGGAGTCACCCCTATGAGCGGTGATCGAGCGGTAGTGTGCTGGTGCAACCGGCTGGCCCTGGTACCCTTGGTGGCTAATTCTCAACCGGTAGAATTGCTAAGATCACCGGTGGTACCGGTGCACAGAGCACGACCGGAACAACCGGGCCACCACCGCCCGAGTACCGCATCAAACCAGAAACCTGACGGGTTGTTGAGCGGTACTTGGGCGGTACAACCGCCAGTGACACCCACAATCAGTTTTAAGCATAGTGGCGGTACCACCACCCGGGGGCAGCGGTGCAACCGCTTGGTCAAGAACTAGGATGTTCAACCCTACGGTATCACCCCTGGGGTGGTGGTTGGGCCGGTGCCAAGGGCCGGCGGTACAACCGCTCGAGCGAGCGGTACAACTGCTACCTCTTGAGCATGGGTTGGTTTTCCCTTGAAGAGGAAAGGGTGATGCAGCAAAGTAGCGTAAGTATTTCCCTCAGTTTTTGAGAACCAAGGTATCAATCTAGTAGGAGGTTACACGCAAATCCCTCGTACCTGCACCAACAAATAAGAACCTTGCAACCAACGTGATAAAGGGGTTGTCA
This sequence comes from Triticum timopheevii, assembly GCA_963921465.1. Lineage (NCBI taxonomy): Eukaryota > Viridiplantae > Streptophyta > Magnoliopsida > Poales > Poaceae > Triticum > Triticum timopheevii. The sequence continues at coordinate 306,415,862 of OY997272.1, forward strand.
ATCCCTTCACGGCCACTTGCAAAAGTGAGATCTGATAGAGATAATAAAATAAATATTTTTGGTATTTTTATGATATAGATTGGAAAGTAAAGATTGCAAAATAAAATAGATCAGAAACTTATATGATGGAAAATAGACCCGGGGGCCATAGGTTTCACTAGTGGATTCTCTCAAGATAGCATAAGTATTACGGTGGGTGAACAAATTACTGTCGAGCAATTGATAGAAAAGTGCATAGTTATGAGAATATCTAGGCATGATCATGTATATAGGCATCACTTCTGCGACAAGTAGATAGAAACGATTCTGCATCTACTACTATTACTCCACACATCGACCGCTATCTAGCATGCATCTAGAGTATTAAGTTCAAACGAACAGAGTAACGCATTAGGCAGGATGACATGATGTAGAGGGATAAACTCAAGCAATATGATATAAACCCCATCTTTTTATCCTCGATTGCAACAATACAATACATGCCTTGCTGCCCCTGCTGTCATTGGGAAAGGACACCGCAAGATTGAACCCAAAGCTAAGCACTTCTCCCATTGCAAGAAATATCAATCTAGTAAGCCAAACCAAACTGATAATTCGAAGAGACTTGCAAAGATAACAAATCATACATAAAACAATTCAGAGGAGATTCAAATATTGTTCATAGATAATCTTGATAATAAACCCATAATTCATCGGATCTCGACAAACACACCGCAAAAAGAATTACATCGAATAGATCTCCAAGAAGATCGAGGAGAACTTTGTATTGAGATCTAAAGATAGAGAAGAAGCCATCTAGCTAATAACTGTGGACCCGAAGGTGTGTGGTAAACTACTCACACTTCATCGGAGAGGCTATGGTGTTGATGTAGAAGCCCTCCGTGATCGATTCCCCCTCCGGCGGGGCGCCGGAAAAGGCCCCAAGATGGGATCTCACGGGTACAGATGGTTAAGGCAATGGAAATAGGGTTTCGTGGTGCTCCTGGATGTTTTCAGGGTATATGAGTATATATAGGCGAAAGAAGTCAGTCAGGGGAGCCACGAGGGGCCCACGAAGGTGGGGGCGCACCTACCCCCGCTGGGCGCGCCCTCCTGCCTCATGGCCGCCTCGTTTGTTTCTTGATGTCCACTCCAAGTCTCCTGGATTGCGTTGGTTCCAAAAAAAAGACTCTCCCGAAGGTTTCATTCCATTTGGACACCGTTTGATATTCCTTTTCTGTGAAACATTGAAATTGGCAAAAAAAAACAGCAATTTGGACTGGGCCTCCGGTTAATAGGTTAGTCCCAAAAATAATATAAAAGTGCATAGTAAAGCCCATTAAACATCCAAAACAGATAATATAATAGCATGGAAAAATCAAACATTATAAATACGTTGGAGACATATCATGCATCCCCAAGCTTAATTCTTGCTCGTCCTCGAGTAGGTAAATGGTAAAAACAGAATTTTTGATGTGGAATGCTACCTAACATAATTCTCAATGTAATTTTCTTTATTGTGGCATGAATGTTTAGATCCAAAAGATTCAAGATAAGAGTGTAATATTGACATGAAAATAGTAATACTTCAAGCATGCTAACCAGGCAGTTTATGTCTTATCAAAATAACATAGCCAAAGAAAGCTTATCCCTACAAAATCATATGGTTTGGCCTTGCTAAGCGGTACAACCGGACAGACAAACGGTATTACCAGTTGTGAGAACAACCGGAACAACCACCCTGCGACCGCTGAACCACTGCCTTGAACCCGGAGGGAGTCACCCCTATGAGCAGTGATCGAGCGGTAGTGTGCCGGTGCAACCGCCTGGCCCTGGTACCCTGGGTGGCTAAGTCCCAACCGGTAGAACCGCTAAGATCACCGGTGGTACCGGTGCGCAGAGCACGACCAGAACAACCGGGCCACCACCGCCCGAGTACCACATCAAACCAGAAACCTGACAGGTTGTTGAGCGATACTTGGGCGGTACAACCGCCAGTGACACCCACAATCAGTTTTAAGCAGGGTGGCGGTACCACCACCCGGGGGCAGTGGTACAGCCGTTTGGTCAAGAACTGGGATGGTCAACCCTAGGGTATCACCCCTGGGGTGGTGGTTGGGCCAGTGCCAAGGGCCGGCGGTACAACCGCTCGAGCGAGCGGTACAACTATTACCTCTTGAGCATGCGTTGGTTTTCCCTTGAAGAGGAAAGGGTGATGCAGCAAAGTAGCGTAAGTATTTCCCTCAGTTTTTGAGAACCAATGTATCAATCCAGTAGGAGGCTACACGCAAATCCCATGTACCTGCACAAACAAATAAGAACCTTGCAACCAACGCGATAAAGGGGTTGTCAATCCCTTCATGGCCACATGCCAAAGTGAGATCTGATAGAGATAATAAAATAAATATTTTTGGTATTTTTATGATACAGATTGGAAAGTAAAGATTGCAAAATAAAATAGATCGGAAACTTATATCATGGAAAATAGACCCGGGGGCCATAGGTTTCACTAGTGGCTTATGTCAAGATAGCATAAGTATTAAGGTGGGTGAACAAATTACTGTCGAGCAATTGATAGAAAAGTGCATAGTTATGAGAATATCTAGGCATGATCATGTATATAGGCATCACGTCCGCGAAAACTAGATCGAAATGATTCTGCATCTACTACTAATACTCCACACATCGACCGTTATCCAGCATGCATCTAGAGTATTAAGTTCAAAAGAACAGAGTAACGCATTAGGCAGGATGACATGATGTAGAGGGATAAACTCAACCAATATGATATAAGCCCCATGTTTTTATCCTCGACGGCAAAAATACAATATGTGCCTTGGTGCCCCTGCAGTCACTGGGAAAGGACACCGCAAGATTGAACCCAAAGCTAAGCACTTCTCCCATTGCAAGAAAGATCAATCTAGTAGGCCAAACCAAACTGATAATTCGAAGAGACTTGCAAAGATACCAAATCATACATAAAAGAATTCAGAGGAGATTCAAATATTGTTCATAGATAATCTTGATCATAAGCCCACTATTCATCGGATCTCGACAAACACACCACAAAAAGAATTACATCGAATAGATCTCCAAGAAGATCGAGGAAACTTTGTATTGAGATCCAAAGATAGAGAAAAAGCCATCTAGCTAATAACTGTGGACCTGAAGGTGTGTGGTAAACTACTCACACTTCATCGGAGAGGCTATGGTGTCGATGTAGTAGCCCTCCGTGATCGATTCCCCTTCCGTCGGAGCGCCGGAAAAGGCCCCAAGATGGGATCTCACAGATACAGAAGGTTGCGGCGATGGAAATAGTGTTTCGTGGTGCTCCTGGATGTTTTCAGGCTATATGAGTATATATATATGCGAAAGAAACGGTCAGGGGAGCCACGAGGGGCCCACGAAGGTGGGGGCGCGCCTACCCCCGCTGGGCGCGCCCTCCTGCCTCATGGCCGCCTCGTTTCTTTCTTGACGTCCACTCCAAGTCTCCTAGATTGCGTTTGTTCCAACAATAACTCTCCCGAAGGTTTCATTCCGTTTGGACTCCGTTTCATATTCCTTTTCTGTGAAACACTAAAATAGGCAAAAAAACAGCAATTTGGACTGGGCCTCCAGTTAATAGGTTAGTCCCAAAAATAATATTAAAGTGCATAGTAAAGCCCATTAAACATCCAAAACAAATAATAAAATAGCATGGAACAATTAAAAATTATAGATACGTTAAAGACATATCAAGCATCCCCAAGCTTAATTCTTGCTCGTCCTCGAGTTGGTAAATGATAAAAACAGAAATTTTGATGTGGAATGCTACCTAACATAATTCTCAGTGTAATTTTCTTTATTGTGGCATGAATGTTCAGATCCAAAAGATTCAAGATAAAAGTTTAATATTGACACAAAAATAGTAATACTTCAAGCATGCTAACCAGGCAGTTTATGTCTTATCAAAATAACATAGCCAAAGAAAGCTTATCCCTACAAAATCATATGGTTTGGCCATGCTAAGTGGTACAACCGGGCAGACAATCGGTATTACCGGTTGTGAAGAACAACCGGAACAACCACCCTGCGACCACTGAACCACTGCCTTGAACCCCAAGGGTGTCACCCCTATGAGCGGTGATCGAGCGGTAGTGTGGCGGTGCAACCGCCTGGCCATGGTACCGTGTGTGGCTAAGTCCCAGCCGGTAGAACCGCTAAGATCATCGGTGGTACCGGTGCACAGAGCACGACCAGAACAACCGGGCCACCATCACCCGAGTACCACATCAAACCAGAAACCTGATAGGTTGTTGAGCCGTACTTGGGCGGTACAACTGCCAGTCACACCCACAATCAGTTTTAAGCAGGGTGGCGGTACCACCACCTGGGCGAAGTGGTACAACCGCTTGGTTAAGAACTGGGACGTTCAACCCTAGGGTATCACCCCTCAGGTGGTGGTTGGGCCTGTGCCAAGGGCCGGCGGTACAACCGCTCGAGCGAGCGGTACAACTGCTACCTCTTGAGCATGGGTTGGTTTTCCCTTGAAGAGTTAAGGGTGATGCGGCAAAGTAGCATAATTATTTCCCTCAGTTTTTGAGAACCAAGGTGTCAATCCAGTAGGAGGCTACACGCAAATGCCTTGTACCTGCACAAACAATTAAGAACCTAGCAACCAACGCGATAAAGGGATTGTTAATCCCTTCACAACCACTTGCAAACGTGAGATATGATAGAGATAATAAAATATCTAATTTTGGTACTTTCATGATATAGATTGGAAAGTAAAGATTGCAAAATAAAATAGATCGGAAACTTATATGATGCAAAATAGACCCGGGGGCCATAGGTTTCACTAGTGGCTTCTCTCAAGATAGCATAAGTATTACGGTGGATGAACGAATTACTATCGAGCAATTGATAGAAAAGTGCATAGTTATGAGAATATCTAGGCATGATCATGTATATAGGCATCACGTCCGCGACAAGTAGATCGAATCGATTCTGCATCTACTACTATTACTCCACACATCGACCGCTATCCATCATGCATCTAGAGTATTAAGTTCATAAGAACAGAGTAACGCATTAGGCAGGATGACATGATGTAGAGGGATAAACTCAAGAAATTTGATATAAACCCCATCTTGTTATCCTTGATGGCAACAATACAATACGTGCCTTGCTGCCCCTGCTGTCACTAGGAAAGGACACTGCAAGATTGAACCCAAAGCTAAGCAGTTCTCCCATTTCAAGAAAGATCAATCTAGTAGGCAACCCAAACTAATAATTCAAAGAGACTTGCGAAGATAACAAATCATACACAAAAGAATTTTGAGGAGCTTCAAATATTGTTCATATATAATCTTGATCTTAAACCGACAATTCATCGGATCTCGACAAACACACCGCAAAAAGAATTACATCGAATAGATCTCCAACAAGATCGAGGAGAACTTTGTATTGAGATCCAAAGATAGAGAAGAAGCCATCTAGCTAATAACTATGGACCCGAAGGTCGGTGGTAAACTACTCACACTTCATCGGAGAGGCTATGGTGTTGATGTAGAAGCCCTCCGTGATCGATTCCCCCTCTGGCAGAGCGCCGGAAAAGGCCCCAATAAGAGATCTCACGGGTACAGAAGGTTGCGGCGATGGAAATAGGGTTTCGTGGTGCTGCTGGATGTTTTCAGGGTATATGAGTATATATAGGTGAAAGAAGTCGGTCAGGGGAGCCACGAGGGGCCCACGAGGGTGGGGGGCATGCCTACCCCCCGTGGGCGCGCCCTCCTGCCTCGTGGCCGCCTCGTTTCTTTCTTGACATCCACTCATGTCTCCTGCATTGGGTTTGTTCCAAAACTAACTCTCCCGAAGGTTTCATTCCGTTTGGACTCCGTTTGATATTCCTTTTCTGCGGAACACTGAAATAGGCAAAAAAAACACCAATTTGGACTAGGCCTCCGATTAATAGGTTAGTCCCAAAAATAATATAAAAGTGCATAGTAAAGCCCATTAAACATCCAAAACAGATAATATAATAGCATGGAACAATCAAATATTATAGATACGTTGGAGACGTATCAAGCATCCCCAAGCTTAATTCTTGCTCGTCCTCGAGTAGGTAAATAATAAAAACAAAAATTTTGATGTGGAATGCTACCTAACATAATTCTCAATGTAATTTTCTTTATTGTGGCATTAATGTTTAGATCCAAAAGATTCAAGATAAGAGTGTAATATTGACATGAAAATAGTAATACTTCAAGCATGCTAACCAGGCAGTTTATGTCTTATCAAAATAACATAGCCAAAGAAAGTTTATCCCTACAAAATCATATGGTTTGGCCATGCTAAGTGGTACAACCGAGCAGACAAGCGATATTACCGGTTGTGAAGAACAACCGGAACAACCACCCTGCCACCGCTCAACCACTGCCTTGAACCCGAAGGGAGTCACCCCTATGAGCGGTGATCGAGTAGTAGTGTGCGGGTGCAACCGCCTGGCCCTGGTACCCTGGGTGGCTAAGTCCCAACCGGTAGAACCGCTAAGATCATCGGTGGTACCGGTGCGCAGAGCACGACCAGAACAGTCGGGCCACCACCGCCCGAGTACCACATCAAACCGGAAACCTGACAGGTTGTTGAGCGGTACTTGGGCGGTACAACCGCCAGTGACACCCACAATCAGTTTTAAGCAGGGTGGCGGTACTAGCACCCGGGGGCAGCAGTACGACCGCTTGGTCAAGAACTGGGATGTTCAACCCTAGGGTATCACCCCTGGGATGGTGGTTGGGCCCGTGCCAAGGGCCAGCGGTACAACCGCTCGAGCAAGCGGTACAACTGCTACCTCTTGAGCATGCGTTGGTTTTCCCTTGAAGAGGAAAGGGTGATGCAGAAAAGTAGTGTAAGTATTTCCCTCGGTTTTTGAGAACCAAGGTATCAATCCAGTAGGAGGCTACACGCAATCCCTCATACCTGCACAAACAAATAAGAACCTTGCAACCAACGCGATAAAGGGGTTGTCAATCCCTTCACCGCCACTTCCAAAGTGAGATCTGATAGAGATAATAAAATAAAATATTTTTGGTATTTTTATGATATAGATTTTAAAGTAAAGATTGCAAAATAAAATAGATCGGAAACTTATATGATGGAAAATAGACACGAGGGCCATAGGTTTCACTAGTGGCTTCTCTCAAGATCGCATAAGTATTACGGTGGGTGAAAAAATTACTGTCGAGCAATTGATAGAAAAGTGCATAGTTATGAGAATATCTAGGCATGATCATGTATATAGGCATCACGTCCGCAACAAGTAGATCGAAACGATTCTGCATCTACTACTATTACTCAACACATCGACCGCTATCCGGCATGCATCTAGAGTATTAAGTTGAAAAGAACAGAGTAACGCATTAGGCAGGATGACATGATGTAGAAGGATAAACTCAAGCAATATGATATAAAACCCATCTTTTTATGCTCGATGGCAAGAAGACAATACATGCCTTGCTGCCCCTGCTGTCACTGGGAAAGGACACCGCAAGATTGAACCCAAAGCTAAGCACCTCTCCCATTGCAAGAAAGATCAATCTAGTAGGCCAAACCAAACTGATAATTCGAAGAGACTTGCAAAGATAACAAATCATACATAAAAGAATTCAGAGGAGATTCAAATATTGTTCATATAAAATCTTGATCATAAACCCACAATTCATCGAATCTCGACAAACACACCGCAAAAAGAATTACATCGAATAGATCTCCAAGAAGATCGAGGAGAACTTTGTATTGAGATCCAAAGATAGAGAAGAAGCCATCTAGCTAATAACTATGGACCCGAAGGTCTGTGGTAAACTACTCACACTTCATCGGAGAGGCTATGGTGTTGTTGTAGAAGCCCTCCCTGATCGATTCCCCCACCGACAGAGCGCCGGAAAAGGCCCCAATAAGGGATCTCACGGGTACAGAAGGTTGCAGGATGGAAATAGGGTTTTGTGGTGCTGCTGGATGTTTTCAGGGTGTATGTGTATATATAGGCGAAAGAAGTCGGTCAGGGGAGCCACAAGGGGCCCACGAGGGTGGGGGGCATGCCTACCCCCCATGGGCGGGCCCTCCTGCCTCGTGGCCGCCTCGTTTCTTTCTTGACGTCCACTCCAAGTCTCCTGCATTGCATTTGTTCCAAAACTAACTCTCCCAAAGGTTTCATTCCGTTTGGACTCCGTTTGATATTCCTTTTCTGCGGAACACTGAAATAGGCAAAAAACACCAATTTGGACTAGGCCTCCGATTAATAGGTTAGTCCCAAAAATAATATAAAAGTGCATAGTAGAGCCCATTAAACATCCAAAACAGATAATATAATATCATGGAACAATCAAATATTATAGATACGTTGGAGACGTATCAAGCATCCCCAAGCTTAATTCTTGCTCGTCCTCGAGTAGGTAAATGATAAAAACAGAATTTTTGATGTGGAATGCTACCTAACATAATTCTCAATGTAATTTTCTTTACTGCGGCATGAATGTTTAGATCCAAAAGATTCAAGATAAGAGTGTAATATTGACATGAAAATAGTAATACTTCAAGCATGCTAACCAGGCAGTTTATGTCTTATCAAAATAACATAGCCAAAGAAAGCTTATCCCTACAAAATCATATGGTTTGGCCATGCTAAGCAGTACAACCGGGCAGACAAACGGTATTACTGGTTGTGAAGAACAACCAAAACAACCACCCTGCCACCGCTCAACCACTGCCTTGAACCCGAAGGGAGTCACCCCTATGAGCGGTGATCGAGCAGTAGTGTGCCGGTGCAACCGCCTGGCCCTGGTACCCTGGGTGGCTAAATCCCAACCGGTAGAACCGCTAAGATCACCGGTGGTACCGGTGCGCAGAGCACGACCAGAACAATCGGGCCACCACTGCCCGAGTACCACATCAAACCAAAAACCTGACAGGTTGTTGAGCGGTACTTGGGCGGTACAACCGCCAGTGACACCCACAATCAGTTTTAAGCAGGGTGGCGGTACAAGCACCCGGGGGCAGTGGTACGACCGCTTGGTCAAGAACTGGGATGTTCAACCCTAGGGTATCACCCCTGGGATGGTGGTTGGGCCGGTGCCAAGGGCCAGCGGTACAACCGCTCGAGCGAGCGGTACAACTGCTATCTCTTGAGCATGCGTTGGTTTTCCCTTGAAGAGGAAAGGGTGATGCAGAAAAGTAGCGTAAGTATTTCCCTCGGTTTTCGAGAACCAAGGTATCAATCCAGTAGGAGGCTACACGCAATCCCTCGTACCTGCACAAACAAATAAGAACCTTGCAACCAACGCGATAAAGGGGTTGTCAATCCCTTCACCGCCACTTCCAAAGTGAGATCTGATAGAGATAATAAAATAAATATTTTTGGTATTTTTATGATATAGATTGTAAAGTAAAGATTGCAAAATAAAATAGAACAAAAACTTATATGATGGAAAATAGACCCGGGGGCCATAGGTTTCACTACTGGCTTCTCTCAAGATTGCATAAGTATTACGGTGGGTGAACAAATTACTGTCGAGCAATTGATAGAAAAGTGCATAGTTATGAGAATATCTTGGAATGATCATGTATATAGGCATCACGTCCGCGACAAGTAGATCGAAACGATTCTGCATCTACTACTATTACTCCACACATCGAGCGCTATCCGGCATGCATCTAGAGTATTAAGTTCAAAAGAACAAAGTAATGCATTAGGCAGGTTGACATGATGTAGAAGGATAAACTCAAGCAATATGATATAAAACCCATCTTTCTATGCTCGACGGCAAGAATACAATACATGCCTTGCTGCCCTTGCTGTCAATGGGAAAGGACACCGCAAGATTGAACCCAAAGCTAAGCACTTCTCCCATTGCAAGAATGATAAATCTAGGAGACCAAACCAAACTGATAATTTGAAGAGACTTTCAAAGATAACAAATCATACATAAAAGAATTCAGAGGAGATTCAAATATTGTTCATAGATAATCTTGATCACAAACCCACAATTCATCGGATCTCGACAAACACACAGCAAAAAGAATTACATCGAATAGATCTCCAAGAAGATCGAGGAGAACTTTCCATTGAGATCCAAACATAGAGAAGAAGCCATCTAGCTAATATCTATGGACCCGAAGGTCTGTGGTAAACTACTCACACTTCATCGGAGAGGCTATGGTGTTGATGTAGAAGCCCTCCATGATCGACTCCCCCTCTGGCGGAGCACCGAAAAAGGCCCCAAGATGAGATCTCACGGGTATAGAAGGTTGCGGCGGTGGAAATAGGGTTTCGAGGTGCTCCTGGATGTTTTTAGGGTATGTGAGTATATATAGGCGAAAGAAGTCGGTCAGGGGAGCCACGAGGGGCCCACGAGGGTGGGGGCCGCGCCTACCACCTCCGGGCGCGCCCTCCTACCTCGTGGCCGCCTCGTTTCTTTCTTGACGTCCACTCCAAGTCTCCTGGATTGCGTTTGTTCCAAAAATAACTCTCCCGAAGGTTTCATTCCGTTTGGACTCCGTTTGATGTTCCTTTTCTGCGAAACACTGAAATAGGCACAAAAAAAACAGCAATTTGGACTGGGCCTCCGGTTAATAGGTTAGTCCCAAAAATAATATAAAAGTGCATAGTAAAGCCCATTAAACATCCAGAACAAACAATATAATTGCATGGAACAATCAAAAATTATAGATACGTTGGAGATGTATCAAGCATCCCCAAGCTTAATTCCTACTCGTCCTCAAGTAGGTAAATGATAAAAACAGAATTTTTGATGTGGAATGCTACCTAACATAATTCTCATTGTAATTTTCTTTATTGTGGCATGAATGTTCAGATCCAAAAGATTCAAGATAAAAGTTTAATATTGACATAAAAATAGTAATACTTCAAGCATGCTAACCAGGCAGTTTATGTCTTATCAAAATAACATAGCCAAAGAAAGCTTATCCCTACAAAATCATATGGTTTGGCCATGCTAAGAGGTACAACCAGGCAAACAAGCGGTATAACCGGTTGTAAGAACAACAAGAACAACCACCCTGCCACCGCTCAATCACTGCCTTGAACCCGAAGGGAGTCACCCCTATGAGCGGTGATCGAGCGGTAGTGTGCTGGTGCAACCGCCTGGCCCTGGTACCCTGGGTGGCTAAGTCCCAACCGGTAGAACCGCTAAGATCACCGGTGGTACCGGTGCGCAGAGCACGACCGGAACAACCGGGCCACCACCGCCCGAGTACCGCATCGAACCAGAAACCTGACGGGTTGTTGAGCGGTACTTGGGCGGTACAACCGCCAGTGACACCCACAATCAATTTTAAGCATAGTGGCGGTACCACCGCCCGAGGGCAGCGGTACAACCGCTTGGTCAAGAACTGGGATGTTCAACCCTACGGTATCACCCCTGGGCTCGTGGTTGGGCCGGTGCCAAGGGCCGGCGGTACGACCGCTCGAGCGAGCGGTACAACTTCTACCTCTTGAGGATGGGTTGGTTTTCCCTTGAAGAGGAAAGGGTGATGCAGCAAAGTAGCGTAAGTATTTCCCTCAGTTTTTGAGAACCAAGGTATCAATCCAGTAGGAGGCTACACGCAAATCCCTCGTACCTGCACAAACAAATAAGAACCTTGCAATCAACGCGATAAAGGGGTTGTCAATCCCTTCACGACCACTTGCAAAAGTGAGATCTAATAGAGATAATAAAATAAATATTTTTGGTATTTTTATGATATAGATAGGAAAGTAAAGATTGCAAAATAAAATAGATCGGAAACTTATATGATGGAAAATAGACCCGGGGCCATAGGTTTCACCAGTGGGTTCTCTCAAGATAGCATAAGTATTACGGTGGGTGAACAATTACTATCGAGCAATTGATAGGAAAGTGCACAGTTATGAGAATATCTAGGCATGATCATGTATATAGGCATCACGTCCATGACAAGTAGATCGAAACGATTCTACATTTACTACTATTACTCCACACATCGACCGCTATCCAGCATTCATCTAGAGTATTAAGTTCAAAGAAAGGAGTACCGCATTAGGCAGGATGACATGATGTAGAGGGATAAACTCAAGCAATATGATATAAACCCCATCTTTTTATCCTCGATTGCAACAATACAATACGTGCCTTGCTGCCCCTGCTGTCACTGGGAAAGGACACCGCAAGATTGAACCCAAAGCTAAGCACTTCTCCCATTGCAAGAAAGATCAATCTAGTAACCAAACCAAACTGATAATTCAAAGTGACTTGCAAAGACAACAAATCATACATAAAAGAATTCAAAGGAGATTCAAATATTGTTGATATATAATCTTGATCATAAACCCACAATTCATCGGATCTCGACAAACACACCGCAAAAAGAATTACATCGAATAGATCTCCAAGAAGATCGAGGAGAACTTTGTATTGAGATCCAAAGATAGAGAAGAAGCCATTTAGCTAATAACTGTGGACCCAAAGGTGTGTGGTAAACTACTCACACTTCATCGGAGAGGCTCTGGTGTTGATGTAGAAGCCCTTCGTGATCGATTCCCCCTCCGGCGAAGCGCCGGAAAAGGCCCCAAGATGGGATCTCACGGGTATAGAAGGTTGCGGCAGTGGAAATAGGGTTTCGTGGTGCTCCTGGATGTTTCCAGGGTATATGAGTATATATAGGCGAAAGAAGTTGGTCAGGGGAGCCACGAGGGGCCCACGAATGTGTGGGGCGCACCTACCCCCGCTGGGCGCGCCCTCCTGCTTCATGGCCGCCTCGTTTCTTTCTTGACGTCCACTCCAAGTCTCCTGGATTGCGTTTGTTCCAAAAATAACTCTCCCGAAGGTTTCATTCCATTTGGACTCCATTTGATATTCCTTTTCTGTGAAACACTGAAATAGGCAAAAAAAACAGCAATTTGGACTGGGCCTCCGGTTAATAGGTTAGTCCCAAAAATAATATAAAAGTGCATAGTAAAGCCCATTAAACATCCAAAACAGATAATATAATAGCATGGAACAATAAAAAATTATAGATACGTTGGAGACATATCAAGCATCCCCAAGCTTAATTCCTGCTCGTCCTCGAGTAGGTAAATGATAAAAACAGAATTTTTGATGTGGAATGCTACCTAATATAATTCTCAATGTAATTTTCTTTATTGTGGCATGAATGTTCAGATCCAAAAGATTCAAGATAAAAGTTTAATATTGACATAAAAATAGTAATACTTCAATCATGCTAACCAGGTAGTTTATGTCTTATCAAAATAACATAGCCAAAGAAAGCTTATCCCTACAAAATCATATAGTTTGTCCATGCTTCATTTTCGTCACACAAAATGCTCCCATCATGCACAACCCCGGTTTCAGCCAAGCAATTGGTTCATACTTTTTAACGTGCTTCAGCCTTTTCAACCCTCACGCAATACATGAGCGTAAGCCATGGATATAGCACTATGTGTGGAGTAGAGTATGATGATAGGGATTATGTGAGAAAACAAAAAAGGAGAAAGTCTCAGATTGACGCGGCTAATCAACGGGCTATGGAGATTCCCATCAAAACTGATGTCAATACGAGGAGTAGGGATTGCCATGCAACGGGTGCACTAGAGCTATAAATGTATGAAATCTCATCAAAAAGAAACTAAGTGGGTGTGCATCCAACTTGCTTGCTCACGAAGACCTAGGGCATTTCGAGGAAGCCCATCATTGGAATATACAAGCCAAGTTCTATAATGAAAAATTCCCACTAGTATATGAAAGTGACAACATAAGAAACTCTCTATCATGAAGATCATGGTGCTACTTTGAAGCACAAGTGTGGAAAAAGGATAGTAACATTGTCCCTTCTCTCTTTTTCTCTCTTTTTTTTATTTGCGCTTCTTTGGCCTCTCTTTTTTATTTGGGCTTCTTTGGCCTCTTTTATTTTTCATAAACTCTGGAGACTCATCCCGACTTGTGGGGGAATCATTGCTTCCATCATCCTTTCCTCACATGGGACAATTCTATAATAATGGAAATCATCACACTTCTATTTATTTACAACTCAAGAATTACAACTCAATAATTAGGACAAAATATGACTAATGTGAATGCCTCCGGCGGTGTACCGAGATATGCGATGAATCAAGAGCGACATGTATGAAAGAATTATAAAGGTGGCTTTGCCACAAATACGATGTCAACTACATGATCATGCAAAGCAATATGAAAATGATGGAGCGTGTCATAATAAATGGAACGGTGGAAAGTTGCATGGCAAAATATCTCGGAATGGCTATGGAAATGCCATAATAGGTAGGTATGGTGGCTATTTTGAGGAAGATATCAGGAGGTTTATGTGTGATAGAGCGTATCGTATCATGGGGTTTGGATGCACCGGCGAAGTTTGCACCAACTCTCAAGGTGAGAAAGGGCAATGCACGGTACCGTAGAGGCTAGCAAATTGCGGAAGGGTAAGAGTGCGTATAATTCATGGGCTCACATTAGTCATAAAGAACTCATATACTTATTGCAAAAGTTTATTGTCCCTCGAAGCAAAGTACTACTACGCATGCTCCTAGGGGAAGGGTTGGTAGGATTTAACCATCGCGCGATCCCGACATCCACTCATAAGGAAGGCAAACAAAGAACACCCCATGCTTCAAATTTGTCACACAACGTTCACCATACGTGCATGCTACGGGACTTGCCAACTTTAACACAAGTATTTATCAATTTCATAATTACCCAACTAGCATGACTCAAACATTTCCACCTTTATATCTCAAAACAATTATCAAGTATCAAATTTATCATAGTGTTCAATGCACTCTATGTGAAAGTTTTTCTTATACCTATCTTGGTTGCTCATCATATTAGGACTAATTTTATAACCCAAAGCAAATACCATGCTGTTCTAAAAGACTCTAAAAATAATATAAATGAAGCATGAGAGATCAATAATTTCTACAAAATAAAACCACCGCCGTGCTCTAAAAAGATATAAGTGAAGTACTAGAGCAAAATTATCTAGCTCAAAAGATATAAGTGAAGCACATAGAGTATTCTAATAAATTCCGATTCATGTGTGTCTCTCCCAAAAGGTGTGTACAGCAATGATGATTGTGGTAAACTAAAAGGCAAAGACTCAAATCATACAAGACGCTCCAAGCAAAACACATATCATGTGGTGAATAAAAATATAGCATCAAGTAAAGTTACCGATGGATGAAGACGAAAGAGGGGATGCCTTCCGGGGCATCCCCAAGCTTAGGCTTTTGGTTGTCCTTGAATTTTACCTTGGGGTGCCTTGGGCATCTCAAGCTTAGGTTCTTGCCACTCCTTATTCCATAATCCATCAAATCCTTACAGAAAAACTTGAAAACTTCACAACACAAAACTCAACAGAAAATCTCATGAGCTCCTTTAGTGCAAGAAAACAGACCACCACTTTAAGGTACTGTAATGAACTCATTATTTATTTATATTGGTATTAAACCTATTGTATTCCAACTTCTATATGGTTCATACCCCCCCCCCCCCAATACTAGCCATAGATTCATCAAAATAAGCAAACAACACACGAAAAAAAGAATCTGTCAAAAACAGAATAGTCTATAGAAATCTGTAACTTTCGAATAATTCTGGAACCCCAAAATTTCTACAAAATTAGGAAGTTCTAGGTAATTTGTCTATTAATCTTCTCCAAAAAGAATCAACTGAAAATCACGTTTCTTTCATTTATGAAAACTATTATCGTGCGCGCAAAAGTTTCTGTTTTTCAGCAAGATCAAATTAACTATCACCGTAGGTTATCCTAAAGGTTTTACTTAGCACAAACACTAATTAAAACACATAACCACATCTAACCAGAGGCTATATGAATTATTTATTACTAAACATCACGGAAAAATATTGGGTTGTCTCCCAACAAGCGCTTTTCTTTACAGCTTTTTTAGCTAGGCATTGAGATTTCAATGATGCTCACATGAAAGACAACAATTGAAGCACAAATAGAGCATCATAAAACATGTGAAAAACACACTTAAGTCTAACATACTTACTGTGCATAGGTATTTTATACTCAAACAAATTATCAAGGCAAACAAAAACTAACATTTGCAAGGAAGAAGAAGGGAACAATAGCAGTCTCAACATAACGAGAGGAAATTTTGTAACATGAAAATTTATACAATCATATTTTCCTCTCTCATAACAATTACATGTGGGATCATAAGAAAATTCAACAAAATAAATATCACATAAAATATTTTCAACACGATCCACATGCATGCAAAGTTGACACTCTTCCAAAATAGGGGGATTATCATTAACTAAAGTCATGACCTCTCCAAACCCACTTTTATCAAAAACTTCGTAAGATTGAACATTATCAAAATATGTGGGATCTAAAGTTGACACTCTTCCAAACCCACTTTTAGTATTATTGCAAACATTATTATCAATCTCATATTCATCATGGGGCTTAAATAAAATATCAAGATTATAAGAAGAATCACCCCAATCATGATCATTGCAACAAGTAGTGGACATAGCAAAACTAGCATCCCCAAGCTTAGGGTTTTGCATATCATTAACACAATTGACATTAATAGAATTTATAATAAAATCATTGCAATCATGCTTTTTATTTAAGGATCTAACGTGAATCTCTTCATAAATTTCTTCATCACAATTTTCAGATTCACGAATTTCAAGCAAAACCTCATAAAGATAATCTAGTGCACTCAAATCACTAGAAATTGGTTCATCATAATTGGATCTCTTAAAAAGATTAGCAAGCGGATGAGGATCCATATATCTTAGGTTCTCTGTTTAGCAATAAATACACAACTATTCCCACCAAACGAGCAAACGAGCCAAGTAAGACATCAAGGCAAACAAAAAGACGAACGGAAAAAGGGCAAATAAAACGGCAAGGGTGAAATGGGGGAGAGGAAAATGAGAGACAAATGGCAAATAATGTATTGCGAGGGATAAGAGTTTGTGATGGGTACTTGGTATGTCTTGACTTGTGCTTAGACTCCCCGGCAACGGCGCCAGAAATCCTTCTTACTACCTCTTGAGCATGTGTTGGTTTTCCCTTGAAGAGGAAACGGTGATGCAGCAAAGTAGCATAAGTATTTCCCTCAGTTTTTGAGAACCAAGGTATCTATCCAGTAGGAGTCTACACGCAAATCCCTCGTACCTGCATAAACAAATAAGAACCTTGCAACCAATGCGATAAAGGGGTTGTCAATCCCTTCACGGCCACTTGCAAAAGTGAGATCTGATGGAGATAATAAAATAAATATTTTTGGTATTTTTATGATAAAATAGATCAGAAACTCATATGGTGGAAAATAGACACAGGGGCCATAGGTTTCACTAGTGGCTTCTCTCAAGATAACATAAGGATTACGGCGGGTGAACAAATTACTGTCGAGCGATTGATAGAAAAGTGCATAGTAATGAGAATATCTAGGCATGATCATGTATATAGGCATCACGTCCGTGACAAGTAGATGGGAACAATTCTGCATCTACTACTATTACTCCACACATCAACCGCTATCCAGCATGCATCTAGAGTATTAAGTACATAAGAACAGAGTAACACATTAGGCAAGATGACATGATGTAGAAGGGTAAACTCAAGCAATATGATATAAACCCCATCTTTTTATCCTCGATGGCAACAATACAATACGTGCCTTGTTGCCCCTACTGTCACTGGCAAAGGACGCCGCAAGATTGAACCCAAAGCTAAGCACTTCTCCCATTGCAAGAAAGATCAATCTAGTAGGCCAAACCAAACTGATAATTCGAAGAGACTTGCAAAGATAACAAATCATACATAAAAGAATTCAGAGGAGATTCAAATATTGTTCATAGATAATCTTGATCGTAAACCCACAATTCATCGGATCTCGACAAACACACCGCAAAAATAATTATATCAAATAGATATCCAAGAAGATCAAGGAGAACTTTGTATTGAGATCCAAAGAGAGAGAAGGAGCCATCTAGCTAATAACTATGGACCCGAAGGTCTGTGATAAACTACTCACACTTCATCAGAGAGGCTATGGTGTTGATGTAGAAGCCCTCCGTGATCGATTCCCCCTCCGTCGGAGCGCCGGAAAAGGCCCTGAGATGGGATCTCACGGGTACATAAGGTTGCGGCAGTGGAAATAGGGTTTCATGGTGCTCCTGGATGTTTTCAGGGTATATGAGTATATATAGGCGAAAGAAGTTGGTCAGGGGAGCCACTAGGGGCCCACGAGGGTGGGGTGCACCTATCCCCCCTGGGCGCGCCCTCCTGCCTCGTGGCTGCCTCGTTTCTTTCTTGACGTCCACTCCAAGTCTCCTGGATTGCGTTTGTTCCAAAAATAACTCTCCCGAAGGTTTCATTCCGTTTGGACTCCGTTTGATATTCCTTTTCTGCGAAACACTGAAATAGGCAAGAAACTGCAATTTGAACTGGGCCTCCGGTTAATAGGTTAGTCCCAAAAATAATATAAAAGTGCATAGTAAAGCCCATTAAACATCCAAAACAGATAATATAATAGCATGGAACAATCAAAAATTATGGATACGTTGGAGACATATCAACAACCACTGAGGAGACACAACAACAGTTGAAAAAGGAGGGTAGCTCTCTCTCAAACAAGAAATGGAAGGTAAAGGTGGGTGAGGAAAATGTGTACGTGCAATGATTCACCCAACTCCTTCCGATGTGGATTCCCTCTTAATAGTACGGGTTACGTACGACCAAAGAAATAAACACGTAGACAAACACCGTATTCGATCTTTTCCTTCCAGAGAGAATAACAACTCGATGCAAGCCTAATCGCCGACAACCTGAAGCACTAAACACAAGATTAGACCAACAAGGAGTTGTCATCATCATCCAAAACATAAAGTAGGGAAATGTCCTAACAAGCTGGCAGATATCTTCACAAAGCCCTTGGATGAGAAGAGATTTAGCAAGTTGCGGTGTGAGCTAAATATATTAGAATCTTCGAATGTCCTTTGAAAAGGACACACATCCTAACACTTATGCAAAATTGATGACTTAGATGTGCAACACACGAAGTAACATTTTTCTTCAATCAATGAAGACTAACCCTCTAAGTGTGAAGAAATTAATGAAGAATTTGATTCTCAGAACCCTACGACAATTGTACGCGGTGTCTGAAATCATCATTCTTGTACGGTAGGTTACGCCACCAACCAAAGTTGAAAATCTTCAATTTGAGTTTTTGCAATTTCTTCAATTTTTGAATTCTTCAACTTTGCAAATTCCTTAGTTTATATATATATATATATATATATATATATATATATAGGACATGGCTATTTTGTTACTAGTAACAGAATATTAATATTCTGTTACCGTCGGTCCCTTATAGAGCCTGGTCAAAAAGAACAAGGAGGAGGCATCCCAGCCCAACTCCCCGAGCACATCGTCCCCCACCCCCACTAACCTCTCCCGGCTACCTCCTATCGCCGCCGCCCCCACCTTCTCAGCGGCTTCCGCCGGTGCCTCGCCCCCAGCTTCTCAGCGGCTCCCGCCGGCGCCTCGCCCTCCACCTACTCCGCTGCTCCCGCCGGCACCTCACCCCCCACCTACTCCACGGCCCCCGCCAGTGCCTCGCCCTCACCTTCTCCGTGGCCCCCACTGGCGCCTCGCCCCCACCTTCTCCGTGGCTCCCGCCGGCGCCACGCTCCCCACGCGACGGCCGCCTCCCTTCCACCAACCGGCCACCTCTCGCTTCAGGCAGTTCAGGCATCGCCCCCCCCCCCCCCCCCCGCCACCTTCTGGCTGCCCTCGGTGATGCTCTAGCCACTACTCCGCCTCGTCCCCGGTGGGAGGTCCGTCACCAGTACGTCCAGTGGTCCAAACCCACTGCCCGAGGTCGTTCACCTTCGCAACACCCCTTTCCAGCATTCATCGTGAGGTACACCCTGCTCACAATTTCTCCTCTCCAACTCCCGACTGCAAAGATCTCTATGCCTCCTTTAGAACTGCCATTTTATTTTGAATTGAAGTACGGGTGCTCTTGATTTAGACATTTGGGAAGAAAGACAAAACCTTTCTCTCGTAGGCCGTCATAGATGGATCGGCGAGATTTGTCTGACTCAGTGTTAGTGATAATAAACAAGTCAGTAGGCGAGCACATTCGTTGGATAATGAATTAGATGTGGGGTTCTAGGACCTGTACAGGTTGTTACTGAATACTAGTACTGAGGAGTGGCAACATATAGTCGCTGGATCAGATGGACCCAGCACCATGAAGAGATCATATTGCCACTTACACCGATCGCCATCAGTTCTGTTAGCGAAGCAGCAGTATGATTGCTAGGACTATGATATCTCTCTCTCTCTCTCTCTCTCTCTCTCTCTCTCTCTCTCTCTCTCTCTCTCCTGGGCTCCTCCATAAAGAGAGAGTTATGTTGATTTTATTCATATATAGGAAACTAAACCAAAACAGTGGTTGCTACTAGTGTTTGGAAATTATAATTACTAGAACTCTTATTTCTCACATTTTTAATTGATGGCTAATTCTTGTAAAAGTAGTAGTTAATCTTGCTAATTACTTTGATGTGATGCCTAGTTGTTCAGTCCAGCTCCTACAACCAACACAGGTCGTTGCCCCTTTTGCCACAACGACAGCAGCACAAACACGAGTGTGGCCGACCTCAACCAGTTCCTCACGCGGCCTCCGCGCAAGCACTGCTCATGTATGCTTACACCAAAAGTGCAACTCTTGCTACTCTCCTTGCACTTGCTACTTGTACTTGTACTTGCGGCTTCCAGGGGGTGCAGGTGCACTTCTCCGGGAGCTGGCGTCTCTCTTGTTGGCCGTGGCGGCGCTTCTTCTCATGGCGGGGGCCACCGGCAACGGGGCAGCCCCGCAATGAGGGGAGGCGCGCCATGGTCACCCGGTCTCCTCGACCGCGCTTCCCATCGGTCGATGTGCTCCTGGAGTTTGTCGTGTGGTCGGAGAAGCCCACCGGCACCTTGCTCCGTGATAACCCACAGGTATAGGGGATCGCAATAGTTTTCGAGGGTAGAGTATTCAACCCAATTTTATAGATTCGACACAAGGGGAGCCAAAGAATATTTGAAGGTATTAGCAGTTGAGTTGTCAATTCAACCACACCTGGAGATTAATTATCTGCAGCAAAGTGATTAGTAACACAGTAATATGATAGTTTGTGATGATAGCAGCAGTAGCAATAGTAACGGTAACAGTGATAGCAGTGATATTGTAGCGGTAACGATAGCAGTAGCAATAGTAGTAACTTAGCAAGAACAATATAAGATAAATTCGTAGGCATTGGATCGGTGACTCGTTGGTTGATATTCATCATGAGATAGTTATAACCTAGGGTGATATAGCACTAGCTCCAGTTCATAAATATAATGTAGGCATGTATTCCGTAAATAGTCATACATGCTTATGGAAAGAACTTGCATGACATCTTTTGTCCTACCCTCCCGTGGCAGTGGAGTCCTATTGGAAACTAAGGGGTATTAGGGCCTCCTTTTAATAGAGAATTAGAACAAAGCATTAGCACATGATGAATACATGAACTCCTCAAACTACGGTCATCACCGGGAGTGGTCCCGGCTATTGTCACTCCGGGGTTGCCGGATCATAACATGTAGTAGGTGACTATAACTTGCAAGATCGGATCTAGAACATGGATATAACGGTGATAACATAAACGGTTCAGATCTGAAATCATGGCACCGGGGCCCAAAGTGACAAGCATTAAGCATGGCAAAGTCATCGCAACATCAATCTCAGAATATAGTGGATACTAGGGATCAGGCCCTAACAAAACTAACTCGATTACATGATGAATCTCATCCAACTCCTCACCGACCAGCGAGCCTACAAAGGAATTACTCACTCTCGATGGGGAGCATCATGGAATTGGCGATGGAGATGTGTTGGTGATGACGAAGATTGAAGATCCCCCTCTCCGGAGCCCCAAACAGACTCCAGATCTGGCCTCCCAATGAAGACAGGAGACGGCGGCGGCTCCATCTCGTGAAATGCGATAATTCTTTCTCCCTGTTTTTTCTTAAATATGGGATTATATAGCGTTGGTTTGAGGGTCAGCGGGGCCACCAGGTGGGCAGCACCCTTCTCATTCACTTCAGGACCGTCAATTACCAATATCTTCCATGCTAAGCACGCTAGTGGCGGTACCCAAGCAGAAATGTAAAGGTTATGGCTCCATTTGGAGTTTTTGTTTGATTATTTGTAAGCTCTTTTTTATTTTTGCAGTTTGGGACTAGGCATCCCTATTACCGCCCTTTTCTCATGTGAAGGCGAGTGAATAAACACTCAACCTGAGAATAACCCGCTTAGCATGGAAGATACCGACTACCTCCTATCGTCCCATGAACGATCCAGGCACACAAAAAGGATATTTATTTGAAGTTTTTAGAGGTGGCACATGCAAATTTACTTAGGACGGTAGGGTAATACCACATATAGGTAGGTATGTTAGACTCATCTGGAATAACTTGGGTTTCAGGTTTTTGGATGTACAAGCAGAGTTCCCACTTGGTACAGGAGAAGGCTAGCAATTAGGTTGAGAATCGGCCAGCTAGAGAGCAACAACGGTCATGAACATGCATTATGCATAAGTAACATTGGATACAAGCATGAGTAGGATATGAACACCATGAACATAAATATCATAGAGGCTATGTTGGTTTTGATTCAACTACATGCATGAACATGTGCCAAGTCAAGCCACTCGAACATTCAGAGGAGGATACCATATCATCATACTACATCATAATCATTTTAACACAATGTTGATATCCAAGATAAGTCATTATTGACTCCTAGCTACTTATGCATGGCATGAGAAACTATAATCTTTAATTGTCATTGCAAACATGCTTGATCATAATAGTCTGAAGCATGGATACTAGGTTAAACATATTTACAAAAACAGAACAAGTCGAGTTCATACCCGTTTCTCTCTGCCACGGCTAGTTCATCTAATATCATCATTATAGCCTTTCCCTTGCATGACCAAACGATTTGAAATAATAATAGTGCAAGAGTGTCGTGGACTAAGCTGGAATCTGCAAACATTTTATTCAAGAGGAGAAGACAAGGTAATATGGGCTCTTTGTTAGATCGACAATGCACATGAGAGCCACTCAACATTTTCATCGTGGTCTTCTCCTCGGTATGACTCAATAAAAGAAAAAGAAATTCAGAGAAACACACTGAAATATTTTTTGGAGTTTTTGGTTTTTCGAAAGCAAGCAAACAAAAAAGGGAAAAGCAAAAACGAAAAAACTATTTACACGGGAAAGCTCCCAACAAGTAAAAGAAGAACAAGGAATCTTTTTGGGTTTTATTTTTAGTACTACAACAATTTAAACTAGGGAGAAAAATCAAAAAGAAGCAAGAAACATATTTTTGGGATTTTCTTAAAGTTTTTCAAACACACAAGAAGAAAGCGAGAAAAATAATTTAAGCATGGATGATACAATGAAAAAGTGTGGACACCGACAACTCGAATGAAATGTGTGAACATGAATGTAATGTCGGTGGGAATACGTACTCCCCCGAGCTTAGGATTTTGGCCTAGCTTTATAATCACCAGTCGTAGAAGCCGTGAGGTCCAATGTTGAAGTGCTGGGGAGTAGGCACCATAGGGTCCACTACTGAGGCTCCGCCTACGCCGCCGCCAGGTTGTTCCGGTAAGCGACAATGTCCTCAGGCATAACTCTATATCCGTTCCTAGCAACATAGTCAAACAAAGCAGGTGCAGACAAGGGGATAACATCACGAGTGATCTCACTAAAAACTAAATTGTAAGGCAAGTCAATATCAGGGTAATCGGCAGCAAGAAACTGATGGTCCTTCATAGCTACTCCCATTGGCGGTGATCATGCTGGTGTATCTGCACATTGAAGTGAGTCGCCAAACGAGTAGCGTAAATGCCCCCATGTATTTTACCCTTGAATCTGTTAAGGTGAAGGCGACGTGCCACAATAGCTCCCAAGCTAAAAGTTTTGTCACCATAAAGTGCGCAACACAAAATAGCAAATGTGGGGCGCTAAGTGAACCCACCTTCTCTCTCGCTAGCAAGCACTTCTCGATAAATAAAGCAAATAATTGATACGTCTCCAACGTATCTATAATTTATGAACATTCATGCTATTTTATTATCTGTTTTGAATGATTACGGGCTTTATTATACACTTTTATATTACTTTTGGGACTAACCTATTAACTGGAGGCCCATCCCATATTGCTGTCTTATTGCCTGTTTCAGTGTTTCGAGGAAAAGGAATATCAAACGGAGTCCAAACGGAATGAAACCTTCGGCAGCGTGATTTTTTGGAAGAATATGATCCTGGAGACTTGGAGTTCACGGCAGAAGATCCTTGAGGAGGCCAGGAGATAGGGGGTGCCCCCCCTACTGGGCACGCCCCCCTGTCTCGTGGGCCCCTCGAGCACCCCCCGACCGACTTCTTTCACCTATATAGTCCCACGTACCCTAAAAACATCCACGACGAAGATAGATCGGGAGTTCCGCTGCCACAAGCCACTGTAGCCCCCAAAAACCTCTCGGGAGCCCATTACGGCACCCTGCCGGAGGGGGAACCCATCACCGGTGGCCATATTCATCATCCCGACGCTATCCATGACGAGGAGGGAGTAGTTCACCCTCGGAGCTGAGGGTATGTACCGGTAGCTATGTGTTTGATCTCTCTCTCTCGTGTTCTCTCTATGGCATGATCTTGATGTATCGCGAGCTTTGCTATTATAGTTGGATCTTATGATGTTTCTCCCCCTCTACTCTCTTGTGATGAATTGAGTTTTCCCTTTGAAGTTATCTTATCGGATTGAGTCTAATGATTTGAGAACACTTGATGTATGTCTTGCCGTGCTTATCTGTGGTGACAATGGGATATCACGTGCCACTTGATGTATGTTTTGGTGACCAACTTGCGGGATCCGCCCATGAACCTATGCATAGGGGTTGTCACACGTTTTCTTGACTCTCCGGTAGAAACTTTGGGGCACTCTTTGATGTACTTTGTGTTGGTTGGATGAATCTGAGACTGTGTGATGCATATCGTATAATCATGCCCACGGATAATTGAGGTGACAATGGAGTATCTAGGTGACATTAGGGTTTTGGTTGATTTGTGTCTTAAGGTGTTATTCTAGTATGAACTCTTGAATAGATCGATCCGAAAGAATAACTTTGAGGTGGTTTCATACCCTGCCATAATCTTTTCGTTTGTTCTCCGCTATTAGTGGCTTTGGAGTGACTCTTTGTTGCTTGTTGGGGGATTGTTATATGATCTACTTATGTTATTATTGTTGAGAGAACTTGCACTAGTGAAAGTATGAACCCTAGGCCTTGTTTCCTATCATTGCAATACCGTTTACGCTCACTTTTACCACTTGTTACCTTGCTGTTTTTATATTTTCAGATTACAAAAACCTATATCTACTATCCATATTGCACTTGTATCACCATCTTTTCGCCGAACTAGTGCACCTATACAATTTACCATTGTATTGGGTGTGTTGGGGACACAAGAGACTCTTTATTATTTGATTGCAGGGTTGTTTGAGAGAGACCATCTTCATCCTACGCCTCCTACGGATTGATAAACCTTAGGTCATCCACTTGAGGCAAATTTGCTACTATCCTACAAACCTGTGCACTTGCAGGCCCAACAACGTCTAAGAGAAGAAGGTTGTGTAGTAGACATCAAGCTCTTTTCTGGCGCCATTGCCGGGGAGGTGAGTGCTTGAAGGTATATATTTAGATCTTGCAATCGAATCTTTTTGGTTCTTGTTTTATCACTAGTTTAGTTTATAAAAGAAAACTACCAAAAAATGGAGTTAAGTTTGTCTCATACGCTTCGTATTTTTAATATCTTTCGTGAGAATGATGGAAAGGAAAATTGTGGTCAAGTGCTTGAAGAAGAATGCATTAAAATGCTTGGTACTAAATCTTTGAATGATGAGCATGATTGCAATGTTGTTAGTATGAACTCTTTGAATATCCATAGTACTAATGATGATTGCACTAGTTATGATGAAAATGTCTCTTATAAGCATGTTGATTTTTGTGGAGTAGATTGGGTTTGCAAGTACACACCAAATAGGGAAGATAGATATTGCAAGAGGCATAAGCATTTAGAAACTAAAAGGTTGCAAGAAAGGCTAAATGTGAGTGCTGAAATTTAAATTTCCTTTGCCGTACTTGTGAACTTTGCAATGAACGTGGTCATTTACATCTCCGATGCAAATTGTTTCATGATCGAATCGTGTCCAAAAATTGTGATGATTTGATCTCCCTTGCTCATTACAATGAACTTAGTTTGCTTTTGTGTTATGAAGAATTGAAACGTTTAATTAAGGACCTTCCAGAATTTGCCCATAAGAAATTCCTTGATATTGATCTAGAGAAGATTTATTTGTATTGTGCGGTGAATTGCATTGGAAATCCTTATATTACCAATTACCTAAAGAAAAGAAAGCAAATAGAAGACGATGAGAATACTAATGAAAGGGAAGAGACTTCCCAATATCCTCCTATTATTTCTTATGATGAATCAGGTAACGAGGAGGAGCTTTCTATTCAACCAATCTCATCAATAAGGAGCTCAAAGAGGAAGGTTGAACCCACACATAATGTGAAGAAGAAAAATAAAAGAAGGAGCAACAAAGGTAGAAAGGTATCCCTCCCAAATGATGTTGCTCCTACTACTTATTGTGATGATGATAATTGCTATACTATTGGTGCTATCCATATTTTTAATGATGAGAGTGATTATGCTTATGATATGAAAGGGCCCAAGCTTGGGGAAGCTATGTTGATGAGGATGAAATATTTGAGAATATATTTGCTGAAATTAATGTTTGTCCCAAGCTTGGGGACGCTATGTTTAATGAAGATGATATTTTTAGCATCCCAAGTTTTGATATGCAAAGTTGTTATGATGATAGCATGCCTCTTACCTATGATGACTATATTGATGAAAGTGGTTTTGGAAGAGTGTCAACTTTAGGAAGTAGTTATCCCACTATTTTGGAGGATGCTGAATCATATTGTGATGAATATGAAAGTGGATTTGGAAGAGTGTCAACTTTATTTAGTGATTCCACTACCTTGGGAGAGGTTTCAATCGATTAGGATGAGAACGAAGTTGCTACTTATGATGATTATTGTGATGAAACTTATGCTATAAAAAGTAGTGATGATTATATTTACAAATCTTGTCATGATTATGATTACCCTTTTTCTGAACATTACTCTTTTAATGTGGAAACAACTTTTAGTGTTCAAGTCTCTTATGATACTCCCACTATTCCGAATGAGAAGAAATTTGCTTATGTGGAGAGTAATAAATTTTCTATGCTTGTAGATCATGAAAGGAATGCTTTAGGTGCTGGTTATATTGTTGACTTCATTCATGATGCTACTGAAAATTATTATGAGGGAGGAATATATGCTTGTAGGAATTGCAATAATATCAAGTTTCCTCTCTATGTGCTTAAAATCTTGAAGCTATGCTTGTTTTACTTTCCTATGCTAGTTGATTATTGTTACCATAAGTTGTTTGCTCACAAAATCCCTATGCATAGGAAGAGGGTTAGGCTTAAATGTGCTAGTCATATGCTTCATGATGCTCCCGTTGTGTTTCAATTCTCATCTTTTCTGTGAGCATCATTGTCATCATCATGCCTAGCTAGAAAGGCATTAAAAAAAGCGCTTGTTGGGAGACAACACAATATTTACCCTTACTGTTTTTGTGTGTTCACATGATTATGCTACTGTAGTAATCATGTTTTATAGCTTTCGTTTCAATAAAGTGCCAAGTAAGACCTTTAGGATGGCTTACAGTAAGAGTTGTGTTGATCCTGCTGAAAATCAGAAACTTTTGCACCCAGTAAATTAGTTTTGTTAATTCACACAAACGTGCTTCTGATCTCATTCTTTTTTCTCTGGATTGGTACATGAATTTCTTAGGACTTCCTAATTTGATACAATATTTGGAGTTCCATAAGTATACGTTTGATACAGATTACTACAGACTGTTCTGTTTTTGACAGATTCTGTTTTCTATGTGTTGTTTGCTTATTTTGATGAATCTGTGAGTAGTATCGAAGGGCATGAACCATAGATAAGTTGGAGTACAGTAGATATTACACCAATATGAATTTAGAATGAGTTCATTACAGTATCTAAGTGGTGGTTTTATTTTCTTATACTAACAGAGCTTACGAGTTTTCTGTTGAGTTTTGTGTTGTGAAGTTTTCAAGTTTTGGGGCAACATTCGATGGACTATGGAATAAGGAGTGGAAAGAACCTAAGCTTGGGGATGCCCAAGGCACCCCAAGGTAATATTCAAGGACAACCAAGAGCCTAAGCTTGGGGATGCCCCGGATGGCATCCCCTCTTTCGTCTTCGTCTATCGGTAACTTTACTTGGTGCTATATTTTTATTCACCACATGATATGTGTTTTGCTTGCAGCGTCATTTTCTCTTGTTAGTATTTGATTTCTGTTATTTAGAATAGTTTTTTGCATCTTTAGTTTCAATAAAAATGTCAAGGATAGCCTTTACCATGCTTATTTTGCTAGTATACATGTTGCTGTTTGAAAACAGAAAGTTTACCATTGTTGCAAAAATTCCCTAGAAAAGTCAGAGAATGGTATAATGTTGAAACTTTTTGCATAATGAGCTCTGATAAAGCTTCTACAGCGTAGTATTTTTCTCATAATTTTTGGAGTTAGGTAAGTATTGATACTCTTGCATTCTTTATAGACTGTACTGTTTTGGCAGATTGCTGTTATATTTGCATTGTTTGCATATGTTTGCTTGTTTAACGATTCTATTTGAGGATAGGAGTATTAAATATGCAGAGGCATTTAGTATGCAATGTTGAATAATAATTTTAGTGATTTATTACAGTAGAAAATGATAAGGTTTTGCATTGGTTTATACTAACCTATCTCACGAGTTCTTGTTGAGTTTGGTGTGGATGAAGCTTTTGATAAAAAGAAGAAACCATGATATGAGAGGAATTAAGGAGAAACAAAAGTTCAAGCTTGGGGATGCCCAAGGCACCCCAAGATAATATTTCAAGAAGTCTCAAGCATCTAAGCTTGGGGATGCCCCAGTAGGCATCCCACCTTTCTTCTTCAACAACTATCGGTTAGTATCGGTTGAGCCTAAGTTTTTGCTTCTTCACATGAGTTGTGATATCCTTGCAATGCCATTTTATTTTGTTTTGCTTGCTGTTTGAATACAATACCAAGATCTGAAATTCTTTAATGAGAGAGAGTCTTCGCATAGTTACATAATTATTTAGCTACTCATTGATCTTCACTTATATCTTGTTGGAGTAGGTTGTCATTTACTCGTGTGCTTCACTTATATCCTATGAGTAAATTGTTGAATGAGTTGATTGTCATAAATCTGAAATTATATATGTCTCATTTGTTTATCCCATGGGGAGTAATGACTTCACATCTAAGAAGTAGAGGTTGTAAATTTATTGAAGGTTAGCAAGCATTGTATTGGTCATTTGAACAATTCATGAAAGAATATTGAAGGAAGAGAGATTTCACATATAAATACACTATCCTAGACATCTTTTATAATTGGGAGCACTCATTAAGTATGACATGCTAAAGAGTTGATGTTGGACAAGGAAGACAACGTAATGGTTTATGTTTTCCGACATCTCAGTTAAAGTATATTGTCATGGATCATTCAAACATGTTGAGCTTGCCTTTCCCCCTCATGCTAGCAAAAATTCCTTGCACCAAGTAGAGATACTACTTGTGCTTCCAAACATCCTTAAGCCCAGTTTTGCCATGAGAGTCCACCATACCCACCTATGGATTGAGTAAGATCCTTCAAGTAAGTTGTCATCGGTGCAAGCAATAAAAATTGCTCTCTAAATATGTATGATCTTTTGGTGTGAAGAAAATAGCTTTATACGATCTTGTTATGGAAGCAATAAAAGCGACGGACTGTATAATAAAGGTCCATATACAAGTGGCAATATAAAGTGACGTTCATTCGCATTAAGATTTTGTGCATCCAACCCTAAAAGTGCATGACAACCTCTGCTTCCCTCTGCGAAGGGCCTATCTTTTACTTTATGTCTTTTACTTTTATGCAAGAGTCAAGGTGATCTTCACCTTTCCCTTTTTCATTTTATCCTTTGGCAAGCACCTCGTGTTGGGAAGATCCTAGTATATATATCCAATTGGATGTAAGTTAGCATGAACTATTATTGTTGACATCACCCAAAGGTGAATACATTGGGAGGCAACACTATAAGCCCCTATCTTTCTCAGTGTCCGATTGAAACTCCAT
Organism: Triticum timopheevii; assembly: GCA_963921465.1. Taxonomy (NCBI): domain Eukaryota; kingdom Viridiplantae; phylum Streptophyta; class Magnoliopsida; order Poales; family Poaceae; genus Triticum; species Triticum timopheevii. The sequence goes on from OY997272.1 coordinate 306,446,227, forward strand.
AACAATTAGTATTGCGTGAGTGTTAGCAATTGTAGAAGACTATATGATAGTTGAGTATGTGGAGTTTGCTATTCCTGAAAATAAGATGAATTGCAATTGTTTGATGACTGAGAATGAAGTTTGCTAGTTTTCAAGAATGTTTATGGTCTATGCTTTCACATGTGAATTGCTTGTTACTTTAGCATGAGAAGTTTTATGAGATGAACTACTGCTATGACATATTATCATGCTAGAAAAGGTGATTGAAATTATCATTGATCAAACTTGTGCACCTTCTAGCATCACACTTCATAAATTCTTTCTTTTATCATTTACCTACTCGAGGACGAGTAGGAATTAAGCTTGGGGATGCTGATACGTCTCCAACGTATCTATAATTTATGAAGCATTCATGCTATTTTATTATCTGTTTTGAATGATTACGGGCTTTATTATACACTTTTATATTACTTTTGGGACTAACCTTGTTTCAGTATTTCGAGGAAAAGGAATATCAAACGGAGTCCAAACGGAATGAAACCTTCGGCAGCGTGATTTTTTGGAAGAATATGATCCTGGAGACTTGTAGTTAACGTCAGAAGATCCTCGAGAAGGCCAGGAGATAGGGGGCGCCCCCCCTACTGGGCGTGCCCCCTGTCTCGTGGGCCCCTCAAGCACCCCCCGACCGACTTCTTTCGCCTATATAGTCCCACGTACCCTAAAAACATCCACGACGAAGATAGATCGGGAGTTCCACCGCCGCAAGCCTCTATAGCCACCAAAAACCTGTCGGGAGCCTATTCCGGCACCCTGCCGGAGGGGGAACCCATCACCAGTGGCAGTCTTCATCATCCCGGCGCTATCCATGACGAGGAGGGAGTAGTTCACCCTCGGGGCTGAGGGTATGTACCAGTAGCTATGTGTTTGATCTCTCTCTCTCTCTCTCTCTTGTGTTCTCTCTATGGCATGATCTTGATGTATCGCGAGCTTTGCTGTTATAGTTGGATCTTATGATGTTTCTCCCCCTCTACTCTCTTGTGATGAATTGAGTTTTCCCTTTGAAGTTATCTTATCGGATTGAGTCTTTAATGATTTGAGAACACTTGATGTATGTCTTGCCGTGCTTATATGTGGTGACAATGGGATATCACGTGCCACTTGATGTATGTTTTGGTGACCAACTTGCGGGATCCGCCCATGAACCTATGCATAGGGGTTGTCACACGTTTTCTTGACTCTCCGATAGAAACTTTGGGGCACTCTTTGAAGTACTTTGTGTTGGTTGGATGAATCTGAGATTGTGTGATGCATATCGTATAATCATGCCCACGGATACTTGAGGTGACAATGGAGTATCTAGGTGACATTAGGGTTTTGGTTGATTTGTGTCTTAAGGTGTTATTCTAGCACGAACTCTTGAATAGATCGATTCGAAAGAATAACTTTGAGGTGGTTTCGTACCCTAACATAATCTCTTTGTTTGTTCTCCGCTATTAGTGGCTTTGGAGTGACTATTTGTTGCATGTTGAGGGATTGTTATATGATCTATCTATGTTATTATTGTTGAGAGAACTTGCACTAGTGAAAGTATGAACCCTAGGCCTTGTTTCCTATCATTGCAATACCGTTTACGCTCACTTTTACCACTTGTTACCTTGCTGTTTATATTTTTAGATTACAAAAACCTATATCTACTATCCATATTGCACTTTTATCACCATCTCTTCGCCGAACTAGTGCACCTATACAGTTTACCATTGTATTGGGTGTGTTGGGGACACAAGAGACTCTTTGTTATTTGGTTGCAGGGTTGTTTGAGAGAGACCATCTTCATCCTACGCCTCCTACGGATTGATAAACCTTAGGTCATCCACTTGAGGGAAATTTGCTACTGTCCTACAAACCTATGCACTTGCAGGCCCAACAACATCTACAAGAAGAAGGTTGTTTAGTAGACATCAATAATGCACGGCAAGAAACTGCAAGCTAGTGGCAGTGGTGCTTGATACTCCTCTCTCATCCCCCACTGTTAGAGTACGGTAAAAACCATCAAACTTTGAGGGACTAGGCTCTACCAAACCCCCATCAGAAGGAAGCATGCATATGTCACAAAATTCAGTAAGTGGAATCTGGCGGTGTTTAGCATATAAGTTAAATGGCACCTCAGGGGGATTATTCCTAGGATGAAAATGGAAGTTTTGCACAAAGGAATTTGTGAGGAGAAGATACTATTCACATTCAGCTGCGATGAAGTCGGTGAGTCCGGCATTAGAAGCATATTGGTTGAACTCTTGGAGGATTTCGGCCTCTTCCATGAACTCATTGCCCGGCCACTCACACGGCCGTAACTCCACCAACCTCGGGGTATGAAGATCATCGTCAGATGACTGCCCAATAACCCCCTTGGAGTTCTTCTTGGAATCAAACTTCCTAAAGATATTCATCTTTTTCCTATGAACAAAATTCTGACATTTTTAGTCCACAAATTTTTTCTCAACAAAACTTCACAAAATTGATAGCAACTACTCATAGGGATGTATAGAGGCCATAGCAAGCATTCAAACTACTTAGAACTCTAAGAATTCAACATGCAAGCTCATCTACAGCAGCACCAAGAGTAGCTAATTATTCTAAATATAAACCACTGAAACAAAAACTAATTGGACACATGGATAGAGTCACATACCAAGCAACAAATCCCCACAGTTTCAGAAATGAAGCTTCGAGCAAAGAGATCGAAATCCGAAGTTTTGGGAGCAAGAGCACGAGAGAGAGAGAGAGAGAGAGAGAGAGAGAGAGAGAGAGAGAGAGACAGAGAGAGAGAGAGAGAGAGAGAGAAGAGAGAGAGAGAGAGAGAGAGAGTGGTTGATAGAGGCAAAGGTGTTCCGATGTTTCGATGAGAAGGTGGCTATCATTTTCTATGGGAGTCGACCTTGACGATTCGACTACGAACGTGCGAGACGTCGCACCTTACTAATCGCTAAACCAACTTCCGAGGGGTTATTGACCACGCCGGAGCACGATCAACCTGATCGCGAGGGTCTGTTTTCCTGTGAGTAAATGAAGAACAAGCAAGAAACTGAGATTGCAATCTAGATATTGTGAATATAAGAGGAAAGCTTTATTAATAAAGGTGGGGTTCTGTGATGCCTTCGTCTGGTCGTTGAACACAAACGAAGTATGCGAAGTTGCAGCTATGGCGAACTTTTAATCTAAAGAAAACCCTAAGTCTAAACGACGCCCTAAGGGATGTATATATGGAGGAAGAGGGGGAATTTCTTGGCCCTTGGGGAAGGGGTCCGAAACCAACCCTATCTTTTGTTTCCCCACACATACGGACTCTAAAAACAGCCTATACTGAAGTATTTCGAAATTACATGGGCCTGGCCCAATAATAAGGTGACGCATCACCTAGAATAGCCTCTGGATGAAAGTTAAGAAGTAGCATCTTGTATATTTCATCCAAGGCTTCATGCACTCATTATGGTGGCTTCAACGTCCTGAAATCATCACTTGTACCTCCGTTCTTGTTCCCCTTGTGCATGCCATCATCTCTATGCTTGTTCTTGCACCAATGTTCATCCTTCTCCAAGCTAGGCCCTTCATTTGTAAGCAAAACAAATATATCTAATTTAGGGAGCATCATATTCTCATGAACATTAGAATCATTACCAAGAAACGAAAGTACTTGGTAATTTAATTGGCGTGCGCGAGCTCTACTAATTGGTCCAGTATGTATATCAGCAGGGGTTGTGAGTGTAACAATGGTATTGATGTCCTCATCATCCTCCCCTTCTTGAAATAAAGTCGTCCTCGACGGAAGCTCATCTTCTTCACCCAAATAAGGCTTCAAATCTGCAATGTTAAAAGTGGGACTAACCCCAAAATCTGCAGGCAGCTCAAGTTTATATGCATTATCATTTATTTTATCTAACACCTTAAAAGGACCATCATCACAGCTTTGATTTGCGCAAATCAGGAAATCTATCCTTACGCAAATGTAACCAAACAAGATCTCCAGGTGCAAACACAACATGTTTTCTACCCTTATCTCCGGCAAGTTTATATTTAGCATTCATACGCTCAATGTTTTCCTTAGTTAACTCATGCATTTTTAAAATTAATTCAGCATGTTGTTTAGCATCAAAATTAACCTTCTCCGAAGATGGAAGAGGCAACAAATCAATAGGTGCACGAGGTAGGAAACCATACACAATTTCAAAAGGGCACATCTTAGTAGTAGAATGCAATGAACGATTATAAGAAAATTCAATACGAGGCAAGCATTCTTCCCACATTTTCTTATTATTCTTCAAAACAGCCCTAAGCATAGTAGACAATGTTCTATTGACTACTTCAGTTTGTCCATCAGTTTGGGGGTGACAAGTAGTACTAAAAAGCAGTTTAGTCCCCAACTTAGACTATAAACATCTCCAAAAGTGGCTAAGAAATTTAGTATCACGATCTGAAACAATAGTATTTTGGCACACCATGCAAGCGAATAATTTCATGAAAGAACAAAACACCAACATTAACAGCATCATCGCTTTTATGACATGGTATAAGGTGTGCCATTTTCGAGAATCTATCCATGACAACAAATATGCTATCCTTCCCCTTCTTTGTTCGAGGTAAACCTAAAACAAAGTCCGTAGATATATCCTCCCAAGGAACACTAGGTATAGGCAAAGGCATATATAAACCATGAGGATTGAGTCGTGACTTAGCTTTTTGACATGTAGTGCAGCGAGCAACAAAGCGCTCAACATCCCATCTCATCTTTGGCCAAAAGAAATGTGTAGCAAGTACGTCCTCCGTCTTCTTCACGCCAAAGTGTCCCATTAATCATCCTCCGCGCGCCTCCTGCAACAACAAAAGACAAATGGTGCTAACGGGAATGCATAGCTTGTTAGCATGAAACACAAATCCATCATTAACGACGAATTTGTTCCATGTTCTTCCTTCTTTACAATTCTGCAATACATCTTTAAAATCAGCATCATGCACATATTGATCTTTGATGGTCTTCAAAACCAAATATTTTGAAGTCAAGTTGTGAAAGCATAGTATAGCGATGAGACAATGCATCAGCAATAACATTTTCTTTACCCTTCTTGTGTTTAATGACATAAGGGAAAGTCTCAATGAATTCAGCCCATTTAGCATGTCTACGATATAATTTAGCTTGACTTTTAATATGTTTCAAAGATTCATGATCAGAATGTATAACAAATTCTTTGGGCCATAAATAATGTTGGCATGTTTCTAAAGTCCGAACAAGAGCATATAATTCTTTATCATAAGTAGAATAATTCACACTAGGCCCACTGAATTTTCCAGAAAAGTATGCAACAGGTTTGCCATCTTGTAATAACACACCTCCTAATCCAATTCCACTAGCATCACATTCAAGCTCAAAAGTCTTATTAAAATCAGGAAGTTGGAGTAAAGGAGCATGTGTCAACTTATCTTTCAATACCGTGAAGGCTTATTCCTATGTGGCACCCCAAACAAAAGGCACATCCTTTTTTGTAAGCTCATTGAGAGGTGCAGCAATGGTGCTGAAATCTCTCACAAAACGCCTATAGAATACTTCATCTCCTCTGGTACTTGACGCATAACCTTTGTCGAGCAGCTCCTGTACTTGACGCATAATCTCCTTCGTCTCCTCTGGATTGGTACGGTATGGCGCACGGTTTGGCAGTGAAGCACCGGGAATTAAGTCAATTAGATGCTCAATCCCTCGAAGGTGTGGTAATCCCGGTGGAACATCTTATGGAAAGACGTCAACGAACTCCTGCAAAATGTTAGTGACAGCAGGAGGCAAAGAGGAAGGTACATCCTCGAAAGAAAATAATGCCTCTTTGCACACAAAAGCATAGCAAACAGATTTGCTAAAATCTAGATCATCAATATCAGATTTGGTGGCAAGTAAACATGCACTTTTCAATTTAATTTCAGAAGCAGCACTAGATGGTTTATCATTAGGCTTCATTTGTTGCTCAAATTCTTTTGCCACAATATGATTTTCACTCTTATTTTTCTCCTGTTTTGCTTTATTAGCTCTATTAATATCATATTTCAAAATAGAATTAGGAGTCATAGGAAGCAAAGTAATCTTTTTATCCTTATGAACAAGAGTATACTGATTGTTTCTACCATGGTGTACAAAATTTTTATCAAATTGCCACGGTCTACCAAGTAATAAGGAACATGCTTGCATAGGTACCACATCACAATCAACATAATCAGCATAAGTAGAGATACTAAAATGCACACGAACAGTACGTGTTACCTTAACCTTGTCGCTGTTGTTGAACCATTGGATGTAGTAAGGATGTGGATGTGGTCTTGTGGTGAGAGATAGCTACTCCACCATCTCTATGCTAGCCAAATTGTTGCAGCTCCCTCCATCAATGATGACGCAAACAGAACGTTCCTTCACAACTCCCTTTGTATGGAACAAATTGTGCCTCTGATTTTGCACAGCTTGTGTGACTTGCATAGTCAAAACACGTTGAACAACTAAACATTCATACCTGTCCGCATCTTCAGGAGCCATGTATTGTGTCTCATGATTAGAATCATCTCCACCGTGTTCTTCACTTGCAATAAGAGCCAAAGTCTCCTCATCATAATCACTAGCGGACTCATAGCCACCATCCTCAGTAGCAATCATCACACGCTTAGATGGGCATTCTCTCGCATAATGACCTCCGCCCTTGCAATGACGACAAATAATATCATGTGTTTGCCATGTTGATGCCATGGATGAAGAAGAACTCTATGCAGAACCGGAAGGTGTATTTCTGGCAGATGGTGGTGATGGTGCCTGTTTTCTTATATCTCAGTTGGAATTGGCAGCTGAAGTCAGTGGTGCTGCAGTAGGACGTGTGGAAGTAGAGGATGCACACGGTGTCCATGATGAAGGTCAACTTGAAGAAAAGTTAGTTCGCGCCAATGCCTGTCGATCCTGCACTTCACGTTCAGCTTTGCAAGCAAGATGGAATAAACAAGTGATATTAGTATACTCCTTATACTCAAGAATGGTCTGAATCTCTTTATTTAATCCACCCATAAAACGTGCAAGCATAGCTTCATTATCCTCCACAATACCACATCTAATCATTCCAGTTTGTAATTCCTGATAATATTCTTCTACATAATTTTTTCCTTGTCTTAAACGCTAAATTTTTTGAAGTAATTCACGTTGATAATATGGTGGAACCCAACAAGTACGCATAGCAGTTTTCAAAGCATCCCAAGTAGTTGCAATATTATTCGGATATAATCTACGATGTTCAGACCACCACACACAAGCAAAACTAGTGAAAGCACAAAGGGCAGCAGCAACACGTCTCTCCTCGGGGTATTGTAAACATGTAAAACGTTGTTCAGTTTCTAACTCCCAAGTAAGATATATATCAGGAACATATTTACCCTCGAATGGTGGAATATTCAACTTTAGCTTCGGAAGATGGTCATGATCTCGTACCTGAGCTGGTAGTGCAGGCCTACCATTCCGATTATATGCTTGTGGGTGACCTGGTGCTGGTGGTTGCATGTAGTTCTGATTTTGATCAACCTCATCCTTGTAATCGCCCGCATAATCATCATCCTCCTCGGCACCAGTAGCAGCAGTAGTAGGTGCCAAATAAGCATCAACAGTAGGTACAGCGGCACCAGAAGTTTGGCCATCCTCAAGAGGAACACGCTTCGCTCGTCCAAACTGATTCGGAAGGGGGCGTTGTTGTTGTTGTTGCTGCTACAGAGGTGCGATAGGTGCAGCCGGTGGTGGTTGGGGAAGATGTGTGAGCAATTCATTAAACTTGTTATCCAGCTTTGTCCCGAGCGACATCTCCATGCCATCTATCTTCTCCATAGCCTCTTCAAATTTGTTTAGCACATCTCCCAACTGGCCACTCATCATTTGCTGAAATTTATCATGCAACTCCTTGTTCGTCATGTTCTCCCAGTCAATCTCGTCGGCTTGTGGTCCTGGCATGGTTAGCAGCAATAGAAACACACAAGAATATGATCCTATAGACTACTAGTGTCAGGGTGTCACAAATCCGTCAAGTGAATCTCAAATTCTTACCAGTTCTTACCCAGCAGCAGGTGGTGATCGGCAACCGTTGTAGTCAAAACTCTCAAAGCTTCGACAGAGCGATTACCAGGTGGTGTCAAACGCACGATGTAGATGTATGTGGAGCTGGGAAGGCTTATAATATGGTAGCAAAAAGGGTCTGCAATAATCAATTCAGAGATGCAAAGTTGAATATATGCTCAATGACGGTACTATGCTGGTCCTAGGCTAGACTGTGCTAGAGACGCGAGCCTAGAACACTAACAAAATCATGGCACTGCACGTAAACAAGGGAGGAGCACACTCTAAATTTTTTTTCTATTTTTTCACTTTTTTGCACTTTTTCCTCTTTTTTTTGCTCTGCAACAATCTTTTTTCGAAGAAGTCTACAAATGGTCTAAAAACTGCCTAGCCAGAATTTTCCAGACTTTGTTTTTTTTAACTGGAACTATTTTTCTACTGCGGGTAACACAGAAGTTGGCGAATCAGACTTGTCCACGACTCTTAGTATCACGTGATCTGGAAATCGGAAACAAAGGAACAAATACTGGACTCGGACTAGGACTGGTGGCGTAGATGAATCTGGTGGAAACTCGGACTTGTGGCGGATATATGTAGGGCGGTGGAACAGAGACTGGTGGCGAATCTGTGATGGAGGTGGACTCGGATTATTGTTATGGCGGTGGATATGTGGTATATGGTAGAGGTGATGACGATGGTGGTATATGGCAGCGGTGATGACGATGGTGGTAAATGGCAGCGGTGACGATGATGGAGATATATGGCAGCGGTGATAACGATGATGCGGTGGCGGTGTGACAACTTGTGAACAGAACTCGAAACTCTAAAGGACTAGACACTAAGACCAAGAACTAGACACGATGATGCAACCGCAAGTTCAACAATGCAAAACACTAAAAAGATTATGCAAAGGCTCAGATTGGTTTGGGTATGATGAACTAACCCTAATTTTTTTGGCTTTTTCATGGACTATGGGTATGAAGAACAGACTCGTCCTAAACTACGAAAAACTGTAAAATCTCACTGAGCAACCTGTAAATCTGATACCACTTGATACACGCAAAGGTGTCCCGATGTTTCGATGAGAAGGTGGCTATCATTTTCTGTGGGAGTCGACCTTGACGATCTGACTATGAACATGCGAGACGTCGCGTCTTAGCAATCGCTAAACCAACTTCGGAGGGGTTATTGACCACGTCGGAGCACGATCAACCTGACCACGAGGGTCTGTTTTCCTGCGAGCAAACGAAGGACAAGCAAGAAGCTGAGGTTGCAATCTGGATATCGCGAATATAAGAGGGAAGCTTTATTAACGAAGGTGGGGTTCTGTGACGCCTTTGTCTGGTCATTGAACACAAACAAAGTACGCAAAGTTGTAGCTATGGCAAACTTTTAATCTAAACAAAACCCAGAGTCTAAACGATGCCCTACGGGCTATATATATGGAGGAGGAGGGGGACTTCCGTGGCCCTTGGGAAAGGGGTCTGAAACCAACCCTATTTCTTGTTTCCCCACACATACGGACTCTAAAAACAGCCTATACTCAAGTATTTCAAAATTACATGGGCCTGGCCCAATAATAAGGTGACGTAGCACCTAGAATAGCCTCTGGACGAAAGTTATGAAGTAGAATTTTGTATATTTTGTCCAAGGCTTCATGCACTCATTATGGTGGCTTCAACATCCTGAAATCATCACTTGTAACTCCATTCTTGTTCCCCTTGTGCATGCCATCATCTCCATGCTTGTTCTTGCACCAATGTTCATCCTTCTCCAAGCTAGGCCCTTCATTTGTAAGCAAAACAAATGTATCTAACTTAGGTAGCATCATATTCTCATGAACATTAGAATCATTACCAAGAAACGAAAGTACCTGGTAATTTAATTGGCGTGCGCGAGCTCTAGTGATTGGTCCGATATGTATAGCAGCAGGGGCTGTGGGTGTAATAATGGTATTGATGTCCTCATCAGTGGTAGTGATTTTTTCTGTGTGAATGGAGTGGTGTGGGAGGAAGAAGTAAGTGAGGGGCCCACCAGGTGGGCAGCACCCACCAGGGCGTGCCTGGGGGTCCTAGCGCGCCCAGGTGGGTTGTGCCCACCTAGTGCACCTCCCTCTGATATTATTTGCTCCAGAAATTCATAAATATTCAGAAAAAATCGTATCAGATTTTTAGAGCATTCTAAGAACTTTTATTTTTGGGTCATTTTTTATTGCACAAAAAACTCAGAAAATAGACAAAGCATGGCATTTTATTTTATTTAACTAATAAAAACAGAAAACAAAAGGTAGGGACAGAAGGTAGTGCTTACTAAATTCATGAACTGCATACCTCTCAAAAATGATCCATTAATAAGGTTGATCAAGTCTTATTAACAACCACTTTCGATTAGCATGAAATCGAAGAACTTTAATAAATCACTAAGTTATGAATGTCCCCAACAATAAGCATTTGATATTTCTTTTTTGACAGTAGGTAGAGGTAGTTGAAAACTTCCAATAGTGATTGTCGGAGATTTTTCAATAACATTAATACCATTCACTTGGAATTGTTTCTTTGGGAAGTGCACCGTATGCTCATTACCATTGATATGAAAAGTGACTTTGCTTTTATTGCAATCAATAACAGCCTCTACAGTATTCAAGAAGGGTCTACCACTTTCATCCTCGGGCATCTCAAGTATAACAAAGTCAGTCAAAACAGTAACATTAGCAACAACAACGGGCACATCCTCACAAATACCAATAGGTATGGCAGTTGATTTATCAACCATTTGCAAAGATATTTCAGTAGGTGTGAGTTTATTCAAATCAAATCTTTTATATAAAGAGAAAGGCATAACACTAACACCAGCTCCCAAATCACACAAGGCAGTTTTCACATAAATTTTTTAATGGAGCAAGGTATAGTTGGTATTCCCGGATCTCCAAGTTTTATAGGTACTCCATCTTTGAAAGTGTAGTTAGCAAGCATAGTGGAGATTTCAGCTTCCGGTATTTTTCTCTTATTAGTGATGATGTCTTTCATGTACTTCGCATAAGGAGGCATTTTTAAGATATCAGTTAAGCGAGTACGCAAAAAGACTGGCCTAATCATTTTAGCAAAGCGTTCAAATTCTTCATCATCTGTCTTTTTAGTTGACTTAGGTGGAAAGGGCATAGGCTTTTGAACCCATGGTTCTCTTTCCTTTCCATGTTTTCTAGCAAAAATGCCTCTTTTATCATATCTTTTATTCTTGGGTTGTGGGTTATCAAGATCAATAGCTGGTTCTATCTCAACATCATTATCTGGTTCTTTATCATTAGGTTGAGTGTCTTCATGAACCTCATCATTATCTTTTTCATTATCAGAAGGTGAGTGTTCATTACCAGATTGAGTTTCAGCATCAGAGATAGAAACTTCATTATCATTATCAGGAGGTTTTTCTATTTCTGGTTCACTAGAGGCAGGCAAAGTCTTATCATTTTTCTTCTTCTTTTTCTTTTTAGAAAGACTAGGTGTAGTGGTGTTGTTCCTTTGAGAATCTTGTTCAATTCTCTTTGGGTGTCCCTCGGGATAAAGTGGTTCCTGAGTCATTTTACCTCCTCTAGTTGCTACTCTAATAGCAAAGTCACTTATATTATTGGTCATTTCATAAAGTAACTCCCCTTGAGATTTAGAAACTTGTTCTAGTTGAGTTTGAACCATAGAGGCATGTTTTCCTACACCTCTAACACCATTTGAGATTCTAAATAACAAGTCACTTGAGCGAGCAATCATATCAGAGGTGTACTTCAATTGTTTTATAACATTTGCATTGAAGTGACCTTACTTTCTAATGTAATTATCAAACTCATAAAGGCATTGACTAGGATGTTTATTATGAGGATCATCACTATCACTGAATTTCATTAAAGATTTTACCTCTACCACCTTTGGTGGTGGTGGTGCTTCAATCCCATGTATTTCTTCAATAGATGGTAAAATTTTAACATCCTCGGCTTTAATACCTTTTTCATTCATAGATTTCTTTGCCTCTTGCATATCTTCAGGACTAAGATATAAGATACCCCTCTTCTTTGGAGTGGGTTTAATAGGTGTTTCAGGAGGAGTCCAATCATCATAATTTTTCAATATGTTATTCAATAATTCCTTAGCTTGCCCAATAGTTCGTTCCCTGAAAACACAACCAGCACAACTATCTAGGAAGTCCCTAGAAGCATCGGTTTAGTCCATTATAGAAGATATCAAGTATTTCATTTTTCTTAAGAGGATGATCAGGTAAAGCATTAAGCAATTGGATAAGCCTCCCCCAAGCTTGTGGGAGACTCGCTTCTTCAATTTGCACAAAGTTAAATATTTCCTGCAGGGCAGCTTGTTTCTTATGAGCAGGGAAATATTTTTCAGAGAAGTAATAAATCATATCCTGGGGACTACGCACACAACCAAAAGCAAGAGTATTGTACCAAGCTTTAGCATCACCCTTTAATGATAACATAAATAACTTGAGAATATAGTAATAGCGAATCTTCTCATCATGAGCAAAAAGGGTGGCTATGTCATTCAACTTAGTAAGATGTGCCACAACAGTTTCAGTATCATAACCATGGAAAGGATCAGATTCAACCAAAGTGGTTAACTCTGGGTCGACAGAGAATTCATAATCCTTATCATCAATAACAATAGGTGAAGTAGCAAACTTAGGATCACATTTCGTTTTAGCATTCAGAGATCTTTCCTTATACTTGCATAGTAATTTCTCTAGATCATATCTATCCTTACAAGAGTTGCCTCCTCACTCACAGTATAACCTTCTGGTACCTTTGGCAATTCATATCTAGGACTAGTTCTAGTATGTGTTTCAAGATTTTCAGCTTCAAGTTCATCATCAGATTCAACAATAATCATGTTGTCTTACTCTAGCAATTTGTTCATCAAGAAATTCACCTAGTGGCACATCATCTTCAAGCAAGGTACTAGCATCATCATTAGTAGAATTCATAGCAAAAGTAGCATCATCAATAACTTGCGACATATCAGAATTAATAGCATGTTGTGGTGTTGCAAGTTTACTTGTAACAGAAGGTGGATCTAAAGCAGAACTGATGGCAGTTCCTTACCTCCCCTCGTCTTTGAGGGGAAAATCATAGTCTTGGCATCCTTCAGATTCTTCATAGTGACAATATGATAATAATCCCAAGTGACTCAACAAATATAGCTATGCTCCCCGGCAAAGGCGCCATAAAAAGGTCTTGATAACCCACAAGTATAGGGGATCGCAACAGTTTTCGATGGTAGAGTATTCAACCCAAATTTATAGATTCGACACAAGGGGAGCCAAATAATATTTGAAATATTAGTAGTTGAGTTGTCAATTCAACCACACCTGGAGATTAATTATCTACAACAAAGTGATTAGTAGCACAGTAATATGATAGTTTTCATGATAGCAGTAGTAGCAATAGTAACAGTAACAGTGATAGCAGTGACATTGTAGCAGTAACGATAGCAGTAACAACAGTAGTAACTTAGCAAGAACAATATAAGATAAATTCGTAGGCATTGGATCGGTGACTCGTTGGATGATATTCATCATGAGACAGTTATAACCTAGGGCGATATAGCACTAGCTCCAGTTCATAAATATAATGTAGGCATGTATTCCGTAAATAGTCATACGTGCTTATGGAAAGAACTTGCATGACATCTTTTGTCCTACCCTCCCGTGGCAGCGGGGTCCTATTGGAAACTAAGGGATATTAAGGCCTCCTTTTGATAGAGAACTGGAACAAAGCATTAGCACACGATGAGTACATGAACTCCTCAAACTACGATCATCACCGGGAGTGGTCTCGACTATTGTCACTCCGGGGTTGCCGGATCATAACACGTAGTAGGTGACTATAACTTGCAAGATCGGATCTAGAACATGGATATAATGGTGATAACATAAATGGTTTAGATCTTGAATCATGGCAGCCGGGCCCAAAGTGACAAGCATTAAGCATGGCAAAGTCATAGCTACATCAATCTCAGAACATAGTGGAAGGGATCAGGCCCTAACAAAACTAACTCGATTACATGATGAATCTCATCCAACTCCTCACCGACTAGCGATCCTGCGAAGGAATTACTCCTCCCGATGGGGAGCATCATGGAATTGGCGATGGAGATGTGTTGGTGATGATGAAGATCAAAGATCCCCCTCTCCGCAGCCCCAAACGGACTCCAGATCTGGCCTCCCGATGAAGAACAGGAGATGGCGGTGGCTCCGTCTTGTGAAACGCGATAATTCTTTCTCCCTGATTTTGTCTGGAAATATGGGATTTTATAGCGTCAGTTTGAGGTCAGCAGGGCCACCAGGTGGGCAGCACCCACCAGGGCGCGCCTGGGGGGCTGGCATGCCCTGGTGGGTTGTGCCCACCCAGGTGCCCCCCTTAGGTACCTCCTGGCTCCAAAAATTCTCTTATTTGATATAAAAAATCCCCGCAAAGTTTCATTCCATTCCAAGAACTTTTATTTCTGCACAAAAACAACACCATGGTAGTTTTGCCGAAAACAGCGTCAGTCCGGTGTTAGTTTCATTCAAATCATGCAAATTAGAGTCCAAAACAAGAGGAAAAGTGTTAGGAAAAGTAGATACATTGGAGACATATCACTCCGGCTTCCATGCTTCTTCACCGGTGAGCTGCCGGCCACGGGGCTCGACGACCTCTGGCTGCAGGCTGACGGCTATTGCAGCAGGGCCTCGTGGGTCGACCGAGGTCACCGCGGCAAGCAGCATGGTCTTGACCATTGGCTGGCAGGCGTTTGCCCGCGCACGAGGCCGGGGCGGGAGGTGCACCCTCCACTTCAAGTACGATAGCCTCGCGACACTCTTCGTGAGGATGTTTAGGGAGGACGGTCGCCATGCGGGGTGCTTCCCAGAAGATGGTATCGGTGACGATGAGCTTGGCCTTGACGACGGCCGCGGCAACGACGAGGGTGTGCTTGCCCTTGATGGCGGCCATGCTTCCTCCAGCGGCGGCGGCTCATCTTCAGGCGAGAGCTCCAGCAGCGGCGGCTACGACCAGCCCCCGCGCCGCCGAGCTCGCATTGGGGAAGGTAATGGGTCGTCTCGCCACCGTGCCCCGGTGAAGCAGGAGGAGGGCCCGAACTGAGCTCGGGGCTGCCGAGCTTGGCTTCAGGAGCTGCTGCGATCGTGCGGGCCGCTTCTGTTTACTCTTTCCTTTCTTCTGCATTTTGAAAAAAGTAGAGTGCCACGCTGGGGTGTGTAATGAACTGCGACAGTTATGCCATTATGCTATGCTTATTATTTTGATGTTGTGCTGTGATATTTGTATTTCGAGTGTGCATGAATAGCATAACTTAGCTTGATATGCTCGTAGTAGCTTCCCACCTCGTGAGGGTGCGGCTCTTGGTGCCTGGCGAAGCCCCCCTTCCTGATGACTCGGGAGCCGTTGGTCTCGGGAGGCGTTGTAGAACTGCTGAAGGGTTATTAAAAAAACCTTGATGGGGCATCCCATTTCTCCTTGCATGAGCCCCCTGCCACGGGTTTAGCTGTGGCATAAATGCACCACGTCGCGCTGCCCGGGGGCATGGACATAAGAGGGTGCGCATGCCCATGAGCTCGACCGAGGGTGTCTCGCGAGGATTAAGCGAGCCGAAGCGTTGGGGCAACGGGGTTTGGGTGAAGTGTGCTTGCGTGCAGGAAAACCCAACACGCACACCTGCCTAGCCCCCACGCGCGGGACGTGCGAGGAGGAGCGACGGGCAACTGCCGCTCTTCCTAGGCCAAGACTGAGAACGAACGAAACAAGAGGAGGAAAAGCCCAACTCGGCGAACAAAACACAAAAACTCCAAATTCCATTAAAAATTTGTGAAACAACTATGGAAAGCAAATGAACAGCCGCGTCCGGCACCTAGTCTAGTCTTCTCACCAGCGCGGAGCTAAGTGCTACCACTAGGACGTGGGAGGGAGCCCCGTGAGGCCCACGGGCGACACTCAGGAGACTCCGAGGCGTGTACAACCCCACTCATTATTATGTGAGAGTGTCACGAGCGGAGACCTTGACAGGCATGAGCCTTGCTTCATGGGTAGAACTTTCGGAGGTGCTGGATATTCCAGGCGTTCTGGATGGGGATCCCGTCCTATGTCTCCAGGCACGCGGTGCCAGGCCTAGAGACACGGGCAATCCTAAACAGGCCCTCCCACATGGGTGAGAGCTTGTGCATCCCTTCCCTGGAGAGCACCCGCCTCAGGATGAGATCGCCCACCTCGAGCGTCCTGGGGCGGACACTGCGATAGTGGTACCGCCGCAGCGCCTGCTGGTACCTTGTTGCTCGGAGCGAGGCTTGACGGTGGCATTCCTCCCCCAGCACGAGATCCATCCCCCGCATGGCATCCTGGCGTGCCTCATCAAACGCCAGGACCCGCGTGGAGCGATGCTTGACCTCGTGTGGAGAACCGCTTCACCTCCGTAGACGAGGAAGAACGGGGTCTTGCCCGTCGGCTTGGTTGCGGTGGTGTGGATGGACCACAACACGGATTGAAGATCGTTGAGCCAGCCCTTGCCGCAGGCCTCGAGCTTCTTATTTAAGGTCCTTGCCTTGAGGCCTCTTAGGACCTCTGCGTTGGTGCGCTCGGCCTGGCTGTTGCTCCTAGGATGTGCCACCGAAGCGTAGCATATCTGCATTCCCAGGTTAGCACAGTATGTTTTGAAAAGGTTGCTGGTGAATTATGAGCCATTGTCGGTGATGATGCGATTAGGAACCCCAAACCGGCTCACGAGGCCCTTGATGAACTTGACGGCCGAGCCGACCGGGATGGTGCGGACAGCTTCTACCTCCGCCCACTTGGTGAACTTGTCGATGGCGACGTAGAGGTAGCGGTAGCCCCCAGGCACTCAAGGGAATGGTCCCAAGATATCCAGTCCCCAGACCGCGAATGGCCACGTGAGTGGGATGGTCTGGAGGCCCTGAGCAGGCTGATGGATCTGCTTGGCATGGGATTGGCAGGCTTCACAGGATTTCACCAACTCGGTGGTGTCGCTGAGTGCCGTGGGCTAGTAGAACCCGTTGCGGAACGCCTTGCCCATGAGGGTGCGTGATGAAGAGTGATGTCCGCAGTCCCCACCATGTATGTCGGCCAGTAGCTCGAGCTCCTACTCCCTGGAGATGCACTGCAAAGAAAATTCGTTGGGACACTTACAGTACAGCTCACCGTCCTAGATGTAGTATGCGGTGGCCTGGCGAGACACGCGCTCTGCATCTTCCTCCTGCTCCGGCAGGGTCCCCTGAAGCAAGTACACCTTGAACTCCTCGGTCCAGCACCCCTCCTGAGGCTCGAGCGCGAGGAGCAGATGGGCCCCCGAGGTTGGGACGCAAGCGGGGGCACCCGCCGCATGGGGCTCGGGGAAGATCCTCCTAAGGAGGTGCTGGTTCTACATCAGGGGGAGCTGCTGACGGCTTGAAGAGCCACTCCTCAAAAACGCCTGGCTCCTGAGGCAGCCGCCGGGACGCCCTCTTGGCGATGTTGTCCGCCTCCTTGTTTGTGCCTCGTGGCACGTGCTGTAATTCCAAGCCCAATAATTGTTTTTCCATTTTGCGTACCTCTTCCAGGTATGCTTCTATAAGCTCGTCCTTCGGGGTGTACTCTTTTGTTGGAGAAGTTGACGAGGAGCTGGGAGTCACCCCTAATGGTGAGGCGCTTCACCCCCAGCGCTACTGCAGCTCTGAGGCCGGCAATTAGGCCCTCATACTCCGCGATGTTGTTGGAGACCATTTCGCCCTGCTGAAGCAGAGTTGTACAATGTAGTAGAGCTTGTCCTTGGTGGGTGAAATGAGCACTGCTCCATCCCCCGCGCCCTGACGCACGAATGCACCATCGAAGTGCATGATCCACCCGTCCGGCGCCTTGTCTTCGGGAAAGAGGGAACATTCCTCGCATACTTCATGGTCAGGGACATTGGTCCATTCTGCCATGGAATCTGCAAGGGCCGTGCCCTTGATGACCTTGGTGATGCTGAACTCCAGCTGGAATGCTTGTAGCTCAATGTTCCACTCTACGACCCTTCTGGCAGCGTTAGGGCTCTGGAGTACCCTCTCCAATGGGTAGGCTAAGACGACCTTGATGGGGTGGCCTTGGAAGTAGTGGTGCAGCTTCCGAGAGGCAACAAGGAGCGCGAGCAAGAGCTTTTGCGGCATAGGGTAGCACGCCCGCGCCTCCCGCAGCACCATGCTGACGAAGTAGACCAGATGCTAGATGAGGAAGGAGGCGTTGGTGAGGTCTTGTATCTCTTGAGAGTGCTGGCCTTCAGGGGCGTTGTTGTTTGTCGCATCGGTCGTGGCCTCATCAGCCCCATTCTCAGGAGCCCCGCCGGCTGGGAGATCGGCTGAGGCCCCAGGAGTGACATTGACTGGTCGTGCAGCTGAGGCCTCGGGGGCACCATCCTGGGGTCGCAGCGTCTCGTGTGGCGACAAGGTGCCCTGTCGTGGGCCCTCTATCGGGCGCTCTTCCCTTAGCGCCACCAGAGCCGCGCTGGAGGAGTGAGGTGTGGCGGCCAGGTAGAGCACCAAGGGCTCGAGAGGGCATGGTGCCACCATCACCTGTGGGATGGTGAGGTATCTCTTGAGGTCTTGGAAAGCCGCGTCAGCTTCAGGGGTCCACTCGAATGACCCTTCCTTTTCATTAGCTTGAAGAATGGGAGGGCGCGCTCCCCTAACATGGAAATGAAGCACCCCGGCGAGGTCACACAGCCCCCAGCTTCTGCATCTCCTTGAGGGTTTCCGGTGGGCTCAGGTCTTCTATGGCCTTGACTTTCTCCGGGTTGGCATCGATTCCTCTGTGTGACACCAGGAAACCCAGCAACTTGCCGGAGGGGAAGCCAAACATGCACTTCTTGGGGTTGAGTCGCAAGTCCACCTTTCGCAGGCTGGAAAATGTTTCCTCCAGGTCCCCGATGAGGGTCCTTGCCTTCCGAGACTTCACTACTATGTCATCGACGTAAGCCTCAGCGTTGCTCCCGAGCTGTTGGCCCAGAGCGATATGCATTAGCCGCTGAAAGGTGGCTCCAGCATTACGTAGCCTGAATGGCATACATGTGTAGCAATACACGCCGCATGGGGTCAGGAACACCGTCTTCTCCACATCTTGCACAACCATCTTGATCTGGTGGTAGCCCGAGAAGGCGGCTAAAAAGCACAGCAGAACGCACTCGGTGGTGGAGTCGACGATCTGATCGATGCGCGGGAGCGGGAATGGGTCCTGTGGGCAAGCCTTGTTGAGGTTGGTGAAGTCGACGCACATGCGCTCCTCCCCGCCCTTCTTAGGGACAATAACTGGGTTCGCCAGCCACTTCGGGTACCACACCTCCCGAATGACACCGACATCCTACAACTTGCGGGTGTCTTGGACGATGAACGCCTGCTTCTTTGTGGACTGCTGCCGTGCCTTCTGCTTCACCGGGCGCACGTTAGGGCACACCCTCAGGTGATGCTTGATTATTCCCTTCGGGATCCCAACCAGGTCCTTGGGCTCCCGTGCGAACACTTCCTTGTTGGCACACAAGAAGCTAACCAATGCACTTTCTTGTCCCGGAGGGAGGCTGGCACCTATAGTAAAGGTGGCGCATGGTGCTCCGCCTTCGTCAACTGGTACTTGCTTCGTCTCGGCTCGATATTGGGAAAATAACTGCTTCTTCTTTGCTGGCGCAGCCTCTGGAGCCTCTGGGGCTCCTTTCTCGCTCGACTGCGCAGTCGCCGCGGACTTGAAGGCAAGCTTGAGGGCCAGTAGCGCGTCTTTGGTGTCCCCTACCACCGTGAGGATGCCGCTGCTTCCCGGCATCTTCATAACGTTGTAGGATGGATGAGTTGCTGCCATGAACTTGGCCAGGGCCGGGTACCCGAGGATGGCATTGTACATGAGGCTGATCCGGGGCGATGTCGAAGTCGATGAGCTCGGTGCGGTAGTTGTCGCGGGTGTCAAAGGTGACGGGGAGGCGGATTTGCCCCAAGGGCTGGTGGAGCCGTCGCCGACTCTGGAGAAGGGCTTGGTGGGGCGGAGCCGGCCATAGGGCATGTGAAGCAAGCCGAACGCCTCCACAGAGAACACATTGAGGCCGGCTCCACCGTCGATGAGGGTCTTGGTGACCGCCACATTGCAGATGGAGGGGTGCAGAGCATCGGCAGCACGCCCACGCCTGCTGTGGTATCAGGGTGATCCTCCGAATCGAAGGTGACGCCGGCCTTGGGCGCCGCCCATCCCGGGGAGCCCCCGGCTGCACGCGGGAGGCACCCACTTGGCGGAAGAGCTACTTGACATGGCAGTCCAAGGGTGGCGCCTGCGAGCCATCGAGGAGGGTGCGACAGTGTGGGGCGCCGGCACCGCAAAGGCCGCAATTCCTCCCAGGAGGCCACAAAAGACTCTCGCAAGTTGAGCAGCCAGGCACATGGCGCGCCCACGAGGGCCATGGGGAGCCAGTTGGCCATGACCTTGTCGTCTCCACCGGCTGCCCAAACTGCCTCGTCGTACGCTTGGAGGAAGCCTGCCGGATCTGCCGCACCGTCGTAGCGGGGCGGCAACTTCGAACAGAACTTAGGTGGCCGCTGCACCCGTCGTAGGGTGGGGGTGAAAGCCCGGGGGGCCATGGCTCCTCCGAAGATGCGCAACGGTCCGGTCGGTGGAGGAGTGCCTGCCATGAGAGCCGGCCGCGGAGTGCAACGGATAGAGCGGCGGATCTTCGACGCACCCCTACCTGGCGCGCCAAATGTCGGATTTCAGGTTTCGCAAACCCTTGAGAGGTTCGAACTCCGGGGTGCGTGCGGCGATCTCAACCTCCCCAGTCTGCCTACTCACCAATCTCACAGCCTAGCGCGTCGAGCTCAAAGGAAAGGAGACACAGTAGTTTACCCAGGTTTGGGCCACCTTGCGGTGTAAAACCCTACTCCTGCTTTGTGGTGGATTTGCCTCATGGGGCTGCGGATGAACTAGTACAGTGGTGAACAACCTCAGGAGGTGCGTTCTTGAGCTCAAGTGAGCTGGTGGGGGTGGAATGGATGTGGTTGACTTGATCCGTCGTCCCCCTTGCCCATGGTGGCTAGGTCCTATTTATAGTGGCCTTGGTCCTCTTCCCAAATGAAGGTGGGAAGGGATCCCACAACAGCCAAATTTGAAGGGAGACAACTAGTACATCTTATCCTGACTAAAGTGGTATTCGCCTGCAAAAGCCTCTGGCTGTGACGCCGTGGTGGGCTTGGCAATGACCTCCGTCCTGTCGTCCTGGCGGTCTTGGTCTCGTTGCAGGGGAATGGAAACCTTTAGCTGCTTCCTCAGGACTCCACGCCTGCTGCTTGCCTCCTTTGCACCAAAGAGGAAACTGGCACACTACGTATGCTAGCGCCCGCCTACCCTCGATCGTCATGGCTCACGTCACCCGAACCTCACGAGGTTAGCCTTGCATAGAAATCTCCGCTCCTCGGGAGCCAGCCTGAGGAGGCTAATCCCTTTGGAGGTCTTGGCGTCGTCTGCCTCACGAGGCTTGGCCCCCCGCGAGGGTCTTGAGTTGTCGATGTCGAAGCTGGGCCATACCAGGCCGTCGATGGAGCCACATGGCGGGCCGCAGGCAGGCAAGTCTGGGTACCCCCGTATCCCGAACTCCAACATTGACTGCCTTCATTACTGAAGAAAAATGGAAATTTGATAAGGCTAGGCAAGTGAAGAAAGCTCAATACAAGAAGGAGCGTTTTCTGAAGAAGAATGTTGTAAACATGTCTCTTGAAGAACTTGTGACTCTTCAAACTAAGATCAAGGCACTCAGTGATGAATTTGACGCATACCGTGCAGATTGGCTAGGCGCCAAAGTTAGGTTCATCATCAGAAAGACCAATGTTGTTGTTGCATCGCAACAAGAAACTCCTCATGCTGAGGCATCTGCTCAGCCTACTGAAGAAAATGCGCACGACTGATGAAAATCAGACTGTTGATGAAACTGAAAGTACCAGGGCTGCTGAAGAAATTCTAGCTCCTGATGACTGCCTGGACAACCACCAATGTTGCGCCTGAAGAATAACCCAGGCCAGCTGAAGAATCTGCTGCTGTGCCTGAATAATCTGAACCTACCAGGGCAACTGCACCAATTGTGCCTGAAGAAATCAAACCACTTTCATCTGCTCCTCCTGCAAAGTAATCACAGATGAAAAGCATCAACCTTCCTTTTGCATCAGAAGCGAAGAAGACCAAGGCTGTGGAGAGGGCAGCTGTGAAGAAAAGGAAAGCATCTGCAACTTCAGAGTCTTCAGCTCCCAAGAAAGTGAAGACTTTAACAAGTTCATTCGCAAACCCCATTGATGTCGTTCCTCTCTCAAGCATGCCATCAAAGGAGATTGTTCCCTTTGGTGAGGAATATGTCATCCGAGATGACAATGATGAAGGGAATCCCTCTGCTGCTATGTTAGAGCAGTTGGATGAAGAAATTGAAGTGGATACCATCCCTTCACCTATGCTGGTCTCATCGCCCATGCCTCAGTTCACAGCTGAAGGGGCAGGTGTTGAAGAAATTGATGTTGAAGATGAGGATGTGGACATTGGATCAACTACACCTGTTGTGAATGATGATTGTTGGGAAAGACATCATCCTAATTCTCCTCTGACCACACCTCTGCAGCAAATTCCTCAGTCCCCTATGCTGATCGAAGAAATTCATACGGGCTTTGAAGGACGTCAAGCTTCTCTTCCTTCTATTCCTGAAGAAGCTCCAGCTACTAACATTGAAGAAATGGAAGCCAAGACTGCTGCTGATGAAACTGTTGCTGATATTCGTAAGTGTGGCTCCAGAAGTTGTGCATCAAGAGGCTGTGAAGATTTCAGCTGTTAATCTTCAGCCCAAACAATAGAATCCTCATTCCAAGAAGCGGAAATTCAAAGCTTGTGATTTCTTAGCCGAGCATCATTTATTCATAGATTTCAATCTATATGACTTTGCAAGACTTCGACGCAAGCGCTTCTGGATATCAAGTCAGATGAACTTCTACTCTACAATCCTATTTGACAGGGACAAGGTATTTGACCACGAGCAAATTCCTCATGTGGATATGGAGTCTCTTCCGTGCTTCACCCCAGTCCTCAATGTTCTTCATAATGTTGGGCTACTCAACTTCTGCACCGACATATGCGACTGGAATGAAGAACTCATTTTTCAATTCTATGCCACATTGCACATCACTGGAAATGTTGAAGATGTGAATTCATGGGTGCTGGACTGGATGTCTGAAAACACTCGCTACAAAGCTCCAGCTTCTGAATTGCTTCATGCCGTCCCAGTCAGTCCTCCCACTGAAGGTGCACTGCTCATGTATGAGGAACCTGAACTTCCAAATCACTTGATGCAAGTGTTGATGAAGCCTTTGAAGGCTAGCCAAGCTCCAAGGACCACATTCCTCGTGAAGTAATTGTTGTATGTGCCAAGGATAATATATTGCATATTGACCAAAATCCTCAGTCCAATCAAGGGCCACAACTCAGACGAGGAAGAGGTTGTTGGCATCATGAGGAATCTGCTTTTCAATCTAGTGCCCCTTAGTGATTTTGGTGTATTGAAGACATATAGGTTAAGGGACTAATGCGTTTGTGAGTGTACACAGGCTCTATAAGTCGATGAGGAGTTTGATATTTATGATGAAAGTCGACCTCTAAAAATGTATGTCTTCAGCTGAAGACTTTGGTTCTCCTGAAGACTTTGAAAGTGAAGAAATTGGTGTGACCTTGAAGACTTGGATATTCATGCGAGGACTATGAAGTGTGAAGACTTTTGTTTTCGTAGTTTCATTTTATCTTTTGAGTCATAAGAAACACCGTACTGTTAAAGGGGGTCGAGGTGATACTAAGGAAACACTTTCCAAGTGATGCTCAACTCAAATCCTACACCCACCCAATCCTTCGAGTGAGGCCATTGGAAATATCATACAATTTAGTCAATTTCTTCAGTGACAGAGACGAAGATCTTCTGGTCGCCGAGGAATTTGTTCCGACCGAGGAGTTAGGAATTCGCCAGTGCAGATTGCCGAACATGATAGCCCTGAGGAATTTGATTCTCAAATTTTCGACCGTTGATGTGCTACGCGCCAGCTGTCCAAAATATCTACCCACCTAACGGTCATATCATTGAAGGGCACTTATGTCTTATCATGTTGGGCTGCTCCTTAGGCTATAAATAGCCGCCCCCCTACAACCACTAGTTGGTTGGCTGCTCCGAGAGAATTGACACTTGTCATTGAGAGCATCCCATCCTCCGAGGACTTTGAGCGAAAATCATGAAGTGAGGAAAACCCAAAACCCAAACACCTACAACCCAAAGTGATTGAGCATCACTGAAGAGATTGTTCTTGTGCGGAACCAACGCTTGTTACCTTTGAGGACTATGCATCCTCCAGACGGTTAGGCATCATGGTCTGAGCATCCAAGAGGAATTGTGGATCGTCGAGTGACCAAGTCTATGAAGGTTTGGATGTCACCTCAAGACTTACCACGAGTGATTGAGTGAGGTCTGTGTGACTTTAGCTCAAGGGGAATACGGTGAGGACTGTGTGTCCGGGACTGTCTGTCCTCAGGTTTAAATACCCAAACGCTCCAACCAGACGTACAACTGTCACAACAGTTGGACTGGTCTACCAAATCATTGTCTTCACCAAGCCACTAGTTCTATTTCCTCAACTCTTTCATTTCCTCATTCATGTGTTGATGAACCTAATCATTACTGTTTGAAGACTTTGACTGAAGACTTTCTCTATTTTCTCAACCCTATTTGTTCAGTCACTCTGTCTTCAGCCTGCTTATCATGTTTTCACGCTACATGTACTCCGTGATTGTTTTCATTTCATCATGATGACTATGCTATTGTTCCATTATACTTATACCTGAGTACTTATTCTGCTGCTAGTGTGTCGTTGCTAAGGAAATTCTTCACCTTGAATTTCCTCAGTGACGAATTTGTAAAAATTGCCTATTCACCCCCTCTAGTTGATATAACGCACTTTCAAGTTGCATGTGGGTTTCCCAATCACGCATGTCATGATGAAATTGGGTGAACTGTTCAAACGTTGCCGCTCCTCCATGCTCAGGCACAACATTCTCACCCTAAAACTGAAAGCCTTGATCGTAGAGATGTTCCGTGCACTCATCTTCTACGATCATATTGTGCATGATCACACAAGCAGTCATCACCTCCAACAGCTTCTTCGTGCTCCAAGTCCTAGCAGGATACCGAACGATGCCCCATCGAGATTGCAAAACACCAAAGGCACGCTCGATGTCCTTCCTAGCACTCTCTTCCTCTTGGGCGAATCTTTTCCTCTTCTCTCTGATAGGGTTGGGGATTGTCTTCACAATAGTGGTCCACTGAGGATAGATACCGTCACCTAGGTAGTATCCTTCGTCGTAGTTGTGGCCGTTGATGGTAACATTCACCGGTGGGCTATTGCCTTCAGCAAGTCTAGCAAACACCGGCGAGCGCTGAAGAACGTTGATATCATTGTGTGATCCGACCATGGCAAAGAAAGAGTGCCAGATCCAGAGATCTTGAGATGCCACGGTCTCAAGTATAGAGCCACAGAATAACGACCGCTGGCTATTGAGGTGGTGATGGACCAACACGACAACCAAGATCTCCTCCTCATCAACGAACGAGGAATCGTTGGAGTCGCAAAGGAAATTGTAGAGAAAGAACTCGTCGATGGCGTCCATTTTGTACCTTGGCAAACTGTCGAACAGCTTGCAGGTGTCACAAAGGAGCAGGCCGACGAAAGGAGTCGCCCCGCCCTCGGACCAGCTGGCTGCCCTGGCGGCGTCTGAAGAGCGTGTCGACTTCTGATGAAGGAGCTGGGGGCGGCGAGGCGGCTTCTTGGTCGCGGTTGTGTCGGGGAGTGGGAGTGGGGGCGGCAAGACGGTGGTGGCGGCGACGTGGGAGGTGGCGGCATCGTAGGGATGGATATAGGGTGGGGGCACTGCTGGTAGAGGCACCAGAACAAATGGGAGGTGGCGTCGACGATGAAGGAGGCGAGGGAGGGTTTGCTGTTGGAATGAGAGAGGATGGCCAATGTGCCACCAACTAGCGGGCCAGAGCGATGAGTAGGCGGGCGCGCGCGCGTCTGTCTCGTGTCCGCGCCGACGCAAATCCGGCTAAAAAATGGTCGGGAATGGGTCGGTAGGCGGACGAAAAGCGGAAGCGCGTCCGTTTGGGTCGGTGCGTTGGGCCAACTTTTTTGTCCGCGCGCGTCCATTTTGGTCAGCGCCGACCCAAACAAAAAAGTCGGGCCAGTGCGCCGACCCAAACGGACGCGCGTCCGCTTTTCGTCCGCCTGCCGACCCATTCCCGGCCCATTTTTGAGCCGTATTTGCATCGACCCACCTCCCACGTCACTGCCACCGCCATCTTGCCCCCCACTCTCACTAAAGCTTCCCACCCCCACTCCCCGACACAGTCTCTATCAAGAAGCCGCCTCGCCACCCCCAGCTCCTTCGTCGGACACCGACACACTCTTCGGACGTCGCTAGGGCAACTAGCTGGTCCGAGGGCGGGGCGACTCCCTTCGCCGGCCGGCTCCCTCGTCGACGCTCGCAAGCTGTTCGACAGTTTGCCAAGGTACAAAATGGACGCCGCCGACGAGTTCCTTTTCCATAATTTTCTTCGCGACTTCGACGATTCCTCGTCCGATGATGAGGAGGAGATCTTGACTGCTGTGTTGGTCCATCACCACCTCAATAGCCAGTGCATGTTGTTCCTTGGCTCCATACTTGAGGATGTGGCATCTCAAGATCTCTGGATCTGGCAATCTTCCTTTGGCATGGCCGGATCACACAATGATATCAACGTGCTTCAGTGCTCGCCAGTGTTTGCTAGACTTGCCGAAGGCAACAACCCACCGGTGAATGTTATCATCACCGGCCACAACTACGACAAAGGATACTACCTAGGTGACGGTATCTATCCTCAATGGACCATTATTATGAAGACAATCCCCAACCCTGTCGGAGAGAAGAGGAGAAGATTCGCCCAAGAGCAAGAGAGTGTTAGGAAGGACGTCGAGCGTGCCTCTGGTGTTTTGCAATCTCAATGGGGCATCGTTCAGTATCCTGATAGGACTTGGAGTACGAAGAAGCTGTGAGAGGTGATGACTGCTTGTATGATCATGCACAATATGATCGTAGAAGATAAGCGCCCGAAACGTCTCTACGGTCAAGGGTTCCAGTTTTAAGGTGAGAATATTGTGTCTGAGCATGGAGGAACGACAACGTTTAAACAATTCACCCAATTTCATCATGACATGCGTGATTGGGAAACCCACATGCAACTGTAAAATGATTGGTTGAACATATTTGGGCTCATGCTGGCAACCAATAAATGTATCTTTTTATTCGGCTTGCAAAACTATATCAAGACTATTTTATTTTTATTCGGCTTGTAAGACTATGCTATTTATTTGCTTGAACTATGCTATTTATTTAGTTGTGGACTATATGTTTGATTGTGAAAATGCATAATTTCTGTGTGAAATAATGAAAATTTTGTGCTATTTGTTAAAAAGGGTGGCCAGCCGGCTACGCCGGCACATATGGGTTAGCGCGTTGGGTGCACTGCCAACCTAAATCAAACAGGGCGGACGCCGAGGGGGAGGTCGACCCAAACGGACAAAAGCGCCGTCCGTTTGGGCCGGCGCGTTGGATTTTTTAGGGAAGGCCACATTGCTAGTTTTATTGAAACTCAAAATAGTTTTACATTGTCTACGAGCTTGCTCACAACAATGTCAGAAGACTCGTCCAACCAGCTAAAAGAAGTCTTATTACAATAAGACAAATGAGCTAGCACGTGGCCGGCGCGTTGGAGTTGCTCTAATATTAGTGCATAGATTATAACTCATCATCATCAATCAATCAATCAAAAAAATTACTCCTTTCTCCGTCCGTCTACCTCTTCCAAATCCCCACCCCGCCCCACTTTTCTCCACTCCACCCAGCGTCCGGATCCCATCTCACCTAGCGGCGCTCATGTGACACTCCGGCTCGCGCTCTCGCTCACGCTCTGCAACCCACCTGTCGACGCGGCTGTTCCAACTGGAGCTTGGGCGTATCTAATTAAGCCACCGGGTTCGAATCGGGGGCGATGGGGCAGGAGGGGATGGGCTACAGCAGCGGCAAGGCCGGCGGCGGTGGGGGAGGGGCCCTGCCGATGACGGCGGCGCGGGCGCGTGGGGCTTCGCCGCTCAGCACCCACCATCGGTCGCGGAAGATCAGCCGCACCTTCAACAACGTCAAGATCACCGTGCTCTGCGGCCTCGTCACCATCCTCGTCCTCCGGGGTACCATTGGGCTCAACCTCTCCCTTCCGTCCCAACCCTCCGACGCCGATGCCCTCGCAGGCGCCAAGGCCGTTGAGGACATCGACCGCATCCTCCGCGAGATCCGCTCTGACTCCGACCCCTCCGACCCCACCGACAGCGACCTCGACTCCTCCAGCGTCCTTTCCAACGCCACCGCACTCAACTCCTCGGAAGCCGCCGCCGCCTATGCCGCCGCCGTGGGCAACTACGCGCTCGGTCCCAACGTATCTGGCTGGGACGAGCAGCGCCGACGGTGGCTCGCGCAGAACAAGGGCTTCCCAGCCACTGTCCCCGGCGGCAAGCCCAGGATCCTGCTTGTCACGGGGTCGCAACCAGGCCCCTGTGACAACCCGCTTGGCGACCACTACCTGCTCAAGAGCACCAAAAACAAGATCGACTACTGCCGCTTCCACGACATCGAGATCGTTCACAATCTTGCGCACCTCGACAACGAGCTCGCTGGTTACTGGGCCAAGCTGCCGCTGCTCCGCCGACTTATGCTCTCCCACCCGGAGGTCGAGTGGATCTGGTGGATGGACAGTGACGCCCTATTCACCGACATGGCCTTTGAGCTGCCCCTCTCGCGCTATGACAACCATAACCTCATCATTCACGGTTATCAGGATCTCCTCTTTGAGAAGCACTCTTGGATCGCGCTCAACACCGGCAGCTTCCTCTTCCGGAACTGCCAGTGGTCACTCGATCTTCTCGCTGCGTGGGCTCCTATGGGGCCCAAGGGCTTCATCCGCGAGGAAGCCGGGAAGATACTCACCGCATACCTGAAGGGCCGTCCAGCATTCGAGGCTGACGACCAGTCTGCGTTGATACACCTCTTGCTCTCGCAGAAGGAGAAGTGGATGGACAAGGTGTATATAGAGAATTCATACTACTTGCACGGTTTCTGGGCTGGGCTGGTGGACAAGTACGAGGAGATGATGGAGAACCACCATCCAGGGCTTGGGGATGAGCGGTGGCCATTTGTGACACACTTTGTTGGGTGCAAGCCATGCGGAAGCTATGGTGATTACCCAGTAGACCGGTGTCTCAAGAGTATGGAGCGAGCATTTAATTTTGCCGATAACCAGGTGCTGCGCCTGTATGGTTTCGCACACAAGGGGCTGGAAAGCCCTAAGATCAAAAGGATCAGGAGTCAGACCACAAAGCCTATTAACGACAAGGAGAACCTTGATGTGAAGGCCAAGATGTCGACCACTTCTTGAAGCTACTGAAGATAAGGCAATAGCATAGGCTCTCTTCAAGGTCAGCATTTTGTCACTTGGTTGTTGTTTTAGTTTCTACTATTTTTTGCTTATGGTTTTTTTTTCTTGTTATGTGTAACAGTTAGAGATTGCACATGTTATGTTTATCATGAACTTAAATGTGGTAGGAGCTCAAATCAGATGGAAATATCTCAGTTTTGTACTCAATTTCATTTCAGTGTTACTTTCTTGCGGGACAAGTACCCGTAATGTGGTGTTAGTATCTTGTAGTGATTTGTGTTCTATGTAGTGTTGAAGTGCAGTTTTGAAGCAAAGCTAATTGCTTAGCTAATTTAGAACATTTGGCCCTATAGGCTATAATAGTGCTATGTTAACTGGAAATATTTAGCCCTATAATAAGATCCCGCGGGGCATATGTGCCAATGGAGGTCCTCACGCTCCAAACTTTGTTACTCCCTCGACAATTAATATGGACGGAGGGAGTAGTTCATTTCGTATTTTTCTTGTTCGATGGTGGCATTTACCGAATTGCCATCTTTAGTGCCTAGATATGTTAGTCCAAAATTTTTTCATGGAACCATTGAAGAAAAGATGCGATCTGAGCATATCACAAGTGGCTAGATTCCTTGTGGTAGAATCTGTCCACCTAGGTTACAGTCCTAAACTTAGCATGGGTGTTCGCATTTTTTAGCGGTATGGTGTACCTGTTAAGTACGATGTGTCCATGGTCACTTTGTCAATCTAAAGATTTCCATTTGGAGTTCATTTTTCAAAGAAAAAACTAGTATTTAAGAGAAGATAGTATCTCACCCCCTTGTAATGAATTGTATTACATATTTTAAATAATGGTAATAGTAGAAGATAAGGAAAAGATGGCCCTTATTTACAACAATGCAAGCTGCTTAGAGAGGTGTTTCCTTAAATAATCCAATTTTTGTGGAAGCATCAGTGCTTATATCATAGTGCTGGGGACAATCCGTATTTTGTGGAAACATCAGTGCTTATATCTATAGCTGGGGTGTGTAGTTAAGCATCTGCTCTCTACAAATAAGTGCTGGTGCCTAAGGTAAAGCCGGTTTATTTTTCTAGACTCCTTTGCTCCCCACAAATAAGCACCGATGCTTAAGTAAAGTCTGTTTATTTTTCTAAACACCTTGCATTGTACATGACCTTGGTTGCGGACTTGGTTTAGTTCAAAGTCCGTTAGTCTTGGCTATTGAGTTGGGTTGGAGTCCATCTTTGGAATTGTATGCATTTGACATTCGAAGTTATCCTGAGTGAACTATGTGTACATTTGTTTTCAAATTGATTTTATTGAAATCTATATTGTGAATGAACTACGTATCACATGTTTTCAGATTGCTTTTATCAAAATCCGTGATATAGTTGTGAAGCATATTTTTGCAGCTTCACATATTATATGAACAGAAGCAATACTATTCTGCATATATGCAGACGCAACTTGTCCATCAGAGAGCTGATGCCGTTTTAAGATCAATGAGCATTCCCCAAACAAATATTCATATTCTTTCGAGAATAACTTTGTACTTATGCAAACGTCCATGCTCTGTTTTTTTCCATGGATGCAAGAGAACAGTGTTAGAAATTTAAGGTTTGTGGTATATTCCTCCGCGTTTATTGGTCCCGCTCACAATTCGCTAATTCACATATATGAAGCTGGGTAGGGACCTTTTATTATCTTTTAAAAAAGTCCAACTCTTATATACAATTAATTATTGCATTTATTATCTTTTCAAAAGTCCCAACCCTTGTATACAAATAATTATTGCTCTAACATGTGGTCAAAGCTAACCTCGAAAAACGCATTAGGCCCTATATACATGGAAGGAGGGAGTAGTTACCTTCTTTGCTATTAGAAGGGAGTTGTCTCCATCCTCTTCAGGTCTTTTACTTTCCAACCAATCTATTTACCACAAAGCTAATTTCTGACTCATCAGAATTTAGGGATAGATCCGAACGAGTCCATCTCTGTTCGATCGAGCTCCCTCCTCGTTCCTCTGATTTTCTTTCCCCTCCCGCATCGCTGATGTCAGGATCTAGCTAAGTTTCAGATCCAGGACTAGGGATTTGAGGAGAAGGATTGATCCAGGACTAGGGATTTGAGGAGAAGGATTGCGGAATTTCTCCGAGATCCAGAGTATTTATATTATCTACTCCCTCCGTTCCTAAATAATTGTCTTTCTAGAGATTTCAACAAGTGACTACATACGAAGCAAAATGAGTAAATCTACACTCTAAAACATGTCTACATACATCCGTATGTTTAGTCCATTTGAGATGGCTAAAAAGACAATTATTTGGGAACGGAGGGAGTATGAGTTTACTTGGCCATCTTGGCTAGTCTTAGAGAAAGAGTCGATGATGACTGCCAGCCACAACCCGGTTGTTATATAGGCGACCAGCTCCGGGCAAGGAAGTGAAATGGAGCAGTAACTACCAGTAACGTTAGAATTTAAATTGTAAGGCTAGCGACGAACGGTAATAGTGAGGAGCTATCCCAGTCGTACATCTCTCCGAAGTGTTATCTGCTACAGCTAACTAAAGAAATACTGTTATCTGCTACAGCTAACTAAAGAAATACAACGACAACCTCAGTCCTGACATTGCTCCCCCTTGAGTTTCGACGTGTCCTCATAACGTTGCTGCATCCCCCCTCCACGCATGTGTAGTTGTGCTGAAAAACTCCGGGAAATTGTACGTGCTGGTAGATCGATCCATCTGATAAGCCATTGTACAACAGGTACATTTTGTCTTGGAACTCGGTGCACTTGGAGGACTTCTGCTGGTCCAGTCTTCAGTGTACCATCAGCATTAACAAATGGCAATTTAGGACCAGGGATGGACTTGTTGCCTACGTGTTTCTTCAGCTGGCTGACATGGAACACTGGATGGATTTGTACTGTGCTTGGCAGCTGTAATTTGTATGCAGATTTTCCCACTTTTTGAATCACCAAAAATGGCCCATAGAATTTGTTCTGTAACTTCAGTGCTCCTTTGAATCCAAATGTTGCCAATCTATAAGGGGCCATTTTGAGATATACAACATCTCCCGTTTGGAAAGTTCTTTCAACTCTCTTGGTGTCTGCATATTTCTTCATTCTGTTTTGAGCAAGTAACAAATTTTCCTTCAATTGCTGCAATGCTTCTGCATCTTCAGGTCCAAGAATGGCCAGCTTTGAGATAAGTGGTGGAGGAAAACCATATAGGGCTTGGAATGGGGACATTTTGATTGCAGTGTGATAGGTAGAATTGTACCAGAATTCAGCCAAAGACAACCAAGAAAGCCATTTCTTAGGTGCTGGTGTAGTCATGCATCTTAAGTATGTTTCCAGACATTGATTTACTCTTTCAGTCTGGTCATCAGTTTGTGGATGATATACTGTATTGTATCTTAATTCCACTTTAAGTGTAGATAATATATCCCTCCATAGCTGACTAGTAAATATCTTGTCCATGTCAGATATTATCATTTTTGGAGGGCCATGCAACCTAATTATGTAATCAACAAAGGCTTGAGCCACACCGAGCACCGTGTAGGGATGAGACGGGGGAATAAAATGTGCATACTTGGTAAACCCGTCCACTATTACCATGATGACATCCTTTCCTTGAGAGTTAGGCACGCCCTCAATGAAGTCCATAGATATGTGTTGCCATGCCATATCAGCCACAGGGAGTGGTTCCAGGAGACCAGGCTGTAAGCAATTTTCATGCTTAGCTCTTTGACAGACAGGGCAGGCATCAATGAAAGCTTCCACTAATGATTTTACTCCAGGCCAGTAAAAAATGCTTTTCACTCTATGATATGTTGCTCTTCTTCCAGAGTGACCACCCACAGGAGAGTTGTGCAAAGCTATGAGTAACTTGTTTCTTAACTTAGGAATGTTGCCCACAAGAATTTTTCCTTTATATCTTATTATCCCAGCTGTTAAGGAGTACTCTGACAGTGTGTGATCTTTCTTAAGGAGCAATTTCTCCCACAACTGTAGGCTGTCAGGGTCTTTCTAGTAACTATGTACCAGCTCCTCTATGTAGCGCTTAAGATGTGATTCGATCCCAATCACGTGATGAATTCATGATTGGGCCACAATCGCATTTCGAGCGCATAGCAAGGTGGATATGATTACAACATACCATGTACTGAATAGATAAGAGTGCCAGATAAAGGCTTACACTCGCCACAAGCTACAACATCAATACATAGCAATCATCATACAGAAGAGCAGGATCCGACTACGGATGAAATCAAACGAAAAAGAAGAACGACATCCACCCTGCTAGCCCAGGCTCCCGACCCGGAACCTATCCCTTGATCGAAGAAGAAGAAGAAGCAGAAGAACTCCAAAGAAGCAAGCATCACACTCGCGTCAGATCATTGCATTACCTGTACCTGCAACTGTTGTTGTAGTAATCTATGAGCCACGAGGACTCGGCAATCCCATTACTATGGATATCAAGACTAGCAAAGCTTAATGGGTATGGAAAGGATATGTGGTGAGGCTACAGCAGCACTAAGCATTGTATGGTGGCTAGCTTATGAGTACAAGAATAAGACGAGAAACTACGCGAACGGTCGCAAACTGGTAATGGTCAAGTGATCCTGAACTACTTACGAGTCAAACATAACCCCACTGTGTTCTCTTCCCGAACTTGCTCGAAAAAAGACAATCAAGATTACATACACGGTTGGTGGATTTTAATTCGGATCTGATGTCAAGTTCTCTACAACCGGATATTAAAAACTCCCATCTGCCACATAACCGCGGGCACGGCTTTTGAAAGTTTAAACCCTCCACGGGTGTCCCAACTTAGCCCACGACAAGCTCTCACGATCAACGAAGGAAAATCCTTCTCCCGGGACAACCCGATCAAGCTCGGAATCCCGATTCACAAGACATTTCGACAATGGTAAAAACAAGTCCAGCAAGACCTCCCGGCGTGCCAACACCCTGATAGTAGCCGCGCGTATCTCGTCGGGCCACGACCGGATGGGACATCCTACGGGGAAAACCAAATCCTTGAGTTTCCTTGTGGCGGCCCCACAGTCTACCCGTTTGGGACCAACACCATCAGCACTGCCCCCCTGTATTATGTTAAATTACTCCTCGGGTAGCGCTAACTCCCTAGGAATCAAATTTAATATCATGTTTATTATGTTGGGCAAATGTTAAAACCAACGTTGGGTCTTGCTGGAAGAGTTTTACTTAAAGCGAACTGTCAAGGGGGCCCATAAACCCCGACCGTGTTAGGAACGCAAAATCAAGGAACATAACACCGGTATGACGGAAACTAGGGCGGCAAGAGTGGAACAAAACACCAGGCAAAAGATCGAGCCTTCCACCCTTTCCCAAGTATATACGTGCATTAATTAAATAAGAGATATTGTGATATTCCAAGATATCCATGTTCCAACATGGAACAACCTGCAACTGCTCCTACAACTAGCAATGCTATAAGAGGGGCTGAGCAAAGCGGTAACATAGCCAAACAATGGTTTGCTGGGATGGTGAAAAAGGTTAGAGACTGTTTCATGGCATACTAGGAGGCTTGATAAATAAGTGGTAGGAAGCGTGACATAGCGATAGCATCGAGACAACTAGCATAGCAAAGATAGTAGTGAGATCCAAGGTGACGGTCATCTTGCCTGAAATCCCGCTAGGAAGAAGACCGATCACCTTAGGTGGAGGACCTCCAAGAGTTTCAAC
The DNA here is from genome assembly GCA_963921465.1 of Triticum timopheevii. Classification (NCBI taxonomy): domain Eukaryota; kingdom Viridiplantae; phylum Streptophyta; class Magnoliopsida; order Poales; family Poaceae; genus Triticum; species Triticum timopheevii. The sequence goes on from OY997272.1 coordinate 306,481,608, forward strand.
AGGCAAATTTTGTTTAAGGATAGATGGTTGATCAAAGAACATCTTATCTATTTCATTTCTTTCATTCATGTGCATATCATTTTCGTGATCTAGCAAATATTGTTCTAACAGATTAGTAGAAGGCACGACAATAGAAGCAAGACCAATAATTTCGTCTTTACTAGACGATTCCTTATCATGAGGTTGTCTACGAAACGTAGAAAAGTTACAGTGATGAGATACATCACCAAATTTAACAATGACAGTTTCTTTAGCGCAATCAAACTTAGCATCAAGAGTGTTCAAGAAAGGTCTACCAAATATTGTGGGACAGAAATCATCTTGTGGAAAACCAAGAACTAGAAAATCAGTAGGGTATTTTATTTTTCCACACAATACTTCAACATCTCTAACAATCCAAAGTGGTGTAATAGTATCTGTATTTGCAAGCTTAATAGTAACATCAATATCCTCTATATCAGCAGGTGCAATATTATTCATAATTTCTTCATATAAGGTAAACAGAATAGCACTTACACTAGCACCCAAATCACATAAGCCATGATAACAATGATCTCCTATCTTACCTGAGACAACATGCATGCAAACAATAAGTTTATTCTTATCTTTATCATCGGGCTTAGCAATTCTACTGACTTCACCACAAAAGTAAATAACATGCCCATCTATATTATCGACCAATAGATCTTTTACCATAGCAATATTAGGTTCAACTTTAATTTGTTCAGAGGGTCTAGTTGCTCTAATATTACTTTTGTTAACCATGGTTGAAACCTTATCATGTTCCTTTATCCTACAGGGAAAGGTGGTTTTTCAATATAAGCAGTAGGAACAACTAGATCAACATTGTAAATGATAGTTTCATCTTTAATTATAATAGGTCGTCCATCTTTTCTTTAACAGGGGATGATATTTAGACCATTTCCCCTTAGGGAGATCAACATGAGTAGCAAATGATACAAAAAGAGGCTACTATCTTAGAGTCAAGTCCATATTTAGTGCTAAACTTATTAAAAGCATCAGTATCCATAAAAGATTTAACATAAATGAACTCAAGTGTTATACCCGATTCATTACCTTTGTGGAGTTCCCAATCTTCAGAGTTGCGTTTAATTCTTTTCAGAAGATCCCATCTGAATTCAATAGTTCTCTTCATAAAGGAGCAAGTCGAAGAAGAATCGACATGGTTTGATCATCATGAGAAAGTCGAGCATAAAAATTTGATAAGATAATTTCCTTTGGGAGCTCATGATTGGGGCACGTGTACATCATGTACTTAATCCTCCTCCAAGCTTGAGCGATGTTTTCTCCTTCACTAGGCCAAAAATTATAATATATAATTTCGATCACGATGAACCAGATGCCACGCTCCAATATCATCACATAGCCTATACCATGTCAATGCATTTCCCTTCAAAGATAAAGGGAAGTGTCAGTGTCAAAACCGGCGGACCTCGGGTTGGGGTCCTGAGCTATGGATCTAGGATCAATGGGGAACAAGGGACGAAGAACACGGTGTTTACCCAAGGTCGGGACCTCTCTAGGAGGTAAAACCCTATGTCCTACTTGGTTGTATTTGCTGTGTATGGTATGGTTACAGAGTCGATCTACCTCGAGATCAGGCGAGATAAACCCTAGGTTGATGGGGTGTTGGATGTTGCTCTAGCCCTAAAGACCAAAACACTTAAGTTTATATAGACATCGGTAGGGTTAGGGTTACATCCAATCGATTACAATGAAGGAAAGATCATGCCTAACCTTGACTTGGAGGGCACACCACGACTCTGAAGATCTTTTATCCGGCCATAGATCTGCGCTCTAGCTGGGCTCCATAGCAACCCTTCAGTCCGGCCCGTAAGCAATGGGTCGGCGTCCCGATGAACCCTTAATCCATGACTCCCTCAGTAGCCCCCGAACTAGCCTCCAATGCCCGGACTTGTGTCAGGCATCCGCATATCTCATGGTCTTCGGCTTGCAAGGCGATTTCTCCATCCTGTGTATTAAGTGGTGTGCGCTCGGAGTTGAGTGGTGTCCCGAATCTAGAGTATTTACTTTACTTAGCCCTGAAGGCCAAAGTGCTCAGATGTGAACAATGCCTTGTCCTGACAACTTTTTAGTGAAGGGTCGCGTCCGGTCATAAGACTGAATGGCTGGAAGTTCTCGATACGCGGCTCGAGGCCGCCTCCTCATTGGCATGTCTTATCAAGGCAAAGATAGTGCCCTGATTTTTTAGGGGATATGATCAATGATTTTGATTACCCCATCCGCGCATAACGTTGCGAGTGTATCGGGAAGTGGAGAGGCCTGTGGCATGTAAAAAGGAACTCTTGGCTCCTCCGCGGCCCATAAAAGGGGAACAATTGTAGTTACTGGCCTACGCCTCCTTCCTCCTCTTGTCGTCACCTTTCCAATCTCTAGAGCTCTAGCGCCCTGCTTCATTCTTCCCCGTAGGGTCTCCTTCCCAGTTCCTCCCTAGCTTCGGCCATGGCCGGATCTGGTGCCAATAGCAAGTGGGAGCCCTACATCATCACCAATAGTGATATCGAGGAGCTTAAGCTATCCGGCTATTTGCCGGTCGATGTCGCTCACCGGGCTCCCGAGGAGCGCCAGGTCATCCCCATGCCCAAGCAAGGCGAGAGGGTGGTGTTCCTCACCCACTTTATTTGCGGGCTGGGATTTCCTTTGTACTGCTCCGTTTGGGGGTTAATGTTCTTTTATGTGCTGGATTTCCATGATCTAGCCCCCAACTCCCTCCTCCATATTTCGTCCTTCTCATCATTTGCTAGGCCCTCCTGCGAGTCCAGCCGCATTACGGCCTGTGGCTGAAGGTGTTCAACGTTAAGCCGAAGGTAGTTGGCGGCACCCAGGCGAACTGCGGTGGAGCGATGATTAGCAAGGTCACCCGAGTTCAATGGCCACAGGGAAAATTCATTGACACCGTCAAGGTGTTGCAGAAAGAATGGTTCTATATTATGGAACATTTGGATGCGGCCTGGACGACGGCTCCTGAATTCATATCCGGTCGCCCAACGAGATTGACCTCGTGGACCAAGAAAGGTCTTGGTTGGGGGTCCGCCAGTGAGGTGAAGATGTTGCAAAACGCTTCTCCAATGTAATTGAGACCGGCGCCAACTGACCAATGTGATCCAGAAAATGCTTGGTCGCCGTCTCCTACCTTGCCAGGAGAGGGCCAGTCCGATGTGGTCTTACAAGCCTCAAGACCCGGCCAATGTGCATGTAACATCCCAAAATTTTAAAATTTGGAATGTTAATTATTACATAGGAGTAATTCAAAACTGGCTTGTGTTGCTTGTTGTTAGTTAAATTTGACTAGGATTTGAAACTTTTGGTGTTAAAATGAATATTTTATCGAGAGGGAATAAAATGACTTTCCCCAATATTCACTTAGATCTTACTTTCGGTTTGAGAATATTCAGAATATTTTCCAATTCAAATATGAGAGAGGCTAACATGACTTCCTCAAAGAATAATATTGGTGACTGATTGAATATTCTCCCATTTTGGATTTTGAATACTTAAAACAATTCTAACTCAAAAATAAATTTTATGAGAGAAGGTAATATGACTCCTTCAATATTAAAAGAGTTGGAAATGTTTTAAATGTTGTTTGAGTATTTGTTTGTATCTTCAAAAAACATTTTGGGAATTATTTATAAGCCCTACATTTATTTTATAAGCCCAAATAAAGTTATAAAAATTTATATGTATTTTGTTAAGTATTTTGGAATGGAAAATGTTCACTATTTTCTATAATAGGAATACTATTTTACTATGTGTTTTCAAAATTTTGGGAATTTAAGTTGCTATTTTATTTTATACAAAATTATCCCATGTGTTATTATTTTATTCCCAGAATTTACGATTCACTTGGGCCACGGTGGAGTAGACCACTACTAATTCTCGCCCACGCGCACAGTGCAGCTTGGTGCGCCATTTTCAGTAGGCCGAGGCCTAGTCCAGCAAGCGGCAGCAGGCCAGTCCACCTCACTGAAGCGGTGCACTTGCGTCAGCGCTGACGTCATCTACAAGGCACCACATGTCTACCTCTCTACCCCCTGTCCTTCTGTGACAGCAGGACCCACCATCATCTCATACCTCCCCACGGACTCCTGTTCACACACGATGGCGTGACCACAGCCAGATGATGCCTGCTTGAACTACCTCGGTATTTCCCCAAAGAGGAAGGGATGATGGAGCACAACGACGGTAGGTATTTCCCTCAGTGATGAGACCAAGGTTATCGAACCAGTAGGAAAACCAAGCAACAGAACGTAAACAACCCCTGCACACAAATAACAGATACTCGCAACCCGACGTGTTAAAGGGGTTGGCAATCCCTTTCGGGTAACGATGCCTCGAATTGGCGAGAAGGCATTATAAAGTTGTGATAGATAGGATAAATAGATTGCAAAATAAATAAAGTGCAGCAAGGTATTTTTGTATTTTTTGGTTTAATATATTTGAAAACAAAAGCAAAAGGCAAATATGATGAAAAGAGACCCCGGGGCCGTAGGTTTCACTAGTGGCTTCTCTCGAGAAAAATAGCAAATGGTGGGAAAACAGTTACTGTTAGGAAATTAATAGAACTTTAAATAATCATGATGATATCCAGGCAATGATCATTATATAGGCATCACGTCCAAAATTAGTAGACCGACTCCTGCCTGCATCTACTACTATTACTCCACACATTGACCACTATACAGCATGCATCTAGTGTATTAAGTTCATGGAAAAACGGAGTAATGCAATAAGAACAATGACATGATGTAGACAAGATCTATTTATGTAGAAATAGACCCCATCTTGTTATCCTTAGTAGCAACGATACATACATGTCGTTTCCCCTTCTGTCACTGGGATCAAGCACTATAAGATCGAACCTATCACAAAGCACCTCTTCCCATTGCAAGATAAATAGATCAAGTTGGCCAAACAAAACCCAAATATCGAAGAAGAAATACGAGGCTATAATCAATCATGCATATATGAGATCAAAGAAGACTCAAATAACTTTCATGGATAAAAACTCAGATCTGATCATAAACTCAAAGTTCATCAGATCCCAACAAACACACAGCAAAAAGACTTACATCATATGGACCTCCAAGAGAGCATTTTATTGATAATCAAGAGAGAGAGAGAGAGAGAGAGAGAGAGAGCCATCTAGCTACTAACTACACACCCATAGGTCTACAAAGAACTACTCACGCATCGTCGGAGAGGCACCAATGGACGTGATGAACCCCTCTGAGATGGTGTCTAGATTGGATCTAGTGTTTCTGGAACTTGGCGGCGGCTGGAATTGATTTTCGTCGTCTCCCCTAGGGTTTTTGGAATATTGGCGAATTTATAGAGCAAAGAAGCGGTGCAGGAGGCCACCAAGGTGGGTCCAACCCACCTGGGCATGCTTGGGCCTCCATGCGCGCCCTGGTGGGTTGTGCTCCCCTCATGTACTTTCTTGGCCCATTGGATGTCTTCTGGTCAAAAAAAATCCACAAAAAGTTGCGCTACGTTTGGATTCTGCTGTGATGTAAAAAACATGAAGAAAACAACAACTGACACTGGGCACTATGTCAATAGGTTAGTACCAAAATGATATAAAATGACTATAAATGATTGTAAAACATCCAAGAATGATAATATAACAACATGGAACAATCAAAAATTATAGATGCATTGGAGACATATCACCAGACCAGACCAGACCAGACACGGTTCCCGCAATCCCAAGCCCCTCGGTCAAATTTGTAGACACAGATCGAATCATGTTGATCTCCTCTGTCATTCTGTCAACTCCCTGCATCACCCTTTGGAAGCAAGCTCAAAATCAAGCACACGAACCTCCCCAAGTTTAGTCGCCCCAGCCGAAGCAAATCACGCATGATTCTTGCGATTCCCTCACCCCTTCTCCAGTAAGTTAGCACCGAGCAAATCCTTCCCATCCCCTCGTTCGATTGCTACAACCTATGCTCCAGATCACCCTGGAAGGCGACCGCATGGAACTACCGATCTCCACCGCACGAAGCTCCTCCTCCGACGACCTTCACCGCTTCCAGTAAGTATTGGTCCTCACCGAGCCTCTCAGTGATTTTATTGTGACTTCATGCACCTCCCTTTCCTCCTTTTATGCTCGGCACACTACTGGTTTGAGCGCCCCACATCCACCCGAGGATCACCGTTTACGCCGGTGAGCAATTCTGGCGAATCAAGTATCCCCGAGGCCCTCCTTTTTGCTATCGAAGATTCTTCATGCTCTCCATCCCTCCCTCACATATTCTTTTATGTAGGAGCATACCAGAAGGAGAGCATCAACCTTGTTCCGTAGCTCATTGTTTCTACCGCCGCTCGGGACGAGCGCAACCATCATCGCAGGCCTCCCCAACGACGCCCTCGGATGCAGCGCTGCAGGCTGCAGCTCTGTGATCACTTTCTCAAGTCCGAGGACTACCAGATCTGACGCCATGGTCAAACAGAGCCAACCACCGCCAGTTCTTCTTCTTCGGCGAAAATTCCGATGAGGAAATCGCTTCTTCCAAACCCTAAGTCCAAGGGAACATGAGTCGTTGATGGCCACTTGATCTGACGTCTCACAGTAGCCCTTACAGTGAAGGGTTTCAACCAATCAACTTCCGCCACGTGTCCAGCCATTTCGTTTTAGTTTCTTTTTCAGCCGAATCAGATTCTGTATTCTTTCAGATTGGCCCCTCTAACTTCAATTCATTATATCTCTTTGTCTGTAACTCCGACTGAGGTGAAACTTTTTACAGAGTTATCCTTGTGATACCATCTTTCTATTGACACCATAGTTTTCAACTTTTGAACATTTCAAATTTGACCAATTCAAATTTGAACTCATACCTTCATTTGATCATATCGGGAGAACCGTGACACCGTTTCAATTGTTTCTTTTGGCTTCTGAAAACTTGTATCAAGTACTTGTTGATTATATTATGTATACTCAAAATTTCAAATACTTTTGACCTGTTTGAATTTAAATTCAATTCATACTTTATCTCACTATAATTTGAGTTGTAGTGCTCCTACTCATTTATTTCTTTTCGCAAATGAACACCTATGTAATACGCAATATGTCAAACAACTTGCATGTTGGTTGCCAAATACTTTTAACCATGTTCTATATTATCTCAAACATAAACTTTGATAGCAATATCTCTATGTGTATTAACTCTTGCGAGTTAATCCTTCCACCTTTTACCTTATAGCACATCGAGACCTGTATTACATATGAAGCCCAACTATATTGATTTTGTTTGCCTTGCCATATTTGTTTTCTCTTTATTTTGATTCTTCTGTATGGCATGGTTATTTATTTGGATTATTTTGTTTATGATAGATTGCACGGAGCGTGAAGAGTAGAACTGTCAGGAATTGTGAGTGTGACGATCTTCATCAAATGTAGCAGGCAAGTTACACCTTGATCATCCTTCATCCTCTTTATTTTTCTATGTATGTAGTTATATATATCACATTACTATATTATGCATGTGTAGGAATATTATGGTAGTATGTTATTGCTATTGAGATGTAGTTAGTATGGCCTTATTGTGGATCGTGCTAGTGATTCTTGCTATGCTATGTAGACGGGGATTGGTTCGTGTATGCATCGAGATTATGTGAGGACTATATATAATATAACTTGAGTAAAAACATAATATATTATTCACCTCTGGACGGACAGGGTTGCATCATGGTTTCTTGTTCCTTTTCTAAGGGCATGGACCATGGCTAAGTGCGCCCGGACGGTATTGCTAGGTGGTTTCAAGAACATCATGGTTTATACCCTCTGAATGTATGTGGGTGCCATCCAGGCTCAAAAGGATCAGATAGACTTAGTGACTAGTAGCTTCCATGCACAACCACTAGCTAAATAGGCTCTAGCTTAGTTGATTAGGTTGTGGGATCCTCGCCCAGGCAAAGCTAGCAGATGTAGATATGAGTAGGTGTACCGGCTGCTGATGGATGGAGGTGACTACTTCTGGAAGACTTCGTCTCAATCTTCAGGTTGAGTCTAGTGGGTAAAGTGTGCAAACCTTTGCAGAGTGTAAAAGTTGATCATGATTAGCTGTGTCCCCGGTTATGGAAAAATTTGAGCCACTATGCCATTACAGTTGTTGGATGATCTCGACAGATGTGACACTTCATAATACCTGTGGGAAAACTTAATAAAGGGTTTAGAGTTGAATTTGCCAACTCAACCTTGTGTATATAATTGTAGTAATAAAAGAACTAAATAAAAATTTGACTATTAGGAGTTATGAGGATAAACTTAGATTTGTGCAAAATAAACCCCAAGCCTTCCTTTTGTTGTACTATGCATATACATGTAGGTCTACTATATTATTACTCATGTGTAAAACAATTAGTTAGGCCCCTTGTACACACTAGGATCTTGCCCTAGTGGATGACAAGTAGGGTCCAGGGGTCAACTCTTGACAAGTCAAAGTTGACTAGTCAACAGGGGTGGGGGTCCCACTGTCATAGACTAGATTTTCTTTTTTTACATTTACTTTTCCCTTTAGCTTCTTCTAACAATTATTTTACCATGGGGCCTAACTAATTCTTTTTTTACTTTGTAGGGGATATTAACTAAAAGTGGAGTAATACATTCAAAGTATTAACCTATACGGCTGCAACGTGTCATGTTGCAGGATATTCAGACGAGGAGTAAGGTACCGTTAGGGTCGTAAGTCTGCACTCAGCATCGCCAGTGGGCTATGATGGGACTCATCGTTATTTTCTGCTACTTTTTCGTTGTTTGATTGAATAAAGCTAGTGAAGTGCTATGAAGATTGTTTTATTTTATACATTCTGGATCATACGTTGTAATAAATGATGCACTTGCTATTCTGGTATTCATCTATACTGTGTGTGCTAGGGAGTTCGGTCTAGGGACTACACGTTAAGCACATAAACTCAAATCCTTTGAGGTTTGGTGGTTACAGTGCAGTACCTCTTCGGCACTACCCACGACAAGGTGTGGAGTCTACTGTTCAAGCCCCCAAAGGAGTGGTCGGCCGAGAAAGAAGACATCAGCCTCGATGTCACAAATCCCCCTAAGAAGGTAATTGACCTTTTCCCCGATTTCTATTCGGATTCTCATATTGCCCAAAGTTTCCTCAAAGTTTCTCTTTGTTGCCTTCACAGGGCTGGCTTGAAAAGGCTGAGAAGATCAACAGTCCGGCTCCGCTACCTGAAGTGCCTCAGTCAGCTCAACTAGAGAAGCTGCTGGTCATATTGCCTTACAAGGCGCCAAAGAAGAAGGGGAAGAAGAAGGATTTGCCGGAGGCCAGGGGAGGCCTCCGCTTGAGAGATCGCCCGGACACCAAGGCTTATGATGTGGCCCCGTCTGCCCAAGACGGGGAGGAGGATGAGGAGGAGGAGGAGGAGGAGGAGAGTGCCCCTCTCACTCCAAGAAGAGGGCGGCGTCCGAAGACGTCGGGGAGGATCAACCTCTTCGGGCCTCAAAGAGGTAGTGTAGACCCAACCTGGTCCTGCCTGATAGGTTAGACTCCGATGAGGAGTCTGTGGCATCCGAAGAGGTTCTGGAGAGGCAACCCAGGGTCAAGACCACGGGTTCAAGGTACGAACCTTGGCATCTTTGTTTGCTTTATTTTATCAATCTATTACTGATAGCCGCGGCGTGCGTAACATCATTGCCCTTTTGTACACACTAGGATGCCTGCTCCCGCGGCCGTCATAACAATCAATGGTAACACGGAGTGCTCACTCCGGACCAAGGAACATACTGCGCCCCTAGCATCTGATGACCAAGTCGTTACCAATGGGCCTAGGTATCAGCCCGCTGTAAAGGCCAGAGATACAACTAAACCGGCTCAAGCCCGGTCCCTGGCATGGGAGCCCGCCTGTGTTTGTTGCAAATAGGGACACGTGCCCCATGGCATGCCCAACACAGGCGTGCTCTATGTGCCTCGTCAGCACAATTTTGCGCTCAAGATACCGTGGGCAGCTGCGGGGGCTATATCAAACAACAGAACCATGTGTCCGGCTTAACCGAACCATGGTATTATCACGTCCTCGGACGACAATGGTTATGACTCCAGACTCACCCAACTTCAAGCTGTGACAGCACGACTACCTCTCAAGGTTCCTATTGAAGGCCCCCCTCGCCGGCATGCATTTTTCCACGCGAACGTCCAATCGCCCGCCCCTCACCTCGCAGAAGCAAAGGCGCAGACGTGCAGCATGGCACAGTTGAGGCTTCGACCCACACATCAAGGCGCTGTGTAAACCTTTCCTCTGTAAATTTTTGTTTTCTCACTTATAATAAATGCCTCGGCAGTTTGAATCATGCGGATAGATGTCCCGAGCTTATGGAAAATAAAAACACCTTTTACGGTGTCTGGGCATCTGTATTGTCTAGCCCTTTTCATTTTTCCTTTTCTCCCGCTCTTCGAACAGCTTGGCATGCACACATTGTGTAACAAATACAAATCGGTTAATCGACCAAGAGCTTGATCTCTCCATCAGCTCCACGTAGCAAGTCCGGCGCCGCTTTCTAGAGCATGTTCGGCATCTTTGATATTGCATTATATAAATTAGTTTCAAACTATGTCTTGGGTCAATAGTTGGGTTGCCCGACTCCTATGCTTACCTTCTTACATTCTGCATGTTTGGCGAAGAAGGTAAAGGGAGAACCCCTGCGATTGTACCTCTGGCTAGTCCAGCTAAGGAGCTCAGGGGAGAAAGCCGAAAACTGATCGTCATAGTAAGCGTGAACTGGTCAGCAATCCTATGACTAGTGTTAAACTCAAAAATAGTTGACGATTTATCCGTGTCATATGCAGGGTTTGTCCTAGCACAAACCATGTGATTATAAAAGCATGCCTCAGCTCCCCCGTACATCACAAAGCATTGGAGGCTAGTCATTAGCTCCCACAGTCAAGCTCCTATGGCTAAGTGAAAGCAATAAAGCCGCACGGTCTGATTGCCTAGTCTCTCTCACGCACTACCACCTTCGGGAACCGAGACGTCGGCTAGGGGTAACACCGCAGAGACGAAACATGCCTCATAATATTCACTTGGGGGCTAAAGCCGACGACCGGTAACTTTCAGAATAATAAACATCTGCACAAGAGTGAAAATAAAAACACCATAGTATATAACATACAAACGGGCCGCATTACAAAGAAAAAGGTCCAGCTGACAACTTAATACAACCACTCAATGACTACATCTTTGGATCACTGCCCCTCTGTCGCCTGAGCACTGTCCATAACATGCGGGAAGTATAGTACGAGGCGGCGATGCTCCTTTCCAGCTGGCGGGGGACCAGTGGCTATATCCATCGACTTGATCTTAGGCCGATGAACCATGGTCTCTACAAGGGCCAGCCGAGCTCCCTCGAGGCAGGCAGAGCACTTCACTACATCAATCTGGGATGACACATCACACAGCTTCTGCACCAAGCCGAAGTAGCTGCTCGGAATGGGCTCTATGGGCCATAGCAGGACACAAATGTCCTTCATGGCCGGCTCAACCACCCGTTGCAGCTCCATCAGCTGCTTCAACTGATCGGTGAGGAGGGGAGTGTGCTCGGGGCGCCTAGAACTGCGCCCAAAAAAGCCATTGTTTGGGGTTCTCCTCCTGCATGGCGTAGTGCTCCGCTGCATCCGGTGCACTCTTAGGAAGCTCAACAAAAATGCCTGTAGAGCTCCAGACCCACGTCATCAAGGCGAACCTGATTCCGGCAAAAACACTCTGCAGTAAGTACTTCTTACCATCGGCGATCTGCTCAACTTGACGAAGCTCCTCCCGGGCATCCCACACCTCCGTCCTGGTCTCCCAGAGCTCTTTTTCCACTTTGGATAGATCGGAGGACTGCTATTTCTGTTTCTACTCAAGGTTCTCACATTTCATGACGGCATCCTTGAGCTCTTGCTGCACTTTGGCCACTTGAGCCTCGTGCTTCTCACCGGCGGTCTTCACCTTCTCGAGCTTGGACACCACCTTTTCGTCTGACGCTTTCTTGTCGGCCGCCTCATCCTTGGCCTTCTTTAGTGCGGCCCTGAGGTTTTCAAGCTCTGTGCTGGCAGCTGCACCCATTGAACACATTTGGCTCAGCATACAATCCAGCACATAGTTATCCAGATATGTTGAATATGAATCTACATCGAAGCTTACCTTGCGCTTCATCAAATCGCTTGTTGATGCAGTCAAGCTCTGCATCGGAGCATTTCAGCTTCCGATCCATCTCCTCCAGCGCCACGGCATTATCAGCCGCCACCAAGGATGATGCCTGCAATAACAAATTAATCATGACGCTTTCAACTCTACCCTGTCAATATTTGATCCTCTGTAAGGTTTTTGCAATCCTTACAGAGTCTCGGGGGCTGTTATACATACGACTTGCTCAAGCTTGGTTAACAAAAAGGTTAAATCCGCTCCGCAGGGAAAAGAGAATTACTTGACTCACCTCAAAGCCTGTTAGAAAGCCTTGAACAACATCGTTCAGTCCGCTGTTGATGGACCGTGGACCGAACACCTTGCAAAACCGCACCCATACGGGTGCAGTGTTCGGCGACGATGGCAGAGCTGTTCACCAACCCTCCATCACATTTGGCCAGCCGGTCGTCGCCCGATGTACTTGGCGCAAGCGGCGGGGCCCCGCTCCCCCTTCGTCGGAATGCGGCATCGGCACCTCCGATGGCCTTGGGGCTCTGGTGCAGCTGGTTGGGCGGGCGCGGCTGATCCGAACACTCCTCCCTTGTTCACCAGGAGGGATGCATCCTCCTAGTCTTTGGTGAGCGAGGCATTCGCCTCAGTCATGGTCTCATCGCCACCCTTCCCTGTGCTCGGAAGGGGAAGGATCCTTCGGGACAGCACCTCTCCGGTCTCTTCAAGGACTAGGGGAGGTGCGGAGCGCGATGATGACTCGCTGTCCGCCAGTTCGGCGGGTGGAGAAGTCCCCTTTGAGGTTGGCTCGATGGGGAAGTCACGTGGTGGGCAGTGATGTTACGCACGCCACGGGTATCAGTAAAAGATTGATAAAATAAAGCAAACAAAGATGCCAAGGTTTGTACCTTGCACCCGTGGTCTTGACCCTGGGTTCCCTCTCCAGAACCTCTTCGGATGCCACAGACTCCTCATCGGAGTCTGAGCTGTCGGGCAGGACCAGGTTGGGTCTACACTGCCTCTTCGGGGCCCGAAGAGGTTTTTCCTCCTCGACGTCTTCGGACGCCGCCCTCTTCTTGGAGTGAGAGGAGGCACTCTCCTCCTCCTCCCCGTCCCCGTCTTGGGCAGACGGGGCCACATCATAAGCCTTGGTGTCCGGGCAATCTCTCAAGCGGAGGCCTCCCCTGGCCTCCGGCAGATCCTTCTTCTTCTTCCCCTTCTTCTTTTGCACCTTGTAAGGCAATATGACCAGCAACTTCTTCAGTTGAGCTGACCGAGGCACTTCAGGCAACGGAGCCGAACTGCAGATCTTCTCAGCCTTTTCAAGCCAGCCCTGTGAAGGCAACAAAGAGAAACTTAGACGAAACTTTGGACAGTATGAGAATCCGAATATAAATCGGGCAAAAGGTCAATTACCTTCTTAGGGGGATTTGTGACATCGAGGCTGATGTCTTCTTTCTCGGCCGACCACTCCTTCTGGGGCTTGAACAACAGACTCCACACCTTGTCGTGGGCAGTGCCGAAGAGGTATTGCACTGTAACCACCAAACCTCAAAGGATTTGAGTCTATGTGCTTACCGTGTAGTCCCTGGATCGAACTCGCTAGCACACACAGTATAGACGAATACCAAAATAGCAAGTGCATCATTTATTACAACATATGATCCAGAATGTATAAAATAAAACAATCTGCATAGAACTTCACTAGCTTTATTCAATCAAACAACGGAAAAGTAGCAGAAAATAACGATGAGTCCCATCATAGCCCACTGGCGATGCTGAGTGCATACTTGCGCCCCTAACGGTACCTTACTCCTTGTCTGAATATCCTGCAACATGACACGTTCCAGCCGTATAGGTCAATACTTTGCAATTATTACTCCACTTTTAGTTAATAGCCCCTGCAAAGTAAAACAATTAGTTAGGTCCCATGGTAAAATAATTGTTAGAAGAAGTAAAAGAGAAAAGTAAATGTAAAAAGAAAATCTAGTCTATGACAGTGGGACCCCCACCTGTGTTGACTAGTCAACTTTGACTTGTCAAGAGTTGACCCTTGGACCCTACTTGTCATCCACTAGGGCAAGATCCTAGTGTGTACAAAAGGTTTTTCTGTTATTTTTAATATTAAAGTAAATACATAAATAAAATCCATAGATTGTAATAAACTCGAGAAATTAATAGAAAATAAACCATAGCTAAGATGAAAATATTTTATATATGAAAGATGATCAGAAAAATATGAAGAATCTAAATATGCCATCCTCATACCTGTCACACCCCTCCCGCATTGCGAATATGGAACCTTCCCCTTCAATTCATATGTCTGATAACCGCCGCAAGCCGGGAAACATTCCCAGTTTTTTTGCGCTTCGTTTGTAACGTGTAGCACTGCGTTAGCTCACCCCTAGCACCACATTCTATCATGTAATGCTTTCTGTTGCATTTGTATGCCTGATATTTATTGTTTCTCCCTCTCCTTCTCCGGTAGACCCCTAGACCCTTGTCAATCTGGTGAGCAACTATTCACCATCGAGGGTCCGAGTCTGTCTATAGAGCTTCTAGGGAAGCAAACCCCCTTGATCATCCCGATATCGCCCATTCCATTCACCCTCATGCTTCCATTCTATTTTGCTACTGTAATTGATTGCTCCTATTCTGATGCATAGCCTGCTTTTGTACCCTACCTGCTTATCCTATATGCTTAGTATAGGTTGGTTCGTGATCCATCAGTGACCCCTCACCTTCTCCCTATTGCCCCGCCTGGATTATCAGATGACTCGATCAACGTGATCGATGTCCAGGGCCCGACATAGCAACATCACACCTCCTTAGTTGTACGACACTGCAAGGTTACTATCGAGTGCCAAGGGTGATACCTCGTACAACACTTATGATGAGATGCATGTAGTGTAGTTGATTCCTCGTAGTCTACAGAGGGTGATTCCTCCTTCACCACTCCCGATAACGATTCTGTCATGCAACACCTGAAGTGTGAACCATCGATGGCGATTCATCCAAGTTCACTTTGACAATTACATCAAGTGGAATCCATCGAGGGTGATTCCTTGGATTCCCCCTTGGTGTTATGGACGCATAGTTACTTTGAGTTTAACTCCAGAACCATGATAAAGATGGGTCGTCCCCGAGGGATACCCGCGATAGTTATTATTTCTGCGGGACTGAAGGGACAGACGATACCGCCCCGGTTGAGGTGGACCTAAGTTCCCGACAATCTCTTCCGAGTCGGGTTGACCGTGACGGTACCTGCAAGTTGATGTGAAGTCGATTTAACCTTGAGGGTACCCGCGAGATTTCTACGTTGCATGGCTGGGAATTTCGGGCCCTCGCCATAAGTCCACGAGACGGGACGACATGGTCACATGATCGTGAGTCTCTGCTTGTTACCGCGCGCTCCCAAGACACTAACGGTTTGGATATGTGATCTAAGTAGGCCTCCGGCCCTTTCGCACTAACCACCACGCGGAATAAGTATAGACATTCTGTGTCGTACGTATCAGCTGAAAGCTCTTCAGACGTCAGCGATGGAGCGGCGCGTGTCGGGTTGGACTAGTTATGCCTGTGCTTGTATAAGGGGGCTAGGTCTCACTAAAAGAGGACAGAGCTTTTGTAACACCGTCTTGTGTTAGTACAGGCCCAAAATTATGTTACTAGGCCATATAGTAACACAGTTTGAAATGTGTTCCATTAGACCGTGTTACTATGTGGTGTCAACTGTAACAAACAATGATTGTTACCATACACCATTAGTAACATATTTGAATAGACGTAGAATGTTGGTTGTAACATGTTTTTGTAACGATAGTAACACAATTGGTATCACATTTTTTAGCATGAGAACACAACCAGTAACATAATATCCAAATATCGTAATACTACAATCATAATTGTTAACTACTCTAGTAACAAATATTGTAACTATAGTAACACCATCGGTAACACTACTATATCAATATGGTAACATAATTAATGTATTTGTTTTTTTATTATTACCCACAAAATTTGATACCAATTTTATGGAACATAAATTTATTTAAGAAAATCGACGCAATTGCGTAAATAGTTAATTATTTTATTATTATGCTTGGCAACATCAAAATGATATAGAATCTGAAGCACAACACATCCAGAAATTCATATAAGTATATTTATTACGAATATACAAGAGTGTATGATACATATGCATTACAATAAATATATTAGTCATATCATTTTGAGCAGAGTAAACACAACTATGGAGAATATTACACCATAGCATTTGCATCAAGTCGACGAAAGAAAAAGATCTTGTGGATGATATTACATTTTTCAATCTATCAATGTAAATTACGACTATTCGTAGCTAAAATCTTCAAGTTTTATTTGCTTCTTGATCCAAGAATTCAACTGCAACTCAATTATCCTTCTCTCGAATCTGTAAAAGAAACTTGCAGCTTAGATATATGTGATTAAATGTACACAATGATTTCAGAATGTGGAAGAGAAGATTTTAACTTACAAAAGCTGAAGACCAAGCAATTAAGTATCCTAAAGTCAAAGCCTCACCAATTGTCTTGCTATCAGAAACTAATTCCCTTACCAACTTCTCATTATCAAGAATAGGTTGATCTACACGCACAAGGGCAAATTCAGCACCTAACTCAATGCCACCAGCCTTAGTTCTTGGATCAGTACTCCGAATAGTACCATACGCAACATTCCTTTTGTTGGGATAAGTTGAAGTCTTTAAAACTACTTTGGAAGCAGCCTATATTACAATCAATATTAGCATTCAACGACAATGATAATATAATTTGTAATTTTGTCGCGGGAAACTGATTATCATTGTCGTTGAATGCTAATAATTTTTGATTGTTCCATGCTATTATATTACCTATATATACCTACGTACTATAATTTTTGATTGTTCCATGCTATTATATTACCCCTTTTGGATGTTTATGGGCTTTACTTTATACATTTATATCATTTTTGGGACTAACCTACTAACCGAAGGCCCAGCCCATATTGCTGTTTTTTTTGCCTATTTCAGTATTTTGAAGAAAAGGAATATCAAACGGAGTCCAAACAGAATGAAACCTTCGGGAGCGTTATTTTTGGAACAAATCTGATCCGGAGAGCCTGGAGTGCAAGTCAAGAAAGCTCCGAGGGCCCCACGAGATAGGAGGGCGCCCCCCCCTTGTAGGGTGCGCCTCCTATCTCGTGGGCCCCTCGGGCGGCCACCGACGTACTTCTTCCTCCTATATATACCTACGTACCCCGAAAACATCCAGGAGCACCACGAAACACAATTTCCACCATCGTAACCTTCTGTATCCGCGAGATCCCATCTTGGAGCCCTTGTCGGCACTCTGCCGGAGGGGGAAGCAACCATGGAGGGCCTCTACATCAACATCCTTGCCCCTCCGATGAGTTGTGAGTAGTTTACCACAGACCTACGGGTCCATAATTATTAGCTAGATGGCTTCTTCTCTCTTTTTGGATCTCAATACAATGTTCTCCCCCTCTCTTGTGGAGATCTATTCGATGTAAACTCTTTTTGCGGTGTGTTTGTCGAGATCCGATGAATTGTGGGTTTATGATCAAGTGTATCTATGAATAATATTTGAATCTTCTCTGAATTCTTTTATGTATGATTGAGTTATCTTTGCAAGTCTCTTCGAATTATCAGTTTTGTTTGGCCTACTAGATTGATCTTTCTTGCCATGGGAGAAGTGCTTAGCTTTGGGTTCAATCTTGCGGTGTTCTTACCAAGTGACAGAAAGGGTTGCAAGACACGTATTGTATTGTTGCCATCGAGGATAACAAGATGGGGTTTATATCATATTGCATGAGTTTATCCCTCTACATCATGTCATCTTGCTTAATGTGTTGCTCTGTTCTTATGACCTTAATACTCTAGATGCATGCTGGATAGCGGTCGATGTGTGGAGTAATAGTAGTAGATGCAGGAAGGAGTCGGTCTACTTGTTATGGACGTGATGCCTATATACATGATCATGCCTAGATAATCTCATAACTATGTACTTTTCTATCAATTGCTCCACAGTAATTTGTTCACCCACCGTAATACTTATGCTATCTTGAGAGAAGCCTCTAGTGAAACCTATGGCCCCCGGGTCTATCTCTTATAATATTTGCTTTCCATCTACTTTATTTGCATCTTTACTTTTTGCATCTATCTTATAAAATACCAAAAATATATTTATCTTATCATACTATCTTTATTAGATCTCACTTTCGCAAGTGACCGTGAAGGGATTGACAACCCCTTTATTGCGTTGGTTGCAAGTTCTCAGTTTGTTTGTGTAGGTGCGTGGGACTTTTGAGGAGCCTCCTACTGGATTGATACCTTGGTTCTCAAAACTAAGGGAAATACTTACGCTACACTTTGCTGCATCACCCTCTCCTCTTCGAGGAAAACTAACGCAAGCTCAAGACGTAGCAAGAAGGATTTCTAGCGCCGTTGCCGGGGAGGTCTTTGCTCAAGTCAAGACATACCAAGTACCCATCACAAACCCATCTCCCTCGCATTTACATTATTTGCCATTTGCCTCTCGTTTTCCTCTCCCCCACTTCACCCTTGCCGTTTTATTTGCCCTCTCTTTCCCAATCTCCTCCTCTCTTTTCGCTTGCCATTTTTCTGTTTGCTTGTGTGTTGGATTACTTGTTGCCATGGTACAAGATAAAACCAAGTTGTGTGACTTCTTGAATACCAATAATAATGATTTCCTTATTACTCCGATTGCTCCTCTTAATGATGTTGAGTCTTGTGAAATCAATACCGCTTTGCTGAATCTTGTTATGAAAGATCAATTTGCCGGCCTTCCTAGTGAAGATGCCGCTACTCATCTAAACAATTTTGTTGATTTGTGTGATATGCAAAAGAAGAAAGATAAGGATAATGATATTGTTAAATTGAAGTTATTTCCATTTTCACTTAGAGATCGTGCTAAAGTTTGGTTTTTGTCTTTGCCTAAAAATAGTATTGATTCTTGGAACAAGTGCAAAGATGCTTTTATTTCTAAGTATTTTCCTCCCGCTAAGATCATCACTCTTAGGAACGATATTATGAATTTTAAACAAATTGATCATGAGCATGTTGCCCAATCTTGGGAAAGAATGAAATTGATGCTTCGCAATTGCCCTACTCATGGTTTGAATTTATGGATGATCATACAAAAATTTTATGCCGGTTTGAACTTTGCTTCTAGAAATCTCTTAGATTCGGCCGCGGGAGGCACGTTTATGGAAATCACGTTAGGAGATGCTACAAAATTGCTTGATAATATTATGGCTAATTATTCTCAATGGCACACCGAAAGATCTTCTAGCAAAAAAGTGCATGCTATAGAAGAAATTAATGTTTTGAGTGGAAAGATGGATGAACTTATGAAGATGTTTGCTACTAAAAATACTCCTCTAGATCCCAATGATATGCCTTTGTATTCCTTGATTGAGAATAATAATGTATCTATGGATGTGAATTTTGTTGGTAGGAATAGTTTTGGAAACAATGCTTATAGTGGAAATTTTAATGCTAGACCGTTCCTTAGTAATCCCTCTAATAATTATGGAAATTCCTAAAATAATTCTTATGGCAATTTTAATAAGATGCCTTCTGATTTTGAGAATAGTGTGTAAGAATTTATGATTTCTCAAAAGAATTTTAATGCCTTGCTTGAAGAAAAATTGCTCAAAGTTGATGATTTGGCTAGGAAGGTTGATAGACTTTCGCTTTAGTTAATTATCTTAAACTTTGGTTCTTCTTATCCTAAGCATGATATCAATGAGTCTCTCAAAGTAATGAGAATTTCCATTGAGAGTGCAAGGAAAGAACCGCTAGATTGCGTGCTAAAAAAGAAAGCTTTATAAAAGCGTGTTCTTCTAGTCTCTATGAAAATAATGATGAGGATCTTAAAGTTATTGATGCGTCTTCGATTAGATCTATGTTTTGCAATATGAATTTTGATGATTATGGGAGTGAAGATGAATCAACTTTGCCTAGAAGCCATCCCAAAAATTCAGAGTCTTTAGATCTTGATGCTAAAATTGGTAAAAGCAAGATTGGAGAATCCTCTACTTCTAATAATATTGAACTTACTATTTCGGATTTCAAGGAATTTGATTATGATAATTGCTCTTTAAAACGTTGTATTTCCTTGTTGCAATCCGTTGTTGATTCTCCTCATGCTTATAGTCAAAATAAAGCTTTTACCAAACATATTGTTGATGCCTTGTGTGACGCCCTCGATTCAATCGTACACTAATCATACACGCAAATGTGTACGATCAAGATCAAGGACTCCCGGGAAGATATCACAACACAACTCTAGACACAAATTAAAATAATACAAGCTTTATATTACAAGCCAGGGGCCTCGAGGGCTCGAATACATAAGCTCGAATACACAAGAGTCAGCAGAAGCAACAATATCTGAGTACAGATATAAGTTAGACAAGTCTGCCTTAAGAGGGCTAGCACATAAGCATCTACGATAAAAAAGGCAAGGCCTCCTGCCTGGGAGCCTCCTAACTACTCCTGGTTGTCAGCGGTCTCCACGCAGTAGTAGGCACCGGCGGTGGCATTTGGCTCCTGGGCTCCGACATCTGGTTGCATCAACCGGAAAGAAGAAGAAAGGGGGTAAAGGGGGAGAAAAGCAACCGTGAGTACTCATCCAAAGTACTCGCAAGCAAGGATCTACACTACATATGCAACATTATCAAAGGAAGGCTGTATATGTGGACTGGGCTGCAGAAATGCCAGAATAGAGAGAAGGCCTAGTCCTATCGAAGACTAGCATCTTCTGGAAACCACCATCTTGCAGCAACAGGAGGGAGTAGGGTAGCATATAGTAAAGTAGTAGTAGTGTTATCAACCTCGTCCAGAGATCCTTTCTCGACTCCCTGCGAGAAAGCAATCCCAGAGCCATACTATCCATTTCTCATCACAATCCAATTCTCATCACAAGTATCCAGTTCTAGTTGTATCGATCGGGATACAACTCCAAGTGTCCGTTACCGTAGGACAGGCTATCGATAGATGTTTTCTTCCCTGCAGGGGTGCACCAACTTACCCACCACGCTTGATTAACTCCGGCCGGACACACTTTCCTGGGTCATGCCCGGCCTCGGCCAAACAATACGCCGCAACCCGACCTAGGCTTAATAGAGAGGCCAGCACGCCGGACTAAACCTATGCCCCCAGGGGTCATGGGCCATCTCCCAGGGAACTCCAGCACGTTGCGTACGCGGCCGGTGAGCAGACCTAGCTACCTCCCTCAAAAAGGCAGGTGCTTACCAGTCCAACCCGGCGTGCACCGCTCAGTCGCTGACGTCTATTAAGCTTCGGCTGATGTATACGACGCAGAACGCCCATACTATGCCCACGTGATGGTTAGTGCTATCAGGCCAGAGGCCCCTTGGATCAAATATCCAAATCGTAGTGGATTAGGAATGCGCAGTAACAAGCAGAGACTCACGAAAGATGTGACCCCGGTGCCCCGTCTCGAGGACTTGTGGCAAGGGCTGAGAATGCCCGGCCACGCCTCGTAATTATCTCTCGGGCACCTTCCAGGTCAACCCGACACCACATCACTCGCAATTATGCTCACGCGGGTACCCCTCAGGGTCAACCCGTCTTTAGTAACATGGTTTAGTGTAAATTCATAGTAATCATAGTAACTGTGTGTCTAAACATCAAGGGGAAAACCCGAGGAATCACCCCCGGTGAATTCCACTTGATGTAATCATCAAGGTGAACGTAAGAGGAATCACCCCCGAGGTTCACACTTGAGGGGTTGCACGATAGAGTCATACCGGAAGTGGTTAAGGCGGAATCACCCTCGATGACCACGACTGAATAGCTACACTACAGGGTTAACATCAGAAGTGCTGTAGAGGTCTCACCCTCGGCACTCGATAGTAACCCAGTAGTGTCGAGCAACTAAGGGGAAAGTGATGTGCAGTGCCGGGGCCTGGTCTTCGATTCCGTTGATCGGGTCTTCGATGATGAAGCAGGGGCAACAAGGACAAGGTGGGGGTAACTGATGGATCACTAACCAACCTATACTAAGCAGTTTAGGATAAGCAGGTAAGGTACAATGAGCAGGTTACAAAAGCAGGCTATGCATCAGAATAGGAGCAATCAATAACAGTAACAAAATCTAATGCAAGCATGAGAGAAAGGAATGGGTGTTATCGGGATGATCAAAGGGGGGGGGGGGGGGCTTGCCTGGTTGCTCTGGCAAGGAGGGGTCGTCGTCGACGTAGTCGATCGCAGGGGCATCAGCATCGGTCTCGGGGTCTACCGGAGAGAAGAGGGGGAAGAAACAGTATATATAAAGCAAACATAGCATCACAAAGAATAACAAGGCAATATGCTGTGCCGGGTGTGACCTTACGTATGGCTACACGATATAGGTGAAGGGGGAATTCAACCGGGAATGTTTTCCTGGTTCCGGACCTGTGTCAGACAGATGACCGGAGGGGGAATGTTCCATGTTCAGATAGCTAGAGGCATCTGACAGGTAAACGAACCGCGTATTCGGATTCGCCTCGTCGTTCTGAGCAACTTTCATGTAGAAAATATTTTCAGCCGAGTTACGGTTTACTTTCTACAAATTTAAAAGATTTAAACATTTTCTGGATTTATTTTTAATTCGAGAATAAAACAGGAATCAGGTTT
Source organism: Triticum timopheevii (assembly GCA_963921465.1). Classification (NCBI taxonomy): domain Eukaryota; kingdom Viridiplantae; phylum Streptophyta; class Magnoliopsida; order Poales; family Poaceae; genus Triticum; species Triticum timopheevii. Next base: position 306,504,490 of record OY997272.1, read on the forward strand.
GTCACCTAGTGCTACTCTAGTCACAGTGCATGACAGGTGGGGTCAGGGTCAAAGTCAACAGTTGACTAGTCAACATATGAACAGTGGGGGGGGGGCACGTCATTGACTTACTTTTCTAAAAAAAATGTTTTTCTTTAAACTAACAATGGGTCCACATGTCATCTACTATTGGACTAATTAACTAGTAGAGTACTACTAATTAGACTAACTAACTAGACTAGTCCCTAAACTAGCATTTGGCCGGCCACACACACACAGAGAACACACACTCATGCACACAACGCACAAGACCAAGCTTGGACGGGGCAAGCTCTCTGGTAGTCTGATGGGTTCTTCAGTACCTTATACGTCAATTCAATTTCGTCAGTTATTTCTTCAGCAAACAACTTTGCAGCTACGAGCGAGAGCGACCAGCAAACAGCAGTGGCAGCAGCTAAGTAACAGCGGTGGCGGCGGCAGCTATGCAGCGTCAGCACTAGCAAGAAGCAGCAGCAGGAGAGCTCAGACGACCAAGGCAGCGGAGCAGAGAGCCGCAACGGTAAGCAGAGCAGCTGCAGCGCCACAACACCAACAGCAGGAGCTGCAGCGGCAAGCTGAAGCAGCACAACAGCAATGGTAGTAGGCGGAGCAGGGACCGCGGGCGGCTACGGGGGCACGCCCTGGACGCGGCAAGGGCGAGCGGCGGCCAGCGCCGGGCGTGGCGGCGCATGCGCAGGAGGCCGTGGGGCAGCGACGAGTGTGGTCGGGGGCGAGCAAGACGTCGCGCGTCCACTAGCGCTACTGGATCAGGCGGGGACGGCTTAAGGCGAGGGCAACGACGACGGTGAGGGCGGCCGGAGCAAGAACTCGAGGGGGGCGGTGCTAGGAGTACGCACGCGAAGCATCGAAGGGCTAGGCAGCTCCCACGCGATGCCAGAAGCACCGTGGTGTGCTCGCCTGAGCCGGGGAAGCACTACAACAACGGCAACAAGCACGACGGCAGCAACGAACTACGACAAGGGTGGTGCGGCGGCTAGGGATAGCAGACCGAAGGGGAGGCGGAGGTGAAAGGCACGGGGCTCACCGAGGAGCGCACGGAGGCTCGTTGACAGCTTAGGAGCGCAGATGGCGAGGAATCGCGGCGACGGCGTCACGATGGCCGAAGAAGGGGATCGGGTCGCTGGCGTTGCTGTGCTTCTCCCCGACTTGATCCAACGGCACCGGACGAAGGTGTCGATGGCGCTGGGGCTCCCGGACAGATCGGCGGGATCGGAGGGGCTCGGTGGCCGTGGGGTCGACAGAGATGTGGCAGCATCCACGCTCGATCGTCGATGGGGAATGAGGGGGAGAGGAAGTGAGCAGGGGATGGATATGGGAGGAGGGCAGGCGAGTGGGAGAAGTGGGAGTGGCGGTAGGTGAGGGGGGAACTCGAGGCGTCTGGGACGGCCTTATCCCCTCGACGCCGGCGAGCTGGTGTGGCTGCGCACGCTCAACCGTGCCCCCGGTCGGTTGTACAGAAGAGGGAGATGGCGACCGGGGGAGGCAAGTGTTGGGCCGGCTTGGGTGGGCCGAGGCCCAGGGGAGGCATGGGGGGCGCGCTCTCTCTCTCACCTCTTCTTTTTTCTTTTACTTTTGCTCTTTTCTTTTTACAGAAAAAGCATGGTAATATTTGAGCTGCCAAAAGGATTTTGTCAAATGTGGGACTTCGCCAGATAATTACATTGCAATAGTTGGCACTCCCACAAAAAGATTGTGAGGCTTTTGAAATAGTTTTTAATTTTTATAAATTAAAAAGCCATTTAATCTATTGTTTTAGCCACTGCTTTAATTGGTTTAGGCCATTTAAACACCTTGCAAAAATGTTGGTTTACCACCAATATTAACAAATGATTATTTGCCACATGATGAACATTTTAGTTTTCATGTCTGACAAATATGAATTTTTGACTTCAGATTGGATTTGAATTTGAATTGTGAATTTGATCAAGTGAAGATTAGCAACAGTAATGTGATGACATTGCACCATTAACAAGGGATTACTGTAGCATGACACTGGGGGTGTTACAAATCTCCTCCACTACAAGAAATCTCGTCCCAAGATTTAAGTGCAGAAGTAAAGAGTAACTTCGGGAGAACTGACCCTTATAGGGTTAATTATCTGGTGAACAATTCAGGAAATGTGGCAGAAGTATCTCTCGAGCTGAAGCTTAAGAAAACATCGAGAGCAAAATATGAAGGTACAATAGGAAGTTTCAAGCGAATGGACAAGCGATCGATACCTGAACAGAGTTTGAGAAGGGGGTTCAGAGCATCGGGAATAGATCATCTCTCGGACGGTGGCTCGTGACATGATAAGAAGCCAAATGCAAGAATATTTCGGAATCAAAGATATACAGGAGAGTCAGGTTCTGATCCCGTGGAACTAGTGGTTATGGGCCCACCATGTGGGTTAAAAGTAGGAAGGCACTAACATTTTGCACGGTCATGATGGCAAGGCAGGTAAGAGGATAGCCGGTCAATTATGTCGACGACAACATCGGTACCAAGGGCGAGGGACGAAGAGAACCATTTTCCTGCTCGTTGAACGAGGCGGACCAATAGGCAAAGTTCTCGTCCATCGGTGGTTACTGGAATGTTAACAACATTAGTAACAGGGTTGTACTGACCGAATTGTACCTCGAGGTGTTTTCATAAGCAGGGAATTAATTCTGCTTATATCATCCAGATCATAAGAAAGGTTAAACCAACCAATGGAAAGGAAAAAAGATTAATTGATTATTCAAATTAATCAATGGAAGGGAAATGTGTTTACACACAAAAATTGGGAGTATTTCCTTCCCAGGGAAAAAGCGGAGCAGGAAATACATGACAGGACAGCAAGTTAAAAAGCATTTAGATAATGGGGCAAGGGAAGAATCATGATATTACCCATACAACGGTGTTTGGATAATAGATCAAGAAACATTTAGCAAAGTGCTTTGAATGCTCTTGTTGATGATCGGAGTACCACAGTCATGCTTTGGGATAGCATCGACATGGTCATTAGGTAAAGTCCAGGCTTTGGATTCACAAAGGATCCGTCGGAAACAACTTATAAATTAAGTCGTATAATTTTAGCAAGAAAAATGATGAGGATAGGGCCCACGGGCTCAGTAACAATTTATCGAGGGGGCAAGGATGATATTTCTCATCATGAATTCGATTGATAACCTGAAAGAGCTCAGAATATTGATGATGATCACGACATATTTGTCGAGAGGTTTCATGAAGATGTAATCGATCGGCGATGACATCAAGTCAAAGGAATGATGAAGAGAAAGGTTACTGGAACCACGGGTATGACACAAACTCGAAATCAAGCTTGTTGTTCAAGGTGAAATGATATGACGAGGAAGATCGACGTAAGTTAGCTCATTATCGAAAATTGTGCTCCGGGAAGGTCTAGGTAGCACAATTAAAATTTAGCACGACAATGATTTAGCCAATCAGGTAGGAATGATGTGACGTAGTATCACTTCAATTAAGAATTTCCAAGAGGTAGTGCAATGACACAATATCCTCGAGATAACATGAGGCAATACTTGAAGGTAGATCAAATTAGAGGTTGGACAAGTGAAATGACTTGCAGTAGAAAAGTATTTTAACTTGTCCGGGAGATGGAATTAAAGAGAAACTATGGTCGGAACCACGGTTATAAATGATCAAACCACCGATACAAGATGGACTTGTAACCCGGGCTAATTATTTTTACGAGCAGCTTCCATGATAAGTTCTACATCGGGTCCATGGGCATGAACACAAAGGTTCAAGGTCGACTCCCACTTCTTCAATGCATAATCTTTCATTCACTCCTCGTTTTCGAAGAATTTGTAGCGCGAAAGATTTATCTGGTGAAGCACCAGAAGAGTATGACTCACATCTCTTCCGAGTTCACACAGATTTAGGAAATGTATAGGTTCAACCCGTAGGGGTATCTTAGGAACATATACCACTAACTTCCAGAGCATATAACATCAGCTCAATGACAGAGCATGGTTGAAAATAAGCAGAGGATACAATTTACCGAAGGCAATATGTATAAAGGGAAGAGTGCACAAGATTTTGAATATGAAGGACATTGCCGAATAATAATCCAACAGAGGATTCAGCGGTCCTCAATGTATCTGATGTGAGTATCAGTCCTCAATCAGAAGAGGGAAAGAATGCGAAGGCATTAGATTATAGAAACAACTGGATAATTTGACGTTCAAGTTGAAGGGAACTAGGTGGACAATCAATTACAACATGATTGGCCGAGATCCAACTCATGTCTAGAATGACGTATGAGAAGGAAGGTCAAATTACAGGGTTCGACTGATGATTGCGAGCAATCACAACATAATGAATCAATAGGCTCAGGATGACAATGACAAAGGATGTTAATGAATATTGCTGGACATATGGATTTAACCATAATGCAGGCAGACAAGACTTTCGGGAGCACTAGGCTGTAGAGGATCTTCAGGAGATTGAATTGCATTCGAAGAATCTTGTGAGACATATGATCAACTGGGGATGAACCGATCCCCGATAAGTGTGAGGAATCATTCGTAGGGGTATTCAGGCAGAAAAGGAGCTGCAAGGCGGCATGCGCAAAGGATTCTTGGAAAATTGCAAAGTATTTCAGGGTATCTTGTAGTAACAAGAGCAATTGGAAATGAAGGTATGGACGGCAAGTGTATGTAGCTATCCATGTGGATTTACCGGTGGTAGGGAATTGCAACGGCGAAGGGCACAAGGGTCTCGGGAAAAACATCGGAGAGTATCTTCGGAATCTTCTGGTGCACCAAGTGATCATCTGGAATGAAGGGCTCTCCGGGAGGAAATAGTTACGAGAACCTAATGTAAGAGTTAATAAAATCATTTAACCCGAATAGAAGAGAGATTAGAATCCCAGAGTATAGGCAAGGAATAAAAGATCCTAATACCACCCAATGGCGACGTGGCCCCGTAAGCCACACAGCCATGTTAGTAAAAGTTTTTCAATGACTAGACTCGACTTCGGCCAAGGAGTTGGAAGGGGGCTACCTACAGGCAGTCGGCTCTGATACCAACTTGTGACACCCTCGATTCAATCGTACACTAATCATACACGCAAATGTGTACGATCAAGATCAAGGACTCAAGGGAAGATATCACAACACAACTCTAGACACAAATTAAAATAATACAAGCTTTATATTACAAGCCAGGGGTCTCGAGGGCTCGAATACATAAGCTCGAATACACAAGAGTCAGCGGAAGCAACAATATCTAAGTACAGACATAAGTTAGACAAGTTTGCCGTAAGAAGGCTAGCACAAAAGCATCTACGATCGAAAAGGCAAGGCCTCCTGCCTAGGAGCCTCCTAACTACTCCTGGTTGTCAGCGGTCTCCACGCAGTAGTAGGCACCGGCGGTGGCATCTGGCTCCTGGGCTCCGACATCTGGTTGTATCAACCGAAAAGAAGAAGAAAGGGGGAAAAGGGGGAGAAAAGCAACCGTGAGTACTCATCCAAAGTACTCGCAAGCATGGATCTACACTACATATGCAACATTATCAAAGGAAGGCTGTATATGTGGACTGGGCTGCAGAAATGCCAGAATAGAGAGAAGGCCTAGTCCTATCGAAGACTAGCATCTTCTGGAAACCACCATCTTGCAGCAACAGGAGGGAGTAGGGTAGCATAAAGTAAAGTAGTAGTAGTGTTATCAACCTCGGCCAGAGATCCTTTCTCGACTCCCTGCGAGAAAGCAATCCCAGAGCCATACTATCCATTTCTCATCACAATCCAATTCTCATCACAAGTATCCAGTTCTAGTTGTATCGATCGGGATACAACTCCAAGTGTCCGTTACCATAGGACAGGCTATCGATAGATGTTTTCTTCCCTGCAGGGGTGCACCAACTTACCCACCACGCTTGATTAACTCCGGCCGGACACACTTTCCTGGGTCATGCCTGGCCTCGGCCAAATAATACGCCACAACCCGACCTAGGCTTAATAGAGAGGCCAGCATGCCGGACTAAACCTATGCCTCCAGGGGTCATGGGCCATCTCCCCGGGAACTCCTGCACGTTGCGTACGCAGCCGGTGAGCAGACCTAGCTACCTCCCTCAAAAAGGCAGGTGCTTACCAGTCCAACCCGGCGCGCGCCGCTCAGTCGCTGACGTCTATTAAGCTTCGGCTGATGTATACGACGCAGAACGCCCATACTATGCCCACGTGATGGTTAGTGCTATCAGGCCAGAGGCCCCTCGGATCAAATATCCAAATCGTAGTGGATTAGGAACGCGCGGTAACAAGCAGAGAATGACGAAAGATGTGACCCCGTTGCCCCGTCTCGAGGACTTGCGGCAAGGGCTAAGAATGCCCGGCCATGCCTCGTAATTATCTCTCGGGCACCTTCCAGGTCAATCCGACTCCACATCACTCGCAATTATGCTCGCGCGGTACCCCTCAGGGTCAACCCGTCTTTAGTAACATGGTTTAGTGTAAAGTCATCGTAATCATAGTAACTGTGTGTCTAAACATCAAGGGGAAAACCCGAGGAATCACCCCCAGTGAATTCCACTCGATGTAATCATCAAGGTGAACGTAAGAGGAATCACCCCCGAGGTTCACACTTGAGGGGTTACACGACAGAGTCATACCGAAAGTGGTTAAGGCGGAATCACCCTCGATGACCATGACCGAATAGCTACACTACAGGGTTAACATCAGAAGTGCTGTAGAGGTCTCACCCTTGGCACTCGATAGTAACCCAGTAGTGTCGAGCAACTAAGGGGAAAGTGATGTGCGGTGCCGGGGCCTGGTCTTCGATTCCGTTGATCGGGTCTTTGATGATGAAGCAGGGGCAACAAGGACAAGGTGGGGGTCACTGATGGATCACTAATCAACCTATACTAAGCAGTTTAGGATAAGTAGGTGAGGTACAATGAGCAGGTTACAAAAGCAGGCTATGCATCAGAATAGGAGCAATCAATAACAGTAACAAAATCTAATGCAAGCATTAGAGAATGGAATGGGTGATATTGGATGATCAAAGGGGGGCTTGCCTGGTTGCTCTGGCAAGGAGGGGTCATCGTCGACGTAGTCGATCACAGGGGCATCAACATCGGTTCGGGGTCTACCGGAGAGAAGAGGGGGAAGAAACAGTATATATAAAGCAAACATAGCATCACAAAGAATAACAAGGCAATATGCTGTGCCGGGTGTGACCTAACGTATGGCTACACGATATAGGTGAAGGGGGAATTCAACCGGGAATGTTTTCCTGGTTCCGGACCTGTGTCAGACAGATGACTGGAGGGGGAATGTTCCATGTTCAGATAGCTAGAGGCATCTGACAGGTAAACGGACCGCGTATTCGGATTCGGCTCGTCGTTCTGAGCAACTTTCATGTAGAGAACATTTTCATCCGAGTTACTGTTTACTTTCTACAAATTTAAAAGATTTAAACATTTTCTGGATTTATTATTAATTCGAGAATAAAACGGGATTCAGGTTTGTCACCTAGTGCTACTCTAGTCACAGTGCATGACAGGTGGGGTCAGGGTCAAAGTCAACAGTTGACTAGTCAACATATGAACAGTGGGGGGGCCACGTCATTTACTTACTTTTTTGGAAAAAATGTTTTTCTTTAAACTAACAATGGGTCCACATGTCATCTACTATTGGACTAATTAACTAGTAGAGTACTACTAACTAGACTAACTAACTAGACTAGTCTCTAAACTAGCATTTTGCCGGCCACACACACACACACAGAACACACACTCATGCACACAACGCACAAGACCAAGCTTGGACGGGGCAAGCTCTCTGGTAGTCTGATGGGTTTCTTCAGTACCTTATACGTCAATTCAGTTTCGTCAGTTATTTCTTCAGCAAACAACTTTGCAGCTAGGAGCGAGAGCGACCAGCAAACAGCAGCGGCAGCAGCTAAGTAACCGCGGTGGCGGCGGCAGCTATGCAGCGTCAGCAGTAGCAAGAAGCAGCAGCAGGAGAGCTCAGACGACCAAGGCAGCGGAGCAGAGAGCCGCAACGGTAAGCAGAGCAGCTGCAGCGCCACAACACCAACAGCAGGAGCTGCAGCGGCAAGCTGAAGCAGCACAACAGCAACGGTAGTAGGCAGAGCAGGGACCGCGGGCGGCTGCGGGGGCACGCCCTGGACGCGGCAAGGGCGAGCGGCGGCCAGCGCCGGGCGTGGCGGCGCATGCGCAGAAGGCCGTGGGGCAGCGACGAGTGCGGTCGGGGGCGAGCAAGACGTCGCGCATCCACTAGCGCTACTGGATCAGGCGGGGACGGCTTAAGGCGACGGCAACGACGACGGTGAGCGGCGGCCGGAGCAAGAACTCGAGGGGGGCGGTGCTAGGAGTACGCACGTGAAGCACCGAAGGGCTAGGCAGCTCCCACGCGATGCCAGAAGCACCGTGGTGTGCTCGCCTGAGCCGGGGAAGCAGTACAACAATGGCAGCAAGCACGATGGCGGCAACGAACTACGGCAAGGGTGGCGCGGCGGCTAGGGATAGCAGACCGAAGGGGAGGCGGAGGTGAAAGGCACGGGGCTCACCGAGGAGCGCACGGAGGCTCGTTGACAGCTTAGGAGCGCAGATGGCGAGGAATCGCGGCGACGGCGTCACGATGGCCGAAGAAGGGGATTGGGTCACTGGCGTTGCTGTGCTGCTCCCCGACTTGATCCAACGGCACTGGACGAAGGTGTCGATGGCGCTGGGGCTCCCGGACAGATCGGCGGGATTGGAGGGGCTCGGTGGCCGCGGGGTCGACGGAGATGTGGCGGCGGCCACGCTCGGTCGTCGATGGGGAATGAGGGGGAGAGGAAGTGAGCGGGGGATGGATCTGGGAGGAGGGCAGGCGAGTGGGAGAAGTGGGAGTGGCGTTAGGTGAGGGGGGAACTCGAGGCGTTCGGGGCGGCCTTATCCCCTCGACGCCGGCGAGCTGGTGTGGCTGCGCACGCTCGACCGTGCTCCCGATCGGTTGTACAGAAGAGGGACATGGCGACCGGGGGAGGCAAGTGTTGGGCCGGCTTGGGTGGGCCGAGGCCCAGGGGAGGCAAGGGGGGAGCGCTCTCTCTCTCACCTCTTCTTTTTCTTTTACCTTTGCTCTTTTCTTTTTACAGAAAAAGCATGGTAATATTTGAGCTGCCAAAAGGATTTTGTAAAATGTGGGACTTTGCCACATAATTACACTGCAATAGTTGGCACTCCCACAAAAAGATTGTGAGGCTTTTGAAATAGTTTTTAATTTTTATAAATTAAAAAGCCATTTAATCTATTGTTTTAGCCACTGCTTTAATTGGTTTGGGCCATTTAAAGACCTTGCAAAAATGTTGGTTTAGCACCAAGATTAACAAATGATTATTTGCCACTTGATGAACATTTTAGTTTTCATGTCTGACAAATATGAATTTTTGAATTCAGATTGGATTTGAATTTGAATTGTGAATTTGATCAAGTGAAGATTAGCAACAGTAATGTGATGACATTGCACCATTAACAAGGGATTACTGTAGCATGACACTGGGGGTGTTACACCTTGATGCAATATTATGATGAAAAACTTAATTTGGAAGTTTCTATACCTAGAAAACTTAATGATGAGTGGGAACCTACTATAAAGATTAGAATTAAAGATTTTGAGTGTTTTGCTTTGTGTGATTTGGGTGCTAGTGTTTCCACGATTCCGAAAACTTTATGTGATATTCTAGGTTTCCATGATCTTGATGATTGCTCTTTAAATTTGCACCTTGCGGATTCCACCATTAAAAATCCTATGGGAAGAATCAATGATGTTCTTATTGTTGCAAACAGAAATTTGGTGCCCGTAGATTTTATCGTTCTTGATATAGATTGCAATCTTTCTTGCCCTATTATTCTTGGTAGACCTTTCCTTAGAATGATTGGTGCGATTATTGATATGAAGGAAGGGGATATTAGATTCCAATTTCCATTAAAGAAAGGCATGGAGCACTTTCCAAGAAAGAAAGTCAAATTACCTTATGAATCTATCATGCGTGCTACTTATGAACCTAGTGCCAAAGATGGCACTCGTTAGATCTATCTTTGTTTTTATACCTAGCTAGGGGCGTTAAACAATAGCGCTAGTTGGGAGGCAACCCAATTTTTCTTTATGTTTTTAGTTTTTGCTCCTGTTTAGTAATAAATCTTGCATCTACCTTCTGGATAGATGTGTTTTTATCTGTTAATTAGTGTTTGTGCCAAGTAGAACCTATAGGATAACCTACGATGATAGTTGATTTGATTCTGCTGAAAAACAGAAACTTTGCGCGTACGAATATAATTTTTTTAGATCACAGGAACGTGATTTTGCGTTGACTCCTTTGCTGCTGTTCAATAGACAAATTGTCCAGGACTTCCTATTTTAGTAGGATTTTTAGAGTTCCATAAGTTTGCGTTAGTTACAGATTGCTACAGACTGTTCTGTTTTTGACAGATTCTATTTTTCGTGTGTTGTTTGCTTATTTCAATGCATCTATGGCTAGTAAATAGTCTAAGAACCATAAAGAAGTTGGAATACAGTAGGTTTACCACCAAATTAAATGAAGAATGAGTTCATTGCAGTACCTTATGTGGTGGTTTTATTTTCTTCACTAACAGAGCTTATAAGATTTCCTGTTGAGTTTTGTGTTGTGAAGTTTTCAAGTTTTGGGTAAAGCTTTTATGGACTATGGAATAAAGGGTGGCTAGAGCCTAAGCTTGGGGATGCCCATGGCACCCCAAGATATTCAAGAATAGCCAAAAGCCTAAGCTTGGGGATGCCCCGGGAAAGCATCCCCTCTTTCGTCTTCGTTCATTGGTAACTTTACTTGGAGCTATATTTTTATTCGCCACATGATATGTGTTTTGCTTGGAGCGTCGTGTATTATATTAGTCTTTTATTTTTAGTTTACCACAATCATCCTTGCTGTACACACCTTTTGGGAGAAGCCTATTTGATTAGAATTTGCTAGAATACTCTATGTGCTTCACTTATATCTTTTGAGCTTGATAGTTTTTGCTCCAGTGCTTCACTTATATCTTTTAGAGCACGGTGGTGTCTTAATTTTGAAGAAATTGCTAGTCTCTCATGCTTCACTTATATCATTTTGGGAGTCTTTTAGAACATCATGGTATTTGCTATGATCATGAAGTTGGTCCTAGAATGATGAGCATCCAAGTTGGGTATAATAAAAACTATCATAGAAAGTGAATTGGATGCTATGATCAATTTGATGCTTGATAATTGTTTTGAGATATGGAGGTAGTGATATTAAAATCATGCTAGTTGGGTGATTATGAATTTAAAGAATGCTTGTGTTTAAGCTTGTGATTCCCATAGCATGCACGTATGGTGAACCGCTTTGTGATGAAGTTGGAGCACAATTTTATTTATTGATTGTCTTCCTTATGAGTGGCGGTCGGGGACGAGCGATGGTCTTTTCCTACCAATCTATCCCCTAGGAGCATGCGCGTAGTACTTTGGTTTTTGATGACTTCTAAATTTTTGCAACAAGTATATGAGTTCTTTTGATTAATGTTGAGTCCATGGATTATACGCACTCTTTCACCCTTCCACCATTGCTAGCCTCTCTTGTACCGCGCAACTTTTGCCGGTACCATACACCCACCATTTACCTTCCTCAAAACTGCCACCATACCTACCTATTATGGCATTTCCATAGACATTCCGAGATATATTGCCATGCAACTTTCCACCGTTCCATTCATATGACACGCATTACTTTTGTCATATTGCTCTTTGCATGATCATGTAGTTGACATTGTATTTGTGGCAAGGCCACCTTCATAATTTTCATACATGTCGCTCTTGATTCATTGCATATCCCAGTACACCGCCCGAGGCATTCATATAGAGTCATATCTTGTTCTAGCTTTGAGTTGTAAATCCATAAAAGTGTGATGGTCTTCATTATTAGAGCATTGTCCTAGTGAGGAAAGGATGATGAAGACTATGATTCCCCCACAAGTCGGGATGAGACTTCGGACTTTACAAAAAGAAAAAAATAATAGAAAAAAAAAGAGAAAGGCCAAAAAGAAAAAAAAGAAGGCCAAAGAAAAAAAAGAAAAAAAGAGAAAAAAAAGAAAAGAGAAAAAAATAAAATGAGAGAAAAAGAGAGAAGGGACAATGCTACTATCTCTTTTTCCACACTTGTGCTTCAAAATAGCACCATGATCTTCATGATAGACAGTCTCATATGTTGTCACTTTCATATACTAGTGGGAATTTTTCATTATAGAACTTGGCTTGTATATTCCAATGACGGGCTTCCTCAAAAGTGCCCTAGGTCTTCATGAGCAAGCAAGTTGGATGCACCCCACTTAGTTTCTTTTATTGAGCTTTCATATATTTATAGCTCTAGAGCATCCGTTGCATGGCAATCCCTACTCACTCACATTGATATCTATTAATGGGCATCTCCATAGCCCGTTGATACGCCTAGTTGATGTGAGACTATCTTCTCCTTTTTTTATCTTCTCCACAACCACCATTCTATTCCACATATAGTGCTATGTCCATGGCTCACGCTCATGTATTGCGTGAAAGTTGAAAAAGTTTGAGATTATTAAAGTATGAAACAATTGCTTGGCTTGTCATCGGGGTTGTGCATGATTAAATACTTTGTGTGATGAAGATAGAGCATAGCCAGACTATATGATTTTGTAGGGATAACTTTCTTTAGCCATGTTATTTTGAGAAGACATGATTACTTTGATTAGTATGCTTGAAGTATTACTATTTCTTATGTCAATATGAACTTTTATTTTGTATTCATTTGGATCTGAACATTCATGCCACAATAAAGAAAAATACATTATGAATTATGCTAGGTAGCATTCCACATCAAAAATTTCTTTTTTATCATTCACCTACTCGAGGACGAGCAGGAATTAAGCTTGGGGATGCTTGATATGTCTCCAACGTATCTATAATTTTTGATTGTTCTATGCTATTATATTACCCCTTTTGGATGTTTATGGGCTTTATTTTACACATTTATATCATTTTTGGGACTAACCTACTAACCGGAGGCCCAACCCATATTGTTGTTTTTTTGCCTATTTCAGTATTTCGAAGAAATGGAATATCAAACGGAGTCCAAACGGAATGAAACCTTCGGGAGCGTTATTTTTGGAACAAATCTGATCCGGAGAGCCTGGAGTGCAAGTCAAAAAAGCTCTGAGGGCCCCACAAGATAGGAGGGCCCCCCTGTAGGGCACGCCCCTGTCTCGTGGGCCCCTCTGGCGGCCACCGACGTACTTCTTCCTCCTATATATACCTATGTACCCCGAAAACATCCAGGAACACCACGAAACACAATTTCCACTGCCGTAACCTTCTGTATCCGCGAGATCCCATCTTGGAGCCCTTGCCGGCACTCTGCCGGAGGGGGAAGCAACCACGGAGGGCCTCTACATCAACATCCTTGCCCCTCTAATGAGTTGTGAGTAGTTTACCACAGACCTACGGGTCCATAGTTATTAGCTAGATGGCTTCTTCTCTCTTTTTGGATCTCAATACAATGTTCTCCCCCTCTCTTGTGGAGATCTATTTGATGTAAACTCTTTTTGCGGTGTGTTTGTCGAGATCTGATGAATTGTGGGTTTATGATCAAGTTTATCTATGAATAATATTTGAATCTTCTCTGAATTCTTTTATGTATGATTGAGTTATCTTTGCAAGTCTCTTCGAATTATCAGTTTCGTTTGGCCTACTAGATTGATCTTTCTTGCCATGGGAGAAGTGCTTAGCTTTGGGTTCAATCTTGCGGTGTTCTTACCCAGTGACAGAAAGGGTTGCAAGACACGTATTGTATTGTTGCCATCGAGGATAACAAGATGGGGTTTATATCATATTGCATGAGTTTATCCCTCTACATCATGTCATCTTGCTTAATGCGTTGCTCTATTCTTATGAACTTAATACTCTAGATGCATGCTGGATAGCGGTCGATGTGTGGAGTAATAGTAGTAGATGCAGGCAGGAGTCGGTCTACTTGTTATGGACGTGATGCCTATATACATGATCGTGCCTAGATAATCTCATAACTATGCGCTTTTCTATCAATTGCTCGACAGTAATTTGTTCACCCACCGTAATACTTACGCTATCTTGAGAGATGCCTCTTGTGAAACTTATGGCCCCCGGGTCTATCTCTTATCATATTTGCTTTCCATCTACTTTATTTGCATCTTTACTTTTTGCATCTATCTTATAAAATACCAAAAATATATTTATCTTATCATACTATCTTTATTAGATCTCACTTTCGGAAGTGGCTGTGAAGGGATTGACAACCCCTTTATTGCGTTGGTTGCGAGTTCTCAGTTTGTTTGTGTAGGTGCGTGGGACTTTGAGGAGCCTCCTACTGGATTGATACCTTGGTTCTCAAAACTGAGGGAAATACTTACGCTACACTTTGCTGCATCACCCTCTCCTCTTCGAGGAAAACCAACGCAAGCTCAAGACATAGCAGAAACCACGACCACCTATGGGACCAGGACGGCCCCTTGCTGGTTCGGTAGGTGGGAGCCGCGTTGCACAAAGAGCAGACCAACGCAAGGCAGCATGGCAGGAATCACACAGTCAGTTTTACCCAGGTTCGGGCCGCCGCGAGGCGTAAAACCCTACTCCTGCTTTGGTGGATTGATTAGGAAAAGGTGGTGGTGCATAGTACACTTGCCCGACAGGGCCGCTTCATGGTAGTGGTCACTACGCACCCATAGGGGTGTGTGTGTTCTAGTTTTCCAAGCCCTCTCATCATTGCCATGGGCCTCCTTTATTAGCTCAAGGGGTTACCACAATGGCAAATAGGTCATTAGACACTTATATGATAGCAAACAATGCTATCATACCTAACTCTGCAGGCTGATAGCGTGCGTTTAATGCGCCGCTTAGTGTCACATTATTGGTCGCCCAACAAGGCTTGCCGGGCTAATATGCCAGATCCACGCCTGCTTGCTTGACACATCTCTGGATGGGTGTCATTTGCGGGTTCATCTGGTAGAAAGTGGCCGCCATGTGGCGAATGGTTGCCACGTAATCATCCCGCGTCTTGACACTGCACTGATCCACGACGTGGGTCATGGTGGAGCAGTGAGTGGGGTGATCTGGTCTCCGCGAGACCCGGCAGGCCCTGCCGAGAAGCCTTGGTCCTTCTCTTCTGGGGGTGGCCTCGCCCCTTGCCGGGCTTGCCTGCCCTGCAAGGGAGGCCTCTGTTTCAATGACATCTCGCTCCTTGTCTTGTCCTTGGTTCCTTCTGATCCGTTAGCTGGTTCTTCGAGTCTCTTGGTCTCTGGTTCTGGCGCTCCACTCTTGATCTTGTGCCTGTGCACAGTCAGGTCAACAAGCCCTGGGTCTGTTGCATCGACAGAAGCCCCCGGGCCTGCCCCGAACGCGTTGCCGAGCATCGTCGGGGTAGGGCCTAACAAGTGCACAGGCAGCGCTGTTGAAGAAGCTGGCCTCTTGAGATCTCCTTTTCATCTTCATTAGTCTTGATTCCGGGACAGTTTTCGGTTCTCCCGCGCGTCGAGCAAGGCCAGTAGTGGTGGGACCGCCCCATTAATGGCCCATGAATGAATTTAACACACGGTATAGAAACTGCCAATTTACTCTTCCCACCGCGCCCTTATCCTTAGCCACGTATGCCGCATGCATCGCGCGGGGTAGGTAACGGAGGCGTGTGGCATGGGAGAGCATGATGGCGAGGGACCAACTCCTTTGAACTGGTGGAGGAGGATGGTGGTCGCTCGCCGTGGATCCATCCCCTAGCCCCCATCATCTGCCTATAAAAGGGAGAGCGGGGGTGGAACGGAGGTATCCAACAACATCCACTTCTTCTTCTGTCTTCCTCCCTCTTGAGAATGCTGGAAAGGGGAGCCTAGGGGTGGCCTCTAGGGTTTAGTTTCGAGTCGAAGATGCTAGAGCTTGGGGAGTGAGCTTGGTCCAAGCCCAAGGGGAGGGGCTAAGGTTTATTGGAAATCCCGGTATATTCGCTCTCCTCGGAGCTGGAGTCAATGTCGACGAGGAGTGCGCCTTCCTGCCCGCCAAGGTGGGTACCGGTGCACTTCTTGCCCCTTGCCCGCCTTGGTCGATCACAGTGTCTTCGGAGGGGGCGCCGGACTGCGGACTTGGCGCTCTCCAGGCTGTCGGTGATGGAGAAAAAATGAGGGAAGGCGGAGGTGGTGAGCGGCGGGGAGCCAGGTCGGAGTACGATGGCGTGGATGCCTTCCCCTCCGACCGGCGACCTGCTGCCTCGTCTTTCGTCCTTCCCATCCCTCCCCGGCACCATCTTCACCAGCCTCTTTGGTCTATAGCCGGGGAGGGGGATCTCCTCGACGCCTCCTCTTTTCCCCTGGCGATCTCCTGACCGAGCCCACGAGGATGGCTTCGCTCGGGCTTGAGTCGGGTCTTCTCGCTGGTGGGGGCGGCCGGGAGTGCTCTGCTCCATTCCTACGCTTCTCCTCCACACCTTCGCTAGCCCTGGTCTTGTTCGGCTGCCCCCGAATGGGCTCCTGCTACCTCTTGAGCACTACGTTGGTTTTCCCTTGAAGAGGAAAGGGTGATGCAGCAAAGTAGCATAAGTATTTCCCTCAGATTTTGAGAACCAAGGTATCAATCCAGTAGGAGGCTCCTCCAAAGTCCCATGCACCTACACAAACAAAGAAGAGCCTTGCAACCAACGCAATAAAGGGGTTGTCAATCCCTTCAGGGTAACTTGCGAAAGTGAGATCTGATAGAGATAATAAGATAAGATAAATATTTTTTGGTATTTTTATGATATAAATTGGAAAGTAAAGATGCAAATAAAAGTAGATTGGAAACTTATATGATAAAAGATAGACCCGGGGGCCATAGGTTTCACTAGTGGCATCTCTCAAGATAGCATAAGTATTACGGTGGGTGAACAAATTACAGTCGAGCAATTGATAGAAAAGTGCATAGTTATGAGATTATCTAGGCATGATCATGTATATAGGCATCACGTCCGTGACAAGTAGATCTAAATGATTCTGCATCTACTACTATTACTCCACACATCGACCGACTCCTGCCTGCATCTAGAGTAGTAAGTTCATGAAGAACAGAGTAGCGCATTAAGAAAGATGACATGATGTAGAGGGATAAACCCACGCAATATGATATAAACCCCATCTTTTTATCCTCGATGGCAACAATACAATATGTGCCTTGCTGCCCCTGCTGTCACTGGGAAAGGACATCGCAAGATTGAACCCAAAGCTAAGCACTTCTCCCATTGCAAGAAAGATCAATCTAGTAGGCCAAACCAAACTGATAATTCGAAGAGACTTGCAAAGATAACCAATCACACATAAAAGAATTCAGAGAAGATTCAATTATTTATCATTGATAAACTTGATCATAAACCCACAATTCATTGGATCTCGACAAACACACCACAAAAAGAGTTACATCGAATAGATCTCCAAGAAGATCGAGGAGAACTTTGTATTGAGATTCAAAGAGAGAGAAGAAGCCATCTAGCTAATAACTATGGACCCGAAGGTCTGTGGTAAACTACTCACAACTCATCGGAGAGCCCATAGAGATGATGTAGAGGCCCTCCATGGTCGATTCCCCCTCCAGCGGAGCACCGTCGAAGGCTCCAAGATGGGATCTCGCGAATACCGAAGGTTGCGGCGGTGAATTAGGTTTTCGTGGTGCTCCTGGATGTTTTCCTGGTACACGGATATATATAGGAGGAAGAAGTAGGTCGGTTGAGCCACGAGGGGCCCACGAGGGTGGGGCGCGCGCCGGGCAC
The DNA here is from genome assembly GCA_963921465.1 of Triticum timopheevii. Classification (NCBI taxonomy): domain Eukaryota; kingdom Viridiplantae; phylum Streptophyta; class Magnoliopsida; order Poales; family Poaceae; genus Triticum; species Triticum timopheevii. The sequence continues at coordinate 306,522,313 of OY997272.1, forward strand.
CCTCCTGGCCACCTCGTTTGCTGCTTGACGTCCACTCCAAGCTCCTGGTTTTCATTTGTTCCGAAAAGATTGCTCCCGAAGGTTTCATCCCGTTTGGACTCCGTTTGATATTCCTTTTCTTCGAAACACTAAAATAGGCAAAAAACAGGAATTCGGGCCAGGACTCCGGTTAGTAGGTTAGTCCCAAAAATGATATAAAAGTGTAAAGTAAAGCCCATAAACATCGAAAACGGGTAATATAATAGCATGGAACAACAAAAAATTATAGATACATTGGAGACGTATTAAGCATCCCCAAGCTTAATTCCTGCTCGTCCTCGAGTAGGTAAATGATAAAAACGGATTTTTTGATGTGGAATGCTACCTAGCATATTTCTCAATGTAATTTTTCTTTATTGTGGCATGAATGTTCAGATCCAAATGATTCAAAATAAAAGTTCATATTGACACAAAAACAATAACACGTCAAGCATACTAACAAAGCAATCATGTCTTCTCAAAATAACATGGCTAAAGAAAGCTATCCCTGCAAAATCATATAGTCTGGCTATGCTCTATCTTCATCACACAAATTATTTAATCATGCACAACCTCAATGACATGCCAAGCAATTGTTTCATACTTTAGTATTCACAAACTTTTTCAACTTTCATGCAATACATGAGCGTGAGCCATGGACATAGCACTATATGTCGAATAGAATGGTGGTTGTGGAGAAGACAAAAAAGGAGAAGATAGTATCACATCAACTAGGCGTATCAACGGGTTATGGAGATGCCCATTAATAGATATCAATGTGAGTGAGTAGGGATTGCCATGCAATGGATGCACTAGAGCTATAAATGTTTGAAAGCTCAACAAAAGAAACTAAGTGGGTGTGCATCCAACTTTCTTGCTCATGAAGACCTAGGGCGTTTTGAGGAAGCCCATCATTGGAATATACAAGTCAAGTTATAAAAAATTCCCACTAGTATATGAAAGTCACAACATAGGAGACTCTATTATGAAGATCATGGTGCTACTTTGAAGCACAAGTGTGGTAAAAAGGATAGTAACATTGTCCCTTCTCTCTTTTTCTCTCATTTTTTCTCTTTTCTTTTTTTCTTTTTATTTGGCCTTTCTCTTTTTTTATTTGTCCTTTCTCTTTTTTTTAAGTCCGAAGTCTCATCCCGACTTGTGGGGGAATCATAGTCTCCATCATCCTTTCCTCACTTGGGACAATGCTCTAATAATGAAGATCATCACACTTTTATTTACTTACAACTCAATACTTAGAACAAAATATGACTCTATATGAATGCCTACGGTGGTGTACCAGGATATGCAAGTAATCAAGAGTGACATGTATGGAAGAATTATGAAGGTGGCTTTGCCACAAATACGATGTCAACTACATGATCATGCAAAAGCAATATGACAATGATGATGCGTGTCATAATAAACGGAACGGTGGAAAGTTGCATGGCAATATATCTCGGAATGGCTATGGAAATGCCATAATAGGTAGGTATGGTGGCTGGTTTGAGGAAGGTATATGGTGGGTGTATGGTACCGGCGAAAGTTGCACGGCACAAGAGAGGCTAGCAATGGTGGAAAGGTGAGAGTGCGTATAATCCATGGACTCAACATTAGTCATAAAGAACTCATATACTTATTGCAAAAATCTACAAATCATTGAAAACAAAGTACTACACGCATGCCCCTAGGGGGATAGATTGGTAGGAAAAGACCATCGCTCGTCCCCGACCGCCACTCATAAGGAAGACAATCAATATATAAATTATGCTCCAACTTCATCACAAAGCGGTTCACCATACGTGCATGCTACGGGAATCACAAACTTCAACACAAGTATTCCTCAAATTCATAATTACTCCACTAGCATGACTCTAATATCACCATCCTCATATCTCAAAACAATTATCAAGCATCAAACTGATCATAGCATCCAATTCACTTTCTATGATAGTTTTTATTATACCCAACTTGGATGCCCATCATTCTAGGACCAAATTTATAACCATAGCAAATACCATGCTGTTCTAAAAGACTCTCAAAATAATATAAGTGGAGCACGAGAGATCAAAAATTTCTACAAAATAAAGCCACCGCCGTGCTCTAAAAGATATAAGTGAAGCACTAGAGCAAAAATTATCTAGCTCAAAAGATATAAGTGAAGCACATAGAGTATTCTAATAAATTCCAAATCAACTGTGTCTCTCCCAAAAGGTGTGTGCAGCAAGGATGATTGTGGTAAACTAAAAAGCAAAGACTCATATCATACAAGACGCTCCAAGCAAAACACATATCATGTGGTGAATAAAAATATAGCTCCAAGTAAAGTTACCAATAAACAAAGACGAAAGAGGGGATGCCTTCTGGGGCATCCCCAAGCTTAGGCTTTTGGTTGTCCTTGGATATCTTGGGGTTCCATGGGCATCCCCAAGCTTAGGCTCTTTCCACTCCTTATTCCATAGTCCATCAAATCTTTACCCAAAACTTGAAAACTTCACAACACAAAACTCAACAGGAAATCTCATAAGCTCCGTTAGTGCAAGAAAGAAAAACCACCACATAAGGTAATGTAATGAACTCATTATTTACTTATATTGGTGTTAAACCTACTGTATTCCAACTTCTCTATGGTTCGTACCCCCCGATACTAGCCATAGATGTATCAAAATAAGCAAACAACACACGAAAAACAGAATCTGTCAAAAACAGAACAGTCTGTAGCAATCTGTAACTTTCAAATACTTATGGAACTCTAAAAATCCTACCAAAATATGAAGTCCTGGTAAATTTGTCTATTGATCTACTTCCAAACGAATCAACGCAAAAGCACGTTTCGGTGATTTATCAAAATTATTCTCGTGTGCGCAAAAGTTTCTGTTTTTCAGCAGAATCAAATTAACTATCACCGTAGGTTATCCTATAGGTTCTACTTGGCACAAACACTAATTAAAACATAAAACCACATCTAAACAGAAGCTAGATGAATTATTTATTACTAAACAGAAGCAAAAAGCAAGGAACTAAAACAAAATTTGGTTGCCAACAAGCGCTATCATTTAACGCCCCTAGGTAGGCATTGATAATTTAAATGATGCTCACATGGAAGACAAGAATTGAAGCACAAAGAGAGCATCATGAAACACGTGACAAACACATCTAAGTCTAACATTCTTCCTATGCATAGGCATCTTATAGGAAAACAAATTATCATAGCAAGCAAAAACTAGCATATGCAAGGAAACGGAAAGAAACCATAGCAATCTCAACATAACGAGAGGTAATTTAGTAACATGAAAATTTCTACAATTATATTTTACTCTCTCATAATAATTACATGCAGGATCATAAGCAAATTCAACAAAATAGCTATCACATAAAATATTTTCAACACGATCCACATGCATGCAAAGTTGACACTCTTCCAAAATATTGGGATTAACATTAACTAAAGTCATGACCTCTCCAAACCCACTTTTAATAATATTGCAAACACTATTATCAATCTCATATTCATCATGGGGCTTAAATAAATTTTCAAGATCATAAGAGGAATCACCCCAATCATGATCATGTCAACAAGTAGTAGACATAGAAAATTTAGCATCCCCAAGCTTAGGGTTTTGCATATTATTAGCACAATTGACATCAATAGAATCTATAATAAAATCATTGCAATCATGCTTTTCATTCAAAGATTTACTATGAATCGCTTCATAAAGTACTTCATCACAATTTCACAATTTTCAGATTGAATTTCAAGCAAAACCTCATAAAGATAATCTACTGCACTCAACTCACTAGCAATAGGTTCATCATAATTGGATATCTTAAAGAGATTAGCAAGTGGATGAGGATCCATAAACTTTTAGCAAGCGAAGATGCAAGAAAAAAGAAGGTACATGGAGACACAAGTAAACATAAGAACGAACGGAAGAAGGGCGAATAAAATGGCAAGGGTGAAGTGGGGGAGAGGAAAACATGAGGCAAATAGCAAATAATGTAATGCGAGGGAGATGAGTTTGTGATAGGTACTTGGTATGTCTTGACTTGAGCGAAGACCTCCCCGGCAACGACGCCAGAAATCCTTCTTTCTACCTCTTGAGCACTGCGTTGGTTTTCCCTTGAAGAGGAACGGGTGATGCAGCAAAGTAGCGTAAGTATTTCCCTCAGTTTTTGAGAACCAAGGTATCAATCCAGTAGGAGGCTCCTCAAAAGTCCCACGCACCTACACAAACAAACAAAAACCTTGCAACCAACGCGATAAAGGGGTTATTAATCCCTTCACGGTAACTTGCGAAAGTGAGATCTAATAGAGATAATAAGATAAGATAAATATTTTTGGTATTTTTATGATATAAATTGGAAAGTAAAGATGCAAATAAAAGTAGATGAGAAACTTATATGATAAAAGATAGACCCGGGGGCCATGGGTTTCACTAGTGGCTTCTCTCAAGATAGCATAAGTATTACGGTGGGTGAACAAATTACTGTCGAGCAATTGATAGAAAAGTGCATAGCTATGAGATTATCTAAGCATGATCATGTATATAGGCATCACGTCCGTGACAAGTAGATCGAAATGATTCTGCATCTACTACTATTACTCCACACATCGACCGACTCCTGCCTGCATCTAGAGTATTAAGTTCATGAAGAACAGAGTAACGCATTAAGAAAGATGACATGATGTAGAGGGATAAACTCATGCAATATGATATAAACCCCATCTTTTTATCCTCGATGGCAACAATACAATACATGCCTTGCTGCCCCTGCTGTCACTAGGAAAGGACACCGCAAGATTGAACCCAAAGCTAAGCACTTCTCCCATTGCAAGAAAGATCAATCTAGTAGGCCAAACCAAACTGATAATTCGAAGAGACTTGCAAAGATAACCAATCACACATAAAAGAATTCAGAGAAGATTCAATTATTTCTCATTTATAAACTTGATCATAAACCCACAATTCATCGGATCTCGACAAACACACCGCAAAAAGAGTTACATCGAATAGATCTCCAAGAAGATCGAGGAGAACTTCGTATTGAGATTCAAAGAGAGAGAGAGAAGAAGCCATCTAGCTAATAACTATGGACCCGAAGGTCTGTGGTAAACTACTCACAACTCATCGAAGAGTCCTTGGAGATGATGTAGAGGCCCTCCATGGTCGATTCCCCCTCCTGTGGAGCGCCGGCGAAGGCTTCAATATGGGATCTCGTGGATACAGAAGGTTGCTGTGGTGAAATTAGGGTTTTGTGGTGCTCTTGGATGTTTTCAGGGTACGTGGATATATATAAGAGGAAGAAGTAGGTCGGTGGAGCCACGAGGGGGCCACAAGGGTGGGGGGCGCGCCGGGCACCCTCGTGGCCGCCTCGTTTGCTGCTTGACGTCCACTCCAAGTCTCTTGGTTTGCATTTGTTCCGAAAAGATCGCTCCCGAAGGTTTCATCCCTTTTGGACTCCGTTTGATATTCCTTTTCTTCGAAACACTGAAATAGGCGAATAAACAGCAATTCGGGCCGGGCCTCCGGTTAGTAGGTTAGTCCCAAAAATGATATAAAAGTGTAAAGTAAAGCCCATAAACATCCAAAACGGGTAATATAATAGTATGGAATAATAAAAAATTATAGATATGTTGGAGACGTATCAGCTCCTGCCGGTTGCTTTTCTCATCTTTTCCTCCTTCCACCTCAGTGCCTGGGGGAGGAAAAACAAAAGGAGGAGATCACGGGGCACTTATCTTTTTTCAATCTTAAATTTGTAGGTACTTGCCAAATTTTAATTCATATAATTTAATCTCTCTAGTCCATGTTCGTGTTCTGTAATGCTTGTACTTGTATCAGCATATTAATGAAAAAGATAAACCTTGTCGAGAAGTCGTGCATGTATACGTCCATGCAGAGGTGAGATGCCTATTTAGTGTAAATAAACGAGTTTGCCCCGACAGGCTATCCTGTTGGCCTTCTTTTTGTTTGCCGGAGAACCTTATCTGCCGGGTTACAGACAGAAGGACCAACCGCCCGCCAACTTCCTTTTACCAAAGGCAACTACAACCACTCTGATTGAAGCAACATTCAGGCCAGGAATGAGATCACCTAAGTTTAAAAGGAGTGGCGAGGTTTTCTAACGCCTAAGTTATTGCTTACAGAACACGAATGGACAAGAGGTAGAACTTCTCTGTTTGGCTTGCCGGGATCGCAGTGCCGGGCAATCTTCTCATCCTTTCATCGAAGCCAAGCCCATGGTCAGAACCTGTAATTTCATGCATATGAGAATGAATGCAGGATGCAATCCTATCTATATGCATATGCAGATGCTCATGAAATGCTCATGCATGCACGCAATCTAGGTTGGGCCCCTCTACAGTGCTTCTTTATTCTCACACGGGGTCATCGCCCCACCTTTGTACAAGGGGTTACATGCAACTGAGGCAAGGCCTGTACAAATGGGTGCCTGACAGCCTCGCACCTTACGGGTAGAACTTGGGGAGATGCTCAATATTCCATGAGTTTTGCAATAGAGTGCCATCTCCGGTCTCCAGACGGACTGCGCCAGGTCTGGTGACTCGTACTACCCGGGAAGGGCCTTCCCACTTTGGTGACAACTTGTGTGTACCCTTGGCGGACTGAATGCGCCTAAGGACAAGGTCACCTTCCTCAAAACTTCGGGCGTGAACCCTACGGCTATGATAGCGACGCAGGGCTTGCTGATAGCATGCAGCATGCATAGTAGCCCGGAGAAGGTTCTCCTCGATTAGCACAGTGTCGTCACGACGGTGCTGATCTTGCATGATCTCGTCGTAAGCAAGCACTCGAGGCGACCAGTAAATGAGTTCCGTGGGGATAACTGCTTCTGCCTCATAGACCATGGAGAAGGGAGTCTGCCCGGCAGCTCTGTTGGTGTCGTTCTGAGGGACCGGAGAACTACCGACAGCTCCTTGATCCACCGCCTGCCGTGCTTCTGTAGTGTATCGAAGGTTCTTGTCTTGAGTCCGCGTAGCACTTCAGCGTTCGCCCTCTCAGCTTTTCCATTGCTCCCGGGGTGTGCCACAGAGGCGAATGAGATCTTGCATCCGAGAGCATGAACATATTGCATGAAGTTGCAACTCGTGAACTGGGTGCCATTGTCTCTGATGATCTTGCCGGAACTCCAAAACGACACACTAGATCTTTGAAGAACTTGATAGCTGACTGAGCAGTCACCTTCCTCATGACAGTCACTTCCGGCCAATTTGTAAACTTGTCGATGGCAACGACCAAGAATTCAAAGCCCCCAATTGCTCGGGGGAAGGGGCCGAGGATATCGAGGCCCCAGACCGAAAATGTCCATGATAGAGGGATTGTCTGAAGCGCTTGGGCAGGGAGGTGGGTTTTCTTGGAATGTAACAGGCAGGCTCCACACTTAGTGACTAGCTTGACCGCATCTTGGAGGGCTGTGGGCCAATAGAATCCTTGCCGGAATGCTTTCCCAACTAATGCCGTTGATCCAATGTGGGAGCCGCACATTCCTTTGTGTATCTCAGCCAGCAGTTCCTTTCCTTCTTCCCGGAAGACACACTTCAATTTCACACCATAGGGCCTCCTTCTGTACAGAGTGTCATCGACAAACTAATACATACTGGCCCTCTGGGCTACTTTTTCTGCTTCGTCCTGATTGCCGGGAAGCTCTCCGGTTTGGAGGAAGAGGACAATGTGCCTTGCCCAAGTGGGAGCCTGTGGCTCGGCAACGAGGACTAGCGGCACCTCCTCTGCTGCGGGAGCACTGGCCTCGTGCGCGGGGTCCATGGACACGGTAGGAGGGGGTGGTCCGGCAGGCTGTGAGGAGTTGTTTCCGGCATGGTCTCTGTCGGGAGCAGACGGCTCGACTGGGAGAGGCTTTCTGTTGTCCAACTTTCTCCTCTTCCAGGCCATTGTTGCTAGGGATACGGAGGGCTGAGTAAGATGGAGAACAAAAGTCCCTAGTTCCACATGAAGCTTCTGCGCAGCACACTTTGACAGATGATTAGCTATGCTATTTTTCGCACAGTGTACGTGCTCTATTTGCAATCCGTCAAAGTGCTCCTCCAATCTTCTCACTTCCTCGACGTATGCCTCCATTAATGGACTTTGGTAATCCTTGTTAACTTGTCTCACCACCAACTATGAGTATCTTCAAATGATTAGCTTCTTAATTCCCAACTCTGCTACAATCCTGAGCCCGGCAAGGAGCCCTTCATACTCTGTTGTATTGTTGGTGGCTTCTTCCCATGTGGAATGCATCTCGACGACGTAGTTCAAGTGCTCCCTAGTGGGGGCAACAAGGAGCACGCCAGCCCCCCACCTTGTAGGGAAAAAGCACCATAAAAATACATGATCCATTCTTGGGTTGATTCCTTGCCGGGGACAACTGTCTCTATCACTTCCTCATCAGGGGTTGGCATCCATTCAGCAATAAACTCTGCCAGTGCCCTGTGCTAGACAGTTGATGTCCTCTCAAACCTCAAGCCAAAGCTAGATAACTCCATAGCCCACTCCACTATTCTGCCGGTAGCCTCTGGGTTTCAGAGTATCCGTTGCAATGGGAAACAAGTAACAACCATGATCTCATGGGCTTGGAAGTAGTGGCGCAGTTTCCTTGAAGCCATGATGAGGCCAAAGATCAACTTTTGCACGCCAGAGTACCTCGATCTAGTCCCGTGTAACAAGGAGCTGACGAAGTACACTGGGCGTTGCACCACATTCTTCCTTGCCGCGTCCTTGGGGTTGTCATTGTTGCCATGTTTGCTGCTGCTCTGATCTCTTTCTGGCCCTGCTGGCCTCTGCTCACTCTCTTCCTCATCCACTTCTCAATGTGCTACTAAGGCTGCGCTAACCACTTGGTTTGCTGCCACCAAGTACAACAACAACGGACCCTGGGGCTTGGGTGCAACCAGGGCAGGCACAGAGGACAGGAAGGTCTTCAGCTCTTGCAAAGCTGCATCTGCTTCAGGGGTCCACTTCATGGGACCTGCTGTCGGTGTCAAAACCGGCGGATCTCGGGTAGGGGGTCCCGAACTGTGCGTCTAAGGCTAATGGTAACAGGAGGTCGGGGACACAATGTTTACCTAGGTTCGGGCCCTCTCGATGGAGGTAATACCCTACTTCCTGCTTGATTGATCTTGATGATATGAGTATTACAAGAGTTAATCTACCACCAGATCGTAGAGGCTAAACCCTAGAAGCTAGCCTATGATTGTGATTGTTGTTGTCCTACGGACTAAACCCTCCGGTTTATATAGACACCGGAGGGGGCTAGGGTTACACAGAGTCAGTTACAAAGAAAGGAATCTTCATATCCTAACCGGCAAGCTTGCCTTCCACGCAAAGGAGAGTCCCATCCGGACACGGGACGAAGTATTCTATCTTGTATCTTCATAGTCCAACAGTCCGGCATATGCATATAGTCCGGCTGTCAGAGGACCCCTTAATCCAGGACTCCCTCAGTAGCCCCTGAACCAGGCTTCAATGATGATGAGTCCGGCGTGCAGATTATCTTCGGCATTGCAAGGTGATACGTCCATTTTGCATCATGCTTTTATACCAATATTTATTGCATTATGGGCTGTTGTTTCACGTTATGTCACAGTACTTATGGCTATTCTCTCTTATTTTACAAGGTTTACATGAAGAGGGAGAATGCCGGCAGCTGGAATTCTGGGCTAGAAAAGGAGCAAATATTGAAGGCCCATTCTACGCAACTCCAAAAGTCCTGAAACTCCACGGAATACCTTAAAATAAATAAAGAAAAATCGTCGCCAAAGATGAAGGCCAGGGGGCCCACACCCTGCTCACAAGGGTGGGGGGCGCTCCCCTGGGTGCGCCCCCTACCTCGTGGGCCCCCTGGTGGCTCTCTGACGCCCATCTTCTCCTATATGAAGTCTTTCGATGAGAAAAAAAAAATAGAAGGCAACCTTTCGGGACGAGACTCCGCCGCCACGAGGCGGAACATTGGCGGAACCAATCTAGGGCTCCGGCAGAGCTGTTCTGCCGGGGACACTTCCCTCCGGGAGGGGGAAATCATCACCATCGTCATCACTAATGCTCCTCCCATCGGGAGAGGGCAATCTCCATCAACATCTTCATCAGCACCATCTCATCTCCAAACCCTAGTTCATCTCTTGTATCCAATTCTTGTCTCCAAGTCCGGGATTGGTGCTAGTAGGTTGCTAGTAGTGTTGATTACTCCTTGTAGTTGATGCTAGTTGGTTTACTTGGTGGAAGATCATATGTTCAGATCCTTTATGCACATTATTACCCCTCTGATTATGAACATGAATATGCTTGTGAGTAGTTACGTTTGTTCCTGAGGACAAGGGAGAAGTCTTGCTATTAGTAGTCATGTGAATTTGGTATTCGTTCGATATTTTGATAAGATGTATGTTGTCTAACCTCTAGTGGTGTTATGTGAACGTCGACTACATAACACTTCACCATTATTTGGACCTAGAGGAAGGCATTGGGAAGTAATAAGTAGATGATGGGTTGCTAGAGTGACAGAATCTTAAACCCTAGTTTATGCGTTGCTTCGTAAGGGGCTGATTTGGATCCATATGTTTCATGCTATGGTTAGATTTACCTTAATACTTTTGTTGTAGTTGCGGATGCTTGCAATAGAGGTTAATCATAAGTGGGATGCTTGTTCAAGTAAGAACAGCACCTAGGCACCGGTCCACCCACATATCAAATTATCGAAGTACCGAACGCGAATCATATGAGCGTGATGAAAACTAGCTTGACGATATTCCCATGTGTCCTCGGGAGCGCTTTTCCTATTATAAGAGTTTGTCCAGGCTTGTCCTTTGCTACAAAGAGGATTGGGCCACCTTGCTACACTTTATTTACTTTTGTTACTTGTTGCTTGTTACAATTTATCTTATCACAAAACTATCTGTTACCACTTATTTCAGTACTTGCAGAGAATACCTTGCTGAAAACCGCTTATCATTTCCTTGTGCTCCTCGTTGGGTTCGACACTCTTACTTATCAAAAGGACTACGATAGATCCCCTATACTTGTGGGTCATCAAGACTCTTTTCTGGCGCCGTTGCCGGGGAGTGAAGCGCCTTTGGTAGGTGGAATTTGGTAAGGAAAAATTTATTTAGTGTGCTGAAATTTTCTGTCACTTGTTACTATGGAAAGTAATTGTCTGAGGGGCTTGTTTGGGGTATCTTCACCCCGTCCAGTTGAGCCAAGAGTTGCTCCTCAACCTACTGAACCTACTGAAAATGAAACTCCTTTTCAGATTCCTTCGGGTATGATAGAAAAACTGCTAGCTAACACTTTTACAGGAGATGGAACAAAGCATCTTGACGAATATATATGCTATGTGGATGATGTTTGTGGACTATTTAAGCTTGCAGGTATACCTGATGATGTTGTTAAGAAGAAGGCTTTCCCTTTATCTTTGGAGGGAGACGCATTGACATGGTATAGGCTATGTGATGATATGAGATCATGGAACTATAAAAGATTGAAATTGGAATTTCATCAAAAGTATTACCCTATGCATCTTGTTCATCGTGATCGCAATTATATATATAATTTTTGGCCTCGCGAAGGAGAAAGCATCACTCAAGCTTGGGGGAGGCTTAAATCAATGTTATATTCATGCCCCAATCATGAGCTCGCAAAAGAAGTGATTATGCAAAGTTTTTATGCTCGGCTTTCTGGTAACAATCGCACCATGCTCGATACTTCTTATGCTGGCTCTTTTATGATGAAGCCTATTGAATTTAGATGGAATTTGTTGGATAGAATTGAACGCAACTCTGAAGATTGGGACCTCGACGAAGGTAAGGAGTCAGGTATGATGCCTAAGTTAGATTGTGTTAATTCTTTTATGGATATCGATATTTTCCGTAAGTTTAGCACTAAATATGGACTTGACTTTGACATAGTAGCTTCTTTCTGTGAATCTTTTGCTACTTATGTTGATCTCCCCAAGGAGAAGTGGTTTAAATTTCATCCTCCCATAGAAGTAAAAGTAGCTGCACCTATTAAAGTTGAAGAAAAGATCATCACTTATAATGATCCTATTGTTCCTACTTCTTATGTTGAGAAACCACCTTTCCCTTATAGAATGAAGGATCATGCTAAAGCTTTAACTGTTGTCTGTAAAGCAATATTAGAACTTCTATACCTCCTGAGCAAGTCAAAGTAGAACCCAATATTACTATTGTTAAAGATCTCTTGTCTGATAATATTGATGGGCATGTTATTTAATTCTCTGGTGAAACTGCTAGAATTGCTAAACCCTGTGATAGAGATAAACATAGACCTGTGGTAGGCGTGCCTGTTATTTCTGTTAAAATAGGAGATCATTGTTATGATGGCTTATGTGATATGGGTGCTAGTGCTAGTGTTATACCCATTGACTTATACAAAGAAATTATGCATGAGATTGCACCTGCTGAGTTAGAGGAAATTGATGTCACAATTAAACTTGCCAATAGAGATACTATTTCACCAGTGGGAATTGTTAGAGATGTTGAAGTCTTGTGTGGGAAAACCAAATATCCCGCTGATTTTCTTGTTCTTGGTTCTCCACAAGATAGCTTTTGTCCCATTATATTTGGTAGACCCTTCTTGAATACTGTTAATGCTAACATAGACTGCAAAAATAATGTTGTTACTATTGGCTTGGATGATATGGTTCATGAGTTTAATTTCTCTAAATTTAGCAAACAACATCGTGAGGAAGAATTGCTTAGTAAGGATGAAATTATTGGTCTTGCTTCTATTGCCGTACCTCCTAATGATCCTTTAGAACATTATTTGCTAGACCATGAAAATGATATGTTCGTGAATGAAAGAAGGGAAATAAATGAAGTATTCTTTAAACAGGAACCTATTCTGCAACACAATTTGCCTGTTGAAATCCTAGGGGATCCTCCTCCACCCAAGGGTGATCCCGTGTTTGAGCTTAAACCGTTGCCTGATAATCTTAAGTATGCTTATCTTCATGAGAAGAAAATATATTGTGTTATTATTAGCGCTAACCTTTCAGAGCATGAAGAAGAAAGATTATTGAAAACTTTGAAGAAGCACCGTGCTGCTATTGGATATACTCTGGATGATCTTAAGGGCATCAGTCCCACTCTATGTCAACATAAAATAAATTTGGAGGCTGATGCTAAACCAGTTTGTGATCCTCAATGATGTTTGAATCCTAAAATGAAAGAAGTGGTAAGAAAAGAAATACTCAAGCTTCTGGAGGCAGGTATAATTTATCCCGTTGCTGATAGTCAGTGGGTAAGTCTTGTCCATTATGTCCCTAAGAAGGGAGGTATTACTGTTGTCCCTACTGATAAAGATGAATTGATTCCGCAAAGAATTATTACAGGTTATAGGATGGTAATTGATTTCCGCAAATTAAATAAGGCTACTAAGAAAGATCATTACCCCTTACCTTTTATTGATCAAATGCTAGAAAGATTATGCAAACATACACACTATTGCTTTCAAGATGGTTATTCCGGTTTTTCTCAAATACCTGTGTCGGCTAAGGATCAATCAAAGACTACTTTTACATGCCCTTTTGGTACTTCTGCTTATAGACGTATGCCTTTCGGTTTATGTAATGCACCTGCTACCTATCAAAGATGCATGATGGCTATATTCTCTGACTTTTGTGAGAAAATTTGTGAGGTTTTCATGGACGACTTTTCCGTCTATGGTTCCTCTTTTGATGATTGCTTGAGCAATCTTGCTCGAGTTTTGCAGAGATGTGAAGAAACTAATCTTGTCTTGAATTAGGAAAAGTGCCACTTTATGGTTAATGAAGGTATTGTCTTGGGGCATAAAGTTTCTGAAAGAGGTATTGAAGTTGATAAAGCCAAGGTTGATGCTATTGAAAAGATGCCATGTCCTAAGGACATCAAAGGTATAAGAAGTTTCCTTGGTCACGCCGGATTTTATAGGAGGTTCATTAAGGACTTCTCAAAAATCTCTCGGCCTTTGACCAACTTATTACAGAAAGATGTACCATTTGTCTTTGATGATGATTGTGTAGAAGCATTTGAAATACTTAAGAAAGCATTAGTCTCTGCACCTGTTGTTCAGCCACCTAATTGGAATTTATCTTTTGAAATTATGTGTGATGCTAGTGATTATGCTGTAGGTGCTGTTCTAGGGCAAAGAGTTGATAAGAAATTAAATGTTATCCATTATGCTAGTAAGACTCTAGACAATGCTCAAAGAAATTATGCTACTACCGAAAAGGAACTTTTAGCAGTTGTATTTGCTTGTGATAAATTCAAACCCTATATTGTTGATTCTAAAGTAATTATTCACACAGATCATGCTGCTATTAAATATCTTATGGAAAAGAAAGATGCAAAACCTAGACTTATTAGATGGGTTCTCTTGCTGCAAGAATTTGATTTGCATATAGTTGATAGAAAAGGAGCTGAGAACCCCGTTGCGGACAACTTATCTAGGTTAGAGAATGTTCTTGATGACCCACTACCTATTGATGATAGCTTTCCTGATGAACAATTAAATGCCATAAGTCCTTCTCGTGGTACCCCATGGTATGCTGATTATGCTAATTATATTGTTGCTAAATTTATACCACCTAGCTTCACATACCAACAAAAGAAAAAGTTTTTCTATGACTTGTGACATTACTTTTGGGATGACCCACATCTTTATAAAGAAGGAGTAGATGGTGTTATTAGACGTTGTGTACCTGAGCATGAACAGGAACAGATCCTACGCAAGTGTCACTCCGAGGCTTATGGAGGACACCACGATGGAGATAGAACTGCACATAAGGTATTGCAATCTGGATTTTATTGGCCTACTCTTTTCAAGGATGCCCGTAAGTTTGTTTTGTCTTGCGATGAATGTCAAAGAATTGGTAATATTAGTAGACGTCAAGAAATGCCTATGAATTATTCACTTGTTATTGAACCATTTGATGTTTGGGGCTTTGATTATATGGGACCTTTTCCTGCCTCTAATGGTTATACACATATTTTAGTTGCTGTTGATTACATTACTAAGTGGGTAGAAGCTACTCCAACTAGTATTGCTGATCATAACACTTCTATTAAAATGCTTAAGGAAGTTATTTTTCCAAGGTTTGGAGTCCCTATATATTTAATGACTGATGGTGCTTCACACTTTATTTATGGTGCTTTCCGTAAGATGCTTGCTAAATACGACGTTAATCATAGAATTGCATCTCCATATCACCCGCAGTCTAGTGGTCAGGTAGAATTGAGCAATAGAGAGCTCAAATTAATTTTGCAAAAGACTGTCAATAGGTCCAGAAAGAATTGGTCCAAGAAACTAGATGACACATTATGGGCCTACAGAACTGCATACAAAAATCCTATGGGTATGTCTCCGTATAAAATGGTTTATGGAAAAGCATGTCACTTACCTCTCGAACTAGAACATAAGGCATATTGGGCTATTAAAGAGCTCAACTATGATTTCAAACTTGCCGGTGAGAAGAGGTTATTTGATATTAGCTCACTTGATGAATGGAGAACCCAAGCTTATGAAAATGCCAAGTTGTTTAAAGAAAAAGTTAAAAGATGGCATGACAAAAGGATACAAAAGCGTGAGTTTAATGTAGGGATTATGTGTTGCTATACAACTCTCGCTTAAGATTTTTTGCAGGAAAACTTCTCTCTAAATGGGAAGGTCCCTACGTTATCGAAGAGGTCTATCGTTCTGGTGCCATAAAATCAACAACTTCGAAGGCACAAATCCGAAGGTGGTAAACGGTCAAAGGATCAAACACTATATCTCAGGTAATCCTATAAATGTTGAAACTAATATTATTGAAACCGTAACCCCAGAGGAATATATAAGGGACAATTTCCAGAACGTTCCAGACTCCGAAAAGGAATAGGTATGTGGTACGGTAAGTAAACCGACTCCAAAACAATTTTTAAGGCAATATTTCTCCGTTTTGGATTATTTAGAAAAATAGAAAAATAAGTAGCAGTCCGGGGAGGACACGAGGCCTCCACGAGGGTGGAGGGCACGCCCCCTACCTCGTGAGCACCTCGTGTGCCCTCCGGACTCCGTTTCCTTGCATGATTCGTATTCTGGTCGGTAAAAATTCATTACATATACTCCCGAAGGTTTTGACTCTCGTATCACGCCAATATCCTTTGTTTTCGTTTCGAGCTATTTCTGTTGTAGATTTAGAGCACCATGACTTTTTCCTCCTCCAACAACGAAGACAAGGATGCCTGACTATTGAAGTTAGAGTTGAAAAGAGAGGAACCAGAAGAGATCAACAAGGATGAAAGGATCAAGAAGGCTATGGAGGTTCAAGGTCCGGTGGTGAAAGAAGAAGACATCCCTCAACCTTTACCTAACCTTTTCACTCCAACAGAGATTGAAGCCTTCCAGATGATTGAGTTAGCCCGCATACAGAACAAGTATCTTACACAGGAGAATATTTTGTTGAAGGATCATATTGCCGGGCTCAAGAACATTATCCGCAAGTTGGAGGAACTTTTACGCTCGATGTGCGATTATCCACCGTCATCATCACCACCTCCATCACCTCCGAGGACATAATCATCTGGGTATGGGCACTCCCCTTGGCAACTGCCAAGCTTGGGGGAGGTGCCCTGGTATCGTATCACCATCACAACTCCTATCTTTACCGTTTTTCTTAGTTCGATCCTTTTAGTAGTATATTGATTTAGTAGAATAAAGTCATGGCATGATCTAGTTTTGAGTTTGCTTTATGATCCTTCTTTGTAATCGAGTCCGTGAGCTATATAATAAAGATTAGTGTTGAGTCAAGGGCTTGAGTGTTTTGCTATGATCTTGGGTGATTAGAAGAAAAAGAATCAAAGAGTTCATATGGATCTTATTGAAAGTAATGACTCCACATAGAAAGAGTATGATGATTAAAAGTTGTTGGGAGTTGACAAATATAGCTTTGGTCATCGTTGCAATTAATAGGAAGTAATAAGGAAAGAGAGGTTTCACATATAGATATATTATCATTGACATCTTTTATGATTGGGAGCACTCATTAAAATATGACTTGCTAAAGAGTTGATGTTGGACAAGGAAGACAACATAGTGAGTTATGTTTTCTTACATCCGAGATAAAGTATGTTGTCATGGATCCTCTACCGTGTTGAGCTTGCCTTTCCCCCTCATGCTAGCCAAATTCTCAACACTAAGTAGAAATACTACTTGTGCTTCCAAATACCCTTAAACCAGTTTTGCCATGAGAGTCCACCATATCTACCTATGGATTGAGTAAGATCCTTCAAGTAAGTTGTCATCGGTGCAAGCAATAAAAATTGCTCTCTAAATATGCATGACTTATTAGTGCGGAGAAACTAAACTTTGTACGAACTTGTTGTGGAGAAAATAAAAGCGACGGACTGCATAATAAAGGTTCACATACAAGGGGCAATATAAAGTGACGTTCTTTTGCACTAAGATTTTGTGCATCAACCCTAAACGCGCATGACAACCTCTGCTTCCCTCTGCGAAGGGCCTATCTTTTATTATTATTCTCTACCTTATGCAAGAGTCACGGTGATCTTCACCTTTCCCTTTTTATTTTTATCCTTTGGCAAGCTCAGCATGTTGGAAAGAACATGATATATATATATATATATATATATATATATATATATATATATATATATATATATATATATATATATCTAATTGGATGTGGGGGAGCCTGAATTATTATTGTTGACATTACCCTTGAGGTAAAAGGTTGTGGGGCAAAACTATAAGCCCCTATCTTTCTCTGTGTCCGATTAAAACTCCGTAACCATAAGTATTGCGTGAGTGCTAGCAATTATGAAGGACTAGGTGATAGTTGAGTATGTGGACTTGCTTTTAAGCTCTGGCATAGAATCTTTCCGATGTTATGATAAATTGCAATTGCCTCAATGACTAAGGGTATAATTTGTTGGTGCTCAATAAGGTTTCTGATTCATACTTTGTCTTTGTGAAAAGATCATCACTTGAACATGAGTAATCATATGACAAAATCTATTTATGTTGCTGTTATAGAAATAATCATGATGCCTTCATGTCCGTACTTTATTTTTATCGATGCATCTACCTCTAAACATGAGGACATATTTATTGTTATCGGCTTTTAGCTTGAGGACAAGCGAGGTCTGAGCTTGCGGGAGTTGATACGTCCATTTTGCATCATGCTTTTATATCAATATTTATTGCATTATGGGATGTTATTTCACGTTATGTCACAATACTTATGGCTATTCTCTCTTATTTTACAAGGTTTACATGAAGAGGGAGAATGACGGCAGTTGGAATTCTGGGCTAGAAAAGGAGCAAATATTGAAGGCCTATTCTGCGCAACTCCAAAAGTCCTGAAACTCCACGGAATACCTTAAAATAAATAAAGAAAAATCGTCGCCAAATATGAAGGCCAGGGGGCCCACACCCTGCTCATGAGGGTGGGGGGCGCCCCCCTGGGCGCGCCCCTACCTCGTGGGCCCCCTGGTGGCTCTCCGACGCCCATCTTCTCCTATATGAAGTCTTTCGATGAGAAAAAAATAGAAGGCAATCTTTCGGGACGAGACTCCGCCGCCACGAGGCGGAACCTTAGCGGAACCAATCTAGGGCTCCGGCAGAGCTGTTCTGCCGGGGACACTTCCCTCCGAGAGGGGGAAATCATCACCATTGTCATCACCAACGCTCCTCTCATCGGGAGAGGGCAATCTCCATTAGCATCTTCATCAGCACCATCTCATCTCCAAACCCTAGTTCATCCCTTGTATCCAATTCTTGTCTCCAAGTCCGGGATTGGTGCTAGTAGGTTGCTAGTAGTGTTGATTACTCCTTGTAGTTGATGCTAGTTGGTTTACTTGGTGGAAGATCATATGTTCAGATCCTTTATGCACATTATTACCCCTCTGATTATGAACATGAATATGCTTATTGAGTAGTTATGTTTGATCCTGAGGACAAGGGAGAAGTCTTGCTATTAGTAGTCACGTGAATTTGGTATTCGTTCGATATTTTGATAAGATGTATGTTGTCTAACCTCTAGTGGTGTTATGTGAACGTCGACTACATAACACTTCACCATTATTTGGGCCTGAAGGAAGTCATTGGGAAGTAATAAGTAGATGATGGGTTGCTAGAGTGACAGAAGCTTAAACCCTAGTTTATGCGTTGCTTCATAAGGGGCTGATTTGGATCCATATGTTTCATGCTATGGTTAGGTTTACCTTAATACTTTTTTTGTAGTTGCGGATGCTTGCAATAGAGGTTAATCATAAGTGGGATGCTTTTTCAAGTAAGAACAGCACCCAAGCACCGGTCCACCCACATATCAAATTATCGAAGTACCGAAAGTGAATCATATGAGCGTGATGAAAACTAGCTTGACGATATTCCCATGTGTCCTCGGGAGCGCTTTTCCTATTATAAGAGTTTGTCCAGGCTTGTCCTTTGCTACAAAAAGGATTGGGCCACCTTGCTACACTTTATTTACTTTTGTTACTTGTTGCCCGTTACAATTTATCTTATCACAAAACTATCTGTTACCACTTATTTCAGTACTTGCAGAGAATACCTTGCTGAAAACCGCTTATCATTTCCTTCTGCTCCTCGTTGGGTTCGACATTCTTACTTATCGAAAGGTCTACGATAGATCCCCTATACTTGTGGGTCATCACAAGGCGGGTTCCTTTTTTGAATACCCCAAAGTAGATCTTGAACATAAGAATCGTGTCCGGCTCACATACCACAGTAGAGAGTACAATACCCCACGAGTCCAATCTACTGACAACGCATAGCGTGACATCACACCACGGCCCGGTCCTTATTCGAACCGTTTTTATCCTGCCCCTCCGTATTTTGTGGCATAGTTTTATTGGCACGTCTTGTCAAAGTTGAGATCGTGTCCCTTTATCACGGGATTCTCAGATATGCAGGTATGGGTAACCTAACCGCGCCATCAGCACAGCGCTTGGGAAATAAGCGAGTTTTAGGGCGAGTGGGGAGGCTCATGATTTTTATTGCCTTTATAAAGGGATAAGGATTCTCGTCTTTCACCCACGCCCTCTTCTTCCTCTGCTCATCCATTCTCGAGCTCCAGCGCCCAAGCACCCATCTCTTCTGCCCAAAAATCACCCCAACCATGTCAGGATCCGGCGCAAGGCAAGTGGATGGCCTCCTCCGTCAAGGAGAAGGATATCAAGAAACTCCGGGAGGCCGGATACCTGGCCAAGAAGATCGCACACCGTCTCCCGGCGGCGGGACAGATCGTCCCCACTCCAGAACCCCTTGAGAGGGTTGTGTTCCTCCCTCACTTTGTTCGCGGGCTGGGGTTCCCCCTCCACCCATTCGTTCGCGGCCTTATGTACTACTACGGGTAGATTTCCATGACCTATCCCCCAACTCCTTCCTCAACATCTCGACATTCATCGTCGTGTGCGAGGCCTTCCTCCTCATCCCGCCACACTTCGGACTATGGCTAAAGGCTTTCAATGTGAAGCCAAAGGTGGTAGGTGGCGAATATGCCGAGTGCGGAGGAGCCTTGGTGAGTAAGATGCCCAACGTCAAATGGCCATCAGGTAAATTCAACGAGTCCGTCAAAGGTTGGCAGCAACAGTGGTTCTATGTTACTGAGCCATGAGGCACTAAATGGCCTGCCGCCCCTGAATTCCGATCCGGAGCCCCACTGCGGCTCATTTCCTAGCCCAAAAAGGGCCTAGACTGGTCTACGCCAGAAGAGCTGACGCTGCTCCAAGCGCATATCAGGAGCATGGAGGACAAGAATATCAAACTTGTCAATGTGGTACAGGTGATGCTAGTTCGTCGGATCCTTCCGTGCCAACGCCGGGCTTGCCATCTATGGGAGTTCGATCCGGCCAAGCACCAAACCCTGCTGGAGTTCTTCGGCACGACACACAAAGACATCTGGAAGGTGCTTTTCAAGTCTGGCAAGTCGTGGCCAGAGACCACCAAGGATCGTGGGCACAAATTGTTCTGCCCCGCAAGTTTGGTAAGTCTTTTTATGTTTTCAGGGTGTATCCTTTATTTGCATACCTTGGGGAAAACACCTAATATTTCCCTAACGATTCTCCCAGGGCTGGATGAAGAAGGCAGAGCGGATCTATTGTCCGGCTCCACTGCCTAAGGAACAAGCCGGCCCACTTTTGATGAAGATGCTGGTCCCGCCACTATATAAGGCGCCGAAGAAGAAGGCCAAGAGGGAGGCCAAGGAGACCAGGGGCGGGCTCCGTTGCAAGGGTACTTTGGACGTGATGTCTGAAGACACTGAGGCCCACTCCTCCGCACAAAAGGACGAGGAAGAGGAAGAAGAAGAAGAGGAAAGCCAGTCCCCCTTGCGAGGGGGAGAAAGAAGAGGACGACCTCCACATGTTTGGAGGCCGGTACGTCTAAGAAGGGGAAAGCATCCCTTCTGGATGAGCCTACACTTAGCCGCCGACAGTAGCCCGGAGTGGGAACCCAGGGTCAAGCCCCTGGCCAAATCGTGAGTACAAAGAAACCCAAACACATCCATATATCCAGTCTCACTTTTGTATAACATTAATGTATTAAGGCACATATTCCGCAGTCCGGCCGGGTCCGAAATCGAGCGATCCTCGTCGGAAGAATCGCTGGACCCGGGTGCGATGGACAGCAAGACCCTCCCGACGACCTCCTCCCAAAGGCGCGGACAACACCGAGGTGTCGTCCCAAAGGGGGCCAAGCCAGGGCGAAGCTCAGGAGACCGCCGGGGCGGCGTCGGGGGGTCAAACCTCGACAACCGGACACACGGGGGACCAGACCCCCATGGACGCTGAAGGCGGAGGCCGTCCTGAATTTTTCCCCAGCCAGAGGCAACTCCTGAGACCAATACGGCTCCAGAATCAGGACGACATCCTTCTTCAACAAAAGGCGTTGCGCCTAGTCCACCGGTGACCTCAGTCCATCCAGAGGAGCCGGATACTTTATTGGCGGCACTGCAAAGCGCTTCCATCATTGAAGAGCATCGTACCCTTATGGGTGCGGTGATTGAGAAGGTCCAGCTCGCCAAAAGCGGGCTGACCGAAGCTTGCAGCAGCCTTTTAACAGGCTTTGAGGTAAGTTAGAGAATGTCATAATATAGATAGTAGCCCCTGATACACTGTTCGCTATTTCAGAAAAAAATCCGGACAGAGGATCAAATATATTTCGCAGGAGACTAATTAGGGAATACCTATGTGAATGATCAGGCGTCGTTAGTGATTGCAACCTCTAATACTACGGAGGTCTTCGGACTGAAGTAGAGTCTGGAGCGGGCCGGGAAGGAGCTGGGCCAAGTAAAAAGGCAATTGGAAGATAACCGAGGTATAGGATAACTTTGTTTGTATTTGAATACAAGTGGATAGGTATTTTGACTCTAAAATATCATGATATGTATTAGGAGCTGCGACCGAAGTCGAGTCTCTTAAGAAGGCGGTCGCCGAGGCCGAGAAGAAGGCGGCCAAGGAGCAGGCCGCTCGTGAAAACCACGAGGCCCAGGTCATTGAAGTTCAACAAGAACTCCAAGAAGACATAAAGAAGTGTGAGACCTTGGAGCAGAGTACAAAGGATCAAGAGTCCAAACTCACCAAGGCTCACCAATCCGCACACGATGCCCGGGCTGAAGCCCAGGGCGCCCTGCAGGAAATCCAGGAGGCCCGAAAGATCTCAGCGGGTAAGGCCTTTATTATGGAGAGCAAATATGCGAAGGAAAGATTTCCTTTACTGACCCGGATTCAGAGTTCTCAAGGGGTGTTTGCGGATCTGCCGTGCAGCGTGTCTGACGCCGAACGATTCTACCAAGCCGAAGAGGGGAATTCTACAGAGAAACTGTTCTGGTCGCAATACTTTGCACCAGAACACCCCGTGCCCTTTACCGATCAGCTTAAGCAGCTGGTCGAGCTGCATAGGGCGGCCGAACTCGCCTTCAAGGATTTGATTATCCGTCTATGGCCTGCTGAAATGATTCCCAGCAGCTACTTCGGACTCGTGAAGCGGCTGGTTAGTGCCTGCCCTCGGCTTGATACCATCAAGCGGCCGGTCTGCATCGAAGGTGCACAGATGGCCTTTGCCCGCGCCAAGGTGCATTGGGCGAAGATGGTTGCTGTGAAGCTGATGACCGAAGGACCGCCCGAAGGGAAAGAGCACCGCAAGCCCGAGCTGTATTATGACAGTGTCCTGGAGGGATCCCGCCTTGTGGCGTAGCAATGTGCCAAGGATATTTTATTCCCATGAGTGTATGCATGTTACCCTATGCTGTAATATGAAACACAATCGTGATGTAAAATAACGCTTGTTATTCGAATTATTACCTCCTGTGTGGCCGTTTTTAAATTAATGCTGAGAGTTGGCCAGTCGTTGGCTTCTGCCCCCACGTAGGAAGTACAGGGGTGTTCGGGATAAATCTAAACACTCTTTACTCAAGATTTTTGATCCTTGAAGGAGGTGTTTACTGTGACGAACCAGGCAATCGGACTATAAGGCTTTATCACCCTCACTTAGCCATAGGAGTTTGACAAAAGAAAGGTAGACGCAGCCCCTAGTGTTTGGAAGACCGAACTTGGGGCATTATAAAACACCTAATCGGATAAAAACCGATCTGTCGCACAATGCATTAGTTATTGCATAATGCGGAAGAAATCGTTAAGGATTTTGTGACCTCTCGGACAGCTGACCAGCTCTCGCCGCATCATGACAGTCAGTTTTGGGCTTTGTCTACTGAGGTGCTCGTCCGGAAGAACCAGGACACAATCGTAGTAGTTCTCCCTTTACTACCCTAGCCGATATAGCGGAACGTAGGGTAGCAAGCACAGGAGCCAGGCAACCCAACTGTTAACCAAAGACATGATTCGGAGCCAATGCATATAATGCTATAAGTTCGGGGTGCCGAACTATACTGTAAAAGTGTTCGGACTTTCTTGTCGTGTTATGGGGTATGATGAAGCCCCTGGCGAATTAAGGCGTACCAGAATGTACGGGTGCAATTAAAATAACTAGACAAGGAAAAATAAGGTAATAAGCAAACACTGCCAGTTATTTTTCGTTGCAATTTGATTAATACGTCAAAGCGTATGTGTACAAGTACTGCAATAAGCAAATAAGGCTATTTTAACATGCCATGACCAAGAGCGATCTGCGTGCGGGTATTTAAAACAGGTATGAAGATCATTAGCAGAGACCACCTAGGTATTCCCTTGTATGTCCAAGCCCCTAGCTTTCTTGGTGTATCCGTCTCGCTATGGGTCCGATGAGCAGGTTTATCAGAAAAGGCCTCGAGAAGAAAAAAAACCTGAAAGAAAGAGAAAAAGCAAAGGTATGCGGATCCAGGTGCGGTCAAGCCACGTTGCAGACCGCGGTTCTGCTGCGCCTCCGTCTGTGCCCATGGTATTTTAAGTGCATAGTTGTGTACGTGTGACACGAATTTCACCACCTTCTTGGGGCTAGGACGGAGGCCAGATTGTTAGCTGAGCTCTGAACAAGCCGGACGGTCCTGTTGTAGAGTAGCTCAAACTCGCTTAACGGTGTCCGAGGGCCTTATTGCCGAATTGAGGTTTTGCCTAAGAAGATTATTCTGTACTTCTGTTGCGAGGGCCGCAGTGTTCTCCTCAGTACGGAGGGAGCGCTCCGTATTTCCATTGACTGTTATGACACCGCGAGGACCGGGCATCTTGAGCTTAAGATATGCATAGTGCGACACCGCGTTGAAACGAGCAAATGCAGTTCGTCCGAGCAGTGCATGATAACCACTGCGGAAGGGGTTGATGTCGAAGATTAATTCTTCGCTTCAGAAATTATCCGGGGATCTGAAGACCACTTCCAGTGTGATTGAGCCTGTACAACAGGCCTCTACACCTGGTATGACACCTTTAAAGGTGGTTTTTGTGGTCTTGGTCCTTGAGGAATCAATACCCATTTTGTGCACTGTATCCTGATAGAGCAGGTTCAGGCTGCTACCACTGTCCAGGAGGATGCGTGTGAGGTGGAATCTGTCAATAATAGGGTCTAGCACCAGTGCGGCTGAACCGCCATGACGGATACTAGTCGGATGGTCCCTTCGATCAAAAGTGATCAGATAGGAGGACCACGGTTTGTATTTTGGGGCGACTGGCTCCATCGCGTAGACGTCCCTTACTGCGCGCTTCCGCTCCCTTTTGGGGATATGGGTAGCATATATCATATTCACCGTTTTAACTTGAGGAAGAAACTTCTTCTGTCCCCCTGTGTTCGGTGGCCGGAGCTCCTCCTCGTCGTCGTCGCTTTGCGGTCCCTTTTATCTGTTTTTGGCGTTTAACTTGCCTTCCTATTTAAAGACCCAACATTCTCTGTTGGTATGATTGGCTGGTTTATCGATGGTACCGTGGATTTGGCATGTACGATCGAGTATGCAGTCCAGGCTGGACGGGCCCGGGTTGTTTCTATTGAATGCCTTTTTCCGTTGACCGGACTTGGAGGCACTGAATCCGGCATTGACGGCCGTGTTTTCAGGGTTATTGCCATTATTTTGCCGTTTGTTTTTACTGCGTCGGGGCTTGCCATCACTGTCTCTGCCTTCAGAAGTGCCAGGTTTACTTGATGTCCTGTTGCTATGAGCTAACCAGCTATCCTCACCCGCGCAAAAGTGGGTCATAAGCGTCGTAAGGGCTGCCATGGACTTTGGCTTCTCTTGACCGAGGTGTCTGGCGAGCCACTCGTCGCGGATGTTATGCTTAAAGGCCGCTAGGGCTACGACATCCGGACAGTCGACGATTTGGTTCTTTTTAGTTAAGAACCGAGTCCAAAATTTCCTGGCTGACTCTCCGGGCTGTTGGATTATATGACTTAAGTCATCGGCATCCGGAGGTCGGACATAAGTGCCTTGGAAGTTGTCAAGGAATGCGTCTTCCAGGTTCTCCCAACTGCCGATGGAGTTTTCGTGCAGACTGTTCAACGAGTGCTGAGCTGGTCCCTTGAGTTTTAGCGGGAGGTATTTGATGGCATTGAGATCATCACCGCGGGCCATATATATATGGAGAAGGAAGTCCTCGATCCATACCACGGGGTCTGTTGTTCCATCATATGATTCGATGTTTACAGGTTTGAACCCTTCTGGGAATTCATGTTCCATTACCTCATCTGTGAAGCATAGAGGGTGCGCGGCACCTCTATGTCGGGCTACGTCGCGACGAAGCTCGAATGGAGCCGGTGTGCGGTATTCGGCCTGATAGAGGCAAAGGTGTCCCGTCTTTCGATGAGATGGTGGCTATCGTTTTGGTGGAAGTCGACTTTGACGATCCGACTACGAACGTGCGAGGACGTCGCGCCTTAGCAATCGCTAAACCAACTCCGAGAGGTTACTGACCACGCCGGAGCACGACCAACCTAACCACGAAGGTCTATTTCCTGCAAGCAAACAAAGAACAAGCAAGAAACTAAGATTGCAATCTGGATATTGCAAATAACAGAGGAAAGCTTTATTAATGAAGGTGGGGTTCTGTGACGCCCTTCTCTGGTCGTTGAACACAAACGAAGTACGCGAAGTTGCAGCTATGGCGAACTTTTAATCTAAACAAAACCCAAAGTCTAAACGGTGCCCTAAGGGCTGTATATATGGAGGAAGAGGGGGGGGGGGGATTTCGTGGCCCTTGGTGGAGGGGTCCGAAATCAACCCTATCTCTTGTTTCCCCACACATACGGACTCTAAAAATAGCCTATACTTATGTATTTAGAAATTACATGGGCCTGGCCCAATAATATGGTGACACAACACCTAGAATAGCCCCGGGACAAAATTTGTGAAGTGGCATCTTGTATATTTCGTCCAAGGCCTCATGCACCCATTATGGTGGCTTCAAAGTCCTGAAATCATCACTTGTCACTCCGTTCTTGTACCCCTTGCGCACGCCATCATCTCCATGCTTGTTCTTGCTCCAATGTTCATCCTTCTCGAAGCTAGCCCTTTATTTGTAAGCAAAACAAATGTATCCAATTTAGGCAGCATCATATTCTCATGAACATTAGAATCATTACCAAGAAACGGAAGTACCTGATAATTTAATTGGCATGCGCGAGCTCTAGTAATTGGTCCAGTATATGTAACAGTAGGGGCTGTGGGTGTAACAATGGTATTGATGTCCTCATCACGGCCCGTACCGATGTGTATTTGTTATAACCGGCGTGGTGGTCGTCTTTGCGCAATGGGGCACACCCCCGCGATCCGTAGATCGATCTGGTCTGGCCTGCTCTGTCTTCCAAGTCGTACCGCAGGTCATGTGTGTATCGCCGAGTTGTTGTGTTTCTATTTGTTCGGCGACGTGGTGCCGACTGGTGTTCGGGTTGAATTGCCGCTTTGTCTCGACCCCGTGGTGGTCGGTCGGCCGCACTATGCGCTGGCAGTGCTGGCTCCAGCGCCTTGTCGTTGAATTGAGGTTGCAATTTGCGCTTCGGGTAACTTTTGGTTGGGCATTCTAGTCCATATTCCTCGGCTGCCAGGACCTCAGTCCACCTATCAGTGAGCAGGTCTTGATCAGCTTGAAGCTGCTGCTGCTTCTTCTTCAGGCTCTTTGCCGTGGCTATAAGGCGGTGCTTGAAACGCTCCTGCTCGATGGGATGCTCTGGCACGATAAATTCTTCATCGCCGAGGCTCACCTCATCCTCGGAGAGAGGCATGTAGTTGCTGTCCTCTGAGTCGTCGTTCACGGCCTGTTCACCGAGGCTGGCTAGCCCATTTTCCCGTTCAGCCTGTTCGAAACTTGGCTTGGCGGGGTCTTCATTGTCTTCGACATAGTTTGGAGTGCTATTCTCTCTTGTGCCGGTATCACTATTTTTACCATGGCGTGATTTAGAGCGGCGCCGTTGACGTCGACGCTTAGACTGCTTCTCAGGAAGTTTATCATCAACTGCATCTTTTATGTCATCGCCATTGTCTTCTTTGGGTGTATCCACCATGTATATATCGTATGAGGAGGTGGTTGTCCCGCGCCCTTTGGGCGGCGGTTCCGGTTCTTCTCCGGCATCGTCGTCCATACCGTCGATGTCTTCAGAGTCGAAATCGAGCATGTCGGTCAAATTGTCGACAGTGGCTATAAAGTGGGTGGCGGGTGGGCAAAGAAGTTCTCCGTCGTCCGCTTCCCACTCAAGCCGGACATAGTTCGGCCAGGAATCTCCTGACAAGGAGAGAGACTTTAACGAGTTGAACACATCGCCTAGGGGTGAGTGTTGGAAAATGCCCATGGAGCTGTACTCTAAGATCGGCGCCCAGGCAGATTCGATGGGTGCAGATTCACGCGGTTCGGAGCCTGTAACCGGAGACGAGTCCGAGGTTCCGATGACACAGGACTTATTGGAGGTCAGGTCTGTGTTCGGCTCTAACGTCGCTGAGTCCGCCGCTTTCATGGTGAGGTTGAGCCTCTCGCTCTCGGATGCCATACTCTGCTCTGGATCTAGGGCCAGTGCGGTTACAGGCGCGATCTCCTGCGCATAGTCTGATGATAGATTTAGATCATGTTCATTGTGGTGGAAGGGTGCGGCTATTATGGGCTCGAATCCGTCGAAGATCAAGTCTCCGTAGATGTCGGCGGTGTAGTTCAAGCTTCCAAACCTAACCTGAGGGCCAGGGGCGTAGCTGTCGATCTTCTCCAGATGGCCAAGCGAGTTGGCCCGCAGTGCGAAGCCGCCGAATACGAAGATCTGTCCGGGGAGAAAAGTTTCACCCTGGACGGCATTGTTGTAGACGATTGGAGGGGCCATCAAGCCTTATGGTGACGACATAGTGGAACTCTCAATGAAAGCACCAATGTCGGTGTCAAAACCGGCGGATCTCGGGTAGGGGGTCCCAAACTGTGCGTCTAAGGCTAATGGTAACACGAGGCGGGGGACACAATGTTTACCCAGGTTCAGGCCCTCTCGATGGAGGTAATACCCTACTTCCTGCTTGATTGATCTTGATGATATGAGTATTACAAGAGTTGATCTACCACGAGATTGCAGAGGCTAAACCCTAGAAGCTAGCCTATGATTGTGATTGTTGTTGTCCTACGGACTAAACCCTCCGGTTTATATAGACACCGGAGGGGGCTAGGGTTACACAGAGTCGGTTATAGAGAAAGGAATCTTCATATCCTAACCGGCAAGCTTGCCTTCCACGCAAAGGAGAGTCCCATCCGGATATGGGACGAAGTCTTCTATCTTGTATCTTCATAGTCCAACAGTCCGGCATATGCATATAGTCCGGCTGTCTAAGGACCCCTTAATCCAGGACTCCCTCACTTGCCTTCTTCAAAATTTTGAAGAACGGCAGGGAACGCTTGGCAGACTTGGAGATGAATGTGCTAAGCGCGGCAACGCATCCCGTCAGAAGCCTCGCATCTTTAACTGTCCTTGGCGCTTGGATCTGCTCGATGGCCTTGATCTTGTCGAGATTGGCTTCGAATCCCCTGTGGGACACAAAGTATTTAAGCAGCTTGCCGGAGGGAATGCCAAACACACATTTCTCTGGGTTTAACTTCAAGTTGATCTTGCGCAGATTTGTAAATGTTTCCTCCAAATCCTGGATGAGAGTTACTCTGTCCTTGGTTTTGACCACAATGTCATCCATATATGCCTCAGTGTTTCTGTGCAACTGAGGTTCAAAGCCAATCTGTAGTGCCCTTGCGAAGGTGGACCCGACACTCTTTAATCCGAACGGCATGCGGATGAAGCAATACGTACCACCTGGAGTGATGAATGATGTTTTCTCCTCATCCTCCTTTGAAATGAAGATCTGTTGGTACCCAGAATAGGCATCCAGAAATGAGAGTAAGTCACAACCTGAGGTGGAATCCACTATCTGATCAATACGCGGCAAGGGGAACGGGTCCTTTGGGCAAGCCTTGTTGAGGTCTGTGAATTCAATGCACAGCCTCTACTTCCCATTCGCCTTTCAGACTACCACTGGGTTTGCTAGCCAAGTGGGATGTAGCACTCCTCTGACCAAACCAACTGCTCCAAGCTTCTTGATTTCTTCTGCAATGAACTATTGCCTCTCCAAGGCCTACTTCTGGACTTTCTGCTAAACAGGTCTGGCATGTGGGTAGACAGCAAGGTGGTGCTCGATTACCTCCCTGGGAACACCAGGGATATCAGATGGTTGCCAAGTAAACACATCGATATTCGCCCACAGGAAGGCAACAAGCGCGCTTTCCTATTTTTCATCAAGGGTGGCGCTGATGGTGAAAGTACCAGAAACGCCAGCCAGCCCTGCCGGGACCTTTTTCACTTGCGGAGCAGCAACATTGGATCTCTTGTTGTTGGAACACTCTGGCACGTCGTCAACGGGTGCCATGCACTGGGAGGGGGCACGCTTCCCGGACTCTTTGCCAGAGGCCCTACAATCATGTTTCTTCCCTTTGCTCTCCTTGGCGGCAATTGCTGCCATCGCAGCCTCTGCCGCGACCGTGTCCTTATACATCTTGTCTACACAAATGATGGCGTCTTTCTCATCTGATGGGATGGTGAGGACTCCCAGAGATCCAGACATGTTCAGGGTATTGTAGGAATAGTGGGATGCCGCCATGAATTTAGCCAAGGCTGGGCGTCCAAGGATCCCATTGTACTACAGGGGGAGGTCAACTACGTCAAACACAATCTTCTTAGTCCGGTAGTTAAGCTCCCCCCAAATGTTACTGGAAACGTAATCTTCCCTTGAGGATGACACCTGCCGGGGTTGACTCCTGAAATGTGCCTGTAACCACTAACTCTTATTTTGCTATTTGAAGTCTATCGATAACTACCGAGGAAATCAAATTCAGTCCGGCCCCACTGTCCACCAACATCTTTGTGACCTCGAGGTTGCGAATTGTTGGAGAAACCAACAAAGGCAAGCATCCTACCATAGTGGTGTGGCTATGATGATCCTCTACGTCGAAGATGATGGGCGTACGGCACCATTTGAGCGGCTTCCGGGCCTCCGACGCTGGTTCTACGACATTGACTTCCTGAGCCCATCGCTTGAGTTAGCGGTGGAAGGTGTGCAAAGATGCACCTCCATCAATGCATAGGGCGTCTGTCGCCTTCTGAAACTCCTGCTCACTGGTTTCCTCTTCACCCCCCTTATCACACCCATCACCACAGACTTCTTTCTCCTGGACCCCGCGGGTTTTCCTTTGTTCCGAAAGGGCTTGCCGGGGCGATTCGCTCCATCACCTCGGCCCTTACCACCAGCGGCATTCTGACCCTTTTCCTTATCCCGCTTCTCATACTCTGCTCTCTATCTTTTGACCAACTGCTCGACATGATAGCACTCCTGAAGGTTGTGCCCTTGGTCCGATAGATCTTGTAGTACAGCCCATCGCCCTTCTCGGCCTTCTCGGCAGTTGTAGCTTCCCGATAGTCGGCGCACGTGACAACCTCCTTGCAGTGGGCCTCAGCCTTGGCGATCTTGCCGGTGCTCGGGGCGCCAGACCCCTCAATGGTCAACACTGCCTTATCCCTTCGTTTCTTACTGCGCTTCTTAGGCTTCTTCTCACTGGTGGATTCTTCATCATCCTCTGAATCAACATGAATGCAATCTTATTCTCCTGGCAATTTCCTCCCTTCCTCCATCCGGGCACACTTATCTGCCAGGGTGTATAGACCCTTCACAGTCTTGGGCAACTGCACGTTCATCTTGGCATGAATTCGGTCGGTTGCACACATTGGACTGGAAGGTAGCTATCACGGCTGCCGGATGGATATTTGGAATAATCCTATGAACTTTACTGAACCTTTGCAAAAACTTAAGGAGGGTCGCTCCTTCCTTATGCTGGAGAAGCTGCAGATCACCAGGGAGGGCAGGCTCCTGGTGGCCACTGGTGAAATCGCCGATGAACTCATGGCACAGATCTGCCCACAAAAAATGGAGTTCTCCGGCAGATGCATCTGTCCGGACCTCACATTGGATTTGAGTGCCAATGGGAAGTAATTGGCGAACAACTTCTCATCTCTTCCTCCGGCAGCCTGAACAACAATGGTGCAGCTGCTCAGGAACTCCGCCGGGTTCAGTCTTCTGTTGTACTTCTCATGTATCTCTGGCTTGAATGTGCGAATGGACGGCCAACAGACTTGTCGCAACTCCTGGGTGAAGGTAGGGCAGCCAACCTTGAAGGGTAGGAGCTCGCCAGCACCAAGACTGGGTTTGTCGATGTCGGGGCCGCCGCGCCCGTCGGCTCGGAGGAGGTTGCCGCGATGCCGCTCGGCAACGCACACGTCTCCTCTCCGCCCTCCTTCCGGGATTCGTTGTTGGCGTGGACGTGTCTAAGGATCGGAAGAGGCCATCGAGGAATCGTCGAGGTCTTGATTTGGTTGCGCCCGTGCTAGCCGCCATGGCGGGGATTGCACCGTGGGGTCGGCCTCCCCCGTGCGGGCAGCGGCATGGGCTGTTGTCGTGGCTTGGGGAGGTCGCGGTGGGGCAGCTCGCCGTGAGCCATCGGCTTTGGCAAAACCGAGCAGACTTTGAATGGTGGCACGCCACTCGCCCATCTGCTCGGCTGCTAGTGGAAACCTTAGCAGCAGCTGGGACCGTGCCATGGCTTCAAAGGCCATGCTTGGCATAGATGATGACGACGTCGATCGCACCGTCGCAAGGCTCCTGGCAGAGCCAGCGGCGGCTGCACTGCGCCCCCGCTGGAGTGGTGCAACCATCTGGGCAGTAGGGTGGCGAGCCGGAGGTGCTTGAGGGCCATCAGCTCCGGTGAGTGCACCATTTTGGTCGGCCAGCCCCGGGGAGTGCACACGCGCAGCGGTCGCAGCCGTGGCGAGGACGGTAGCAGGGCGGTGGCTCGCCCTGGACCGAGTGCCATCGCTATGGTGGCGCCCGTCGAGGGCGGGACCGCGGCCGTCGGGGTGTTGCTGATGTTGCTATCCTTCGGCATCTTCTGCCCCCGTGTAGGCCGCGAGGGGGGTGGTGGAGGTGCTGCCTGCTTCGGCCATACCCCCCGCAGTGCTCGCACCCTCGTGCATCTCCACGCCCCCTCACTACAAAAAAATACACTTCCGTGATGATACGTGTTTGTCACAGTAGGTCGCGTTTTCTGTCATGCATGTACATCCATGACGATTTTATGACAGAATCAAGATAGTCATACCTGTGCTGTCATAGAAGTGTTCCATGACATTACCAAAATTATCATCGCAGAAGTGTCCACTTCCATGACGATAATCGCGCATCACATAAGTGCTTTCATCAAGGGTGACCGACACGTGGCATCCACTGTAACGGAACGCCGTGAAGCTATCGGGTCGGGTTTTGGATCCAATAACCCGTTAACAGCCCTGACCAATGGGGATTTTCCATGTGTAAAATCATCATTGGCTGGAGGAAACACGTGTCGGCTCATCACTGGGACAGATGTTATCCACTCATTGGACAGAACGCGCCTATGATACGTCGACACGTGGCACGGCCCAACAGAGGCCCATTCCTGTGAAAAGGCCAGCCCGTTTGACTTGGTCAAAAGGTGGCAGGCCAGCCCATGGAAAGCCTATTAACAACCTATTCGCATATGGCCCATTTACAGCCCGCTAACCCAAGGCCCGTTACGCCCTATCCGAATTAGGCCCAGTAGCGTCATCTGGGCCATCCAATATGATTCCAGCCTGTTTTCACTTCTGGCCCATGTATGGCCCATGACGTCTTTCGGCCCATATGAGGCCCTATGTAACTCTTGGCCTATTAACGGCCCGTGGTGAAACTGGCCCGTAATGAACAGTGTATCACTTTACACCCATTAACGGCCGGTGGTGAAACTGGCCCGTAAAGAATAGTGTATCACTTTATACCCATTAACAGCCCGTTATTCTGTTGGGCCGTTTCCAGCCCATGTTATCTTTTGGCCTTCTCAGAGCCCAGTTATTCTTGGGCTCATTTCCAGCATTCGTTTACTTACGGCCAATTACTGTCATTTTCTGCTTGTGGGCCAAATTCAGCCCGTGGTTACAGTCGGCCCGTTTGTGGTCCGTTAATACATTGGGCCGTTTTCATAGCGTCATCAAATACGGCCTATTAATGATGGCCCGTTATGGTCGGCCCATGAACGGACGATTCCAACTCTAGCCCGTTTACGGCCATAATGCAGTCTGTTTGGCCCATGTTTGGCCAATCGATCATACGGCCCATATAAGGCCCATTGATGATACGACCCGTAGAAGGCCCATAGTTTCTATGGCCCGTAGAAGGCCCACTGTTTCTACGACCCGTAGAAGGCCCACTGTTTCTATGGCACGTAGGAGTCCAAGTGTCACTACAGTAAATATTAGCCCATGGTTATTGTGGCCTAGTTTTAAAAAATAGGTTATTGCAGGCACTAGCAAACCGCGGAAAAAGAACATCACTAACTACAAGCAAATAAATAAACAAGACAACAAGGAAATTAATAAGCAAGCAACTTACGCTAGGCTATCACGGCTATTACACATATTACATCCACTAGGCATCAAAGTTCGCCACCAGTGCAAATATTGGGAACACAACAGCATATAAACACCGCAGCAAAACAAGTCCAGAACTGAAACCACTTCAGAAGAGCTCAAGAAACAATATCCTGGGTACCCATAATGCTGGCAAGATGCTTAGCAAGCTTATTAACTTTCTCTTGTTTGGTGCTTAAGTCCTCCAGCACTTGTTGTTGCACCAGAAAGTATACATCTGAATTCTGCAGGGACTTCCTCAGTCCTTCGGCTTCCTGTCGCATAACATCTGATCGATGTCTTTCAACTTGAAGTTGAGACTCAAGAAGCTGAACTGATTTAGGCAACGAGTTCGAAGAGCTGGTGCCAGCAGTGCTAGCCAGTAACTCGAACACTACATCAAGACAAGACTTTGGGGTTGTCTTAGTGTCTTCAATATAGTTTTTATCAGCTTTCTTGGAGACCAACAGGGATGTCTCACTATCTTGAACCTTATCTGCATTACTTCCTTTACCATTTCATAACAGGGTACTCTTCTCCAATATTTTATCCGCGTTCTAAAAGAGAAACAAACAAACACATCTCAGGTTTACAATGTAGTATATGAAACTCATTTTGGTAAACTAGTTCAGTAGTAAGGTGGACAGGATAACAACATGAAACAAACATATATCTATCTAGTGTGGTCACTGTATGGTCTATATCATTCTAGTTTATGTTGCCAAATCAAGATAGATATAGTTCGAATCATATCTATTTAAGACAAAGCAGCATAGACAGAATATAAGTGTGGGAAACTACACAGCAATAACAAGACTTGTAATGTGCATGGCATGAGAACATAACTATTTATTCAATTGGAACTGAAATCAACATTGAGAAAGTTACAACAGCAAACAGTCAAACACGTTGAAGAAACAGGTTTAAAACATACCTGTTGCGCCATTAGAGTTTCAATTGTATCCTTCAAATTTGAAATTAGTTGGTATCAGTAAATACAATGATGCAAGAGCAAAGTAGTATGAACCATAGCTACGGAACCTGACCTGAGAACAATTCTTCTTCTACTTTAAGCGTTGACTTCGGGTTCAGAGTGGTGGTCCTCCTGATTTGGGAACTGCAGTTGCCTTACTAACTGCTCGTGTTTGGGTGCTCTGTGGTGGAGACAGTGCTGTGTCAACGGGAACTGGGTGTCTATCTACCGGGGCTGGGGTTAGAAGGGGTGTAGCTGGTTCTCTGTCCAACTGGATAGGGGTACAATCTGCATGAGTGTGGGTTATGTGTGGTGGGGCTGGTTCTTGGGCAAGTACAACCATGGTCATATCTGCATCGACAGGTAGCACGATCTTTTCTGAAGACCGTGTTTTTACTCCCACAGATACTGCCATCACTCCCTCCAATTGAAATGGCTGATAAACAAGAAAAGTAATTGAATGTACATACATTGTAAGATAGATAGGTGCAATGGATAGTAGGGAAGAAAACAGGGCATGAAATAATTCACATTTATGTAGTCTAAGCAAACAGAATAGCAGAACATAATTTCACATATATGATGGCTAATTAAACAGGATAGCATGACACAATTTCACATGTATGATGGCTAACTAAACAGGATAGAATGACATACTTCAAAATTTGATGACTATGTAAACAGGATGACATGATATAACTATACGATGTGTCTATTAAAGTGGTTGGCATGCCATAAATCACAAACATGCCGTCGATGGAAACATGATGGCATGATATAATTCACAGATAGAATGACAATTTAAAATATGATGACTATGTAAACAGGATGAGATGATATAACTATATTATGTCTTTAGAAAATGGGTTGGCATGCCATAATTCAGATACATGCTGTCTATGTAAACATCATGGCATGACATAATTCAAATATATGATTTATATACTAAGGAAGTGAGAAGAGGGCAATCGCATATATGATGTGTCAACTAAGGAGATGGCATTCAATATTGTGTATATGATGTAAAACTAAGCATTGCAATACAACATATGCATTATATGAGTAATATAACCCTGCCAAGTTTGACCATACACCTCAGGGGGATAATAGGACTGGTCATCTGCCTCTGAATCCTCCTCTGAAGAGCTATCTGTAACCAGCAAGATATCTGCTTCAGCAGGTAACATTGTCTGCTCTGAAGACCTTGTTTTCACTCCAGATTTCTCCATCACCAATTCAAATGGCTGATGCACAGGAAGAGCAGTTGAATATACAAACATTGTCGACAAAAGCAATGAGAAATACAAAAAAAAGGACGACATGATATAATTCACATATATGACGCTTGCCTAAATAGCATGGCATTGCATAATTCAAATACATAATGCCTTGCAACAAGATAACATTGCATAATTCACATATATAATGTCTTGCAACAAGATGGCATTGCATAATTCACATATATGGTAATTAGACACTAAACAGGTGGCATTCACACAAAGCATGTCTAAACTAAGCAAATGACATAGCAATGCAAGATACCATACACACAATATGAGCAACATAACCCTGCCAAGTTAGGGCATGCACCTCGGGGGGGGGGGGGATATGACTGGTCATCTGTCTCTGAATCCTTCTCTGAGGAGCTATCTGTAACCAGCAAGACATGCGCTTGTCAAATAGCGTTGTCTGCTCTGAAGACTTTGTTTCCACTCCAGATTTTTCCATGACCATGTCGAATGGCTGATGCACAGGAAGAGTAATTGAATGTACTAAAATTGTTGACAAATTTAACACGTAATAAAAAATGGTGGCATGATATAATTCACATATAAGATGACTGGCTAACCAGGGTGGCATTGCAAAATTCACATATATGATGCCTAGCTAGACAAGATGGCATTGCTTGATTCACATATACAATAAAGAAACTAAACAGATGGCATTGACACAAAGCATGTCTAAACTAAGCAGATGACATCTTTAATGTATACAATAAGCAATGCAAGGCACCATATGCATGATATTACCAACATCAGCATGCCAAGTTAGAGCGAAGACCTCATGGGGTAAATAGGAGTGGTCTTCTCCTTCTGAATCCCCCTCAGAACAGTTATCTTCCTCTTGATTACGATCCGAAATGGGTGGAGGGGGGCTGCCTTTGTGCCCACCATGGAACGACGTCTGCATGAAATTTTATTGCCATGCAAGGCTCGTCTCTTTTGCTCTACATGACCAGTTCCATTGTGTACAATAACTGGCATGCATAGGAATAAAACATAGTGAGATTATGTAAGGAGTGCATGCACAAATCCAGAGTGATGGTAGCAAACTGTGGATAGATCCAGAATCAATGATAGCAGGCAGATAATAGCTTTAGGTAAAAAATACAGATAATGGCTCCTTTAATGTTTGTTTGCACCCAACATGAAACTCAATAGTAGACACCAGAGATTAACCAGATACTAGACAGACAGTACTAATTGTTGCCCCAATATGTACCCCACAACCATTTAAAAACTCAAGTTTCAACATTAGTTTGGACCTGACTCGGAGTCTAACAGGTGAACACGACAATAATGTAGCATGTCATCATATTAAGCGACGCATAACGTAAGCAGACACGGAAGAGTGCGACCTCTCTTGCGAACCCGTGTAGTCCTCAAGGTCATCTGCTCAGTTGATGATGGTAATGCAGTTGTCGTGGCTGCCGGCGGCGGGGAAGAAGATCTGAGGCGGCGAAAGACAGTCTGGAGAGCGGATGCCTGCTGTGGTGAACCCTTCCATCGTTGGAGCAGCTGAGCTGGGGTGGAACACAGCGCCGCAGGAGAAGGACAAACCACACAAGGTTGTCTTTGACACATATCTGTAACAGAAGTAATTGAGTAAGGGCTTGATTGAATTTGAGGATTCTAACAATGCAAGGATAGGAAATAGACAGGAATGGGATAGGAATGCACGTGCAAAACAGAGAATATAAAAACACAGGATTTCTGCCAATCTGGGTGTTTGATTCACAATAATTGGAAGATCACATGATGCAAAAAAGCATGGTGAGATTAAGTCAAACCACAAGAAAATGTACGGTTATAATGCTATTATGCTACTATCTCTTAGTCTTGTGCTTGATGAATAGGAATATGAAAAGGAGGAGAAGTGGAACTTAGAATTCCTGCGGTTTTCCTTTCAAGGAGACACTAAAGGAACAAATCCAACAGTTTTCCTTTGATCCATTCCTTTGCACCAAATTCATGAAAAGTAGTACCATAGGAAACTTTCCAATTCCTATGTTTTTCATTCACTTTTCCTTTCAAGCACTGGCGATTCTAGTACGCAGGCTTGAGCAACGAAAATCCTACACTAAAAAAAGTTTTGTGCTACTTCTATTAGTTTGGACCCAGGCCACTGCCATACTAGCTCAACTCCCAGGCCCATCGACAAATGCACAGTGCAAACACGCAGAGATAAATAATGATGGCGTTCAAGAGAGTCCACCATGGATAGCTAAGTTGCCTGGTACCTCACTGCTTGTCATATAGTAGGATAGAATAATCGTATTTCCCGTTACTACGAGTGCTCGGTGTACAATATATATAACATGTAGAGTAAAAAAGAGATGCAACAAGTGTACAACCTCTTTGGCAAAGCCATGTCGATCTCAGCGTTATTGGGTTGGCCGGTGAGGATGCTCCAGCTGACTTGGCTGTCGGAGGAGGGGAAGAAAATCTTAGGCGTCTGGAGATGGAGCCCGAGGTACTGCTCTAGTGTGATGGAGGGTTTCGTCCTTGGAGCAGCTCTGGTGAGTTGTATGACGCCGAGGCTGAAGCAGGGCAAGGGAGACAACGAACAACGTTCACCTGAGTGGAATTCTAATAGCATCTCCAATACATGACGTAACATACATAACCACAAAGTGCTATATGTAAAATACATCAGCCACTCATCTCTGAACTTAACTGTTGAAACTGAATTTAACTGTCGAAACTGAACTTAACTGTCAAAACTGAACTTAACTGTCGAAACTAAATTTTGCTGTCGAAACTGAATTTTGCTGTTGAAACTAAACGCACTAGCAAGGTGAGGCTACACGTCGGTCGACTGAATTTTTCATCTCTGGTCAGTCGATTTTGCAGCCTTTGGATACGAAATCAAGGGCCTGCGATTCATCTTCAACCTCCACCCCTCAGAGCCGCCAGCCACCACTGGCCAAACAGCAGCCCCCCGCCACCCACGGCCGGCTATGCGCCGCCCCGCCCGCCCCGAAAACACTCCCCACCGCCGGTCCGCCGCCCCGGCCATCCCTCTAGGCCCCCCCGTGCTGAGCTTTTTCTCCGGCGATCCCCACGCCACCGCCCCGCCAACGCCCCGCCACCGCCGGCAACCACTGCCCCCACCCTGAACCCTAAGATAGATAGTGGGGTACCTCTCCGGCGAGCCCCCCTCCCCACTGCGGCTGGTTCTTCCATCACCCCGGCGAGCCCCCCCCCCCCACCCCCTGAAAATCGACTGACCCAAAAGTCAATTCAGTCGACTGAAGTGTAGCTAAATCAGAGCAGCATCGCAAGCAAGAGCAAGAGCGAGAGCAGCAGAGTGAGCAAGAGCAATAGCAAGAGCAGACCAGGTAGGGGACCAAGAGCAAGAGCAAAGCAGCAGTGAGAGTGAGAGCTAAAGCAGCAGTAGCTCCTACTGATGTGGACATCACCGCCGAGGGAGCGACACCATGGAGGAAGTGGCCGGCGACGCCGCCGTGGATGGAGCCACGCCGTGTCGGCTCGGGAACGAGCGCCGACAACACTGTGAGATCGAATTAAGAAGAAAATGCGGCGATTAGTGTACAACCTCTTTGGTGGCGCCGATTAGGCCGCAGCTTCATCCGAGGAAATGGTGATGATGATGCTCTTCCGGTGGTGCAGGTGAAGACGGCGGTGTGGGAATGGAGGTGGCGCGAAAGACGAGGGGAACGTCGGGGCAGCTCCTTGGAGGTGGAGGACGGGGTGGCTGAACTGGCGGGACAACGAGATCGATGACGGATCCTCATCCGGTACGGTGGATGAGGGACGTCGAGGTGTTGCTGTGGACGACGTCGTCGGGGAAGAGGCTCCAGCTGGGTGGCGGACGGAGCAGGGTGTGGGGTTTCGTCACGGGTTTTCACGGCCTCGGTGTACGAAACGGTGGGCGGATGGGATGGCAGTGGGGAACCATGGCTTAGGGACGCGCTTGTCCGAAATGTGGGGTAAGTTATGAAAGTACCCCCACCGATTTGTGGCGGTTCTTTTGGTTTAGGGGTACCATGGGCATTTCGCATGTCGGGATTTCACAGGAGGTTGGAGTTTTCGCGCGCGTTGTAATTTCTTAATAGCAAGGCGCGGGTTGAGATGGAGGGAGTTGTCGGAGCACAACGAGACAAAGATATATCTTAAATATTTCGGGCTAACAAGGCGCGGGTTGAAGAGGTGGGAGTTTCACAGCACGATAGACAGAGACGCTAGCTTGAATTTTCGGCATAACAAGGCGCGGCTTGAAATTTCGGAAGAACAAGCTTAACGTGTACCCAAAAAAGACAATTTGCACCTCAACACGCACAACACACACACAAACACCATTTAGACTAGAGTAAGGTACATGTGCATTGCACGCATGAGATTTGGCAACCAAATTATGAATAAATACCACATTATAGCATGTAAGCTTTGAGTCATATATGCATGATGTAGATGTTCGTTTAATTCTTATAGTTCATTTCATTCAAAATCATCTAGTTTTTATAAGAAAGCTAATCTATTTTAAGATTCATGGAATTGTGCGTTGTAAGACATAAAGTAAAAACAAATAATGGCAAATCATGTAGAAAAACATTTGGGCAATTCTGATACAGAAGATTCTAGAACAAATAAGAAGTGCTTGTGTTTTGATGTTTGTGCATATGCTTAAGTTCAACCATGGAGTCTTCTAGATTATACATGTGGCAAAATCTGGTGGAATCTAGATGATATCCAACGACCAGTAGTGCTCAAATTTTCCATCTTTGGACCATCAGATTCGCCTCATCCAACGACCATCTTTCAAAGTTAAAGTTACCCGCACACAATACAAAAAAATATAAAATATAATATATATAGGGGTATAGATATAGATATGTGATGCGAAAGCCGCCCATCATCTCCAATTAGAATAGTGTGTCCATTCATGGATGCGACGTGGCCAAATGACGTCTGCCATCGGTATCTCAAATTCAAATCAGTCTGACCTTGTTCAATGTGTATACATTACAACATGCTCGTTTCCAAACCACACCGCGCATATCTCCGTTATATTCATGCATGCATGGGTTTCAAACATCAGGATCTCTTATTCAAATATTTGAATTCAACTTTACATTGATTATGATCTCACCTAGTCTTTTACACCCACATAGTCCTCTTCTCTTTATAATTGTACCACTAACTTTCTCTCGTGCATGCACGCACACACACTACCAGTCGGCATTATCCATCGCACACATGCAATATTTTTCTTCAGGTTGGTCTCCCATGAAGGCACACACCCACACACACCCCGCTCTCCATCATATTGGGCATTCTTTATCTCTCACGCGTGCATGCGCAACGATTGATGTTCCTCTATGTATGTGTGTATATAGCTAGGTCTTTCATAGTTTTCCACACAAACCGATCAATCGATATATCCAGTGAGGTCTCACCCTCTTTCCCACGTCCACATCGATCAATCTATACCTCTCTATATAGGATTAACATATATAGCTAATACACCCACATTAATTATATATCCAACATCCCCCTCTCATCATCCAATGCTTTCGCTTCATCTCTCAGACGCGTGCACAATGGCGAAGACAGGGAGCAGTAAGGGCCCTGCCCCCCCCCCCTAACATCACTATATATCGAGGCTAATATGAATGTGATCATTAGACAATTGCTGCTAAAAATGGTTTAAGTTCATGAATTGACCCTCCTCGTAAAGGATTAGCAATGCTTGGCCCCCTAGCTCATTTATTTTTCATGGCTCCGCCACTGCGCGCAACAGCGCATGTTCTCGCCCCCCTCTCTAAATATCGATTTCGCGCTTGTGCATTCCTTCATAGTCTCCCTCCACTCGTCCCCTCGCACCATCTTCTAGCACCCCACTGGATTTTGCCACATGTACAACCTAGCAGACTCCATGGTTGAACTTAAGCATAATGCACAAACCTCAAAACAATAGTGGTTCTCTTTTGTTCTAGAATCTTCCGTATCATAACTGCCCAAACTTTTTTTCTAGTTGAATTTCCATTATTTGTTTTTACTTTATGCTTTACAACACACAATTCCCCGAATCATAAAATATATTAAGGGCTTCTTTGATTCAAAGGATTCTCAAAGGAATTTTGGAGGATTCTAATCATTAGGAATTTTTCCTATCTTGGTTGTTTGATTCGTAGGATTGTAAACCATAGGAATTTTTCCATATGATTCATTTGCACTAGATTTCATAGGAAACATCCCATCCACTCAAACCTCTTTGAAATAATTCTGCGTTTTTTCTAAGCACAATCAAACACTCGTACAATCCTGTAGGATTCAAGACGACATTCCACTATAATCCCATGTTTTTCCTATTCCCGCGTTCTTAGATTTTTCTATAAAAACTAATTGATTTTGAATGAGATGAACTATAAGAATTAAACGTAGGGCTACATCAGGCATATATGACTCAGAGCTTACATGCTATAGTGTGGTATTTATTCATAATTTGGTTGCAAAATCTGATGCGTGCAATGCACGTGTACCTTACTAGTACTTCGAGTATGTGCAAAACACGTAAATTAGAATACCAATGGCACGCTACACAGTGTCTCTCTTACAGTTCATGAAGCCACGTTGCACATGTGGAGGTGTTGTCGCGATCGCCTTGCATGGATTGATAACAGTGACGTGCTGCTGGTTCCAGAAGAATGTACTTGTCCTCCCTGAGCCATACTGGCGGTACATGCACGAAGCGAAGATGTGCACGCATGCCACACACGCACTCATTCCCTCGCACGCACACGCGGGTACACGGGCGGACGCAATTTTGTACCAATATCCACCCCATGTGATAATTTGACGAGTGTAAAGTCGTTCACTTCATTGATGGTCAATTAATACAGCGCATGCAAATTGAGTGGACGTGAGGGCGGAAGAAAGACATTATTACTCCACTACGCATGCGAGTAGTTAAATCATGGGTTGCTAGTAGTACTTCCATTGGTCTCCTTCGTATTTTGTGCCAATTTTTGACAGTAACATAATATTTACGCATTTGAGCAGCGTAGTACTTGAACTTTATGTTCCGCTAAACTCATCGGGAGCCGTTTCGGGCCTCGAAACCAAAACCATCAATTAATCTTTACCTTGTTCCCATCACATTCGAAAGCCTGCTCACACCTACTAGTACCTACGAAACCTGAATATGTTCCCACTATGCAGGTATTAGTACTAGTGCTAGTACTTAGGTTATAAAAAGGGGAACTACCTAACCAAAAATTAGACTACCTTTCCTCCTCATAAGTGCTTCTTCTTCGTCCGTCGTTGCCATGGCCGGTGAGCAGAGCTCTAGGTTGAGAACTACTCATAACAAGGGAGCGGCAACCAAGGCTACAGAAAAAAAGAGAGGGCTCGCCGCCACACAGAGACCTCGAAAGATCTCTCACGGGCAGGCGATGGCTCCCAGGAGCGCCCTAGCCGCGGAGGCGAACATGCCGAGCCGACGGAGCTGGAGTCATTATACCTCGACGGCATGCCCGATCAGCTCAATAAGCACCTCAATAAGCAGAAGGAGTTCATCCAAGGCTTGATGGAGCTGCTGAAGGAGAGCCTCGACGACATGCCCGCTGAGCTCAATAAGCAGGGGGACTTGACCACCGGCTTGGTGATGCTGCTGAAGAAGAGCATTGCCTCGAAGAAGAAGGCAACCGGCGAAATCCTGCGACTTCAGGAGGACAAGGCGAAGCTCTGCCACGAGATCGACCTATTGAAGGAGAAGAACACTGGCTGGAAGAAGCTGCATGAGAATAGTAGTTCCTCAATGAAGATGCTTCAGGGCCTCATCATGGAACAGAAGGAGGAGTTGGCGAAACTCCACATCGAGCTCCCAGCTGCTGTCAAGGTACGTCATGCGGCCGTGGAACAGATGATGAAGGGTTGCGTCGAGAAATCCCGTGTCATGGACAGAATGAAGAAGATGGCGGAGGAGACGCGCAAGGAGATGGAGGTCGTGGAGGCGATGAAGAAGCAGTTACGACTCTGCGGCGAATTAGATCATTTGGGGTGATAATCTTCCTTCTTCTTTTGCTCCTGTGTTTCATCTTTTGCTTTGGGTGTTTCACCGCACGTGTCACATTCTCTGCGAGGCATGAATAGAACAATGCTTTTTTGAGGTAATGAATAGAACAATGCTAAAAATGAGATGACTAGCAAATT
The DNA here is from genome assembly GCA_963921465.1 of Triticum timopheevii. Taxonomy (NCBI): domain Eukaryota; kingdom Viridiplantae; phylum Streptophyta; class Magnoliopsida; order Poales; family Poaceae; genus Triticum; species Triticum timopheevii. The sequence continues at coordinate 306,567,171 of OY997272.1, forward strand.
AGATCATTTTTTATCACCATATGGCACTGGGCTGCCGTGTTTCGTGCTCCTCCATCGCAGTACTACTCCAGTGGAAAACTTGAGTATACCGCACGGTTCTTTGCTCCTCCTCAGGTCGTCGGCGCATTTATACGAACAGTCAAATCACAAGGCCCCGCCTTCCAGCAGTAATGAGCCGTCAAATCACAAAGGCCCTCGCCTCTCTTGAAACCGACCAAGATAGACTGCCCCACCCTCTAGCCTTTTAAAAAATGTATACTTTTGTACAGTAGTAGTATCGATGGATTGCGCCATGGAGCAAAACTTGAAATTAAAAAAAAGGTGGTACATATAGAGAGCGCTCGTCGCCAAATTATGCATATAGTACTATTAAAAAGGCTAGTCACAATAATGGTGTCCAGCACAACCCACCCTCAAATAAAACTAAGCATCCTGGAATTCTTTGACAAAACTAAGCACCCTGAAATTCTTTGACAACTAAACTGCTAGCTATATGATGTTGGCCATATATATTGTATGTATATAATGTGAAGAAACGAGTGGTAGTACTATACCAACTAAAAGATGAAATGTAAGAAATACTAGTATGTACGTACTGAAGAGTTAAAGTAAGGAGAAGAAACGTAACATAGTTCTGCTAGGGGCTCAGCACAACACACCCCTCAAATTAAATTAAGCACACCTGGAAGTAAACTTTGCAACTATTCCGGTAGACACTGTATTAGAACCACCATGAGCAACGACACTGCCACCTTACTCGGAGTCCTCGTCCACGACCTCGACTTCGTCCTTGTCCCTCTTCCTCTTGGCCGATACTTCTTTGCTTGAACCGCACACTTGGCTCTTGCTCTTCATCCAACCCTTGTAGATATTGAAACAAAGGTAGCCATCCATTGCAGCATAGTGAATGTGGTCTATATCTAGTACATTGCGCTGCCATGCATAACGATGAAATGTGTATGGAGGTTTCTCCAGTTTACCGTACGAAGGATGAACCATGGCTCCTGACAGGGTCAGCATTGAAGGCTGACGAGAGGACACCAGCCGATTCTTTTGGAGGTCGAAGGTGTTGCCTACAACGAGGTCTACCCGACCCCAGACTTCTTTGTCATTACCAAAGTCTACAGTAACGAATTTGACTAGGTTGCTCTCGAGGAAGTCCTTAAAATCCAGGCATTCAACGTCGGCATGGCATATGTGGTAGACCAAGCATAAGTCATGCACGCAAACCTGGATCACGGCGGGCTTCTTCCTCTCTTCGTCCTTTAGATCCTTCTCTCATCCCAGGACTGTGGTGTACTCAACATCTAGCCCAGCGACCCACTCATCATCTGAGTCTTCGAACATGCGTCTGAAGCCAGAAAGGCATCCTTTCACCATCGCGGAAGAACGGGTGTAGATGACGTCGAACTCATTACCGGTGATGGTTCTAACCTTGTACTCACCGCCGATCGTGGAGATTTGGGATGCCATGGATTTGGGAGGAGGGTTAGGATTAGTGGAACTGCCGTAATGTGAATGGACGGGATGACTAGTAGCGAACCGCCGTAGTATTGAAGGACGTGCGGGGACGAGCAGGAGCGAACTGCCAGCGTGCGAACGGCAGGGTAGTGGCTTTCCATTCTCCCATGATACGGGCTTCCGAGAGCCCTTGGATCTGAGATCGAATGGTTGCATGGCGTGATTCTAGACCTATGGGTGAATATCCTATCCTGGAGGGTTATTCTGCAATTTTTCAGCAACTTAGCATGCGACGGTTTGATCTCAGATCCAAGGGCTGCCAGCAGCCCGTATCATGGTCGTGCGTACCACGACCGTCGCGTCGCTCGTGCGGTCGCGCCCTTGGAGATTTAACACAGTGCGTTAGTCTATCTGATGTTGGCATGTCATACATAGTCATCACTTAGTCACTCATACTACAACAAGGTTGGCTATAAGGTTGGCTATAAGTGTATTTTTTTACTTCTCTCTATCTCTTTGTACGGAGTATCTCACTGGTTGGAAAGGCATGCAAATTCCACCGCTTCCTACTCCCTGAATCAATTTTTTTGCCTAACAAGTTATGTCGTGCAATTGGAATTCCAACTTGAGTACTACTACTAGTAGGAGTACCAGGGGCCAGTTCTTTTAGGCTTCTAGATTAGTAATCCCATAACTACTACCTCCGTCCTGGTTTATTGGTCCCCATTGTAATCTGTGTCAAATTTTGATCATAAATTTAACTAATGAAATGTTAGTGCATGTCACATGCACTAACATTTTATCAGTTAAATCTTTGGTCAAAATTTAGCACAAATTACAATGGCGACGAATAAACCAGGATGGAGGTACTGTACTACTAGTACTAGTTTAGAAGCCCAAATAAATGAGTGAGGCGCCTGTGTACAGGTGCTAAGGGTGCCACATAGGCAAGAAAATGATGTGGCAAAGCAATTAAAGAAGAGAGAGAGAATTAGGGTGACCCTAGGAGGAAACGGTGCTAAGCGCGTGAACCTATGCAAAATGACTATCAACCAATGAATGATGGAGTTTAATTGTTAAAAAATTCAATGAGGGAGGCTTGGCTACAAAAGCTAAGCACTAATGCACTTGGGAGACTAGTTGCTAAGGTTTTAAATGCACTTAGCACCTCACGTAAGCACCAATGCATTGGAAGCATTACTCTCCACTGTGACTAGTGTTATGGGAAAAGCTAGGGAAGCCGCCAAAAGAACTGGCCCTAGGAGTAGTAGCTAGGGATCGAGTGTGCGAGATGAATTGGAAAAAGTAAATGCAGTGAGATGAAATGCAAAAAAGACGGAGGGATCTGATGGTTGCTTGTCCGTTTATTTTACCAGGCCACTTATTACTAGGAGTGGTTGGGTTTTGTGATATGACGACTTTACTGCCGTGCCACGAGCGGGGTGAGAGGTGACACTCTCATGGAGCGCCGCCCTCTACACTAGTACTACTACATAGGTCGTGGTTTATCCCCCATTGAATTTGACTGAAGATTTAACTGACAAAATGTTAGTGCATGTCAACAAAAACAATATCGTATTTGAACATAGTTTTCAATGATATAATTTTAGGTGACATCCATCATCATTTATCGTACTATATATAATGTTAGTTCAATTTTTGGTCGTACTAATCTATAGTAGTAAGGTGCTCGTGCGTTGCACGGAAGAGTGAAATGCATTGATCAGGATGTTCTTTATTTTGACAAAGGATGTGGGGGTCATCTCATGTGTAACAGGTATCGATAGGTTTCTTCGGATATTATTTCATCTCTAGAGCTCAAAAACATCCCGGTGAAATAGATAAAAAAGTATCTTTTGCAAACAAAAGCGTTCAACTATTCAACCTGCATCCAAAACTTGTGAAGAAATAACTCTTATTGTGGTTTGCAGGAAATGGTTCATCATAAGTCTTTCACCAGTACTGTAGTAAAAGTTCATACATAGAAGATTCTAGACTAAACCATAAATGGATACACTTTTATTCATGCACGATACTCCAATAGAGCAAGATCATGCATGGAAGTCTCCACATGCTTAAACAGCGGATTACATTGAGCAAAGACTAATGATCAACATTTAACTTAGTAATGCAGATGTCCAGGTGAACCTCCTTGGAGTCCCCAGGCAGATTGTTGGGGGTCAAATAATATCATGCGTCCTCCATGTCCACATCGGCGGGAAGGTCCCAGCTCGGCAGAGTCCAAGTCAGCTTGATGTAGCCAGTGTCGCCGCCCACGGACCTCCGAGGGGTAGTAATAGTGAGCACGCACCCGTACATCGACCTCGTGTTAGTGCCAGCGTTAGCGGCGTCGCCCCTAACGCACACTACAGAGATGTGGCGGCGGCCTGCGCGGGCCTCGCGATGGCCACGATCAAGAGGAAGACGCTGCCGTCCTCCTCCAAGACTAGGAGGCGGCACTGATCCTCCAGCGACTCCGGCATGGTGAACGGGTAGCACGTCTCGTACTTGATGTTCTTTGACAAGGGCCAGTAGTGATCGCCGCACGCCTGCGTTAGGTGATGCTCGATGTCTGTCGGCGAGCCCCAAAACGGCACCGGACACTCATAGCAGTAGATGAAGGGCTCCTTGGAGGCATCGACTAGGCTGTCCATGAAATGGGAGTTGCTGTAGGGGACGTTCCGCCAGTTGAATATATGAGCAAGTTACTACGAGATTTACTACAAAATAAATCATGACGGCTATAACAGAGATTAAACTAATCATGCGGACTAGCATAATAGATGAACAGATCGAGTCTAGGACACAGACTAGAAACATGAATTCTACCATGATTTCGAACAAGAAGGACAGAAACACATACGGTGCAACGGGAGTAGCACCATTGGCGTTGAGGTTGTCGCCCATGTCATTGAGGAGGAGGTTGTCGAGGTCGGGGAAGAAGTCATGTCGGTGAAGTCGTCGCTGCTAGCAGTCGCGAGAGTGCGCCCCCCAAATGTCAACAGCACCCGCCGAATGGAGGGCAGGAGGGATGGCTGTAGGGGACGTTGCGGCCGCCGAATGGAGCGCAGGAGTAGCCCACGAAGCAGTAGATGGTGCTCCTCGCTAGTCTCTATTCTTATCTCTATCTCTACTACTCTTCTTTGTTTTTTATAATATACTAGTTGTAGTTGTCAAATCGAATAGTACTGCACCGTCCACTGCACGCCCGGCTGAACACGCCTCCTCGCCTCCATCAAACCCCTCCGTTAAACCTGCATGCAAACTGAGAAACCTACTCCGGCCCGCGGGAGGAAATTTTCCGGTTGCCGTGGGAGGGTTATTCTGCAAATTTTTAGCAACTTAGCATGCGACCGTTTGATTTCAGATCCAAGGGCTGCCAGCAGCCCGTATCATGGTCGCGCCTACCACGACCATCGCGTCGCACGCACGGTTGCGACCTTGGAGATTTAACAAGGTGCGTTAGGCCATCTGATGTTGGCATGTCATAGATAGTCATCACTTAGTCACTCATACTACAACAAGGTTAGCTATAAGGTTGGCTATAAGTGTATTTATTTTTTTACTTCTCTCTATCTCTTTCTTCGTACTCCCTCCGCCCCATAATATAAGAAAGTTTTTGACACTAGTGTAGTGCCACAAACGTTCTTATATTATGGGACACAGGGAGTACTAGTATTTATTGCATTTGCCAAGAAGTGACCTCTTCCAATGAAATGGTGTGCTTATTAGTTTTTTGTTGCTAAGTTTTCTTCATTTAATTAGCTATAGACTCAAAATTGTCTTTTCACCTAGGTACACGCGCTTAGCACCGTTTCTTCCTTGGGTCACCAAACTAGTCTCTCTCTCTTCTTGATTAACTTTCCACATCAGACTTTATGCCTATGTGACAAGCTTAGCACCTGTAGGAGCAAGTAAGGCTGTTTGTAATGGGAGTAGTATCATGCATGCCAACTATGCAATCTTGATGCGGTGACGTCAAATTAAATGAAGAAAAGAGAGAGTTGAGTATCGTAATATGATACTGTAGTATCATATTAAATGATGTGCTACTATGTGTCATGCATGACAATAAATAAACTATCCTATGATACCAACACATGATACTATGCATTACGGATGTAGTATCATATGCATGATACTAGTATATGATACTCTCCATTACGACCAACCTAAGTACAATAGTGCACTTTATATGGCATTTTCGCATATGTGGAGGAAAGAGAGGCAAGGAAAAAGTGGAGAAGTGGGCTCTCATGCAAGAGCCAGCCTCTACTACATGGTGGAGCATTGGGAGAGGCACCTGTATGGAGGTGGTCAGGAATCAGGAGACTCACGCTGGTCGTAGCGCCGCAGTTAAAATGATAATGGCAAGTCAAATCATGGGGCCCCACCTATCCAGCAGTAACTCGCTGTCAAATCACACAGCCCTACGCTTGCAGCAGCCTACTCCCTCGTCTTCTCGCGTCTCTGTCGAACCGACTAGGCGGAACTGCCCTGTTGCCTACCGCGTAGGAAAGGCCCCGCCCTCGACTTTTAAATAGTATACAATATACTAATTTTGTATCTATGCATTGCGCCATGGAGCAAAGCCTCTATAAAATGGCGGTACACATGTACGAAGTATACATCACACCCATCGCGTTCGCGTCGCACCCCAGACGGTCGGTCGGTCTGGCACGCTGCTCTCCGAATGGAACGCGCGTCATATTGCGTTTTCACACACATGTGGGACCGCAATTGAGAACCGACCATAGGCACACTCCCCGGCCCCGCAAGTCGGGTGACTTAATAGAAGAGGGAGACGAGCGATAGTACTAGAGAAGTGTGGTACTACGTTGGTGCCTGGATGATCCCTGCAAGACACGGAAGATCAGTTCGTCCATGCATGTGACCAGACTCCAGAAAACACGCCTGGATTGGCTATCGTCTACATATCGTGCAGGCTGTGTTGTACATGGCTGTAGTTGTGGTGAGAAATCTAAAAAAAGGTTTCTTGTCATCTCGCAAAATTAGGTTTCATGTGCTTCGGATCACTGCGAAGGTTAAACAGCGACAACTGAGTTGGGCTAGTCATTGGGGGCACATGCACGAAGACTACTCAGCTGCCATCTAGGTCAAGCCAGCTATGTTAATTAGGACATCTATTGATGGACCTCTTTTCTTTGAGTTTATCTTTAATTTGAGCTTTGTTCCTCATCTAGTTTGTCCGTCGGGATTCATGTTGTCTCCTTTGTGCAGTGAGGTTATGATTTCTTGTCATGTGGTATTTTTTCGTGTTATATGTTATAATCCGGCGCTTCATATCTAAATGAAGACAACTGTGCCTCTGGGCCACGTGCATGAAGACTTCTCGACAGTCATTGACGAGGTCAAGCCGGCTCCGGTAGATAAAAGAAAACTAGTACTACTCCACTATATAGGCAGGTGCCTCCGTGCTTGCTTGCTAGTGTTGCTCTCTTCACACTGTCTCGGCCTCTTCAGATCTAAACATGACAGCGGTGGCCACACACACACTCTCTCTCTCTCTCTGCTCACCGCTGGTCAAAGATCCAGCCAGATCCTCTCCGCCGAGGAAGGTGAGAAGGTGCAACATTCACGCGGTCATCCTCGGCGATGGCTCTTACCCACTGCTGGCGCGTCCCGATCAGCCTGCCTTGCTGTTCTGTCCCAGGCACCGCTGGCGAGGGAGGGCCTCCGACCCCTTGTTCCTCGCTGCCGTAGTGTGAGCAGATCCGGCCTCCTGCCGCCCACCTAGCGACATCCCGGTGACCATCAGGTATAACTTCCTTCGAAACCGGCCTTGTTCTACTTCCCGAGCTCCTGACGTCGCTGCATTTGTATCTTTTACTATTTCTCAGGCCCCCTCGTATATAGGATCGATCGGCTGTTCGAAAACCACCTAATTTTTTTTACGTTTAAGAGGTAAAACTAGTTCATGCACTCGAATCTAGTACTACTTGGTTCAAACAAGGAATAAAGGGGGTGGGGGTGGGGGAGGATTTGTTACCTGAATCTAGGACTTGGTCGAAAGAGGAAATAATGGGGGCGAAAAGTAGCAGAGACTGGCTATCCAACCGGTATCTAGGTCTAATAGGGAAATAAAGGGAAACGCGGTACAAACTCAATATAAACCCGATCTATTGGTTGAAAAAGGAAAGAAAGTGGGGACTGGGGGACAAGTCAACAGAGTAAGTCCATCACTAGATTCGCTAGCCGCACACACTATAAGGTGGCTATACCGAACAAAAATGGGACCAACCCAGATATCCGGTTCTGATGTTTGTTGCCCCGAGCCACTTTTATGTAATGCCACTGGTAAAATGTTTCAGTCGCATTGTTAATAGTAAGGACACGTTAAACTAATGTTGTTTTCAATGTAATGCCTCCAGTAATATGAATCAATGGCACTTTCTTACATGTCCTGCTAAATTTCCCATTAAGATAAGTTGGTTCTTTTTGTTAGGAATGCAACTGTCCTGGTCCGCCTACTCTCCCATGCCGAAAGTAATGTCGTATTTAACGGTTGTCATAGTTAATCCTAATGCCCACACTAATACCTAGCAATGCCACTTCTTTAGAAATTGCTACTGTCCTTGTAGGATTGCCATTCAGATAAGGAACATGCTTCTTTTCATTTGATGCATGTTTCATCACTTGTTAGTCACCATCCTTTCCACCTTTTTTGTGCAAACAGAGATATACATTTCACGCTCGATCTTAGTTGAACTGCACAAATGATATCCAAATTATAGTTGAGCATTCCAGGAGCTTCACAACCAACCTTGATGTTGCTCAATTTTATTGCAACTAATGAAGAAGAAGCTCTGTGGGTTTCGTTTTCTGATGGAAATGGAACCGGGGCTGGAGCCCTTTTCTTAAATTTTTTGAAGAAGAAGCTACTAGCTCACGGGACATTGCTTCATTTTAGGTGAACTGCACCAAAAGGTCCCATGAATTGAATCATCCATGTTGGTGGCTGAAAGAGCCAGCTTCAGCATCCCAGTCTAAGCACCCCCGGCCTCCATCCTTGCGACACACGGTACACCTCGTTTGCCACCTGCTCGACCCTAGTGTCACTGATAAAATGAAGTAATAATACAGTTAAAATAGAGCGAGTGTCATCTCTATCATTTCATTTCCAATGTAGATAAAGAAAGTGCTTCTCTTTGTTAATGTATGTTTCATCAACTAGTCCCATTGTTAATGTTTAACCGTTTCTGCAAATTGGGGTGCTTAATTTTAGTTGATATGTACAAAAATGGAGATTTGAATGTCTCAAGGCGCCTCCTTGTACTACCGCTGTACACTGATGTTCATCACTGGCAGAAAGTGTATCTGGGAGACTTGGGACGATGTCCAGTATGAGGCGTACCGTATGAGGCGTCGCAGGGCCCATCTCGCCCTCGCATCATGGCATACTATGATACTATCGCAATATTTTCTTCTGTTTATTTTGTGTGTTTCATCAACTAGTGCCACTATAATGTAATCACGCTTTTTCAGTACCTGTGCAAACAGGGTTATTCAACTGCATTTTGGTGGAACTGCACAAATGTACGTATGGAACCGGCATATATGTAGAGTGTGAGGTGTGCCAAGTAAAAATTACCGACACCAACCATGCTGCATGCACGCATTGGCATCCACCACCACTAGTGGGATGTGTGGCGCTCTCTGTGGACGGATCTTTCTCGGCAGCAAATCCTCTAACCAAATACTAGTAGCTTATATTGGCAGTTTTCTAGGGAGTACTCTTTTCTGAAAGAAGCACCAATCTATTTTTGTTTATTTGTACACTGTGTCACAACTTTGACCCAAAGGTCCAGAGCTATTTTAGGGTGATTGGCGTAGTACTCGGAGACTGATTATAAGCATGATTTTCATTAGCTGTCACACTGATTGTAAGCATGAGCAGGTGGAAGATTAGGTTAGTGCGAAGCTTACCTTAAACCCTACCGCCACCATTGAAAGGAGGCGAGCATCGAGGGACCCGTGGAGAACGGCAGGTAAGCGATGTCGGGCCATCCGACCTCCTCTTGTGGTGGGCGAACGAATACTCCTGTGGCTCTGGCTGGCTCTGCACCCTCACGAACGCACACCATACTCGATCGATTCGTTATCCTCTGGCTGCTCGACCTTCGACCTGTACGCCCACCACCTCCGCCTGACTGTCGCCTCGGGTGAATCTGTCAGCTCCATCGCCCAGAGGAGATACTCGATGAACTCGGAGGACTGCGGCGTGACAGCCGCTGATGAGTACATTTACATCGTCGCCCTCATCTCCGCCGTCTCGCTCTTACGCATACGTTTCCACATGGCCTGCACCGTCCTTGAATCTCCCACTCATTCTCAAACAAGTAAGGATCTCCTTCAACCTGGCTAACTTTGCCTGGTCGCCACCGACGATCTGCCTGATTCGCTGCTGCATCCTCTCCATAGATGTCCTTCTGAGTGGTCCGATGCTAGCTTTGGAAGATGGGAGGAGGGACGATGGTCTTGCAATAGAGAAGAGGGAGAGGCAATACGGTGGTTTTGGAATGGAGATGATGGAGAGGAGAGGAGGTGGTTTTGCAATGGAGAAGATCAGAAGAGGGAGAGGGGAGATGGTGGTTTTGGAATGGAGATGATGGAGAGGAGAGGAGGTGGTTTTGCAATGGAGAAGATCAGAAGAGGGAGAGGCGAGACGGTGGTTTTGGAATGGAGATTATGGAGAGGAGAGGAGGTGGTTTTGCATTGGAGAAGAGGGAGAGGAGCGTGCGGCAGCGATTTTGGATTGGACGAGAGGGCCGGCACGCTATGACTGGATCAAAATCAAAATCAATTTACTCTTCAATTAAGAAAGCGACCCCACATTAACTAGTCTCCCTTTTATTCTGGGTCATAATCGACCATGATTTTCGCACATAAAATATATGTTATACGTTGCAAAAATAATATAATTTGAAAGTACATTCAGATACGAACCAAACGATACAATTTTTGGTGACATGCATTCACATTTTGCTTGTCAAATACAGTACGTGGTCAAACTTTGACCCAAAGTATGCAAAACAACAAAAAATACTTCCAAGACCAGCGCCGCTCTTCCGCTCTTCTCCTCTTAAACCACCGCCGCTCCTCTCCTGTTCCAATCTAAATCCAGCGCCACTCCTCTCCTCTTCCACTTCAAAACCACCGCCCTCCCCTCCTGTTCCAGTCCAAAACCAGCGTCACTCCTCTCCCATTCTAATCCAAAACCAGCACTGCTCCTCTCCTCTTCCATTCAAAAACCACCGCTGGCGAGTGAAGGTGCTGTGGAGAAGTAGATCGATGGAGGAGTACAACCGATACGTGAGGATCACAGCCGACGACCCTGTGAAGCTAGCTAGGATGTTGGAGATACAGTCTTGGTTTGACAACAAGGACCAACTAGCGGCGACGGCGACATCCATGGCCAAATATCTGCAACAGAGCGAAAAGGCGGCGATACTCCCGGAGGGAGTCGCATCGGAGTACATAGAGCTGCTCCTCTGGGCCATGGAGCAAACAGATTCACCGAATCCGATCGTGAGGGAGCGGTGGTGGGAGTATCGATCCCAGATGGAGCATCCACCAGAGATTGAAGGATCAAGCATCTACAGGGTGCCATTTGTGATGGTGTCCTACCAGAGCAAGCCGGTGGAGTCTTCGTCGACCGAACCCAACTGCAAGAGGAGAAAAGTAGTTGGCCTGACGACGCTTCCCCGCCATCGTCTCCCTCGGCGTTCACATCGTCTCACGGGGCGGCTGTCTGCCACCGAGGAATAGGAGGGGACTGCCCCCCCAACCCAATAGTCGGGCAGGTTGTGAATTGTCAGGAGGAGTTTAGGGTTGTCAGTATTTGCAGGTTGTGAATTGTGTTTGGTGTTGTGTATTTTGAGAGTACTTTCAGATATGAATGTCTTTTGAATTTCAGATTTGCAGTATTGAGCATATGAAGTATTTTATGAATTCTAGAGATCTATTTTTAGCACTTAAAATTTTTAGTTTCATAGGAGTATAAAAGTGCAGACAATGTGATTCTCAGAGAAGAAACTGCAAGTTTCAGTTTATGATAAGAAACTGCAAGTTCAGTTTCACATAAGAAACTGCAACTTTCAGAGGCAGAGCATTTATATTAACACGACCTTTTCAAACAGGATTAACATCATGTTGGAAGTTTTATTCATGGTCGAAAATGGAACTACCAGCCAGTTAACATCATGCTGATCAACATTCATGCATAGCACATCTTCATATGATGCACAGTCAAAATGCCCACACAATGTCGAGTGTGCGAAACACAGAGAAAACGAGGGACGAAGTTTTGGCAAGTGTTGGACGTGGTTTTGGGCTGCCCCGTCTAGGCTTTCATTTTTAACATGCGCAGCCCACGACCTCGGATGGGAGGTCCATAGGCCTGTTTGTATTTTCTTGAGGGCCGTCATTTATCGACTGGCTTATGGACATCCCATCCGAGGTTTTATTTTTCCAACTGTTTCCCTTCTAACTATATTATATATATTTAAATTATTTTATATGTTATTATATATTATTTTTATTGTCATCATATATTTAACAGATATTTACATATGTAAGAAAACAATATCCCACATCTTATTAACTTATAAAAATAATTTCTTAACAATAAAATCCTGGATTGTTTTGGCACGAGAATCCTAGTGATTGTGTACAAAAGCTTGGTAAGATTTAAGGACGAACGTAATAATAACACTTATTATTTAAATATATTTATAACAAAATGATCAGCCCCTTTTTATTTTTTTATAACATTGTTGGCCCAACCCAACATTATAATTAGAATCATCCCAGCAAAATCGTGTATTTCAAGAAAGTGCAAATGGCCTATAATTTTTTAGGAAATAAAATAAATGGGCCGCATGGGCGCTACATTATTTGTTCACCCGGCCCAGCTAATGACTTTAATTCAAAAAAAAAGATCAAATTGACTCTAAATTCTACCGCGCAAAAAAAAGACTGTAAATTCTAAAAAATGGGTTGAATACGTGCCACATTTTTGGAGGCTGAAATGCGGGCCAATAGGTGAAGCCAACGGAAGTCGTTGTCAATTTAGTCAACAAATGATTCTGACATGTTAGCCGTTGGATTTACATCCAACGACCGTCATCCATCTTCAATCTCTCGTCTTCTTTCTCCAGCACCGCCGGGACCACCTCCCGCCTCCTGTCTCTAGCAGCTCTGCTTAGCACGCTTCGCTATGAAGCACTACTCCACCATTGGCCAGGCCATCCCTCCACCCCTCCACACCTCCTGTTCTTCTCCACCGGCTGCCGAACCACACCGCACTAGAACCAGTTAACCCTCGTACACCTCTCCGTCTGCGACTCTACTCCCGCGTCTTCCCATCTCCGGCTCGTTGCTATCCAGGGCCTCGCCGTTGTCCACCACCATGGATGTGCTCGGCGCGACGTGGTTAACGTGGTCAATGAACAACACCATCGGAAGTAGACTGTGCATGGAGAGGCTGACAACTGGGTCCACGGCCGCACACAAGGAAATGCCTCCTTATTACACGCAAAATAATGATTCCTCCACCTGACATCTGGGACCCACCGGAAGGGCCTCTGTATTTCGCGAAAAAACGTGCCCCCCGCTGACAGGTTGGACCCACCAGCTATCTTAGCATGCAAGGAAGTGCCTCCTTATTATGCACAAAAAAATGAATACTCCCCCTGCCAGCTGGAACCCAGCATAGTGGGAGGCTGACTTGTGGGCCTACCAAGTTGACGGGGACGGAGGGCTTTGTCAACTTAGTCAATATGAACGATTCTAGCTCCTGTTACCGTACGATGTTCATCCAACGACCGTAGTGCTTCTTCAACCTCTGGTCTTCTTGCTCCAGCCGCCCAAACCAGCGCCGGTCGTGTCGCGTGCTCCTGCCTCCCATGGCCGGCTGTGATGTCGCGGAGGCCTCACCGCCCCCTACTACTCCCACCGCTGGCCAGGCCATCCCTCTACTCACCCACACCTCCTATTATTCTGCGGCGATAACAACCTCACACCGCAGCCGAACCAGTGAACCCTCGTACTCCTCTTCGCGTGGGCATCCACTGCTGCGTCTTCCCCGGCTCCGCGTCGTCCCCTTCCTAGGCCTCGCCGTCGTCCACTGCCGTGGTGCTCTTGGCGCGGCGTGGTCAATGTGGTCAACGACCGAATTCCATCGAAAGAGTACTGTACGTGGAGAGGCTGACAGCTGGGTCCACGGCAGCCGCAAGGAAGTGCCTCCTTATTATGCGGAAAATAATGATTCCTCCACCTGACAGCAGGGACCCACCGGACGGGCCACCGTATTTCACGGAAAGAACATTTCCCCCTGACTGCTGGGACCTATCAGCTACATCTTCGCATGCAAAGAAGTGCGTCCATATTATGGGCAAAAAAATGATTCGCCCCCTGACTGCTGGGACCCACCAACTACATCTTCGCACGCAAGGAAGTGCGTCCGGGCAAAAAATAAAAAATTGATTTGCCCCCTGACTGCTGGGATCCACCATCTACATCTTCGCACGCAAGGAAGTGCCTGACAGTCGGGACCCACCTGGTCGAAGCGTACATAGCATTGTCATTCTGGTCGCGAACGTGTACGTAAATATATACTGGTCGATGTAGAGGCGCGCACGTGTAATAGTAGAGGCGTGCACGTAACATGTACACGTACGTACATCAGCCAGTGTGCAAGAAAGAAAATACAACCACGTATGTGTACATATGGGCGGTGTCTCGAACGCCTACTCACGCATACGTACGGTCAGGGCTCGTGTACATGGCTGGGTCAGAACGGAGAAATAGCGTCGTCGTCGTGTTCATGGGGAGGCAACGGAATGCTTCGTGTTCATGGGGAGGCAATGGAATGCGTCGTGTTCATCGGGAGGCAATGGAACGTGTGGGAGCCAACTGGCTGGGTCAGAATGGAATGCGTCGTCGTGTTCAACGAGAGGGCTTGGATGGAACAAGCGATGGAAATGAGGCCTGGCTTACCGCAGAACGGAGGAAATGGCCTTGTGTTCGACCGGCCACGTTCGAAATGGGATCCTGTTCATCGGGAGGTGTCCGGCGTACCGCAAAACGGAGGAAACGGACCTCCTATGGTCGAAACGAAGGGTCCTGTTGATCGGGAGGGGTGTGGCATACCGCAAAACGGACGAAACAGACCTCCTATGGTCGAAATGGGGGTCCTGTTGATCGGGAGGGGTGTGGCATACCGCAAAACGGACGAAACGGACTTGTGTTGGAGCGGTACGGTCGAAACGGGGGTCCTGTTCATTGGGAGGGGTGTGGCGTACCGCAAAATGGGACTCCACGGGATACTGTTCATCTGCACCATTGACCTCCTCCAGCCTCCACGGGCTCCTGTTCATCCAGCCTCCACCACGCGCTACTCCACCGGCTACTGTTCAACCACCCCTCCACGGGCGCCCCTCCATCGTCTACTGTTCATCCAGCCCTCCACGGGGTCGTCCTGTTCATCCAGAGGCAACGCCAAGGGGTCCTGCATCCACCCGCACCGCTCACTTTTCATCCCCCCCCGCAACGCTCACTATCCATCCAATCAATCGGCTTCAGTTAGCAGCAGTAGCGAAGGAATCGCTCGATCGAGTTCAGTTAATAGCAATCGATCGATCGCTCGGGTTCAGTAACGCGTAGCCTGCAGTGCAATCCCTCGGGTTCAGTTAGAGCCCAACGCCTCGCTCGGGTTCAGTTAGAGCCAACGCCTCGCACACACGCACGTACGTGTACGAGAGAAACACGCATCGCTCGGCCCCCGACCTCCCACTGTGACCGGGAACTCCCCGAAATTTTCCTCGCCCTCGCTTCTAGTACGGGTTTTTTCGTCATGGACGGCCCAAAGAATGTCATGCAGCTGCGTCTCCGGGCCGCCCAGGACGAAAAGCCCATTTTCTGTCATGATTTTTTGTCATAGAAGTAGGAGCCCACCACATATATGATGATACCGGGTTTTGTCACAATTATCGTCATAGAAGTGTCATATGTATGACAAAAAAATTCGTTCAGCCCAAAATGTCACCGGTGTGTCTTTTTTTTTGTAGTGCCTGCAGCGTTGGAGGCCACGGGTAGTGGAGCCTTCGAGGTGGACGGATGAGCTGAAGGAGCTGATTTCTTCTTGGGCGCCATGGTCGATGGCACCGTCGACGCTGCAGATGGCGATGAAGATGACGCGCTGCTTACGTCTTCAGGTTCACGCAAGCGTTCCCCCTACCTAGCGCGCCAAAGATGTCATGGGAAACCACGGCCACCTATGGGACCAGGACGACCCCTTGCTGGTTCGGCAGGGGGGAGCCGCATTGCAAAAAGAGCAAACCAACGCAAGGCAGCACGACAGGGATCACACAGTTAGTTTTACCTAGGTTCGGGCCGCCGCGAGGCATAAAACCCGACTCCTGCTTTGGTGGATTGATTGGGAAAAGGTGGTGGTGGTGCATAGTACACTTGCCCGACAGGGCCGCTTCGTGGCAGTGGTCACTACGTGCATACAGGGGTGTGTGGGTTCTAGTTTTCCAACCCCTCTCATCATTGCCATGGGCCTCCTTTTATAGCTCAAGGGGTTACCACAGTGGCAAATAGGTCATTAGACACTGATATGATAGCAAACAGTGCTATCATACCTAACTCTGCAGGTTGACAACGTGCATTTAATGCGCCGCTTAGTGTCACATGGTTGGTCGCCCAGCAAGGCTTGTCGGGCTAATCTGCCAGCTCCATGCCTGCTTGCTTGACACGTCTCTGGACGGGTGTCATTTGAGGGTTCATCTGGTAGAAAGTGGCCGCCATGTGGCTAATGGTTGCCACTTAATCATCCCATGTCTTGACACTGCACTAATCCACGACGTGGGTCGTGGTGGAGCAGTCGGTGGGGTGATCTGGTCTCCGTGAGTCCCGGCAGGACTTGACGGGATGCCTCGGTCCTTCTCTTCTGGGGGTGGCCTCGCCCCTTGCCGAGATCGCCTTCCCTGCAAGGGAGGCCTCTATTTCGACGACATCTCGCTCCTTGTCTTGGCCTTGGTTCCTTCTGATCTATTAGCTGGTTCTTCGAGGCTCTTGGTCTCTGCTTCTGGCGCTCAACTCTTGATCTTGTGCCTGTGCACAGTCAGGTCAACAGGCCCTGGGTCTCTTGCACTAACAAATTGACATGAAGAATATGAGATCTTGTTAATGTCAGACCAGTAAGGTGCCCCAAAAAACTAAATAAACTAGACCCGGCATCAAAGTCTAATGCTCAAGGTCACCTCGCTTGCTCATGCTTGGTTACATATATCCTTTACTTGCATATAACAGATTGAGCAAAATGTGTTCCATTTTTCAAGCAGGAATGATAATGTGGAATAGGTTAGGAATTTGGGAATAGTAAACCATGCCCCTTGGTGAATCCTTCATGCCCCTTGGTGAACCCTTGATGGAAGAAGTACACCTTCTTTTTGAGCGAGCTGGGTGTGAGTGTTCAGTTCTAGTCCCCTGCTGGTTCGTTCTTGAAACAAATTCACTCGTAAGATCCCTCGTTTCGCTCGGCCTACCAAGAGACAATAATATTAGATGGAATGATATTCATATCTTGAAGCTACAGAAAGCTACAACTTCAAAAACCAAAAGCACACAAAAATTACCTCTGGCATAGAATCAATAACAAGGTCTTGTGGAAATGATGAATTTTGTTCAATTTGTAATTGGTTGATATCATGGTCACCAGCCTAGTTACATGGCACAACAATGGTAAGCAAGCAACTATTTTATATTCTATCTTTGTGACATGAGTAAGAGTAACTATAGGCATAACCTTACAAATAAAATGCCAATTGAACCATTACAAATAAAGAGAAATTAAAGAATGACATAACAGGGACAATTTTATTTGCCAATAGACATGAATTCGTAGCAGATAAGTGAGGGAAGGAGATAGGAGAATCCACCTAGGACAAGATTGTAGTCTTGGACATGGAAATCAAGCAATACAAGTTATGGAAGTCTCCTCGGCAATTTGGGTCACAGAACCAATGAAACCAACCAAAGAAACATGTGAATGGAGAGGGCAGAGAAGTACACAGTACCATGTCAATGCACTATCAGCTTATCATAACTCAAAATAGAGAGAGGAGGTACAAGACCATGGGTCCACCCACACCCACACTCAGATATAATGTTGTCGACATATGGATTCATGACAGGTTTAAGTTGAAAACTATACAGATTATGCAAACTGAGCAGTATTCAAGCGACGGGTAAGATTCTGTTAAGCACTATGTGATAGTAGAGCAGCAGCATGCTGCCTCATGTGCCATCCCAATAAGTCAAGAAGCAGCAGCCAAGGTTTATCCTAAGTCAAACTTCTTCATGTTTGAGTTTGTAAAAAATATATCACTATTTGGAACACTAGATTAGTTTTATTAGAATCTTTAGAAAATATTCATACTATGTATAGTTTATTTTGTAGATCTTTCCATATTTCTCTATAAGTTTGATCAAATTTAAACATTTTTCACCTAGAACGCCCTAGCAGAAGTGTAGAACATGCACCTACATATCAATGGATCGATCGTATTGATGGATTAGGCACGGGCCCAACACAAAATTATAGTCAGCCACAACCATACATGGTTTATGGGCTTTTCTACATAAGGGAAGGTTTAATTACTTGTCTATGTATGGGCTAATTATGCAATTAGCTTCGGCCATTAGGCATATACAGTACACACTGTCTGCTCAGAATCGTTCAGGGAGGCGAGCGATTGGTAGGGGTCTGTCCCCTGACCGCCCCTCCATCTCCGCACCTGCATCCGTATAGTGGTGTTTGTAGTAGTTAGATTAGAGAAGGGGTGGGCGTTTAGATCCATACTCGCCAAGAGATCATACTCTTTGAGGATGTAGGTGCCAGAGCTGAAGACCGATGAAGCTGTCGCCGCAACGATCCAAACAGCGCCGAGGTAGGTCAAGGAAGAGACGCTGCAACAGGTCGAGGAAGCGGCGCCAAGGCAGGGGTTGTAGGCGGCGACCATTCTTGGTGATGAAGGGGCGGCGTTCTAGGTGTTGGAGAGTTGGAGTGCGGCGAGATAGCGAGGGGGGCGGCGGCTGGGCTGGATGTAGATGGTTTTTAGACCCAATTTATTTAGAGTTTTTTAGTTAATTGGAGGGAAAATTAAGTGTGAAAATTAGAGCTTTCGCGTCTAGAAAAAGAACTGGAGGGAAAATTGGATCTACTATTTTTTTATCCAAGGAGAACCAGGCGGAAATTGTTTTTGAATATATTGTTACATATATTTATTTGTTTGGCATGTAAATTTTCCAAAAAGCATATTTGGCATGAAAAATAGAGTATATTTAATATTTTATTTAGTATTGATTGAAAGAGAAATTAGATATATCTAAATTGTAATGACTTTATAACATTGATTTACGTAGCATGTGCTAAATAACCTATAACAAAGTTTTCCTCAACTAACTACTCCCTTCATACCATAATATAAGAGCGTTTTTGACATAAAAATGATCTTATATTATGGGACAAAGGGAGTAACTGATATAAAAAAAGAATCGAGCTTGACGCTGCGACGGACCTTGGAGAATGTTCTGATGAGGAGATCCCCAATGTTGGGATGATGGACGCGATGATGTTGTCATGAACAGTGGCGATCGGTTGACATATCTCGCTCCTGATTGGTTGTGTTGAGCAATATCGCGCCATTCCTGCACGACTTCCCATGAAAGCTATGACTATCCTAGGAGAAAACTGTAACCGACAATGCTAGAAGTTGCGATCGTCTCGGGAATATGTTGTGACCAGTAAGGCCGGTGACTTTTCATCTATGATGAGAGCGCAGATGGTGGTACTACAAAGTGGCGATGACGATATGCGTTAACTGGGACCGACCGCGGACGGTGTTGTAACAACATATCCGAGAGGCTGGCACATCAATCTAGTCTCCTCCTTCCTTTCACCTCTATGGTAACAGAGAATAAGGGGAGGGTATCCCACCTACACCCGCAGCTCAAAAAACCGACCGTATTTTTAGCCATACCAGCAAAAGGAAACATGCGTCCTCGATGGTTGGTTACATAGAAACATTGTAATTCGACCAACCGATCTCGCTCCTGATCAGTCGCCTCGACCAAGATCGCGTCATTCCCACACGACTGCCCATGGAAAGCCACGGCCAGTGTGGGAGAAAGCTACAACCGACAATGATGAAAGTTGCGACCGACCTAGGAGCTTGTTATGACTCGCATGGCTGGCGACTTTTGGTTGGTGGTGAAACCGCATGCGGTGGTGCTACAAAGTGGCGATGATGATATGCGTCAGGTGCAACCAACCACCATTGGTGTTGTAGTGATAGATCCGAGAGGCTGGCATATATCAATCTAGTCTCCTGCTTCCTTCCCCCTCCGTGGTGACAGAGAATAAGGGGAGGGGATGCCAGCTGCACCCACAGTTTAGAAAACCGACCATACTTGCAGTTGGACCAGAAAAAGGAAACCTGCGACCTCAATGGCTGGTTAAAGAAAAACATTGTAATTGGACTGGCCAATCTCGCTTCTGATCGGTCGCCTCGACCAAGGTTGTGTCACCCACACAACTGCCCATGGAAGCTATGACCAGTGTGGGAGAAAGCTAGAACCGGCAATGATAGAAGCTGTGAATGACCTGGGAGCATGTTGTGACCATGGTGGCAGGTGACTTTTGATTGGTACAAAGACTGCATGCGGTGGTGCTACAAAGTGGTGACGGCATGATCGTCAGGTGCGACCGACCATCGACGGTGTTGTAATGAAATATCCAAGAGGCTAGCATCTCAATCTAGTCTCCTCCTTCCATTCCACCTCCATGGCGATTGTAGGATCGAAAGTATGTCTAGAAGGGGGGGGGGTGAATAGACTAGTTGACCAAATAAAAAGCTAGCCTTTTCCCAATTTTAAGTCTTGGCAGATTTTAGCAACTTAACACAAGTCAAGCAATCAACCTACACATGCAATTCTAAGAGTATAGCAGCGGAATGTAAATCATTGCATATGAAGGTAAAGGGGAGGAGTTTGGAGGGAGCAAACACAATGAAGAGATGGAGATTTTTGGTGTGGTTCCGATAGGTGGTGCTATCGTACATCCACGTTAATGGAGACTTCAACCCACGAGGGGCGAGTCCACGGAGGGATCCACCGATGAAGGGTCCACGAAGAAGCAACCTTGTCTATCCCACCATGGCTATCGTGTAACGTCTCGGATTCGATGCGCCAGATGTCTGCCAGTTATTCGCCGTCATTGCCATGTCATTTGCTTGCGTGTTGCACTTTGCCATGTCATCATATGCATTTCATATCATGTCATCATGTGCATCTCATTTTGCATTCGTGTTCGTCTCATGCATCCGAGCATTTTCCTCGTTGTCCGTTTTGCAATCCGGCACTCCTATGTCATCCGGCGTCCCCTTTTGGCCTCTTCTCTTGTGCGGGTGTTAAACGTTCTCGGAATGGCCCAAGGTTTGCCAAGCAGCCTTGATATAGCACCGGTAGACTGCCTGTCAAGTTTCGTGCCATTCGGAGGTCGTTTGATACTCCAACGGTTAACCGGGTAACCGCAAAGCCTCTTTTGTTTGCAGCCCAACACCCCTTCCAAAGTGGCCCAAAACCCATCTAACTCCCCTCCATGCTCTCGGTCGTTCGATCACGATCGCGTGACCGAAAACCACACCTCATTTGGACTCTCCTAGCTCCCTCTACCTATAAATAAGACACCCCCTTTGAAATCCCGGTCTAACCCTAGCGTCTTCCTCCCCGCGCCGCCGGACACGTCCGCCCGCGCCGGACGTGTCCGCCGGACACATCACTCCGACCAATGGCGGCCTGCCACGTCACCCGCGCCGCCGCCCCAGCCTCTCGCGCGCCGCCACGTGTTCCCCCGCGCCCCACTTCGCCGCGGGCCCGCCGAGCCCATCTGAGGCCCGCGCGAGCCCGTCCCCGCCGCCGCCGAAGCCTGGTCCGGCCCCGCGGCGCCTCCGCCGGCGCCGCCGCGCCGCCCTTCGCCGGCGACCGCGCCTCGCCGCCTCCTCGTCGCCGACGCGTGCCCGCGCCCGCTGTCTCCTCCGCGCCGCTCGCCGCCAACCCTGCTCCGCCGCCGCCCCGCGGCCGCCCGAACCAGCGCCGCCGGGCCCCTCCGTCGCCCGCGCCGCGACGCGCCCCCGCCGCTGCCCGCTCCTCGCCGCGCCGCTGCCTTTCCCGCCCGTCCGGCCCGGCGCCTCCCGGCCCCGCGCATGGCGTCGCCGCCTCCACGCCTCCGGCCGCCGGATCTGCCCGCCGGCGACCCCGCGCCCCGCCGCCTCTTCCCGCCGGCGTCCCGCTGCTCCCCGCCGGCGTCCGCCTCGGCATCCGCGGAGCTCGCCGGAGTTCGCCCTCGCCGGAGTCCGCCGGATCCGGGAAGACGGACCAGATCCACCCATCCCGGCATCCAAACACCCCGCGCCCGAACCGGATCTCTCCGTCCCGCACGACCCCGTCCAGTTTCGGAGGGTATAATTTTTGCCTAAGTCCCCAGTTTTTCATATTTTCATGCCATGTTCATGCCATCATATCTCTGCATCCGTAGCTCCGTTTGTGCGTGTAATATGTCAAATTGTTCGTCTCGATGAGTACTTCATTTCATTCCATTGCATCATTTTCATTTGAGCTCATCTTGATGCCCGAAATGCTGTTGGAAGAGTGCATGTTGATGTTAACCTGCTGAAACTGTTATATCTTGCTCATTTGTCATTTTTGCCATGATTGATGTGTGCATCCTATGAGGTTGATGTCTACATGTGTTTTGATCTATGCCATGACATCTTTCCAGGGGTGTATGCCATGTATTTTTGTGATCAATGTGGTGACTAGCACAAGCATGCAAACTAGGCTTCGTGATATTGCTGATTTTAGTCCCTGTTCTGCTGTTATTTTGATGCCATGTAAACTTGATGCTACATAGAGATCCATGCATATTTTGAGATACTTCAGTAAGGGTGTTTTGAACATATGGTTGTTGTCTATCCATTCATGCCCTTGTTTGCAATTATTGAGTAGTCTAGCATGTCATTTGAGTGCTCTACTTTTGCTTCAAAATGTTTCCTGGCAGATTGTTTACATGTTATTCAATTTGGCCAAGGTTGCTATATTTGATCCTTGCATGCTATGGGCTTGTTCTTGACTTGGTTTGTTTCACAAACATGCCTTCTTGATGATGCTATGCTTATATTGTCATGCAATGACTTGTGGTGAGTGAATTGAGCTTGCTAAGTAGGGTAGTTGCTGTTGCTGTTTTCCTGACAGATTCTGTTATATTTTGTTGCTATGTTAACATGCTTCTACTAGTCATTGTGGGCATAATCTGGAGATGTTCTATAAACATGTTTTGATCTACATGTCATGCTCTATCGATACATGCCCCTGGTAGCATTTATAGCTTGTTGTAGCTTGTTGTAATCTTGCTCCAAAGTTGCTTGATAATGTTGCTGTCAGCCTGTTAACATTAAGTTCAGTTGCTTCCATGCTTATTGTTAGTGATCCATGCACCCTATGAACTTGTTGTTGCCATGCTTAGCTTCATAAACATGCCTTCTTGCTGTTGGTTGCCTTGCCATGCCATGTATTGCTCTGTGGTGAGTGGTTCAAGCTCACGAACATGCCTAATTATTGTTCCTGCCATGTATGAATCTGTAATCTAACTTGCCATGTTTACATGGGTGCCATCATATTTTCCGTGCCCTTTTGGCTTATGGTCAGTAAGGGACTTTTGATCTATGCAATTAGTAGATTCATGCCATGCCTTTTATTGCCATGATATGTTCCTGTAACATGTTGTTAGCTCGCTCTAAACATTGCAACCTGATGTTATTTCTGCAAAGTCTGAAACTGTTATTATTTGCAATCTTACCATGTGTTTTGGAGCATGTTCTAGTGATTTCTGGAGATAGCTCAGTGTTCATGTTTTGTTATGCTTTACCAGTACTTCATGCCCATGCCTTTTGTTATTATGTTGGGGTGCTGTAGCATATTGTTTTGATGCTTGCAATATGCCTAGTTGCTGTTATGGACAGATTGTTGTTATTACTTGTATAGTGTATGTGTTGCACCGTTGCTCCGTTT
The DNA here is from genome assembly GCA_963921465.1 of Triticum timopheevii. NCBI lineage: Eukaryota > Viridiplantae > Streptophyta > Magnoliopsida > Poales > Poaceae > Triticum > Triticum timopheevii. Next base: position 306,590,787 of record OY997272.1, read on the forward strand.
TGAGTGTGCTCTATATGAAACTTGCTTGATTTTGCGTGTAGCTTCATATTATCATGTTGCATCCTTGATTTGAGGTGTTTGCTTGATGTTTGTATGCATTTTGCATCAATGCCATGCTTAACTTGTTTTGCTCATATCTTCTAGGCCGTAGCTCCGAAATAAATGAACTTTATATGTAACTTGACTAGAATTTCGTGTAGATCATCTTGGTGCATCTTAAATTGCTGTTTAATAACTTGAACATAAGGTTTATTCAGATCTGGACCAATTTCGAAATTTGCATATGAGGACTTACCGGAATTGTTATATGTTGTTCCCGGCCTCATTTAAACTTGTCTTGATGTGTTGTTCTTGTTTGCATCATCTCTTGTCATGAGTAGCCTCATGTAGCTTTCTCATGAATCATGCTTGTTGTGCATCATGTCTTGTTCATGTGTGGTGTGTTTACCATGTTGTGTGCTTCTTCTTGTTAGTTCCTGTTTCGTTGCGATCGTGAGGATTCATTCGTCTACGGTTGATTCGGCTTCATCCGTTTGTCTTCTTCATGGACTCGTTCTTCTTCCTTGCGGGATTTCAGGCAAGATGACCGCTACCCTGGATCTCACTACTATCATTGCTATGCTAGTTGCTTCGTTCTATCGCTATGCTGCGCTACCTATTACCTGTTTATCAAGCCATCCCATATTGCCATGAACCTCTAACCTTTGACACCTTTCCTATGCAAACCGTTGTTTGGCTATGTTACTGCTTTTGCTCAGCCCCTCTTATAGCATTGCTAGTTGCAGGTGAAGTTGAAGATTTCTCCATGGTGGACAGGATTTTGGTTGGGATATCACAATATCTCTTATATTATTAATGCATCTATATACTTGGTAAAGGGTGGAAGGCTCGGCCTTATGCCTGGTGTTTTGTTCCACTCTTGCCGCCCTAGTTTCCGTCATACCGGTGTTATGTTCCCGGATTTTGTGTTCCTAACGCGGTCGGGTGATTTATGGGACCCCCCCCTGACAGTTCGCTTTGAATAAAACTTGTCCAGCAAGGCCCAACCTTGGTTTTACCATTTGCCTCACCACCACCTATCCCTTTCCCTTGGGTCAGCCAACACGAGGGTCATCTTTATTTTAGCCCCCCCCCCCCCCCCCGGGCCAGTGCTTGTCTAAGTGCTGCTCCGAACCAAGCGATGTCCGGCGCCCCCTGGGCAACCAGGGTCTATGCCAACCCGACGTCTGGCTCATCCGGTGTGCCCTGAGAACGAGATATGTGCAGCTCCTATCGGGATTTGTCGGCACAGTGGGAGGCTTTGCTGGTCTTGTTTTACCATTGTCGAAATGTCTTGTAAACCGGGATTCCGAGACTGATCGGGTCTTCCTGGGAGAAGGTCTATTCCTTCGTTGATCGCGAGAGCTTGTCATGGGCTAAGTTGGGACACCCCTGCAGGGTATAAACTTTCGAGAGCCGTGCCCGCGGTTATGTGGCAGATGGGAATTTGTTAATGTCCGGTTGTAGATAACTTGACACCAGATCCGAATTAAAATGCATCAACCGCGTGTGTAGCCGTGATGGTCTCTTCTCGGCGGAGTCCGGGAAGTGAACACGGTTTCTGTGTTATGTTTGACGTAAGTAGGCGTTCAGGATCACCTCTTGATCACTGCAAGCTTCACGACCGTTCCGCTTGTTTCTCTTCTCGCTCTCATTTGCGTATGGTAGCCACCGTATCTTGCTTAGTCGCTGCTGCAACCTCACCACTTTACCCCTTCCTTTCCCATTAAGCTTTGCTAGTCTTGATACCCATGGTAATGGGATTGCTGAGTCCTCGTGGCTCACAGATTACTACAACAACAGTTGCAGGTACAGGTTATGCGATGATCCTGACGCGAGAGTGATGCTTGCGTGCGTTGAGTTCTTCTTCTGCTTCTTCGATCAGGGGATAGGTTCCAGGTCGGCAGCCTGGGCTAGCAGGGTGGATATTGTTTGAGTTTCTGTTTATGTATCATCTGTAGTTGGATGTTGATCTCTTGTATGATGATATTGTTGTATTCATGTGGCATTGTATGCCTTATGTTTGTATCCCCATCCATTATGTAATGTTGATGTAATGATATCCACCTTGCAAAAGCGTTCCAATATGCGGGTCTATCCTTGGTGGGACCTTTGAGTTCCTTTTGGATAGGGTCGCATATTGGGCGTGACAAGTTGGTATCAGAGCCTCGACCGACCCTAGGAGCCCCCTTGATTGATCGTATAGTTTGGCCGTTGTCGAGTCTAGAAGAAAATTGTTTTCGGAGTCTAGTTATATCGGAGAGTAGGAATTCTTTTTACTCCTCAGCCCCTTCGCCGCTCTGGTAAGGAATCTTGACGTAGGTGTTTTGAATTACTCCTCTTCCCATTCAAGTTTTTCTTTAGGTTCACGCAGTTGGTTTTTCCGGTAGTTGTTTCTCAGCTCTTTTCATCCGGTGCATTTCTCGTCAAGTTGACTCGAGTCTCTTCATCTCTGAGTTCAATCCTCAGTTGTTTTGTTTTCCCTCCCGCCCACCCCTTTTCTTCTTGGAACCGGAGTCTGTAATCGAGTATCCATTCTACTCGTGCGAAGTCTTTGCTTTCTTTCCTCAATGATTTCAACAGGTGTTTTCTCTTCAAGATATTCGTCGGTTTCTCCCCTTCTTGGTACTACAAAGTGGCGATGACGATATGCGTTAACTGGGACCGACCGCGGACGGTGTTGTAACAACATATCCGAGAGGCTGGCACATCAATCTAGTCCCCTCCTTCCTTTCACCTCTATGGTAATAGAGAATAAGGGGAGGGTATCCCACCTACACCCGCGGCTCAAAAAACCGACCGTATTTTTAGCCATACCAGCAAAAGGAAACATGCGTCCTCGATGGTTGGTTACATAGAAACATTGTAATTCGACCAACCGATCTCGCTCCTGATCGGTCGCCTCGACCAAGATCGCGTCATTCCCACACGACTGCCCATGGAAAGCCACGGCCAGTGTGGGAGAAAGCTACAACCGACAATGATGAAAGTTGCGACCGACCTAGGAGCTTGTTATGACTCGCATGGCTGGCGACTTTTGGTTGGTGGTGAAACCGCATGCGGTGGTGCTACAAAGTGGCGATGATGATATGCGTCAGGTGCAACCAACCACCATTGGTGTTGTAGTGACAGATCTGAGAGGCTGGCATATATCAATCTAGTCTCCTGCTTCCTTCCCCCTCCGTGGTGACAGAGAATAAGGGGAGGGGATGCCAGCTGCACCCACAGTTTAGAAAACCGACCATACTTGCAGTTGGACCTGAAAAAGGAAACCTGCGACCTCAATGGCTGGTTAAAGAAAAACATTGTAATTGGACTGGCCAATCTCGCTTCTGATCGGTCGCCTCGACCAAGGTTGTGTCACCCACACAACTGCCCATGGAAGCTATGACCAGTGTGGGAGAAAGCTAGAACCGGCAATGATAGAAGCTGTGACTTACCTGGGAGCATGTTGTGACTATGGTGGCAGGTGACTTTTGATTGGTGTGGACACCGCATGCGGTGGTGCTACAAAGTGGTGACGGCATGATCATCAGGTGCGACCGACCATCGACGGTGTTGTAATGAAATATCCAAGAGGCTAGCATCTCAATCTAGTCTCCTCCTTCCATTCCACCTCCATGGCGATTGTAGGATCGAAAGTATGTCTAGAGGGGGGAGGGGGTGAATAGACTAGTTGACCAAATAAAATGCTAGCCTTTTCCCAATTTTATGTCTTGGCAGATTTTAGCAACTTAACACAAGTCAAGCAATCAACCTACACATGCAATTCTAAGAGTATAGCAGCGGAATGTAAATCATTGCATACGAAGGTAAAGGGGAGGAGTTTGGAGGGAGCAAACACAATGAAGAGATGGAGATTTTTGGTGTGGTTCCGATAGGTGGTGCTATCGTACATCCACGTTAATGGAGACTTCAACCCACGAGGGGCGAGTCCACGGAGGGATTCACCAATGAAGGGTCCACGAAGAAGCAACCTTGTCTATCCCACCATGGCCATCGCCCATGAAGGACTTGCCTCACTTGGGTAGATCTTCGTGAAGTAGGCGATCTCCTTGCCCTTTCAAACTCCTTGGTTCAACCACAATGTTGATGGAGGCTCCCAAGTGACACCTAACAAATCTAGGAGACACCACTCTCCAAAAGGTAATAGATGGTGTTTTGATGATGAACTCCTTGCTCTTGTGTTTCAAATGACAGTCTCCCCAACACTGAACTCTCTCTCACAGATTTGGGTATGGTGGAAAGATGATTTGAGTGGAAAGCAACTTGGGGAAGGCTAGAGATCAAGATTCTTGTGGTTGGATTGGAATGTCTTGGTCTCAACACCTGAGTAGGTGGTTCTCTCTCAGAAAATGAGTAGTGGAAGTGTAGACACGTTCTAATGGCTCTCTCTCAAATGGAGAAGGGGGTGGAGGGGTATATATAGCCTCCACACAAAATGTAACTGTTACACACAATTTACCAAACTCGGTGGGACCGAATAGTGAAACTCGGTGAGACCGACCTGGATCAAAATGTGAACGTTAGGCTTTTCGATGGGACCGACAATATCAACTCCGTGGGACCGATGCGCTAGGGTTAGGTCAAAACCTCATCTCGGTGAGACCGATCACATGAACTCGGTGGGACCGATTTCAGTAATAAGCAAATAGATACTTGGTCAGGCAAACTCGATGTGATCGATCGCTCATCTCGGTTAGACCAAAACGTTACGAAGGGAAACAGAGCATTTGCAATCCCATCTCCATGAGACCAACATCCCTGTCGGTGAGACCTAACTGATTAGGGTTTCTGGCTATGTCAAGTGAACTCGGTGGCGCCGGATAGATCAAATCGGTAGGGCCGAGTTTGACTCTAGGTTTAGGACAAATGTGGAAATGAGAAAGTGGTTGAAGGCTTTTGGAGCATATCACTAAGCATTTTGAGCAAGCAAGCCATTAAGCAACACCAAATGCCCTTTTAATAGTATTGGCTTTTCCTATGGACTCAATGTGATTTTGGATCACTAAAATGAAAATGTAGAGTCTTGAGCTCTTGCCAATATGTGTCCTTAGAATTTTGAGGGGTCCACATGTCTTGTCCATGCCATACCAATCATTGAACTTTCTGAAACATTAATCTTGAACGAATATTAGTTCAATGAGCTATATGTTGTTATGAATTACCAAAACCACCTGGGGATTAGTTGCAATTTCAATCTCCCAATTTTTGGTAATTGATGACAACATATAGATCAAAGCTTTGACAAATGATAATATAAATGAAGTACATCGTCGCTTTGAGAAGTATGTGATAAGCAAGAGCTCCCCTTAAATTTGTGCAATATTTAAAATTTGCTTTTGAATGCAAATGCACAATTGGTTAGGATCATGGGTTACTCTTCCATGTCACGTACATCTTGGTGGAGCGCTCAAAATGATAGAATATGAAATATGCACTCACTACCAAGATAAGATACGAATGATCATACATGAGAGATAGAATATCATCCTTCAAGCATAAAGATTAAAGTATGATATGATCAAACATATGATCATAGAAGTATCTCACACACAAGCAAATATTGTATCACCCAAACAAGCAAGCAAATAAAGTAGCAAAAGAGGCAAAAGAAGCAAAACACTCTCTCTCGAAGCCTATGATCTATACACTTTCTCCCCCTTTGGCAACAAGTTACCAAAAAGCTTGAAAATGCATAGTGCTATGAGGCTCTCTAAGCACGATCTCTAGGATCTCCGGAGTGCGAAGGTGGCGTGGAGAGGAGTCCTGCAACGAATGCATCCGAAGAGGTCTGTGGAGCTGGTGGAGTAGCAACTGGAGGAACAACAGAGGCTATAGCTGCTGGTGCTGATGTAGTAACCCTTGTGTCACTGGCTGGCACAGCTGCAGTCCTTTCTGCCCTTGGCACTCTATGAAAGGCTTTAGTGGTAGCTCTCCCTCTTCTCTCTTCAGCTTCATCCTGGAGTTGCTCAACTGCAGTTTTGATCTCTGTGACCTTCAAGTTTAGATCATAAAACTTTGTCTCGATGATCCTCTGAAGACTCTCTTGATTTTGAGTCAGGGTTGTGAATACTTTCTCAATTCTGATAGTGGCCTCAGGCAGATAGCTAAGCTGATCTTGCTTGGTCTTGAGGTGAGCAATTGAAGCATCTGGAACTTGTGAAGTTTGAGCTGCCTTCTCTGCTTTAGCTTTCTCCTTCTTCTCCTGAGCATCTATTGAAGTAGGATGTGTAGCATCCATGACAACTTCATCGTATTCAAATTTAGGCAGCAGGGGAAGGTGCTCCTTGTACAAGAGATATGTGCCTTTGCCTATCTTCGAGTTGATGAGCATCTGAATGTGTGGAGCATATCCACATGATCTCTTTTGATCAGCATCAGTCCTCTTGATTGTCTCTACAATCAATGTCATCACTTTGAACTTCTCTGGAATGTCAAACATGTGCAGCAAATTGATGGAATGCCCCCCTTATCATCTTGTCATCTCCAGACTTGGGAAACACTGTGTGCCTAAGGATAGTGTTGATTATGGGCAGTCCAGACAACAGATAGTACACAGAGCCAAACTTGTGAGTATCTAGGGCAGCATCAGGAATCTCCTTGTACATGTGTGCCATGGAGTTGTGTCCTTTCCAAGGCTTGGCATACACATCTGTGTCATCCTCTTGAACTTTAGGAGCATTGATAAGCTTGGCCCACTCAACAACTGTAGACTGCTACCTTGTGCCCTCAGTCATCCAAACAATTTTACCATCTAGGTAAAATGTGTTGTGGAGTAGAACTGCATCACCATCTCATCATTCCACTTGGTGAGCTTCTGGCTAACAAATGTGTCAACTCTAGTTAGTCTGAATCTGTCTTGAACTCTTGGAAATTGATCTGCATTTTTATCAATGTAAGTCCAGTCAACCCATCCCATATCACTGACTATGGGCTTCTTGTCCAAGAGCACAGTCTCATAGAAATCATGTTGCTCCTTTGTATGGAACCTGTAGTCCACAACAGTCCTCCTCCTAGTGGCATATGGGTTTGTCAGCCTTCATAGCCTGAGACCTACATCCTTCCTTAGCTTCATGTTTTCAGCCACATGATGTGTATCATCATGATCTGGGATCTTGGGCTTCATTTTTCTAAGCAGTTGGGCTTCTTCTTCTTCCACTTCAGGCACTGGGGCCTTGTTCTTCTCAGCACCTTGTATGTTCCTAGTTGATCTCTTGGGTGCTGCAGGCTTAGAAGCTTGAGCAACAGCAGCAACCTTGGGGGCAGTCTTGGGCTTTGATGGAGTAGCCCCTGACTTGATGGCATCCCCCATAAACTTCTGAGTCTTGGCAGGAGGTGCATCCTCATCTGAATCTCTGACCATAGATGGTCTGCCAATTACTTTGACCATGATCTTCTTGACCCTTTCCTTCCTCTTCTTGCCCTCACCAGCCTCCTTTGGTTCAAGAGTGAACTCAATGGTTTCTTGTGTAGAGGCTCTGGCTTTGGACATTGGAATCCTTATGACTGGTGCCTTCTTCTTCATACCTGGCTTGGTTGAAGCTGTTGTGCCAAATTCATTCTTGACAACCTTTTTCTTTGAGGTGACTTCCTCATCAACCATAAAATCTTCATCCTCTGAGTCAGATGTTCTCTTCTTCCTATGCCTGGTTGCAGCCTTAGGTAGCTTGCTAGGAGTACTTCTGCTGCCATCATCATAGCTGTCAGAGGGACTAGTGCCCTCACTCAAGTGAACCTGTTCCTCGGACCTGTTTTGGCTGTCATTGTTGTCTGACATGGCTGAAAGCTGAAAGGCTGACCCTGTTATATATAGTTGAGACAGAGTGGATGAGTATCACAAAGTGCAGAGATTTTGCAAAACAAATGAGTCAAAAACTTAGTTTTAGTTTTCTACAGAAGTCATTTCGGAGCTACTGATTTGTTAAACTCGGTGACACCGAAGCAACATTAGAGTCTAAACTAGTGAAATCGGTCAGACCGAGTCACAGTTCAGTGACTCCAAGATTGCTAGGGTTTCACTGAGAATTGAACTCGGTCACAGGTCAGACCGAAAATCACAAGTGCAATGGCCTCGGCCAAATTGGTGAGACCGATTTCTACAACTCGGTCGGTCCGAGACGAGTTCGGCGGAAACCTAACCCTAAGTTTTTGAATCAAAACTAATCTAAAGGAGTTTTTGATTGGATACAAGTATCTCAAACGTGGTAAGATTCATGGAATTCACCTAAGTGCAGGAATCAGAGGTAAAGATTGCACAAAGGGGTCAAGTTCATACCCTAACTTGGCGGGGAACTCGCTACGGCGACAACGGCATCAAAGATTCCATTGACGGCAGCAGAGTCCAGTAGCAGGAGGTCGCTGGTTATGGAGGAGACGATCCAGAGACCTCCAGTCGGCAGAGCTGGACATGCGCGGGCGAAGGGTTTCGGAGAAATTTCCAAAATTCAACCCGTGGGTATATATATCCAGACCCTGTCGGTGTGACTGAGTTGAGAATTACTGCAACTCGGTAGGACCGAACTGTTCAAATCGGTTGCATCGAGATTGAAACCTAGATCAACTCAATGAACTCGGTATGACCGAATGTAATGAATGGGTCAGACCGAAATACATTAAGAGGTTTTGGAAGTTTAAGTCTATGACGAATCGGTGGCTCCGAGTGCTCCTCACCCAAAGGGTTCGAATCTGAGTTGATCAAACTTTGTGATGTAGCATAAATAGAGTTTGAGATGAGAAAAGCATAGATAGCTAGAGGGAGTACTTAGGCATTCTTGTCCATCCATTTGGCAAAAGAAAAGACCAAACAATCAAAGCAACAAATGGATGTCCTTGAATGAACAAAATTATGCAACCAGCATGCTCACACAATAAGATAGCAAATGAAATATGTGGCAAAGCACGCACAAACACTCTAGCATCTATCAAGCAATTGGGGATGACTAGGTCATCTACATATGAGTATTTTGACTTAGGAGTCAAATGAGGACATTTGATCATAGGTCATACTCATCGTTTAAGCACAAGTGGGGTTACCACTTTTACATAAAGCATTGTTGTGTTCACACCATTAGAGTTGATTTATCTCAATTCTTAGAGTAAAGCTCCCCCTAGATGTGATATCCCCTTTTAGAGGGGTGAACAAACCTTGGGTTTTGTTGATGATGACTTCATGTAGATGTTGAAGATGTGGATGCTCAATGTCGATATATATCATTTGGAGCAATCCATTGGAGTGAGTTGCACTTCCAATACCTACATGGGTTACTCCCACAAGGAACAAACAAGGATATTCATAGACATAGAGTGAAGTACACGTAAGATGATGTCCATGAAAGCATTAAGTTACCTTGTCCTGTTGACTTACTAACAAGAGGGTTTGTGACTCCTTGAACTAGTGCAATGTGGAAGTTGATTACACTTGTCCTTGCCAATATGAATATGAGTGGAGTATATTGGTGGATTCACCCTCAAGAGCTCTCTAGTTCTTCTTCTTTGGGATCCACGTCATCTTGATGGGAATCCTTGGGGTTGTAGATGTACTTGATGAAGTAGAACTTCGGGTAGACTTGGGAACCCACTTAACCAAGGCCTTTAGAGCTTCTTCAAATGCATCAATCTCCTCTTGAAGCTTGTCCTTGCCTTTTAGCTTGTGGTCTTGTGGTGGAAGATCATCTTGAGCTTGCGTCCCCTTGAAGGAAGTAGGATCATACCTCTCTTGTTGTGGAACAAACTTCGTCTTGGGGTATTGATCTTCTTCCCACACAACTCCATTGGCATTGAACCTTCGTTCAAAACCAACACCTTGATTCTTCCGGTGCCTTCCTTGCTTGCGTAGAATTTCCTCAAATTGCTTACTTCCAGCAAGGCTCTTGTAAACACCTTTCTCTATAATTCAATAAGCTATTTTCTTGCTCAAGTGTAACTTGTCTAAGAGAATCATTAGTGGAATCAAGAGAACTACTAGAAGGAACAATATTGGATTTAACATGATTATTGTTACTACTAGAAGAAGAATCTTTCTTACTCTTGTTGCTAGATTTTACTTGTGGCATGTAAGTAGACAAGAGTAAATGCTTGGCAATGTAAGAAGAACTTTTCTTTTGAAGATAATCATTGATAGCCTTTAAGAACCCATGCTCTTGCTCTAGGTTGAGCTTCTCGAAGCGTAGCATCTCATGAGTTTTTAAAAGTTCTCGATGATCTTCTAAAGTAGTTTCATGAGCTAACTTAAGAGTGTATGGTTCTTTAGTTAGACGCTTAATATCCTTCTTATCATTGTCATTCGTTTCATCTTGATTATCATGATGAATAGCACTTTCATCATAGTTTTCATCACTAGCATTGTCAACAAGTAACTCATCATCACCTAGCAAATCATCTTCATCACTATTGAAATCAATATTCTTGGGGTGTGATACCTTGGGGCCTTTAGCCATGAAGCATCTTCCAATTCCTTCATTTGGTGAGTCAAATATGTCATAGGAGTTGGTTGGCACAAGTGCAAGGCCAACAACACCTTCATCTTGAGTATATTCGTAGTCGGAGTGATAACTTCTCTCGGAGTGGTGGTCGGAGTCAGAACTGAATACCCATTCACCAACATGAGCTTGATGTCTTTGTTTTGTGTAGCTCCTTGATGACTTGTCCTTCCTTTCCGAATCCTTGCTTCTGCGAGAGGTTCTTCGTTCATAACGATTGTCCCTACTCCTTCTCTCTCTTGGAGGTGATTCTTCTCTTCTACTTCTTCTTGTAGGTGAGTCTTGATTTCTATTGCATGGGGCCGTACACTCATTGGAGTAGTGTCCGGGTCTTCCACAATTGTAGTAATTACGTTCACGACTAGAAGATATTTTGTCATGGTAGGATCTTGACTTGGAGCTTCTCTCTTTGCTTCTACTCTTGTAGAATTTGTTGAAGTTCTTCACCATTAAGCTCAATTCCTCATTAAAGACTTGCTTTTCACTTGATGTGGTAGGAGCATCACATGAGGCTTTATAAGCACCACTAGACTTGTTGTGAAGCTCTTCTTTATCCTTGAGTGACATATCACGAGCAACAATCTTCCAATGACTTCTATTGGCTTGAGATCTTTGTAGTTGGGCATCATTTGGATCAATGGGCACACGATATCACATTTTCCATCTAAGGCTCTTAGGATCTTCTTGATGATGAATCTGTCAGTCATCTCTTCACCTTCTAAGCGGGCAATCTCATTTGTGATGAGAGCAAGCCTAGAGTACATTTCAGCGAGACCTTCAGCATCCTTTATTTTGAACTTGTCAAGCTGACTTTGAAGCACGTCCAACTTGGATTCCCTGACGGAATCGGTACCTTCGTGCATATGAATCAAAGTATCACAAATTTCCTTTGCATTCTCAAGACGGCTGATTTTGTTGAATTCTTTGGGGCACAATCCATTGAAGAGGATATCGCAAGCCTGAGCATTGTACTGCAACATTTTCAACTCTTCCGCAGTTGCTTCGCGATTTGCTTGTCTCCCATTCAAGAATACACCTTGCAAACCAATACACACAATAGCTCAAACAGCAGGGTTATGTCCAAGAATATGCATTTTTCATCTTATGCATCCAACTAGCAAAATTAGTAGCATCAAAGTAAGGACCTCTACGGTGGTAATTTCCCTCGCTAGACGCCATACTCTCCTAGGTTGTGAAACCAAGGCTATGATCACCAAAGCTATGGAAATCAAGGCAAATGGAGACCAAAGCTCTGATACCACTTGTAGGACCGAAAGTATGTCTAGAGGGGGGGGGGGGTGATTAGACTACTTGACCAAATAAGAATCTAGCCTTTTCCCAATTTTAAGTCTTGGCAGATTTTAGCAACTTAACACAAGTCAAGCAATCATCCTACACATGCAATTCTAAGAGTATAGCAACGGAATGTAAATCATTGCATATGAAGGTAAAAGGGGAGGAGTTTGGAGGGAGCACACGCAATGTAGACACGGAGATTTCTGTCGTGGTTCTGATAGGTGGTGCTATCATACATCCACGTTGATGAAGACTTCAACCCACGAAGCGTAACGGTTGCGCGAGTCCACGGAGGGCTCCACCCACGAAGGGTCCACGAAGAAGCAACCTTGTGTATACCACCATGGCCATCACCCACGAAGGACTTGCCTCACTTGGGTAGATCTTCACGAAGTAGGCGATCTCCTTGCCCTTACAAACTCCTTGCTTCAACTCCACGATCTTTACGGAGGCTCACAAGTGACACCTAACAAATCTAGGAGACACCACTCTCCAAAAGGTAATAGATGGTGTGTTGATGATGAACTTCTTGCTCTTGTGCTTCAAATGATAGTCTCCCCAACACCTAACTCTCTCACACAGATTTGGATATGGTGGAAACATGCTTTGACTGGAAAGCAACTTGGGGAAGGCTAGAGATCAAGATTCTTGTGGTTGGATTGGAATGTCTTGGTCTCAACACATTGAGTAGGTGGTTCTCTCTTAGAAGATTAGTAGTGCAAGTGTAGGCACGTTCTGATGGCTCTCTCCCAAATGGAGAAGGGGTTGGAGGGGTATATATAGCCTCCACACAAAATCTAACCGTTACACACAATTTACCAAACTCGGAGGGAACGAATAGTTAAACTCGGTGAGACCACCTGGTTCAAAATGTGAATGTTAGGCTTTTCGGTGGGACCGACAATATCAACTCGGTGTGACCGATGCGCTAGGGTCAGGGCAAAACCTCATCTCAGTGAGACCGATCACATGAACTCGATGAGACCGATTTCAGTAATAAGCAAATAGAGACTTAGTCAGGCAAACTCGGTGGGACCGATCGCTCATCTCGGTTAGACCGAAACATTACGAAGGGAAACATAGAGTTTGCAATCCCATCTCGGTGTGACCGAGATCCGTATCGGTAAGACTGAACTGATTAGGGTTTCTGGCTATGGCTATGTCAAGTGAACTCGGTGGCGCCGGATAGATCAAATCGGTGGGGCCGAGTTTCACTTTAGGTTTAGGACAAATGTGGAAATGGGAAAGTGGTTGAGGTCTTTTGGAGCATATCACTAAGCATTTTGAGCAAGCAAGCCATTAAGCAATACTTCATCCCCTTTTAATAGTATTGGCTTTTCCTATGGACGCAATGTGATCTTGGATCACTAAAATGAAAATGTAGAGTCTTGAGCTTTTGCCAGTATGTATCCTTAGCGTTTTGAGGGGTCCACATCTCTAGTCCATGCCATACTAATCACTGAACTTTCTGAAACATTAATCTTGAATAGATATTAGTTCAATGAGCTATATGTTGTTATGAATTACCAAAACCACCCAAGGATTAGTTCCACTTTCAGCGATGGAGAATAAGGGCAGGGTATCCCAACTACACCCACACTTTAATAAAACGACCGTACTTGCAGTCGGACTAGAAAAAGGAAACTCGCGATCTCGATGGTCGGTTAAAGAACCTGGATCGGCGGTTGGACTAGGAAATACAAGAACCGATGACTTGGACAGTTGGCTTAGCTCCATGGACTGTCCACCAATCAACCAAAGAACGGTCGAACCAAGTGTTTTTTATAAAAAACCGGGTAACCGATGTTTTCAGAAAAGCCAACCGTTGGATTTATTTTCATGTGAATAAGTTAGATTTTTTTACAGCAGAATAGGCTAGGGTTTGTCCTGGATCGGTGGAAATCCATCCTTCCCCCTTACGCCACCGATTCCAACATCGTGCGCAACCCGCCCTTCCACCACCGCCCTAGCCCGGCGTGGCAATGCTGCCCCGCGACACCAGGAGGCCAAGAACGACACGTCGGTGCCTCCCCGTAAGACCGCGCCAACGCTGCTTCATGCTAGTCCAGCGACCCCAACCATCCAGGGGAAGCCATCGCTGCCGCCTGGTCTCATTGACAACCTTTGGGTTAGTGCCTTCGACATTATTTATTTTGGAAGCTCCAGATCGATAAACCTCTTTGATAAAGTAAGGTCCTTCCCATTTAGAAAGAAGCTTTCCTACAAAGAATCTGAAATGAGGGTTGTACAAAATAACATATCCTCCCACTCTGAACTCATGCTTTTGTATTCTTTTATCATGCCATCTCTTAATTTTTTTCTTTAAATAACTTGGCATTTTCATAGGCTTGGATTCTCCATTCATCTAGTGAGCTAATATCAAATAACCACTTTTCACCGGCAAGTTTAAAATCATAGTTGAGATCTTTAATTGCCCAATATGCTTTATGTTCTAACTCAAGAGGCAAATGACAAGCTTTTCCATAAACCATTTTATAAGGAGACATACCCATAGGATTTTTATATGTTGTTCTATAAGCCCGAAGTGCATCATCTAATTTCTTAGAACAATTTCTTTCGGGGCCTATTGACAGTTTTTTGTAAAATTAATTTTATTTCTCTATTGCTAAGTTCAACTTGACCACTAGACTGAGGATGATAGGGTGATGCAATTCTATTGTTAACATCATGCTTAGGAAGCATTTTATGGGAAGCATCATGAATAAAGTGTGAACCACCATCAGTCATTAAATAACTTGGGACTCCAAACCTTGGGAAAATAACTTCCTTAAGCATTTTAATAGAGGTGTTGTGATCAGCATTCCTAGTTGGAATAGCTTCTACCCACTTAGTAACATAATCAACAGCAACCAAAATATGTGTGTACCCATTAGAGGAAGGAAAAGTCCCATATAATCAAAACCCCAAACATCAAATGGTTAAACAGCAAGAGAATAATTCATAGGCATTTCCTGGCTTACCAATATTACCAATTCTTTGACATTCATCACAAGATAAAACAAACTTACAGGCATCCCTGAAGAGAGTAGGCCAATAAAAACCAGATTGCAATACCTTGTGAGCAGCTCTGTCTCCCGCATGATGCCCTCCATAAGCTTCAAAGTGACATTTCCGTAGGATTTGTCTCTGTTCATGCTCAGGTACACAACATCTAATAATACCATCTACTCCTTCTTTATAAAGATGTGGGTCATCCCAAAAGTAATGTCTTAAATCATAGAAGAATTTTTTGGTTTTTTGGTATGTGAAGCTAGGTGGTATATATTTACCATAGTTAGCATACCAAGGAGTGTTATGAGAAACATTTATTGTAGCTAATTGCTCATCAGGAAAACTATTATTAATAGGTTGTGGGTCAACAAGAATATTTTCTAACTAAGACAAGTTATCAACCACGAGGTTCTCAGCTCCTTTCTTATCATTAATATGTAAATCAAATTCTTGTAACAAGAGAACCCACCTCATGAGTCTAGTTTTAGCATCTTTCTTTTCCATAAGATATTTAATAGCAGCATGACCAGTGTGAACATTAACTTTAGAATAAACAATGTAAGATCTGAATTTATCACAAGCAAACACAACTGCAAAAAATTCCTTTTCAGTAGTAGCATAATTTCTTTGGGCACTGTCTAGAGTCTTACTAGCATAATGAAATAAAATTTAGTTTCTTATCAACTCTTTTCCCTAAAATAGCACGAACAACATAATCACTAGCATCACACATAATTTCAAATGGCAAGTTGAAATCAGGTGGTTGAACAATAGGTATAGAAATTAAGGCTTTCTTAAGTATTTCAAAGGCTTCTGCACAATCATTATCAAAAACAAATGGAACATCCTTTTGTAAAAGATTTGTAAGAGGGCTAGAAATTTTTGAGAAGTATTTAATAAATTTCCTATAGAAACTAGCATGACTGAGAAAACTACAAATACCTTTGATATGTTCAGGACACATCATTTTCTAAATTGCACCTACTTTAGCTTTATCCACCTCAATACCTCGTTCAGAAATTTTATGCCCCAAGACAATACCTTCATTAACCATAAAGTGGCACTTCTCCCAATTCAAGACAAGATTAGTTTGCTCGCATCTCTACAAAACTCGATCAAGGTTGCTTAAGCAATCATCAAAAGAAGTTCCATAAACAGAAAAATCATCCATGAAAACCTCAACAATCTTTGAGAGGTAGCGGGTGCATTGCATAAACCAAAAGGCATATGTCTATAAGCATAAGTTCCAAAAGGGCAAGTAAAGGTGGTTTTCTCTTGATTAGGTTGTGAAACGGGTATTTGAGAAAAACCAGAATATCCATTAAGGAAGCAAAAGTGTGTGTGTGTGTGTGTGCTTAGATAGTCTTTCTAGCATTTGATCAATGAATGTCGAAGGGTAATGATCTTTTCTAGTTGCTTTATTTAATTTTCTAAAACCAATTACCATTCTATAGCCAATAACAATTCTTTGTGGAATGAGTTCATTTTTATCATTAGGAACAACAGAAATACCTCCCTTATAACGGGTCTTACCCATCTACTATCAGCTATCGGATAGATTATACCTACTTCCAGAAGCTTTAGTATTTCAGTCCCTACCACTTCTTTCATCTTAGGATTAATACGTTGTTGATGATCAATGATGGGTTTAGCATCAGGTTCCATATTAATCTTGTGCTGACCGAGAGTGGGACTAATGCCCTTAAGGCCATCAAGAGTATATCCAATAGCAGCTCGGTGCTTCTTTAGAATTTTAATAATCTTTCTTCTTCATGTTCTGAAAGGTTAGCACTAATAATAACATGATATATCTTTTTCTCATCAAGATAAGCATATTTCAAAGTGTCTGGCAATTGTCTTAATTCAAACACATGATCACCTTTAGGTAGAGGAGGACCTCTTAGAGTTTCAATAGGAAAATTGTGTTTAAGTAGAGGTCGTTATTCAAAGAAATTTTATCTATCTCATATCTTTCATGCATATGCATATCATTTTCATGGTCTAGCAAATATTGTTCTAGTGGATCAGTAGGAGGCACGACAATAGAAGCAGGACCAATTATTTCATCCTTACTAGGTAACTCTTTCTTATGATGTTTTCTACTAAACTTAGAAAAATTAAACTTATCAGACTCATCACCAAAACTAACACCAACGATTTGTTTCTCACAATCTATTTTAGCATTAACGGTGTTCAAGAAAGGTCTACCAAAGATAATGCGACAAAATTCAACTTCTGGGGAACCAAGAACAAGAAAATCAGTAGGATATTTTATTTTCCCACACAAGACTTCAACATCTCTAACAATCCCAAGTGGTGTGATGGTTCTGTGTTAGCAAGTTTAATGTAACATCTATGTCTTCTATTTTAGCAGGTGCTATATCATTCATAATTTCTTGATATAAGGTAAAAGGAATAGCACTCACACTAGCACCTAAGTCACATAAGCCATGATAATAGTGATCTCCTATTTTGACTGAGACAACAGGCATGCCAACAACATGTCTATGTTTATCTTTTTCATCCGGTTTAGCAATTCTAGCAGCTTCGCCGCATAAGTAAATAACATGCCCATCAATATTTTATATCAGGAGATCTTTAACCATAGCAACACTTGGTTCTACTTTGAGTTTTTAGCAGGTTTAGGAGCTCTAATATTACTTTTATTGACCACGGTTGAAACCTTAGCATGTTCCTTTATCCTAACAGGGAAAGGTGATTTTTCGATGTAAGCAGTAGCTACAACTGGATCAACATTATAAATAATAGTTTCTTCATTTGCTATGACCGGTTCTTTAATTTCTTCTTTGATAAGTGGGTGATATTTAAACCACTTCTTCTTATGGTGATCAACATGAGTAGAAAATGATTCACAAAAAGAAGCTACTATTTCTGAGTCAAGTCCATATTTAGTGCTAAACTTTTGAAAAGCATTTTCGGCGTTCTGGGAACCAGGGTACCCAGACTTGCCTGCCTGCGGCCAACAGCGTGGCTCGATCAGCAGCCTGGTACGCCCCATCTTCAGCATCGGCAAGACAAGACCCTCGCGAGGGGCCAAGCCTCGCGAGGCGGACAACACCAAGACCTCCTAAAGGAGCGGCCTCCACGGGCGGCCTCCTGAGGAGCGGAGATTCCTATGCAAGTGCTCACCTCATGAGGTGGAGGTGACGCCAGCCATGACGACCAAGGCCAGGTGTGTGCCAGCGGGTGCAGAGCGGCAAGTTTCCTCTGTTGGATATCGGGTTCTGGCAAAACCCTTGAGGTCTGAACACTGGGGTGCACACGAAGATCTCTCCCTACTGAAACATGCCCTCAGCCTCGCCGCGATCCCTAAGCTAGATGGATGAACAACACAAGAGACACAAGATTTATATAGGTTTGGGCCACCGTTGTGGTGTAATACCCAACTCCTGTGTGTGGTGGTGCATTGCCTCTTGGGCTGATGATGAATAGTACAAAGGAGGAACAGCCTCGCGAGGAGAGGCGTTCTTGAGGTGGAGTGGTGTTCTACTTGGGAAGGATTCGATGCCTCCAGATCAGATGAGATGTCTTCTACTATGGTGGCTAGCCTATTTATAGAGGCCCTGGTCCTCTTCCCAAATATTGAGCGGGAAGGGATCCAACAACGGCCATTTTGAAAGGGGAAAGCTAGTACAAGCTATCCCGACTAAAGGTGGTCTTCGCCTGCCAAAGGTGTTGGTAATGACACCGTCTTGGGCTCCATGGTGACCTCCGTCCTGCCGTCCTGCTGGTCCTGGTCTCGTTGCACCGATATGGAAACCTTTGCCTGAAGCCTCAGTACTCCGCGCCTGCGCTTGCCCCCTTTGCACCAAAGAGGAAACGAGGACACTGCGCGGGCTGGCGCCTGCCTGGTCTCGATCATCATGGCTTGCGTCATGGGAACCTTGCGAGGTACCCCTTGCCTTGATCTCTCAGCCTCCTCGCAAGTTTGCCTGGTGAGGCCACTCCTGAGGAGGCCTTGTGTCGTCCACCCCGTGAGGCTTGGCCCCTCGCGAGGGTCTTAAGTGTTTGGTTGGTGAAGACGGGGCCGTACTGGGCCACTGGTTGAGCAACGCTGTAGGCCGCAGGCAGGCAAGTCTGGGGACCCCCGTTCCTAGAACGCCGACAGTAGCCCCAGGGCCCAAGGCGTGCTCGGACTTGGCTTAGTAGCGAAGCCAAAGGGCAAGTGTGGAGCGCCGCGGGCCCCAACAGCCTACGGCCTTGGTTGCTGCATGGCGATTGATTGGACGTGGGCGTCTCCGCTTCCCCACGCTACCTTGGCAACTGCCCGACTTGACGAGTCCCTGCTACATGAAAAGAGAGTCATCGTTACCTGTGATCGTGGAGGTCGACGGTTGTCCTCCCTTGGGCTATAAACGCGGAGGCGCGAGAGCCCCCCATTGTCCATCTCTTCTTGCTCCGCCTGCTTCTTCTTCCTTGCTCAATCTCCATCTTCGACACCAATGGCGCCGATCCACAGATTCTTGGCCAAAGAGAAGGGGAAGGCTCCCCGGGAGGGGCCTGATCCGCTCCGACTGAAGAAACAGCCGGTCCCGTGCCACCGCGACGAGGTTGCGAGGCCGGAGATGACGAGGCCTTGGTGCGAGCGGCCACCTCCTGGGTTCCCGCTGCCCCTGTACGCCCAGGCCGTGGGCTGTGGAGAAAGGGATGGCGAGCGGTGCCACCCACGCTGCAGAGATGGTCGGCGAGCCGTGGCGACACGCGCTGTTGCTCCTGGAGTCCATGCTGCGGACTCCTCTCGCGAGCTCGTGCTGCACGCGGCGATGCCTCCAAGCACCTGGATCTGCTTCCCTTCGTTCTTCGCCACCGAAATGCTACCAGGGGGCCTCTCGAGCTTTGGCTGTAGCACGCCGACTGTGGCACTCCGGCGACCGGAGTGGAGGTTGACGTCCTTGCCCCGGGCAAGGTCTTCATGACCCGAGGCTGGGCAAGGTCGCCCGGGTCTGCCGAATGGGGGGTGGGGGAGTCCTGGACTAGGGGGTGTCCGGATAGCTGGACTATCAATATCCGCCGGACTCCAAGACTACGAAGATACAAGATTGAAGACTCCGGCTCGTGTCCGGATGGTACTTTCCTTGGCGTGGAAGGCAAGCTTGGCAATACGGATATGTAGATCTCCTACCGTTGTAACCGACTCTGTGTAACCCTAGCCCTCTCCGGTGTCTATATAAACCGGAGGGCTTTAGTCCGTAGGACAACATACATTACAACAATCATACCATAGGCTAGCTTCTAGGGTTTAGCCTCCTTGATCTCGTGGTAGATCTACTCTTGTACTACCCATATCATCAATATTAATCAAGCAGGACGTAGGGTTTTACCTCCATCGAGAGGGTCCGAACCTGGGTAAAACATTGTGTCCCTTGTCTCCTGTTACCATCCGCCTAGACGCACAGTTCGGGACCCCCTACCCGAGATCCGCCGGTTTTGACACCGACATTGGTGCTTTCATTGAGAGTTCCTCTGGGTCGTCACCGATAGGCTTGATGGCATCTTCAACCAGCAACGCTGTCCAGAGTGGGACTTTTCTCCCCGGACAGATCTTCGTATTCGGCGGCTTCGCCCTGCGGGCCAATTCACTTGGCCATCTGGAGCAGATCGAAAGCTACGCCCCTGGCCGTCAGGTCAGATTTGGAAGCTTGAACTTCACGGCCGATGTCCGCGGAGACTTGATCTTCGACGGACTCGAGCCACAGCCGAGCGCGCCGCACTGTGACGATGGGCACGATTTAGCTCTGCCGCCGAACAGTGCCTTGGTGGCCGCACACGGATCTGCTTCGGCCATTAGCCCAGAGCCGATTGCCCAGATCGAGGGCTGGTGGATAGACGCCACCCTGGGGGCTTCAACATCCATGGCGATGGAAGCGAACACCAATCTTGTCCCCCGCGAAACTCGTGATTCTGAGGCGCCAGACTCCTTGCCGGACTCCGAACCTCCCGCGCCCCTACCAATCGATCCGGATTGGGCGCCGGTTATGGAATTCACCGCCACGGACATCTTCCAATGCTCGCCTTTCGGCGATATCTTGAATTCACTAAAGCATCTCTCGTTATCAGGAGAGTCCTGGCTGGATTATGGCTAGGATGGTTGGGATACGGACGACGAAGAAATTCAGAGCCCACCCACCACCCACTTTGTAGCCACTGTCGACGATCTAACCGACATGCTAGACTACGAATCCGAAGACATCGACGCTATGGATGACGATGCCGGAGACAAACAGGAACCAGCGCCTACAGGGCACTGGAAGACCACCTCGTGATACGACATTTACATGGTGGACACCCCAAAAGACAGGGATGGGGAAGAAGCAGCGGAGGCAGACTCTTTAAAGAAGCAGCCCAAACGCCGGCGTCAGCGGCGCCGCTCTAAATCCCGCCACAGTAAGAATGGAGATTCCGGCACAGGAGATAATAACACTCCAGAGAGCGCCGAAGACAATGCCCTCCGGCAAGACTCGGCGCAGGAGGATGCAGAAGCAAGCCCTCATGAGGGGGCGGCAGACGAAGAGGTTGAGGATCATAACTATATGCCTCCCTCCGAAGACGAAGCAAGCCAGAACGATGACGAATTCGTCGTACCCGAGGATCCCGTCGAACAAGAGCGCTTCAAGCGCAGGCTTATCGCCACAGCAAACAGCCTAAAGAAAAAGCAGCAACAGCTCCAAGCTGATCAAGACCTGCTGGCCGATCGATGGACCGAGGTCCTCGCGGCCGAAGAGTATAAACTAGAACGCCCCTCCAAAAGTTACCCAAGACGCAAGCTGCTCCCCTGATTAGAGGAGAAAGCATACATACCTCCATCACCAGCGCACGATATGGCTGACCGACCACCCCGTGGTCGTGACAGAGAGGCATCCAGGCGCCCAGCCAAGACCGTACCCCGGCATCGCTCCAAAAGTACGAAGCCAAGAGGGAACACGCTGGACTTGCGAGACATATTGGAGGACAAGGCAAGGCAATCCAGATCCATCTATGGATCACGTGGGCGCCCTACGACCCACGACGAATACCGTCGTGCCGGATACAATAACCCCGGCCGGGCCGAACACAGCAGACAGTGCTCTCTCGAGCTGCGTCGCGATATCGCTCAATACAGGGGCGCCGCACACCCGTTATGCTTCACTGACGAAGTAATGGATCATCAGATCCCCGAAGGGTTTAAACCCGTAAACATCGAATCTTACGATGGCACAACAAACCCCGCGGTGTGGATTGAAGACTATCTTCTCCACATCCATATGGCCCGCTGCGACGATCTCCACACCATCAAGTACCTCCCACTAAAGCTTAAAGGACCAGCTCGGCATTGGCTTAACAGCTTGCCCGCAGAGTCAATTGGGTGTTGGGAAGACTTGGAGGCCGCATTCCTTGATAACTTCCAAGGCACATATGTGCGACCACCAGAAGCCGATGACCTAATTCACATCATTCAGCAGCCAGACGAATCGGCCAGAAAATTCTGGACACGGTTCTTGACAAAGAATAACCAAATCGTCGACTGTCCGGATGCAGAGGCCCTTGCAGCCTTCAAACACAACATCCGGGACGAATGGCTAGCCCGGCACCTGGTGCAGGAAAAGCCGAAATCCATGGCAGCCCTCACATCGTTAATGACCCGCTTTTGCGCGGGAGAGGACAGCTGGCTAGCCCGCAGCAACAATCTCCGTAAAAACTCTGGCAGTCCGGATACCAAGGACAACAACGGCAGGTCACGACGAAGCAAAAACAAGCGCTGCATTAACGGCGACGATAAGGAGGATACGGCAGTCAATGCCGGATTCCGAGGCTCTAAACCCGGTCAGCGGAAGAAGCCATTCAAAAGAACCACTCCGGGTCCGTCCAATCTGGACCAAATACTCGACCGCTTATGCCAGATACATGGCACCTCTGAAAAGCCAGCTAACCACACTAATAGAGATTGCTGGGTGTTCAAGCAGGCCGGCAAGTTAATTGCCGAAAACAATGACAAGGGGCTAAATAGCGACGTCGAGGAAGAGACCCGACCGCCGAACAACAGAGGACAGAAGGGTTTCCCCCCGCAAGTGCGGACGGTAAATATGATATACGCGACCCACATACCCAAGAGGGAGAGGAAACGCGCGCTAAGGGTGTCTACGTGATGGAGCCAGTCGCCCCAAAGTTCAATCCATGGTACTCTTGTCCGATCACTTCCGATCGAAGAGACCATCCGACCAGCATACGCCATGGTGGATTCGCCGCATTGGTCTTAGACCCAATCGTCGATGGATTTCACCTCACGAGAGTCCTGATGGACAGAGGCAGTAGCCTGAACCTGCTTTATCAGGATACAGTGCGCAAAATGGGCATAGACCCATAAAGGATTAAACCTACAAAGACAACCTTTAAAGGTGTCATCCCAGGAGTGGAAGCCAACTGTACAGGCTCAGTCACACTGGAAGTGGTCTTCGGATCCCCAGATAATTTCCGAAGCGAAGAGTTAATCTTCGACATAGTCCCGTTTTGCAGCGGCTATCACGCTCTGCTCGGACGAACCGCGTTTGCAAAATTCAACGCGGTGCCGCATTATGCATACCTAAAGCTCAAGATGCCAGGCCCTCGTGGAGTCATCACGGTCAATGGGAATACGGAACGCTCCCTCCAAACGGAGGAACATACAGCGGCTCTCGCGGCAGAAGTACAGAGCAACCTTCTAAGGCAAATTCTCAAGTCCGGCAGTTAAAAAGCCGGATACAGCAAAGTGTGCCCGGAGCAATACCAACCAAGACCACCTGGCGCGATCAGAGCATGCGTAGCAATGCGGCCCCAACCCTCGCCCGTGCATGATCGCAAGAATAACATTCCGCGTACATCATTACGCTTTGGAGATACCATGGGCGCAGGGAAAGGGGCACGATCACAATGGACCCAGAGTGCGGCTCGACCACACCAGGGGCTCACAAGTGCGCCCCCCTTCCTTTTTATTTTATTTTTCTCCTTCTTTTATGTACACAGGACTCTGTTAACCAGAAGCCCTGTCCGGTGGCGAACCTGCCGAACTCATGATGCAACAGTCAGGGACTAAAGAAGGTCGCGACGAACATTCAGGTGGTCTCAATTACGAGCATTAAATTCGATTATATACACCAAGTCCGCAGCTCATCCCTGGAAGGGGACATGTTTATTTAGTCCAAAACCCTTGCTTACCGCACTATTTGTATCAGTCCGCTCTACTAGTAGACTTTCTTTCATAAATAATGCAGCACCTCTTTATTGCAATTGCATTATCTTTTATATATATGTTCATTACATGACATCTTGCACCCGTATATTTTGGTACGGCCGAATATGCCAGGGGCTTCTGTTCCCCAAATTATGGTGTGATAAAGTCCGAACACTTTCACAAGTGCGGCACCCCAAACTTATAGCATTATATGAATCGGCTCCGAATCATGTCTTGGGTCAATAGTTGGGTTTGCCCGGCTCCCACGTTTTGGTGCCTTACGTTCCGTTCTGTCGGCTAAGGTGGCACTGGGAGAACCACTGCGATTGCGCCCCGGTTGAGCCGGGCTAACGCCTCAGTGGAGAAAGCTAAAACTGACTGGCATGATAAGGCGAGAGACTGGTCGCTGTTTGAGAGGTTCTTTCGGGTCCTTAAAGACTCACACTGCTTCGAGCAAAGTTCCGGATAATGTCCGACAAAGGCGTGGATAGCGCCCCGGATTCGATCTTCCGAATACCAGGGGCTTCGCCGAAATTTAAAATTATAGAATTCTATGGCTAAGTGAGAGTGTTCAAGCATTATAAGTCCGGTTTCCTTGTACGTTGTGTTGAGCGCCTCCCTCGATGGACCCAACAATGGGAACAAGAGTGCTCATGTTTATCCCGAACACCCCAGCACTCGCGGCTTGGGGGCTGAAGCCAACGACTTGCCATCTCTCAGATTTTATAAACGGCCGCACAGAAGGTAATATTTTAAATTAAACAAGCGTTGCTCATGGTGCATATGAACGAAGTTTTCAGCGCACAGGATAAATATACAGCGAGTTCACTCAAAAATTACATTCCGGGAGCACTCATCTGCAATATCGCAGGCTCCCTTCAGGACAATTTTATAATACTTCTCCGGCGTGCGATACTCCTTGCCTGGCGGCGGGGGGTCCGTGAGAAGCTTCTCCACATCCAATTTGCCCCATTGCACCTTTATGCGGGCAAGAGCCCGACGGGCGCCTTCAATACAGGCGGAGCGCTTGACTACATCCAGCCTGGGGCATGCATCCACCAGCTGCCGCACGAGGCTAAAGTAGCTCCCAGGCATGGCCTGTCCAGGCCACAGCCAGACTATGAGACCCTTCATGGCCTCCTCAGCTACCTTGTGGAGTTCGACCAGCTGCTTCAGCTGGTCGCTTGGGGGCACCGGATGGCCGGCCTCAGAGTACTGAGACCAGAAGACCTTCTCTGTCGAGCTCCCCTCCTCGCCATGATAGAATGCGGCGGCATCAGATGCACTACGCGGCAGATCTGCAAACGCCCCTGGAGAGCTCCGAATTCGGGTAAGTGTCAGGTAGTTCACACTAACATGCCTGCTTTGCATGAAAAATGCCTTACCCGCCGCTATCTTCTTTATGTCCTCAACTTCCTGAAGGGCCTTGCGGGCCTCGGCCTTGGCAGACTTGGCACTTTCGAGAGCCGAGGCAAGCTTGGACTCTCGAGTCTTGGAGTCGCGCTCCAAACTCTCATGTTTTTCCATGAGAGCCTGGAGCTCTTGCCGAACTTCCGCCACCCGTGCCTCTTGCTTTTCTCGCTCAGCCCGTTCCGCGGCCGCACTGCGTTCGGCTGCGGACACAGCATCCTTCAGGGCTGCCACCTCGTTAGTGGCCCCTGCAATACACATATTATCCTTGTTAATTTTATTTGCAACCAAAATCCTTTTCTGTAAGGTACTTATTCAAAGAGGTGTTACTCACCTTCTTTTTCCTCGAGCTGCTTCTTTGCATGGCCGAGCTCTTGCTCGGACCGCTCGAGATCCTTCTTCAGCACGTCAACCTCCGCCGTTAGTGCGGCAGAGGTCAGCAGCGCAGCCTGCAAACCCATATTGACATATTTTAGGCAACCCTGCGTATATCTTGTTAGATCCTTAGTCCGGCTTTTCTTTCCGAAAACCGAACTAAGCATCAGGGGCTACTGTCTATGCGGTATTACATTACATAATTTTAACTTCTTACCTCAAAGCCTGTTAGAAGGCTGCTGTAGGCTTCGGTCAGCCCGCTCTTAGCGAGCTGAACCTTCTCAATCACCGCACTCATGATAGTGCGGTGTTCTTCCTCGATGGAAGCGCCTTTAAGCGCCTCCAATAGGTTATCCGGCGCCTCCGGTTGGACGGAGGCCGCCGGCGTCACGGTCCTGCCCTTCTTTTGAAGGGGCCGCTTGCCGGACTCTGGAACCACTGCGGGTTCCGATGTAGAGTCCGGCACGAAGTCCGGGAGGCTGCCTGACGGTGCCTCCGGAGCCTCCTCCTGATGGGTCCCTCTCTGGGATCCCACCTCGACGTCCTTGTCGGCGCGTGGGGTGGAGGCAGTCGGGATGGAATTCACATCCGATGAGGCCAATGACCCGCTCGATGAGTCGGGGAGATCATCATTGGCCGGACTACGGGCAGAATGCGGCGTTAGAAGGATACTACGCGACATAAAGAAATTACACATCAAGGATCCGGATACTTACGATCTTGCCGGACGCCTGGCCCTTGGAGGCCACTCATCCTCGCCAACGCTGATGTTGGCAAAACTGTCCGGGGGGATAGTTCTCCCCCTCTTGGACCCTTCGGCCTCCCCGATGGGGGAAGCCTTCCTTTTCTTCTCTCCCTCCTCCTCCGAGAGAGTACTCCTCCTCCTCGTCTTCGGGGGAGGAGTCCTCGTCGTCATCAGACGCCTGATTGCGGGAACTCTTTCGAGTCCCCACGGCCACCTTCTTGGCCTTCTTCTCCAGCACCATGTGCGGTGCCGGAACCAGCAGCCCTGTTAAGTGGGCGTCCACTGGGTCTTCTGGCATGGGAGCCGGGCTGATGAGCAGCTTGGCCTTCTCCATCCATTCCTGTCAAAGGAAGAGGCAGAATGAAACCTCACTAGAGTCAATCTAATTATCCCGTAATGGGGTTGAATCACTTACCTCGTCAGTTGGATACTGCGAGCTGAATCCGCGGTCTTCGGTCGCGGACGCGGGGGCTTCGGCGCCCTTGAAGAGCACCCTCCAGGCACCTTCGTATGTTGTATCGAAGAGCCCGCTTAGCGCCTGGTGCTGTTCCGGCTTGAACTCCCACAAATTAAATGCCCGTTCTTGGCATGGGAGGATCCGCCGGATGAGCATGACTTGGACCACGTCGACAAGCCTGAGCCTATTGCTCACCATCTTCTTGATACATGCTCGGAGTCCCGTCACCTCCACCGGATTCCCCCACTGCAAGCCCTTCTCTTTCCAGGAGGTGAGCTGCGTGGGGATGCCAGATCTAAACTCGGGGGCCGCCGCCCATGTGGGTTTGCGCGGCTCGGTGATGTAAAACCACCCCGATTGCCACCCCTTGACCGAGTCCACGAAGGTCCCTTCCAGCCAAGGGACGTTGGGCAATTTGCCCAACATGGCGCCTCCGCATTCCGCTTGCGTGCCCTTCACAACCTTCGGCTTGACGTTGAAGGTCTTGAGCCACAGGCCGAAGTGGGGCTGGATGTAGAGGAAGGCCTCGCACACGATGATAAACGCCGAGATGTTGAGGATGAAGTTCGGCGCCAGATCATGGAAATCCAGGCCGTAGTAAAACATGAGCCCCCGGACAAATGGATGGAGCGGAAAGCCCAGTCCGTGGAGGAAGTGGGGGAGGAAGACGACCCTCTCATGAGGCCCGGGGGTAGGGATGAGCTGCCCCTCGTCGGGCAGTCGATGCGCGATATCGCCGGAAAGGTATCCGGCGCTGCGCAGCTTGGTGATGTCCTCCTCCTTAGCGGTGGAGGCCAACCATTTACCTCCCGCTCCGGACATATTCGGAGAAGGTCGAGGCGAGATGCGCGAGCTCGGGCGTTGGAGCTTGAGTTCGCAGGGATGGATAAGAAAAGGAGGAAGAAGGCGTAGGTGAGAAGGTGAATCCTTATCCCTTATATATAGGCGGACAAAACTATGCATCCCCCACCGCCCTGGTAAAACTCGCTTATCTCCCAAGCACCACCATCAATGGCGCGGTTGGGTTACCCACGCACGTATTGATGAGAATCTCGGAATAAGGGGAACACGATCTCTACTTCGACAAGGAGTGCCAAGGAAACCGCTTCGCTAAACGTGCTGAGGTGGTATAGTAAAAAACGATTCAAAACAAAGGCTTGGTTGCGGGCTGAGGTGGTATAATACGTCAGCAGATTGAGCTAAGTGTACATTTTATTCTCTCTACGGTGGAATGTGGAATTTATTTTGCAGAGCCGGACACTATCCTGGTGTTCATGATCTTCTCTGGATTATTCAAGAGAGGAACCCGCCTTGCAATGCCGAACATTATGCGCGCCGGACTTATCGTCATTGAAGACTGGTTCAGGGGCTACTGAGGGAGTCCTGGACTAGGGGGTGTCCGGATAGCCGGACTATCAATATCCGCCGGACTCCAAGACTACGAAGATAGAAGATTGAAGACTCCGGCTCGTGTCCGGATGGTACTTTCCTTGGCGTGGAAGGCAAGCTTGGCAATACGGATATGTAGATCTCCTACCATTGTAACCGACTCTGTGTAACCCTAGCCCTCTCCGGTGTCTATATAAACCGGAGGGCTTTAGTCCGTAGGACAACATACATTACAACAATCATACCATAGGCTAGCTTCTAGGGTTTAGCCTCCTTGATCTCGTGGTAGATCTACTCTTGTACTACCCATATCATCAATATTAATCAAGCAGGACGTAGGGTTTTACCTCCATCGAGAGGGCCCGAACCTGGGTAAAACATTGTGTCCCTTGTCTCTTGTTACCATCCGCCTAGACGCACAGTTCGGGACCCCCTACCCGAGATCCGCCGGTTTTGACACCGACAGGGGGCGCCCTCGTGATTCATTGGAATACGATGGCGCCTCCTTGATGCTCTTCAAGGTCTTCGACGCAGAAGGCTGCCGCCTGGAGTGTTGCCCCAGAGGAGGCAGTTAGGACATCGACGTGGCAGGGGCTAGGCCTGCCATTCGCTTCTCCAACAGCTCCTCCGGCAGCAGCAGTGATGCTTGGGAGTCCAATGACTCTCCCGAGCTCTTCGTGACTCCGGAGACGAGCGATGATAGCTACGTGCCCCCGAGCTCGTGTCGTGCTCGGAGTAAGGCGGCCGCACCAGGCCATCGCCGCAGCTAATCCGGATGGGGTTGGTGCTGGCCTCCCATGGCCCACTGTTGATGATGGCGTCGGCCATGGAGGCGCAGGTAGTTAGGGCTCCTTAGGAATCTCGTCTTTTGTTCCCTGCGAGGAATCGAGAAAACACCCCGTGGGGGCATGTAAAAGGTCCACGATGTATTTTGTTGGTGCAATCCTTATCATGAAATCGTGTGAATGCTTGTCCTGTCACAGCCCGGTTCCCCCTTTCTAACCTCGCGACGACTTAGTGCTCTATGCTGACAGGTTCCGGTCCCCAGGCAGGCTTCAGCCGTTGCTGGTATGCCAGGTCGCGATGCCGTGGTCAAGGCTAGGAGGTGAGCGGCGCGAGGTCCAGTAAGAGCCCCTGAGGCACGATGCTCAGGAGGTCCCCTTTAGCATGCAAGCAGCCGCCGAGAGGTGAGAAAGGAAGGCAACGTTGCCATTACAGAGCCGCATTAAGCAAAGATTCTGCACTGCATCGATTAGCGGATCCATGCGTGAAACTTATCTTGGCCATATGGAATCGTTCCTTCGCGTTGCACCGGACTTGTACGTCGGCAGCTTTGGCGCAGCTAGGTTAGGCCCTCGCGAGCTTTCCCATTCTTCCCCACGCTCTTCTTCGTGCTCTACGTCCTCAGGTCCCGACCCTCGAGCGAGCTCAGCCGCCGTTGGTATGCCAGGTCGCGATGCCGTGGACAAGGCCAGGGGGTGAGGGCTAGAGAGCCAGTAAGAGCTCCTGAGTCGCGATGCTCAGGAGCCCCCCTTTTAATGCGCAAGCGGATCGCGTGGGAAAAAGAGAGAGAGAGAGAGAGCTCGTGGTGCCACCCGCTATAGACATCAGGAGGTTCCTGCAAACTAACACGAGAAAAGCACGGGTTGCCATTATGATTGCTGGCCGGCCATTGGTTGCTCCGAGAGAGTGGTGAGGGCACTGAGGGCCCGGTGAGGTGACGTGCATGGCGCTGCCACAGGCCAGAGCTCGACCGCTCAGATTTGTCGATGTTGCAGGGACAGACCAATGTGCAGGCACCATGCCAGCGCGAGCGGCTCCGGTGGTAGATGTCAATCGAGCAGGCGATAATCACAGGCAGGTTAAGCATGAAAAGCATATCAGCTTGGTAAATGCAGGAGGGATACATGCCACTGGGTCAGGCCTGAGCGGCTTGGGGATGATACAACCCGAGGGGCGCCCCCAGCAAGGTAAACTAAAGACACAAGGAAAAGGGATACATGCCGCAGGGACGGACCCATGTGGCCTGGGAATGATGCAGCCCTGAGGGCGCTCCCAGCTGAAATGAACTCGGAAGATGCCACCTGGTGTGTTGGAGTAGCTGAAGATGCGCGGTGAAGAGGCCGACCCTCACGAGCCGCTGGAGCCCTGAGCCTCGGTAGGCTCTACGGGTCCAGGTGGCTCCCCGAGGACCGTCACCATCTCCGCCAGGACCGCGTGATGCCTGGCCTCCTGAGCTGCCAGAATGCTCCGCAGGTGACGCTGGAAGGTGGCAGCCGTGTTCGGCAGGCCAAAAGGCAGGCGAACATAGCTTTGCGGCAGTCCCTCACAGTGTCCCACGCGCGAAGGCCAGAGGCGCTCCTGAGATGCGGCTCAGTTGAGCCCTGGGACATCAATGCAGACACGCAGCCCACCATCCTCACCTGGATGGGGAGCCACGCCAGGAAAACGGCGATCCCTGCGGATAACTCTTGCTTCCTTAAGCTCTTGAGTGGTCTTGGTGATGAACTCCTGAGGGTTGGGCTTTCCCTGCCCTGTGCCTTCCTGAGGGAAACGTGTTGCGAAGCACGCCTCCAAGTGGTGCCTGAGCACCTCCCTCGTGATTTTGGCAAAGTCCGAGGCCCTCTAGAAGAGAGCCCCTGAGCCCTGCCCGAGGAGGGCGCCAGGCGCGCCTGCCTATGCGATGGAAGGAGGAACCCCTTGCACGGGTGCGGATCCTGATGCGGCACCACCTGAGATGCCAACCTCTTGAGGCCTTGTGATGAGCGATTGCTTCTTCTTCCTGGGGATGGCCTCCAGAGGGTCCTCGCCCTTGTTGTCCGGATCCTCGATTGATGCAGCTTGGAAGGCACGCTCGAGGGAGCACACCGCATCTCTTTCTTCACAGGGGACCGTGATGATTCCTTCGCTTCCTGGCATCTTGAGGACGTTGTAGCCGTGGTGGGTCACCACCATGAACTTGGCCAGGGCTGGATACCCAAGGATGGCATTGTATGGCAGTTGGATGTGGGCGACGTCGAAGTCGATGAGCTCAGTGTGGTAGTTGTTGCGCTGTCCGAAGGTGACAGGGAGGCGGGCCTGCACTATCGGGGTGGTGGAGCCGTCAGTAACTCCTGAGAAAGGCTTGGTAGGCTGAAGTTGATCATATGGCACTTGAAGGTTGTCAAACATCTCCACGGACAGGATGTTAAGCCCTGCGCCACCATCAATGAGGGTCCTGGTGATTTGCACGTTGCTGATGACTGGGGAACAAAGCATCGGGAGGACGCTAGTTGTAGCCGCACAATTTAGTTGATCTGTTGAGCTGAAAGTGATGGTGCCCTTGGACCACCTGAGCTGGCGTGTGGCCTCAAGCCTGGGGAGGACTGCATTCACCTCACGAGCAAACTGCTTAAAGATGCGCTGAGAAGCTGGGGCCTGAGCTCCGCCCAAGATGCAAGCGATAGCACGCGGATCCTGGAAGCCCCTGGCCCCCTCGTCATGGTGATGGTCGTCATTCCTTCTTGGCGGTGGCGGCAGAGGAGGAAGGCCTGCGTAGCCCTGCGGGCGGTCCTCACGAGGCTGATCCCTCCAGGATCCTTCGCGAGGCTGGTCCTGCCAGCGATCCTCATGAGGTCGGTCACGCCCACTACAAAAAAAATACACTTTTGTGATGATACGTGTTTGTCAAAGTAGCTCGCGTTTTTTGTCATGCGTGTACATCCATGGCGATTTTATGATAGAATCAAGATAGTCATACCTGCGCTGTCGTAGAAGTGTTCCATGACATGTGGCATCCACCGTAACGGAACACCGTTAAGCTATTGGGTCCGGTTTTGGATCCAATAACCCATTAACAACCCCGACCAATGGGGATTTTCCATGTGTAAAATCATCGTTGGATGGAGGAAACACGTGTCGGCTCATAGTTGGGACAGATGTCATCCACTCATTGACAGAAGGCGCCTATGATATGTCGACACATGGCACGGTCCAACAGAGGCCCATTCCTGTGAAAAGGCTGGCCCGTTTGACTTGGTCAAAAGGTGGTGGGCCGACCAACTTAAAGCCTGTTAACGGCCTATTCGCATATAGCCCATTTACAACCCGCTAACCCAGGGCCCGTTACGACCTATCCGAATCAGGCCCAGTAGCGTCATATGGGCCATCCAATATGATTCCGGCCCATTTTAACTTCCGGCCCATGTATGGCCCATGACGTCTTTCAGCCCATATGAGGCCCTTTGTAACTCTTGGCCCATAAACGACATGTGGTAAAACTGGCCCGTAATAAACAGCGTATCACTTTATACCCATTAACGACCCATTATTACATTGGGTCGTTTCCATCCCATGTTATCTTTCGGCTTGCTTAGGGCCCATTTATTCTTGGGCTCATTTCCAGCATTCGGTTAGTTATGACCCGTTACTGTCATTTTCTGCTTGTGGGCCAAATTCAGCCCATTGTTACAGTCGGCCCGTTTGTGGCCCGTTAATACATTGGGCCGTTTTCATAGCGTCATCAAATATGGCCTATTAACGACAGCCCATTATGGTCGGCCCATGAACGGACGATTCCAACTCTAGCCCGTTTACGGCCATAATGCGGTCTGGTATTGGCCCATGTTTGGCCAATCGATCATACGACCCATATAAGGCCCATTGATGATACGGCCCATAGACGGCCCATTGTTTCTACGGCCCGTAGAAGGCCCATTGTTTCTACGGCCGGTAGGAGGCCCAGTGTCACTATAGTAAATATGTAGCCCATGGTTATTGTGGCCTAGTTTAAAAAAATAGGTTATTGTGGCCACTAGCAAACCGCGGAAAAACTACAAGCAAACAAATAAACAAGACAACAAGGAAATAAATAAGCAAGCAACTAACGCTAGGCTATCACGGCTATTACACATATTACATCCACTGGGCATCAAAGTTCACCACCAATGCAAATATAGGGAACAAAGCAGCAAATCATATACACTGGTTGTCAAAGTTGGTGACCAGCGCAAATAAACGCCGCATCAAAACAAATCCAGAACTGAAACCACTTCAGAAGATCTCAAGAAACAATATCCTGGGTACCCA
Organism: Triticum timopheevii; assembly: GCA_963921465.1. NCBI lineage: Eukaryota > Viridiplantae > Streptophyta > Magnoliopsida > Poales > Poaceae > Triticum > Triticum timopheevii. The sequence goes on from OY997272.1 coordinate 306,624,263, forward strand.
TAATGCTGGCAAGATGCTTAGCAAGCTTATTAACTTTCTCTTGTTTGGCGCTTAAATCCTCCAGCGCTTGCTGTTGACCCAGGAAGTATGCATCTGAATTCTGCAGGGACTTCCTCAGTCCTTCAGCTTCCTGTCGCAGCACATCTGATCGATGTCTTTCAACTTGAAGTTGAGACTCAAGAAGACGAACTGATTCAGGCAGCGAGTTCGAAGAGCACCAGCAGTAGTGGCCAGTAACTCAAACACTACATCAAGACAAGACTTTTGGGTTCTCTCACTATCATCAAGATAGTTTTTATCAGCTTTCTTGGAACCAACAGGGATGTCTCACTCTCTTGAACCTTATCTGCATTACTTCCTTTACCATTGCATAATGCAATACTATTCTCCAATATTTTGTCTGCATTCTAAAAGAGAAACAAGCAGACACATCACAGGCTTACCATGTTGTATATGAAACTCATTTTGGTAAATGAGTTCAGTAGTAAAGTGGACAGGATAACAACATGAAACAAACCTATATATATGGACCATGGTCACTTTATGGTATATATCATTCTAGTTTTTGTTGCCAAATCAAGATAGAGACACAATTCAAATAACATTTGTTCAAGACAAAGCAGAATAGACAAAATATAAGTGTGGGAAACTATAGAGCAATAACAACACTTGTAATGTGCATGACATGAGAACATAACTGTTTATTCAATTGAAACTGAAATCAACATAGAGCAGGTTACAACAGCAAACCAGTTAAAGAAACAGGTTTAAAGCATACCTGTTGCGCCATTGGAGTTTCAATTCCATCCTTCAAATTTGAAAATAGTTGGTATGAGTAAATACAGTAATGCCAGAGCAAAGGAGTATGAACCATAGCTACAGAAACTGACCTGAGAACAAATCTTCTTCTCCTTTAAGCGTTGAGTTGGGATTCAGAGTGGTGGTCCTCATTCTTTGGGCACTGCAGTTCCCTTACTAACTGCTCGTGTTTGCGTGCTCTGTGGTGGAGACGGTGTTGTGTCAACTGGAAATGGGTTACTATCTGCCGAGGTTGGGGTTAGAAGGGGTGTAGCTGGTTCTCTGTCCAACTGGGTAGGGGTACAATCTGTGAGAGTCTGGGTTATGTGTGGTGGATCTGGTCCTTGGGCAAGTACAACCGTGGTTCTATCTGCATCAACTGGTAGCACTATCTTTTCTGAAGACCGTGTTGTTACTCCCTTAGATACTGCCACCACCCTCTCCAATTCAAATGATTGATAAACAAGAAAAGTAATTGAAAGTATAGACATTGTATGATAGACAGGTGCAATGGATAGTGGGGAATAAAAGAGGGCATGAAATAATTCACATTTATGTTGTCTAACCAAACAGGATAGCATGACACAATTTCACGTATATGATGGCTAACTAAACAGGATAGCATGACACAATTTCACATTATGATGACTAACTAAAAAAGATGGAAAGACATAGTTCAAAATATGATGACTATGTAAACAGGATGACATGATATAACTATATAATGTGTTTATTAAATAGGTTGGCATGCCATAATTCACATACCTTCACGGATAGAATGCCATAATTCAAAATATGATGACTGTAAACACTAAACAGGATGAGATGATATAACTATATGATGCCTTTATTAAATGGGTTTCCATGCCATAATTCAGATAGATGAAGTGTATGTACTGTGTAAACATGATGGCATGATATAATTCAAATATATGATTTATATAGTAAGCAAGTAAGCAGATGGCAATCCATATATGATGTAAAAACTAAGAAATGCAAGACAACATGCATGACATGGGTAATATAACCCTGCCAAGTTTGAGCATAGACCTCAGGGGGGAAATAGGACTGGTCATCAGTCTCTGAATCCTCCTCTGAGGAGCTCTCTGTAACCAGCAAGATGTCTGCTTCAGCAGGTAGCATTGTCTGCTCTAAATACCTTGTTTTCACTCCAGATACGTCCATCACTGCTTCAAATGGCTGATGCACAGGAAGAGTAGTTGAATGTACAAACGTTGTCGACAAATAGAACACGTAATACAAAAAAATGATAGCATGATATAATTCACATACATGATGATTGGCTAAACAGCATGGCATTGCATAATTCACATATATAATGCCTTTGCAACAAGATAGCATTGCATAATTCACATATATAACGTCTTGCAACAAGATGGAAATGCATAATTCACATATATGGTAATTAGACACTGAACAGGTGGCATTCACACAAAGCATGTCTAAACTAATCAAATGACATAGCAATGCGAGACACCATACGCACGATATGAGCAATGTAACCCTGCCAAGTTAGAGCATACACCTCAGGGGGGGATAGGACTGGTCATCTGTCTCTGAATCCTCCTCTGAGGAGCTATCCGTAACCAGCGAGATATGCGCTTCGTCAGATAGCATAGTCTGCTCTGAAGATCTTGTTTTCACTCCAGAATTTGCCATCACCGTGTCAAATGGCTGATGCACACGAAGAGCAGTTGAATGTACTAACATTGTTGACAAATTTAATATGTAACGAAAAAAGGATGGCCTAATATAATTTACATATATGATGACTGGCTAAGCAGTATGGCATTGCAAAATTCACATATATGATGCCTGGGTAAACAAGATGGTGTTCCATAATTCACATAAACGATGAATAAACTAAATAGATGGCATTCACACAAAGGATGTCTAAACTAAGAAGATGACATATTTGATGTATAAATTAAGCAATGCAAGGCACCATATGCATGATATAACCAACATAAGCATGCCAAGTTAGAGCGAAGACCTCAGGGGGTAAATAGGAGTTGTCTTCTCCTTCTGAATCCCCCTCAGAACAGATATCTTCCTCTCGATTACAATCCAGAATGCATGGAGGGGGGCTGCCTTTGTGCCTACCATGGAGTGACGTCTGCATGATTTTTTATTGCCACGCAAGGCTCGTCTCTTTTGCTCTACATGTTCAGTTCCATTGTTTACAATAACTGTCATGCATAGGAATAAAACATAGTAAGACTATGTAAGGAGTGCATGCAAAAATCCAGAGTGATGGTAGCAACCCGTGGATAGACCCAAAACCAATAATAGCAGGCAGATAATGGCTTCAGTTAAAGAATACAGATAATGGCTTCTTTACTGTTTGTTTCCCACCCAACATGAAACTCATAGTAGACACCGGAGATTAACCAGATAGTAGATAGATACTATTGATTGCGGCCCTGATATGTACCCCACAACCATTTAAAAACTCAAGTTTGACCATTAGTTTGGAGCTGACTCAGAGTCTAATCGGTGAACAGGACAATAAAGTAGCATGTAATATTAAGCGATGCATAACGTAAGCAGACACGATAGAGTGCGACCTCTCTTGCAGACCCGTGTAGTCCTCGTGGTCATCTGCTCGGTTGATGATGGTAATGCAGTTTTCATGGCTGCCGGTGGTGGGGAAGAAGATCTGAGGCGGCGAAAGACAGTCTGGAGACCGGATCCCTGCTGTGTTGGACCCTTCTGTTGTTGGAGCAGCTGAGCCGGAGTGGACGACGACACAGCAGGAGCGGGACAAACCACGCAAGGTTTTCTTTGACAACTATCTATAAGAGAAGTATTTCTGTAAGGGCTCGTTTGAATTGGAGGATTCGAACAATGCAGGGATAGGAAATAGAGAGGAATACGATAGGAATGCACGTGCAAACCAAAGAATTTAAAAACACAAGATTTCTGCCAATCTGGGTGTTTGATTCACAACAATTGGAAGATCACGGGATGCAAAGAAGAATGGTGAGATTAAGTCAAACCACAAGAAAATGTACGGTTATAATGCTATTATGCTACTATCTCTTAGTCTTGTGCTTCATGAATAGGAATTTGAAAAGGAGGACAAGTGAAAATTAAAATTCCTACGTTTTTTCTTTCAAGGAGACACTAAAGGAACAAATCCTACAGTTTTCCTTTGCTCCATTCCTTTGAACCAAATTCATGAATAGTAGTACCATAGGAAACTTTCCAATTCCTATGTTTTTCATTCACTTTTCCTTTCAAGCAATGGCGATTCTACTAGGTAGGCTTGAGCAAGGAAAAGCCTACACTAAAAAATGTATTTGTGCTACTTCTATTACTTTGGACCCAGGTCACTGCCCTACTAGCTCAACCCCCAGGGCCATCGACAAATGCACGACTCAAACGCGCAGAGATAAATAATGATGGAATTCAAGAGAGTCCATCACAGATAGCTAAGTTGCCTGGTACCTCACTGCTTGTCATATAGTAGGATAAAATAATCGTATTTCCCATTACTACGTGTGCTCAGTGGACAATATATATAACATGTAGAGTAAAAAAGAGATGCAACAAGTGTACAACCTCTTTGGCGAAGCCATGTCGATCTTAGCGTGATTGGGTTGGCCGATGAGGATGCTCCGGCTAACTTGGCTGTCGGAGGAGGGGAAGAAGATCTTAGGCGTCTGGAGATGGAGCCCGAGGTACTGCTCCACTGTGATGGAGGGTTTCGTCGTTGGAGCAGCTCCAGTGAGTTGTACGACGCCGAGGCTGAAGCAGGACAAGAGAGACAATGTTAACCTGAGTGGAATTCTAATAACATCTCCAATAGATGATGTAAAATACATAACCACAAAGTGTTAGATGTAAAATACATCAGCAGCTCATCTCTGAACTTAACTGTCGAACCTGAATTTAACTGTCGAAACTGAACTTAACTGTCGAAACTGAATTTTGTTGTCGAAACTGAATTTTACTATCAAAACTGAACGCACTAGCAAGGTGAGGCTACACGTTAGTCGACTGACTTTTTCATCTCTGGTCAGTCGATTTTGCAACCGTTGGATACGAAATCAAGGGTCTGCAGTTCATCTTCAACCTCCACCCCCTTGAGTCGCCAGCCACCACCGGCCAAACAGCAGCCCCCCGTCGCCCGCGGCCGGCGGTGCGCCGCCCCACCCGCCCCGAAAACACTCCCCACCGCCGGTCCGCCGCCACCCCGGCCATCCCTCTAGGCCCCCCGTGTTGAGCTTTTTCTCCGGCGATCCCCACGCCACCGCCCCACCACCGCCGACAACCACCGCCCCCACCCTGAACCCTAAGATAGATAGTGGGGTACCTCTCTGGCGAGCCCCCCTCCCCGTTGCGGCTGGTTCTTCCTTCACCCCGGCGAGCCCCCACCCCCACCCCCTGAAAATCGACTGACCCAAAAGTCGATTCAGTTGACTGAAGTGTAGCTAAATCACAGTAGCATCGCAAGCAAGAGCAAGAGCGAGAGCAGCAGCGCGAGCAAGAGCAATAGCAAGAGCAGACCAGGAAGGGGACCGAGAGGAAGAGCAGAGCAGCAACGCGAGCGAGAGATAAAGCAGCAGCAACTCCTACTGATGTGGACGTCGCCGCCGAGGGAGGGACGCCGTGGAGGAAGTGTCCGGCGACGCCGCCGTGGATGGAGCCGCGCCGTGTCGGCTCGTGACCGAGCACTGGCAGCACCGTGAGATTGAATCAAGAAGAAAATGCGGCGATTAGTGTACAACCTCTTTGGTGGTGCCGATTAGGCCACAACTTAATCTAAGGAAACGGTGATGATGATGCTCTTCCAATGGTGCAGGTAAAGACGGTAGTGTGGGAATGGAGGTGGCGCGAAATATGAGGGGAACGTCGGGGCAGCTCCTTGGAGGTGGAGGATGGGTTGGCTGAACTGGCGGGACGACGAGATCGACGATTGATCCTCATCCGGTACGGTGGATGAGGGACGTCGAGGTGTTGCTGTGGACGACGTCGTCGGGGAAGAGGCTCCGGCTGGGTGGCGGACGGAGGAGGGTGTGGGGCTTCGTCGCGGGTTTTCGCGGCCATGGCTTACGAATGGGTGGGCGGATGGGATGGGAATGGGGAACCATGGCTTAGGGACGCGCTTGTCTGAAATGTGGGGTAAGTTACGAAAGTACCCCCACCAATTTGAGGCGGTTCTTTCACTTTAGGGTTACCACGGGCATTTTGCGTGTCGGGATTTCACAAGAGCTGGAAGTTCTCACGCGCGTTGTAATTTTGGAATAGCGAGGCGCGTGTTGAGATGGAGGGAGTTGTCGGAGCACAACGAGACAAAGATATATCTTAAATATTTTGGGCTAACAAGGCGTGGGTTGAAATTTCCGGACAAGCCTAACGTGTACTGTACCAAATCTATCCGCACTACAAATGTCATTCAAAACTTTGAATTCATGATATGTTCAATTAAAATATTTTGCTACGTGTATAATGCATGCAACCTACTACTCAAATGAACGTTTTAGTGCATTCCAAACATATATACTACCACTTCAATATTAACTAAATTTGAATTCATTTCTCTATTTGAATAAGATCTACAATAATGATTGTTGTGAAGTCAAAACATTTGAATTCGTTTCTCTATTTTAATAAGATCTACAATCATCATTATTGTCAAGTTAAACCATCGTTTGTGTATTATCTTCACAGCACACCACATGATTAGTCTCGAGTTACATATGAACTATGTGTACTATATGAACTCGAACTCGATTTTTTGAATCCACTAGATGTTGATTTCAAATCACATTACATTTTTAGCTCTAGCTAGATTGTCACACCCCTAGCTTCTGGCAATGCACTAGTGCTAGCCTTTGGTGATGCATCATGTTTACCTTTTACAGAAAGTTGAAATGGGGATGACAGAACCCCCAGCACCCCCTTAAACCAACTATGGTTTACTAAAATCATTTTAACTGAACCTAAAATGCCCTTCTAAAATGTTCATCATCTTTTCCTTGGTCCAGAACCTCTGCCAAAATTGGTTCACATTTTTCTAGGACACATAAGGTCACTAGATTAAATCATTACCTATTTGCATTTGGGCATTTAAATGCTATAAAATAATTCAAATGCCCAAATAATTCTGGATTTAAGTGAGGGCTGTTAGGAATAATCCCAACAGAGCCCACAATTATTATCAAGATTTATGGAAACGTTTTAGTATTTTTAATAAAGCCCAACAGTTGCAGAAAATTAGAAAACAGAAAACAATTTAGAAAAGAGAGAGAGAGAGAGAAAGGCCAGAGGCCACTTACCTGGCTGGCCCGGCCCGTCTGGCCTGTGCCAGTCATCACCTACCTTTGCAAGAGGAGGGACACCGCGACCCCGCCGAGCTCGCCACGCCACCTCCCTACCTGTCTGCCCTCGCCCACGCCAGCACGATGCCTCAAAACGCCTCCGCGGCGCCGCCCCGACCCCAACGACACCTCACACGCCCCCTGCCTCTCTCCCTCACCTCTCCTCACCATGGCTGACGCTGCCGCGCTCATGCCAATGTGCCTACTCATTCATGCTTGTTTGTCATGCCTGCTATGCTTAGAGTTGTGTCAGGTCTGATTCATCGGGGATGAATTGGAACAGTGATGAACATGTCCTACTGTATGTGTGCTAAGTGTGTGAACATGATTTGGTAAAGGTAGCGGTGAGAGGCCATGTAGGAGTACATGGTGGGTTGTCTCATTGAAGCCGTCCTCAGGAACTGAGTTCTGTGTTTGTGATCCATGAAACAGTTACTACCACGCATTGGGCCCGAAACCAATGGACCATCTCGACTTCTTAACCAGCCTTGTCCTCTGTCCAGGAGTTGCAAGTAGTTTTTGGTGTTTGTAGTATGCTGGAGGCCATGCGCAGCGCTAACCCGAGGGGTGGGATGTGATGCGGTAGGCACGTGGCCGGGTATGCCGGGCGCCCGTTTGGTGTCGTTGAACCCTGTACACATCGTTTGGGCCCGTATGTGGAAACCTCGGCCGAACACCCTGCGGATTGAACCTGAATAGGAGATAAACCTGGACTAGAGACTTGAGTGTTTAGGTAGGCCGTGGCCGACACCCTCGCTGGGCTTCCGCTTGAAGGTTGCCGAGTACATATCATGTAAACGACGGTAAGTGGTGAGAGTGTGTGTGAAGAAGTACACCCCTGCAGGGTTAACATAATCTATTCGAATAGCCGAGTCCGCGGTAAAGGACCTCTGGGTTGCCTATACAGTTCATAGACAAGTGAAAGTGGATACTCTAAAATACGCAAGATAAGCGTGAGTGCTATGGATGGCATTCTCATAGGGAGATGGGAGCTGGTCCAAGGTGGCATATTGATATGGTGAATATGTGGACTCGTGTGCGCCACCTCCAAAGAGTTACTTGCCGTCGTAGTTTAGGATAGCCACCGAGTCAAAGCTGGCTTGCTGCAGTTAAACTCCACCCCCCCTTTGTTCATAATGATGCATATGTAGTTAGTTCGGATGTAAGTCTTGCTGGGTACATTTGTACTCACGTTTGCCTATTTTATGTTTTGCAGAGAGACTTCAGTCTCGCTAGTAGTTCCGCGTGGACTTCAATGTTTAGCCTGTTACCTCAGCTACGATCTTGTGCCCTTGGCAGGATCTGGTAGATAGTCAGGCTTCTCAGCCTTTTTCATTTATAGATGTCTGTACCCAGACATGTTAAGCTTCCGCTTGTGATTTGACTTGTATGCTCTGAATGCTGGGTCGAGAGACCCATGTTTGTAATATCTCGCTCCTCGGAGCCTATTGAATAAAATACTTGAGTTGTAGAGTCATGTTGTGATGCCATGTTGTATTTGCACATATCGAGCAAATTGTGTGTATGTTATTGAAATGCTTGGTATGTGTGGGATCTGACTATCTAGTTGTTTATCCTTGGTACCCACTCTTACCGGGAAATGTCTCCTAGTGCTTCCACTGAGCCTTGGTAGCTTGCTACTGCTCCGGAACACTTAGGCTGGCCGGCATGTGTCATTTTTCGTTCCTGTGTCTGTCCCTTCGGGGAAATGTCACGCGGTGTTTACCGGAGTCCTGCTAGCCCAGTTGCTACAGCCCGGATTCACTCGCTGATGACCGACACGTTCGTTGCTAGGTCATGTATGCCTGTCCCTATAAGTTAGTGCCACTTTGGGTTCACGACTAGCCATGGCAGCCCGGGCTCCTTGTCATATGGATGCTAGCGACAGTATCATATACGTGTGCCAAAAGGAGCAAACGGTCCCGGGCAAGGTAAGGCGACACCCGTGGGAATACCGTGCGTGAGGCCCCAAAGTGATATGAGGTGTTACATGCTAGATCGGTGTGGCTTTGAGTCGGGGTCCTGACAGCTTTGGTATTAGAGCCTAATTGCCTATAGGATTACCAAGCCAAACTGGTTGAAGTTGAGTGTAGAAATTCTTTAGTTATATAAGAGAATTAATTGTGGATGGGAATGTAAGGCTCTTTTTACTCCTTATACCTTATGTTCTTCTGATCCGAGTCATCCTATCTTTCCTACGGGGTTAAGGAACTAGGCTTTCTCTTCTTTCTATCAGGATCACGTGTTACTAATCAGTAGACTCATAAGATTGTTGGATTTAAGTCTCAGTTCAGTTTCTACTACCGTATGTTAACTGTTGATCTCGAAACCTTGATATTGTGCTTCTGAGTGGCTATGCCACCATTTTTGTAGCATGTCTCCAATCTTTTTGAGCATTTACAGTCGTTATGCTGTCCGGGTCATCCCAGGTTTCTAAACAGTCTGATGCATTTGCAAATTCCTTCTTATCGTTCAGAAGTTCCTTTGTGCCAGATCAACCACACTAACTAGGTTGAGGTACGTCATTGCCTCAGCATTTGTGTTGGAGCTATTATTATGACCCCAGGTGTCTAGAGTATCATCAAGTAATCTAGCCATGTTTGTGTTCCCAGTGTGATGATACTGGCCATCATCCTCGAAAGCATCCCGTGATGCCATTTAGTTAGTAGGCATTCTACTCCTGGGTTTTTGAACCCGAGATCCACCCTACTCACCTCATGTTGATAGTGTTTGCTCGTTTCTTTAGGTTATTAGTAACCTTTGTATTAGTCCTCGAGGTTCGTGGTATTTCCTTCTTCCAAATACTATGAACCACTTATGGCAGAAGTTTGTTGGATCAAAAGATCACAACAGGAGTGCTCTCGATGAGTTCTCCATTTTATATTGCGACTCTGCCAGCTCAACCTCTTTGCATGGGTTATCCGGAAGAAATATGTTGAACTCGTTCGACATGCTAGTCCATGCATCCACAACTCGGAAAATCATATGTTCTTTTGGGTTGTCCCTCTTTAGTTTTCCTCTGACCTCGTCTGTCAATTGATAGTAAGGAGTAATTGTGCAATCATGTTTATTGATGCCTATTATTCTTGTGGTCCGTCAAGCCATTCTACTCCGGAATTACTAGGAGAAACAAACTCCAGTACCTCATCCATATCCAGGATTGGGTCAAAGAAGTTGTACTCCGCAAATCAAAATGCCAATCCAGCTTTTGATTTTGTTCTACCTTGGAGTATTTCCATCTTTATATGAAGAATGTAATGGGAATTGCACACCATCCTATGAACTCTTGATACAGTGATACTTCTCGCCCTCATTATTCATTTCTCGGTTCCTGTGTTGTTGCAACCGGAGTGCCAATAAGTGAATCATGATGTGTGAAATCTATACCCCTAGCAACTCTGTTGCTTGGTAGTTAAAGGACAATAATTTCATTCTTAGCGTGTTGGTCGAATCGCCATTCTAAGATTGATCGTGCCACCTAGTCCATATCTCTGGTGCACCCTTCGATCAATGAGTTAAGGTTGTGCTAATCCCTCACTCTTTTGATCATATCATCTTGCCCTGAAAAGCAAGATTGTTCTCGAGCTTAGTAACATATCGGTGGTTCGTGATTTTCCGAATATCTTCTTGGAAGTGTTACCAGGTTGTCACCTGACCGCTATGTTGAGTTCGTGATCAAGTTGGTTTATTCCTGTAAACCACCCTTTCTCCAAGAATCCGTGTTGGATACCCCTGAGCTAGTTGGTTAAGCTAAACAACAACTTGGAGAGCTGGAAGATAAAAGCTTGTCCGACTTAGTTCATGTTAAGGGATATCTGGTATGTATGTTGAAGAAAGATGATATCTTCATCAATTGGTCCCTGTGATCAGTTGTTGGAGCTATTATCTTATCAAAACTTTGATTTGAGTGTGGGCTATTCTCAAATCAAATCAGAACCAACGATGCTCATAATGTTGTCTTACTCGTGGTTCCTCCTTGGGTATACTCCATTATATCTTTTGGTCTGACCAATGCTATCACCATTTTCACATAATTGTGGAATTCCATTTATATGGAAACCAGGATGAATTGCTGTTGAGCCCATCGACAACATCCTCATCTTCTCCATAATCTTGTTGAACATTAAGCTAGTATGGGAAACTTTTGAAAGCATTTCTTCATGCTAGCTCATGAAGCATATGTTCAGATGAAAGGAGTGACTTCCTCTAATTCACGTCCACTTGATGTAAGTTGCCGCCGTGAGTTCGAGAAAGATTGTTTTTGCTTCCTTGGAATCATCCCAAGTTAGTCACACATGTGCGAAGTGCTCTATGGTTTGATAGGTTGGCCGCCTCCATTCTATATGTGTTTCCTAGCACACCAACCCACTGATTGATTTGTTGAAGGAGAAGAAGTTCCTTATTAAGAATCATGACTTATGTTAGGACTTCATTATCCTCGATGATGGTTCCCGAACCTGAACTTGGTAGTATTTTATTATAAGACTACCACGTGGTCACGCTTGTCACGAACAACGTGTTCACATGTTTGTAGTAGAACTAGCTCATATTTTGGAGCTTACTACCTTAGTCCATTTCTTGAGAATCTCGCAACATTGTCTCATCGATTTGTGTTGCAAACTATCATTTTTCTTTCTAGACTCGATGAGTCTGGAATATCCTGACACCAACCAGATCTGAATCTCAGGCAGATATGATGGTTGGAACATTTCCCAAGAACTATAATATTGGTCTCTGTGTAACCCGGTAAAGTGGATGTCATGGCCAACACACCCAGCCGGAAGACCTATTATTGTAGCATCTTGATTGAGGAAGTTGGCCACCTCCCCATAAGGATTTTGTAGGATTTACTCCCTAGCTGTTCCTTATAATTTTTTGTTTTTCCGAAGTCCGACCTTTTACTTGATGTTCTAGACATCAAACCATATCTATGAATGGGATATGCTAGTGCATCAAGGAGAACATTAGAAGCGGAGTGCTAAATGTCTCTCGGTCAATCATCCAGATTTTGTTTCCTTGGCCTCGCTAAGGTGAAATCTGAGAAGGTGTTATCTTCCTTTGCATTTGCATCCTCCACCATTATTCATCATGGTAGTATGTTGTGTTGCCAGGATCCTTGACACGGATATTGGTAAAACCTTGATGAATATGGAGATGCTCAAGTGCTTGAGAGCACGCACAAGCACTAGGCGTTATCATCGGCACTAACTGGGATTGCTCCTAGCTTCCTCGGTTATGCTGTAAATTTTCAACAGTGGACTCACTCTCTACTGTTGAGCCTCTCCCTAGTTACCAGAATCATTCCCAGCATTTGCATTTTATTCCCAGCTAGCACCTATCATTGTGCCAGTCTACCATGGGTCTCATCCATTTCCGGTGATAAGCAAAATCATCCCTTGTGTTGTCTTCAACAAGGTAATCCACACCATCCATTCCAGTCCGAGTATGCCATTCTACCGAATCCCTCCAAATGATCGCTCGAGAATTGCCCTAGGCTGGTTTAGAGAGTCTCAAAGATCTCTATATCAAAGGTAATTCTTTTTGCCACTCAAGGTAATAATCTATCAAGCACCCTCCTCTAGGATGCCTCGTTGTGGTATCATGGCAACTCAACTCCTCGCTAGGTTGACAACCGTTCACCACCCTCTTAAGTGTGGAATTGTTGTCTACCTAGTGAACTTTCGACATTTGTTCCACTCCATCCTTTTGGATGAATGCTTCGTATCTCAGCTCGAGAGATGTTCTTACCTCTCACTACATGAGTTGATCTTGAATACTCGATCTTCGAGGAGATCGTTTTCTATAGAGTCTCATTCTATCGTCATCGTGTGGGATGAAGACCTCGAAAGCAAAGACGTCAAGATCCATTTGAACCAATGAATCAACATCTTCGAGAAGGGCAATTGTATCATGAAGATAGTTTTAGCTTGTGTCCATCTATCTTCTTACCTCACGTCTTGAATCTCGGGATGAGATTCTTGTTTAGTGGGGGTGAGTTACCACACCCCTAGCTTCTGGCAATGCACTAGTGCTAGCCTTTGGTGATGCATCATGTTTACCTTTTACAGAAAGTTGAAATGGGGATGACAGAACCCCCAGCACCCCCTTAAACCAACTAGGGTTTACTAAAATCATTTTCACTGAACCCAAAATGCCCTTCTAAAATGTTCATCAGCTTTGCCTTAGTCCAGAACCTCTGCCAAAATTGATTCACATTTTTCTAGGACACATACGGTCACTGGATTAAATCATTACCTAGTTGCATTTGGAAATTTAAATGCTATAAAATAATTCAAATGCCCAAATAATTATGGATTTAAGTGAGGGCTATTAGGAATAATCCCAACAGAGACCACAATTATTTTCAGGATTTATGGAAACATTTTAGTATTTTTAATAAAGCCCAACAGTTGCAGAAAATTAGAAAACAGAAAACAATTTAGAAGAGAGAGAGAGAGAAAGGCCAGAGGCCACTTACCTGGCTGGCCCGACCCATCTGGCCTGTGCCAGTCATCACCTACCTCTGCCAGTAGGCAGAAGAGGGACACCGCGACACCGCCGAGCTCGCCACGCCACCTCCCTGCCTGCCTGCCCTCGCCCACGCCAGCGCGACGCCTCGAAACGCCTCCGCGGCACCGCCCCGACCCCGTCGACACCTCACACGCCCCCTGCCTCTCTCCCTTGCCTCTCCTCACCATGGCCGACGCTGTCGCGCTCGTGCCGACATGAAACCCGCAGCCACTGGCCACCCCACACCTTGCCGACGCACCAAGAAGCTCCGCCACTTCTTCCTCGACCGCCTCACCGAGCCACGCCCCGCCGGAGGCCCGCGAGCATCTTCACCGACCTCGTCTTTGACCTCCTGACGACGAGATCGCCTCCGCCACCCCGCTCGCTTCTGACCTCCCCCGAGCCTGCTGAGCAGCTCGTCGCACCCACCATGAGCCGCTGCTCCTACTCCCCCTCTCCGTTTTTCCCTCATGCGCCATAGTCGTCACCTCCCCTGCAACCGAACGCGCCGCCGCCCGCACTCGTCTCTGGTGATGCTCCGGTAACCATTTGGTCCAGGGCATGTGCCCATCAAACTCACCGCACCACGTAGAGGGCGTAGGTGCTAAGCGCACATCGCCACGGCCACCGCAACCGCGTCCCCGCTCGCGCCCAAACTCTGGCGGCCGCAACCGAGCTCGCCGCCGTTGACTCCGGCCACCCCAGGCCCAGCCACGGCCACCAACGGATGCACCGTTGCGCTAGCTACCCGTAGAGCCCAACGGCGCCTCGAATGGTGCCCTGTAGGTGAAATCCGAGGTGCCCCGCCGCGTCTGGCCTTGCCGGCGTCGAGTCGCCGGCGGGTTTGACTCGTTTGACCGGGGTTTGACCACTGGTTTGACCCCTAGGTCTATGAAAAGTGGGACCCGCCCGCTAATTAAGTTAGGATTAGGACTAACTAAAAATTAGTTAAATTTATGACATTGACATGCGGGACCCACTGGTCAGGTTTGACCTGCACCGTCCCTGATGACTGCTGACGTCACCCTGACGCACTATTGACGCAATAAAGCAATTATTGGGTTTATTCTTATATAGGAAATTCCAGAAAATGCTACAAATTTCAAAAATTCATAGGAATTAATATGTAACTCCAAATGCAAAGATTTATATATGAAATTTGATCAGAAAAATCCAAGCTTTCCATCTGTACTGGTTTCATGCATGTTAGAGCAACCTAACCTTGCCCTTTAGCTGAAACAAGTTAATGCACTAATATGACCTCTTATTTTGGGTTTGCATTTGAATCCTTGATTCAAATGAACTCAAACCAATCTGTTCTAAGTTGCATTAGCCAAACACACTCATTTTGCCATGTCATTTGCATGCATCATAATGTTGCATATTGCCATGTATGATTGTGTGTCGATGTGTTCTTCGTGGTAGGTTCTGTCTCCGAGGATATTCACGAGTATCCAACTGAAGGGCAGTATCCCACTACCACTCTGCCAGGCAAGCAAAACCCCCTTGTTCATTCCGATACAATCCCACTCTCTCGCTCCTGCTCTCTTTTACTACATTAGGACAACAACGATTCATCTGTTACTTGCTGCAGTAGCTGAACCCCTTATCCTCTGCATGACATGTCATTGCCACAGTAAATAGATGAAACCCACTTCCATGAGTAGGAGTTGTTTGAGCCCTGATGTGCCTACTCATTCATGCTTGTTTGTCATGCCTGCTATGCTTAGAGTTGTGTCAGGTCTGATTCATCGGGGATGAATTGGAACTGAAATGACCTACTGTATGTGAGCTAAGTGTGTGAACACGATTTGGTAAAGGTAGCGGTGAGAGGCCATGTAGGAGTACATGGTGGGTTGTCTCATTGAAGCCGTCCTCAGGAACTGAGTTCTGTGTTTGTGATCCATGAAACATTTTACCACACATTGGGACCGAAACCAATGGACCCTCTCGGCTTCTTAACCACCCTTGTCCTCTATCCAGGAGTTGCAAGTACTTTCTGGTGTTTGTAGTATGCTGGAGGCCATGCACAGCGATGACCCGAGGGGTGGGCTGTGATGCGGTAGGCACGTGGCCGGGTATGTCGGGCGCCCATTTGGTGTCGCGAAACCCTGTACACATCATTCGGGGCCGTATGTGGAGACCTCGGCCGGACTCCTCGTGGATGGAACCTGAATAGGCGATAAACCTGGACTAGAGACTTGAGTGTTTTGGTAGGCCGTGGCCGACACCCTCGCTGGGCTTCCGCTTGAATGTTGCCGAGTACATGTTGTGTAAACGGTGGTAAGTGGTGAGAGCGTGTTTGAAGAAGTACACCCCTACAGGGTTAACATAATCTATTCGAATAGCCGCGTCCGCGGTAAAGGACCTCTGGGTTGCCTATACAGTTCATGGACAAGTGAAAGTGGATACTCTAAAATACGCAAGATAAGCGTGAGTGCTATGGATTGCGTTCTCGTAGGGTGATGGGAGTGGATCCATAGTGGCGTGTTGATATGGTGAATATGTAGACTCGTGTGCGCCACCTCCAAAGAGTTACTTGCAGTCGTAGTTTAGGATAGCCACCGAGTCAAACCTGCCTTGCTGCAGTTAAACTCCACCACCCCTTTTGTTGATAATGATGCATATGTAGTTAGTTCTGATGTAAGTCTTGCTGGGTACATTTGTACTCATGTTTGCCTATTATATGTTTTGCATAGAGACTTCAGTCTCGCTAGTAGTTCCGTGTGGACTTCGACATTTAGCTTGTTACCTCAGCTACGATCTTGTGCCCTCGGCAGGATCTGGTAGATAGTCAGGCTTCTCAGCCTTTTTCATTTATAGTTGTCTGTACCCAGACATGTTAAGCTTCCGCTTGTGCTTTGACTTGTATGCTCTGAATGATGGGTCGAGAGATCCATGTTTGTAATATCTCGCTCCTCGGAGCCTGTTGAATGAAATACTTGAGTTGTAGAGTCATGTTGTGATGCCATGTTGTATTTGCACATATCGAGCATATTGTGTGTATGTTATTGAAATTCTTGGTATGTGTGGGATCTGATTATCTAGTTGTTTATCCTTGGTAGCCTCTCTTACCGGGAAATGTCTCCTAGTGCTTCCACTGACCTTTGGTAGCTTGCTACTGCTCCGGAACACTTAGGCTGGCCACCAGGTGTCCTTGTTCGTTCATGTGTCTATCCCTTCGGGAAAATGTCTCGCGGTGTTTACCGGAGTCCTACTAGCCCAGTTGCTACAGCCCGGATTCACTCGTTGATGACCGACACGTTCGTTGCTGGGTCATGTATGCCTGTCCATGTAAGTTAGTGCCACTTTGGGTTCACGACTAGCCATGTCAGCCCGGGCTCCTTGTCATATGGATGCTAGCGACACTATCATATACATGTACCAAAAGGCGCAAACGGTCCCGGGCAAGGTAAGGCGACACCCATGGGAATACCGTGCGTGAGGCCGCAAAGTGATATGAGGTGTCACATGATAGATCAGTGTGGCTTTGAGTCGGGGTCCTGACATAGATCTTCATAATCTAAACCATGTCTCATATGTATAATGTGTTTATCACATTATGTATGGTGCCCCGCCCCCAACGCCTACAAGTATTTAGATGTGAGTTGGAAACACCACACATTACCACAAATTCAAATAAAATGTGAGAATGTTCGATATATAGTATTGTTTAGATTGTTCGATATTTAGTTGTAAGCTGCAAACGCCACACATGATCACAAATTCAAATAAAGTGTGAGATTGTTCGATGTATAGTATGGTTTAGATTGTTCGACATTTAGCTGTGAGTTGCAAACGCCATGCATTATCACATTATGGTATAACATGTGCACAACACTTGTATCACCGCTATATTCATGCATGCATATGTTTAAAACACTATGACCTCATATTCAAATATATGAATCCACTTTCATATCAAATTATGATCTTTGTTAGTCTCTTACACCCACACAATCCTCTAACCTTTGTAGCTACCACTAACTTTCTCTCGTGCATGCACACACCCTCCTCGCCCTCCCCCTCCCTCGTCATTCTATCCACCGGGCACATTCATTTTTTTCTTTAGGTCGTTCTCCCAGAGTCTCCACAACTCCTTTCCGACACACACCAATCGATAAACCTCTCCAGCGATGCCTACCTACAACATACACATGCACCTTCAATCTCCTCCTTTATGTGTCCTTGCCTCATGTCTCTCATACGGTCCCATGCACGTGTAAACTCTCGCCCCTCTTTTCATCGATCTCACAACCGCACACTCCTCCCCCTATCTAGCTAGTAGCTGGGCCTCTTGCACCACCTCCTAGCTCCATTCTCTCTGTCTATCCGTCTCGTAGGGCCTTATTAGCCTCTAACAAATGGACGTACATCGACCGATCTCCCGCTATATATATAGCTAGCTAGGTCCTTATAACTCGTTTTTACCCACGCGTCGATCAGTCTACCTCATTAGTTATGTCTCTCCCTTCCTCCGACAAACAACAATTGATCTACCGATCTAGTTAGGTTTGCTTACCAAACACATGGTTCCCCTTCATCATCCATGGATGCGTCCCGACAGATCTATCACGCACAGGCACACACAGAAACACATCCCCACTCTTATTGATAACATTGCAGTTCCACCCTCAGTTTGTCTAGTAGGCCTCTCCCACCATCTTCGAGAAGCAACTCCATCACCCATCCAACACTCTACCCCTCTCCCTCCCGCTCTCTCTCTCCTCTCTCTCTGTCCCATCATATTTCCCGTCCTTTAGTTATGTATGGATGTCGACTGATCTCCCTCAAGACATAGCTGGGTCTCTCCTTCTCAACACATATACGAGTCGTTCTACCTCTATAGTTAGGCCTCTGCCTACCCCTCCCCCCCCACACACTGATACATCGAGCACTCTAGTCATGTCTCCCTGCCACACACAAACTTGACATGTGCCCTCTGACGTTCCGGTAGGTCAGTCGCCCTATATCTTTGGATTGCACACACACACAATTTCGATGGCTCTCTTCATCGATCTCGCACCCACCCACTTGATCCTCTCTTCGACTCTATCAATATCTATGACCCCTCCCTCTCTTCTCGTGGATTGCCCGACCCTCTATATATGATATGGATAGGCCTCCATTTCACACACATTGCATGCAAAATTTTGTTTGAGACGTCATCGACACATATTCCCACAAATACATTCACGAAATCAACCCCCACCCCCACCCCACCCCCACCCCAAAACAAAAAACACTCACGAACACGGTTTGTATCTCTCACACACACCCACGTAGGTGGGGGACGTGCACGAAGAGAAGAGGTGCATGCATGGCGCACGTACTCCTGTCTCTTTCTCAACCACACCCGCGCGGGTACACGGTGGAGCTCATTTCTGTATGAAAAGGCAGCCCACGTGGTAATTTTGCATGTGTACTGGTTGTCCACTTGGTGGAGGGAGGATCATCTACCACGGGACTTGATGCGTTATGTTAAAAAAAGAGGCAAACCATGTGGGGCCTACCTTCGAGGCAAGGCTCTATACACTGGAGTACTTTTGATGCGTCCTGTGAACTCACAGAATGAGGAGAAGCTTGCTTAGTACACCGTCTCCCCCGCCCATGGGCGCGGTGGCTCGCAGGATGAGGTGAAGCTTGCTTAGTACTGTATCCTTACGCCCGCTCCCTCGCCCACACGCGCGGTGGCTCGCAGGATGAGGAGAAAAATTTACTACTCCCTCTGTTTACTCCTCGTCCCTACTACCTTGGTAATAGAGATTATATCATATTGTTTGGAATATATATGTACTTTAGTATATTTCAATATGAACTACTAGTACATACTCCAAACACTGATGTATATAGACGTATTTTAGAGTGTAGATTCACTCGTTTTGCTTTGTATGTAGCACTCTCCCTCGCCCCTCGACCCTCACCCACGTGGTGGATGTGCAGCAATTCATTCGGTCTCATATAGCCAGGACGATATATACTGCACTACCATTATTGCTCTACTTCCCAAAGAGGTGAAGAGCCAATCGCAAGGTGAATATTTTGGAGATGCCAAGCGCAAGGTTATTGGAGAACGAGTAGTAGATGCCGCGTCATTTATAAATAACTTTTTTTCTTCAGTGGCACGTACGCAATATGATAGGTTCATATGGAGAGAAAAGGAAATCGCTCCACTATATATATATTGTCAGGACGGGCCAGCCTACACGGTTGCTTGCTGGGGTTGCTCTCTTCACACTCTCTCGCACAAAACGACTGTGGCCACATCTCTAACATCCCGGCGGATCACGTACACCGGGGGAAGGGGTGGATGCAATCACCGTCACCGACGGCGAAAACCCACTGTCGGCACGTCCCGATCAGGGGCGCCCGCCGTTCTCTCTCACAAAGCCGATGAGGTTGCCGTCATCCCTTGCTCACTGCCGTGACGTGGGCAGTTGCTGCCTCCCGCCGCCCTCCTCAAGGTTGAGCTACGTCCCGACATCCCTCAGGTACAACTCCCTTTACAGTGGGCCTGCACCACTGCTCCAGCTGCCCACATCACTCCATGTGGATATTTCTCTACTTCTTTGCCCCGCACATACCTCTACTGGCTTCTACATACTGTATTTGTGATGAGTTTATGTCTCATCAACTAGTCCCAGTAATCTTATTCTAATCACGCTTCTTCAATTTTTTGCCAGAGGGATGTTCATCTCGATTTTGGTGAAACTGCACAAAATGATCCGATGGTCAAAAGGTTGCAAACTTCATTTCTTAGGAAGCTCGAATGTTGCCAGCAAATTGAAGCCTGATTAGGGTTCACGGTTCAAGGGCTAGGGACTGCATGGATCATTTTTTTCTTTAGCAGCCTCTGTTCCAAAATAAGTGTCAACTTTAGTAGTAGTACAATTTTGTACTAAAGTTTGCATAAAGTTGAGACACTTATTTTGGAACGGAGGGAGTACATATTTGCTATGATCTGTCAATCATTGAGATGCAATAGCATGCATGTTAGTCTCCTTTGTATTTGATGAAATGTTGCAACGGGAAACCTTCGACGCAAGATACATGTAACAGAAGCTGGAAGCTTCATAGCATTGTACGAATTTATCTCGCTGATAAATTACAGTGCGCACTATACTAGTACTTCCTCCGTTCCTAAATATAAGTATTTGTAGAGATTTCACCATGAACCACATGCGGATGTATATAGATGCATTTTAAGTGTAGATTCATTCATTTTGTTCCGTATGTAGTTCACCTAGTGGAATCTCTACAAAGACTTATCTACTAGTAATAGCTAGCCCCCACTACTAGGAATTCTCTATCCTCTCCTTGAGCCACATCATCAAAATTAATGTAGCTGTTAGATGAACTAAATCAGTCCATAATAGCCGTTTGATGTAGACGTTGAGAGGCTCCACACTAAGCCAAGCATGTAGAGATACCGTGGCATGCATCTGAGTAGGTTTTAAATCACATCAACATGTCTGCATGCAAGCATGCACCGGTAGCATGCATGTAAATGAACTTTTAAGTCCCATTAACATGTCAAAAAGAAAAATATAATCCAATTATGCAGTAGGAGTTGGCTGGTCTTTTTTCCTTACATGGGATGATCTAAATGATGATGGGAGTTTTTTTAGTTTGGCTACCACATTTGTCATGCGGTTATAGAGTTCTTCTTTAGTTCTATGAAATCGATAATTTTACACAGAGAGATATACGGCTATTCCGCGGCAACACGCGGGGACTCATCTAGTATTTAGGAATGGAGGGAGTACTATGTAAAGAGTTAGGTGTCGCACGGTGTCCAAAAAATATGGTGATAGTGTGAGGTGCGCCATGTAATCACTGAGCCTGCGTGTTTTCACTGCTCTTGCACTCCTCCGCTGTAAGAATGGAGAAAATTGTAATCTAGTAGTACCTCCTTTCGTTGAAAGCGTGGGACATCCAGCAGTCGTACCACCTCAGTAATAAAGACCAATGAGCCGTCAAATCACATAGACCCAGCAGTAAGTTGGACGGACGAAGCAACCATCACTCTTGCGCCAGTGAGAGGTCGCGTTGGCTCTGCTCGGGCATGAATGCGGCACCGATTCTTTGCAGCGGCGCTGACCGTTTCGGGCGGGAAGCGCGCGCGGGTGATGGAGGGGCTTTGGGTGGGCCAGGCTGGTTAGGAGCGGGTGTGGCAGCTGTCCGCCTGTCCCTACCTGACGCCCGGAAACGAGAGGATGCACCGACTCTCGCGGCTAAAATCGTGCACTACACACCATCTCTCTGTAGGAGTAGGTCGATCTGTCGCTCTCTCTAACACACACATGCTGTTAAACACACACACACACACACACACGCACACGCACACACAACATAGAATAGGAAAATCGTGCGAGTGAGAAGCCACAGGAAGTGAGATACAAATGGATTATGTACAAGAAGAGAAGAGGTGACGAATATTCCATCAAACCTGGACTGAGGAGTAGTACTCCCTCCGTCTAGGTGTTAATTCATCTTACGGAAATCAGATATTCCCAAAATGTTTAGGCGTCGTCCATTAAGTTTGCATCTCAATCCCCTCCTGGCCTCGTTGCTAGCGAGCGTTGTTACTTAGGGAGCGTTTGGATCCTTAGCAAGAACAGCTTATAGCATAGCCTGGCAAGGTTAGGCATTTGGAACTGTTAAAATATGTTAGCTTTTGTGGGCCAGCTAGCTTGGGTGGGCTAGAAAAACGTTGCTAGCTCAGGAGAGCCAGATCGGCTCGCTTCCGACGGCAAACTTCGCGTACAAGTGACATAGACTAGTAACATATGCATGTTACTAGTCCAAGTTACCCACCACTATGACCAGCCTAAGCAATGTAACCAAATGCTCCTTACTCTGCCTTATTATCTACCTCGGAAACCCAATGCATGGAGCGCAACTACGCGTTGATCAGTTAAGAAATCAAAGTCGGCTTGCATGCGAGTTAATACGTGGCCCTGCATGGTATCTAAAATGGCATCTCTTAGTTGTTTGGATTAATTGTTGCGTTTAGAGATAGAAATCAGGGCTTTGATTGGAGGAATGACCGGTCAAGTATCTCCTTCTCCTCCAATCTGCTTGCACCTTGGTCCCGCTGCACCTTCTAATGTGACTTATTACACCTAGACGGATGGAGTAGTAAGTACGAGATACGGTGGCACACTGACTTAGGTCGAATACAAGTGCCCAAAATTGTGTGCATGTTATAATAAGGGTTCACTTAAAATAGTACGTGAGCGAACAGAGGGATTAATTGGACAATGTTCCCGAGCAGTAGCGAGATGTGTGAGGTAAGATATACCACTGGCGCTTTTATTTTTTCTTATTAATTTGTTTGTTTCACCCTCTGACTGGTGGGACCCAACGTACTACGTGGAGAGAGGTAAGGTGACTAAGGCTGCATTATTTCTGCACCACTGTGGATAGTCTTACCACCAAAGCCACATGGCACGATTATGATTTAAATCCCAATGACTCCCACACAAAAAAACACGGCATGCTTGTCATACGAATGCAGGAATGTATAAAAGGTTATTTTCCTCTCGTTGAACATAATGGGAGGGTTGTGTAGCTGGTTAGCCTGTTCGCTCATCAAACTTGAGGTCTCAGGATCGATAACTACACATGAGCATAATTCGCGCCAGGAGGATTCTTTGACTGGTCAAAACGGATGGATACGGAGCTATACGATCTCGTAGTGACTGTATAATCACCTCATCGCGTATAAGCTGCAGCCTCGGCGCTTGTTTTTTAGGGTTTGCACCCTTCACACTCTCTCTCAGTATATATATACACGTTGGAGCCTCAGCTCTTGTAGTTGCTCTCTTCACACTCTCTCACCCTCTCCAGATCTAAACAAGACTTCGTTGGCCTCTCTCTCCCCTCACTGCTGGTCAAAGAGCCGGCAGGATCCGTCCGCCGAGAAGGGAAGGAGGCTTAACACTATCGCCGTCGGCGAGGGAGGGAATCCAGTACCGGCGCAGCTGTTCACTTTCACCCAGCATCGGCACGGGAGGGCCTCCGACCCCTTCTTCGCCGCCATCCCGTCGCCCACCGAACCACGTCCCAAGAAACCTTAAGGTATAGTTTACTTATTCCACATGCATTGCTCTAGCTGCATGTGGGCTTTTTCCGCTTCTGCACTCGAATCTATGTGTTGGATCAAACAGGAAAGTAGTGGGGAAAGTTGTATACCATGAATCTAGGACATGGTTCAAAGAGGAAAGGAGTGGGGGAAAGTAGTGGGAAAAGTTGTACATCATGAATCTAGGACGTGGTTCAAAGAGGAAAGGAAGGGGGAAAGTAGTGGGGAAAGTTGTATAGCATGAATCTAGGACGTGGTTCAAAGAGGAAAGGAATGGGGTAAAGTAGTGGGGAAAGTTGTATCACATAAATCTAGGATGTGGTTCAAAGAGGAAAGGAAGGGGCGAAAGTACTAGTACAGACTGGCTATCCAGCACATACATTGGTCGGAAAGGGAAAACAATGACAAACGCAATACACACATCTGTAACAAACTGATCTTTTGTTTTGGGGGACAAGGCTGTAGAGTTTGAGCAGGACTAGATTTGTTGCCCTCACATAGGGAAAGGTTTCTAAAGATAACAAAACTGGGACCAACACAAATATGCTCCTTGGTTGTTTGTTCTTTGTTGCAACAGATTGTGCATGACCCTAGGACATCGGTAGATGCACATGGTGCTGGTGCGTCCGCTGTCCCGTGCAACTCTGTAGCTATTGTTAATCTAAGGCCATGTTTGGTTAAAAACTCCCTAGTCCCTACCTGCTTGGTTCCAGGGACTAAACATGGACTAGAGGTCATTAAATGACATGCTAAAATACCATGTTACCCCTAGTAATGAACTAATAGAGACAAGGTGCGATGCGTGGCAGGGTCAACTGTTGGAAAAAGTCCCAAAAAGACTCCCTCGGGGTCTTCTTTCTTTAGTCCCTAAAAGTTCCTCCTGTTTGGTTTAGATGGGACTGACACGGAGTTTTTTTAGTCCCTACACCAAAATGTCCCTGTAAACAAACACCCTCTAATAATGCCGCTGGAAAATTGATGCAATGCCACAGTTAAAAGCAAATTACATGTTTAATGAATTTTATTGTTAATATAATATTATGTTAATATTAACCAATGCCACCATTTGAGAAATGCTACTGTCTTGCTTTCTTTCCCATTTAGATAAGGTAGATGCTTCTTTTTGTTGGCTTCTGTGTCATCCACCGTTATTAACCACTAGTTGTTTCCTTTGCACCTCTGCGTAAACAGGGTTATCTACTTCACCTTGTTGCCATTGTGACCTTTTGTTGCACTGCACAAAACACTTTTGTTTTAAGAGTGTCTTGTGTAGTTCAACCAAAATGTCACACCGACAACGTTGCTTGATTGCTTGATCTTAGTGGAACTGCACAAGAGGAGATCTTACTTCCTATCCGTGTTGGCAAATTTGGTTCAGATCTTCTTCTTGTGAGTTGTTTGAATTCCGCATCATGAGAGGTCAGTACTAGCCTTCTTTCACATGATTCTGCAGTGTGCTTTCATATGTTGTGCTACTTGTACGGTAATGTTTCTTGATTTTAGTGAACTGCACAAATGGAGACAAGACTTCCAATCTGTATGTGCACCGTAACATCCCATTGAGATAAGATAAGGATATTTCACAACTGTTGGCATGTATTTTGCCACTTTCATTAGAAAATTAATGTCATTGTTTAGTGCTATACTTGTGCTCCCTAATTGACATGACAAATCTTACATTGAGGGCGAGGCTTGTCTGGTATTGAACCAAGTGATGAAGGGGAAGAACAAGCGGAAGAAAAACAAAAATCAACTCCCGGTGCTATAATGAAGCACTAGAACTGTGATGACACAAGTAATGATATAGTTTTGCATCTTTATTTATTGCTATGGCTGGAACGAGCAATTGTTTTGCCACTAATTTGATGCCATTCTTAATGTAATACGTAATTATATCTACTTGTGCAAACAGGGATCTTCTTTGAAGATACCATATATTTTAGTGGAACTACACAAGAAGATGTTGGAAACATTAAACTAATCGAGGAGTATATAGTAAGCATGGCCACCACAGTATATAGCAACAGATGGTTCCGGAGAAGTGCTTCATCTGTATGCTCTACACAATAAGCCTCCTAACAAAGGTTGGTACTCGCCCACTGATTTCATCCATATGATTGAGCTTTGTCATCTCTATTGGTGTTGTGCTACTGTTTAGATATTGTCATGAAAAAGTGGTATTATCCTTGAGAAGTGCTTCATCTGTGTTGTTTTAAATATTTCCTTTCCTTTTTTTCGAGCAAACAGGGATGCCATTTAGTTGTCCTCTTGTCTTTGCACAACATGATCATCTTCCTCTGAAGAAGAATATGGAGTACGTGAAGTGAATAGTTTCGATTATGCCAGGATGAAGAAGCTCTGTCTATCTTCTCATCAGAAGGAGCAGTTGAAGGATGGTTACATTACTCCCCACAAGACCAAACTAACTTCAGCTCGGAAGGACTGAAACATCTCTATTTTTTGCTGTGATGCATGAGTACAATGTTGTTCTAGGATTCTTTCTGGTGATGTCCATTTTTCTAAAAGTGTGCTCTACTTGGACCATGTAGGTGCCTGTTTAAACTGTCTATTCATAGTACAGTGTGCTTTATACTAATCACTTTTTTTGTATTTGTGCAAACAGGGTTGCTCAGCTTGATTTCAATGGGAACTACACAAAATTTTCATGAATACATCGAATCATTCATTTCCACCACAAGAAAGGAGGTGCCGATAAGTTCAAGGCGTTGCAACATATAAGGGCGAAATCATACAAGCTACGTGTGAATTTGGTTGATTTTGGTGGAACTGCACAAAAAGAATAGCTGGTTTATTTAGCACGAGGTGCCATGTCAATGTCTGAACTGATGGCAAACCCTGCCCATCCCACAATCGTAGGCATTTGATATATTGGAATGGGACAACCTTGTCAAATTGTGCTCATTGATTTTAGCAAGAAGACATGCGTTTGATATTTTCGAATGGGACACCCTTTGCTGTCAGCAGCGTCGATCAATTTTTTCTTTATTCTTTAGTTGTGAAGTAAATATTGCCTTTGACATCTGAGTCGCTGAGATGCATAATCATCGTTCGTTTTGAATGTTCTCTATGAATTGCCAGCCCTGTGTGTTTGATTGCAATGTACAGAAACGCTAAAAAGCTGCTCAAACTCTTTGTACTCCTTCTGTTCCTTTTTACTTCGCACAATGTGAAAGTGCATACTTTTTTCTATAAGATTGGTCAAAGTAGAGATACTTTGACTGCAGACAAAACTTGTATGCAGACTAGAAAGGACCGGAGGGAGTACATGTGAAACTGCTGCAAACGAGGTGATCACCCTTGGAATAATGCTAGTACGTATTGTTTTGCATGTTCATCCAATACCAGTGATACAGGAATTCGAACTAATTGAAATAAATTCATTCATACATGGTCGGATTTCATATAAACATGCTGGATTTCATTACATTTCATACATTCTTCAACTAAAAAGGGGTGCGCTGGAGGTATAATTAATTAACCGAAGCTACGCACCTGTGTCCCGCTGAGCCGAACAGAAGCTTCAGTGACTTAACTGGAGGTGCAGTTGCGTAACTGACATGTGTCCTATTGGGCCCACGTGTTAGTTAGCCAACTGCACCAGCAGTTAAGTAGAAGCAGTGTCCTTCCCCAACACAACTCTCTGACTCCACATAGCCGCCAAGAAGCTAACCTCCGTAAATGGTCAACCCGCCTAGGTTGGCTTCAACCGGAGGGTAGCAGTGGTGGCCTTACTTGGACCCGAGCGGCGGCAACCTACCGTGTTCTACTCTTCCTTGTTTTCTGTGTGGCGAGGCCTCGTTGGTAGCGGGGCGGGCCTCGGCGGAGCCGGCGATGTCCTCTGTCTCGTTGTCGGCGGGTGATGCCTCGGCGGAGCGGTGGAAATCCTCCCCCTCGTTGCCGGCAGGATGGGGCCTCGGCTGAGACGGCGATGTCCTCTGCCTCGTTGTTGGCGGGGTGGGGCCTCGGGGGAGCTGGCAGTGTCCTCTGCCTCATTGTTGGCGCCATGGGGCCTCGGCGGAGCAGGGCCTCATCGACGCCAGCAGAGCGGGGACTCGTCGGAGCCGGCATTGTCCTCTGCCTCATCCTCGGTCTTGCCAAACAGCACCTCGCCCGCTTCATCGCCCTCTTTGTAGGCGGCTGCAGCCTCCGCCACCCGCATGCGGTACCGCCAGCGCTCGAGGCAGCCCTCACAAACGGAGCGGTACGAGTCGAGCAGCGCCTCCTGCTCCGCGGCGATCTGCTCCTCTGCCTGCAGGTGCTCCTGGAGGAGATGGTGGTTGTAGGTGGCGTCGGCATCCGCCTCTCAGAACTGCTCCTCACGCATCTGCCTCACTGTGTCCATATATTGGGCACAAGCCTCGCCGATGGTCATGGTGCAATGCACCGGCGAGGATGGTGCGGAGGAGGGGGTTGGCACCTGATCGTCGACTACCATGTTCTCTATTGGGACGTGGTCGTTCTTCGGCTGCCTGCCGGCCAACCGGTCGACAGCAATGGCTGCCATCTCCTTGTAGTCCGTCATCCGCCCATCCCGAAGAGCGCTGGAGTGCGAGGAAGCCATGGTGGGTAGTAGTGGTGTGGAGAGGAGAAAGGGAACGGATGCGGATGACTACGGCTATGGACGGCGCAGCAGTTTATATAGCAATGGTGGGCGGCGGAGGGACGAACGTGTGGCGCCGTAGTAGCCGCCCCGGCAACCGCGTATCATTAATGTGGGCGGCAGATGGACGGATGGATGGTACTTGTGTCGTTTGAAGGCGGAGCAATCTCCTGCACCGGGAAGCAGGGCGGGCGGCGCTGACTGTTTCGGGAAGAAAGCGCACACGGGCGAGGAGATGGCTTTACTTGGAGAGGATGCCAATGGGGACCCACCAGGGCCATAGCCTCACATACGCAAGTGCCTCCTTATTATATACAACAACAACAACAACAAAGCCTTTAGTCCCAAACAAGTTTGGGTAGGCTAGAGGTGAAAGCCGTAAGAGCTCGCAACCAACTCATGGCTCTGGCACATGGATAGCAAGCTTCCACGCACCCCTGTCCATAGCTCGCTCTTTGTCGATACTCCAATCCTTCAGGTCTCTCTTAACGGACTCCTCCCATGTGAAATTCGGTCGACCCCGCCCTCTCTTGACATTCTCCGCACGCTTTAGCCGTCCGCTATGCACTGGAGCTTCTGGAGGCCTGCGCTGAATATGCCCAAACGATCTCAGACGATGTTGGACAAGCTTCTCCTCAATTGGTGCTACCCCAACTCTATCTCGTATATCATCATTCCGGACTCGATCCTTCCTCGTGTGGCCACACATCCATCTCAACATACGCATCTCCGCCACACCTAACTGTTGAACATGTCGCCTTTTAGTCGGCCAACACTCCGCGCCATACAACATTGCAGGTCGAACCGCCATCCTGTAGAACTTGCCTTTTAGCTTTTGTGGCACTCTCTTGTCACAGAGAATGCCAGAAGCTTGGCGCCACTTCATCCATCCGGCTTTGATTCGATGGTTCACATCTTCATCAATACCCCCATCCTCCTGCAACATTGACCCCAAATACCGAAAGGTGTCCTTCTGAGGTACCACCTGGCCATCAAGGCTAACCTCCTCCTCCTCACACCTAGTAGTACTGAAACCACACATCATGTACTCGGTTTTAATTCTACTAAGCCTAAACCCTTTCGATTCCAAGGTTTGTCTCCATAACTCTAACTTCCTATTTACCCCCGTCCGACTATCGTCAACTAGCACCACATCATCCGCAAAGAGCATACACCATGGGATATCTCCTTGTATATCCCTTGTGACCTCATCCATCACTAATGCAAAAAGATAAGGGCTCAAGGCTGACCCCTGATGCAGTCCTATCTTAATCGGGAAGTCACCGGTGTCGACATCACTTGTTCGAACACTTTTCACAGCATTATCGTACATGTCCTTGATGAGGGTAATGTACTTTGCTAGAACTTTGTGTTTCTCCAAGGCCCACCACATGACATTCCGCGGTATCTTATCATAGGCCTTCTCCAAGTCAATGAACACCATATGCAAGTCCTTCCTTTTCTCCCTATATCTCTCCATAAGTTGTCGTACCAAGAAAACGGCTTCCATGGTCGACCTCCCAGGCATGAAACCAAACTGATTTTTGGTCACGCTTGTCATTCTTCTTAAGCGGTGCTCAATGACTCTCTCACATAGCTTCATTGTATGGCTCATCAGCTTAATTCCACGGTAATTAGTACAACTCTGAACATCCCCCTTGTTCTTGAAGGTTGGTACTAATATACTCCGTCTCCATTCTTCTGGCATCTTGTTTGCCTGAAAAATGAGGTTGAAAAGCTTGGTTAGCCATACTATCGCTATGTCCCCGAGACCTTTCCACACCTCAATGGGGATACAATCAGGGCCCATCGCCTTGCCTCCTTTCATCCTTTTTAAAGCCTCCTTCACCTCAGACTCCTGGATGCGCCGCACAAAACGCATGCTGGTCTCATCAAAGGAGTCGTCCAGTTCAATGGTAGAACTCTCATTCTCCCCATTGAACAACTTGTCGAAGTACTCCCGCCATCTATGCTTAATCTCCTCGTCCTTCACCAAGAGTTGGCCTGCTCCGTCCTTGATGCATTTGACTTGGCCAATATCCCTCGTCTTCCTCTCCCGGATCTTAGCCATCTTATAGATGTCCCTTTCACCTTCCTTCGTGCCTAACCGTTGGTAGAGGTCCTCATATGCCCGACCCCTTGCTTCACCAACAGCTCGCTTTGCGGCCTTCTTCGCCATCTTGTACTTCTCTATGTTGTCTGCACTCCTATCCAGGTATAGGTGTCTGAAGCAATCTTTCTTCTCTTTAATCGCCTTCTGGACATCATCATTCCACCACCAGGTATCCTTATCTTCACTTCTCCTTCCCCTGGACACTCCAAACTCCTCCGAGGCCACCATACGAATGCAAGTCGCCATCTTCATCCACACATTGTCCGCATCCCTTCCTTCCTCCCAAGGGCCCTCCTTAATTACCCTCTCCTTGAACACCTAAGCTACCTCCCCCTTGAGCTTCCACCACTTCGTTCTAGCAACTTTGGCATGCTTATCCCGCTGGACACGAATCCGAAAGCGGAAGTCAGCAACCACTAGCTTATGCTGGGGTACAACACTCTCTCTAGGTATCACCTTACAGTCTAGGCACGCACGCCTATCTTCTCTTCTCGAGAGGATGAAATCAATCTAGCTAGAGTGTTGGCCACTACTAAAAGTCACCAGATGTGATTCTCTCTTTCTAAAGAGGGTGTTAGCTACAATCATGTTGTAGGCTAGAGCAAAGCTTAAGACATCTTCTCCTTCTTGATTCTTGATGCCATAGCCAAAGCCCCCATGCGCCCCTTCAAAACCTGTGTTAGATGTGCCCACGTGGCCATTGAGGTCTCCTCCTATGAAGAGCTTCTCTCCAATCGGTACACTCCTAACCATGTCTTCCAAGCCTTCCCAGAACTCCCTCTTGGTGTTCTCATTGTGGCCTACTTGCGGGGCATACGCGCTGATAACATTGAGAACCAAGTCCTCAACTACCAGCTTGACCAGGATAATCCAGTCCCCACGTCTCTTGACGTCTACCACTCCATACTTGAGGCGCTTGTTGATCAAGATGCCTACGCCATTTCTATTTGCAGCCGTCCCCGTGTACCACAGCTTGAAGCCGGTATCCTCCACCTCCTTCGCCTTCTGTCCTCTCCTTTTTGTTTCTTGGACGCAAAGGATATCAACACCTCTCCTCACCGCTGCATCAACTAGCTCCCGAAGCTTCCCTGTCAGAGACCCTACGTTCCAGCTACCTAAGCGAATCCTCCTAGGCTCGGCTAGCTTCCTTACCCTTCGCACTCATCGAGTCAAATGCGAAGACCCTTGCTCATTTTCCACTACATCCGGGTGCCGATGTAGCGCACCACTAAGGATGCGACGACCCGATCCTCGCTCACTTGCCACCGTATCCGGATCAAGATACGGCGTGCCACTTGAGGGGTGACGGCCCGGCCCTTGCCCATTTTCCACCACACCCGGGTTCCGATGTGGCGCGTCGCTGAGAGGGTTACGCCCCAACGAAAATCTTTTGGGTTTCATCTCCATAAGAGTGGCTGAGTTTTTACGTTGGCTCGCCAAGCCTATCACAACCCTCCTCCTTTACCCGGGCTTGGGACCAGCTATGTTGAGACAACATAGGCAGAGTTTGCCTCCTTATTGTATAAAACTATAAATTTTTTTGCTTCCTCCTGGTTTCCTGACATCACGGTCCCACACCGTTGTCAACCTATGTAGTCAATAAATGAGAGAATTGCACAAGAAGCGGCCGACAGCTGGGACCAAGCAGCTCGAGCAGTATTTGTGTTTTTGAGGTGTGAGCACTGCAAAGTTTTTTAATGTTTAGCCCAGATATTAATTTTTCTCCTCTGAACAACAACGAAAACATTGCTGCATGTATTAACTAGGCGGGTTGTGGCCCGTCTAGCCCAGGCCAGATATCCAGCCCAGATATTAATTGTTTTCAAGCTGAAAATGGCTAGCCCAGCTATACTTTTTTTAGGAATACCCAGGCAAGGTCAAGTTGTTATTCTCCGCCCCGCTGGGCTGCAAATCTTTCCTAGGAGGGATGCATTAGGCTTAACAAGAAAATGGGCTTTAAGAAATAATAAATGGGATGTAATTATAAAACTGGGCAGTTACTATAAAAAAATGCACCAAACACGTAATTACTTTATAAAATATTATTTTTGGATATTGAAATTTTTAATTTCATAAATTATTGCGAGCGCAATGTTCCGCTGGATTTTTATGTAATATAAATTTATATTGAAATTGTATTTAATCTAACTAGAAATTTCGGGACAAAAATATTTTGAATCCCAACAAAATGTGGGAAATTTTATTGAATTCTGTTTTGAAAGGTTGGCTGAAATGGGTTGTACTTTTAACAAACTGTAAGTGGGTTGTAGTAAATTCCATTAGAATTCAAAATGGGCTGCACATTCTTACAAATCTCGAATGGGCTATAAGTTCTGTGCCACACACTTGTGGCCTTACTAAGTTGACGCGTCCCCTAAAAAAAGAGAGTTGACGCGTATGCAAGGCCTTGTCAACTTATAGTCAACACACGGTTCTAGCAGCAGTGGTTGTTGGATGTCCATCCAATGGATGCCGTGCTTCTTCAATCTCGGATATTCTAGCTTCACCCACCCAAAAAATGATTCCTCCCCCTGACATCTGGGGCGCACCGTTTCGGAAGCTTCCCTCCACTCACCCACACCCCCTGTTATTTTGTGGCAATGGCAGCCTCACACTGCAGCCGAACTAGTGAACCCTCGTACTCCTCTCCGCGTGGGCATCCACTGCCGCGTCTTCCCCGGCTCCGCGTCGTCCCCTTCCTTGGCCTCGCCGTCATCTATCGTCGTGGTGCTCTCGGCGCGGCGTAGTCAACATGGTCATGGAACGACTTCCATCGGACGTGGACTGTACGTGGAGAGGCTGACAGCTGGGTCCATGGCCGCAGCAAGGAAGTGCCTCCTTATTACACGGAAAATAATGATTCCTCCAACTGATAGCTGGGACCCACCGGACGGGCCACTGTATTTCATGAAAAAATGTTTCCCCCGTGACTGCTGGGACCCACCAGCTACATCTTCGCACGCAAGGAAGTGCATCCGGGAAGAAAAACGATTCGCCCCCCTGACTGCTGGGACCCACCAGCTACATCTTCGCACGCAAAGAAGTGTGTCCAGGCAAAAAAATGATTCGCCCCCTGACTGCTGGGACCCACCATCTACATCTTCGCGCGCAAGGAAGTGCCTGACAGTCGGGACCCACCTGGTCAAAGCGTACGTAGCGTTGTCATTCTGGTCGCGAACGTGTATGTACATACTGGTGGATGTAGAGGCGCGTACGTGTCGTAGTAGAGGCGCGCACGTAGCATGTACATGTACGTACATCGACCAGTGTGCAAGAAAGAAAATACGACCACGTATGTACATACGGGAGGGGTCTCGAGCGCCTACTCGCGCATACGTACGGCCAGGGCTCGTGTACATGGCGGGGTCGGAACAGAGAAACAGCGTCGTCATCGTGTTCATGGGGAGCCAACCGGCTGGGTCGGAATGGAATGCGTCGTCATGTTCATCGGGAGGGCTTGGACGGAATAGGCGATGGAAACGAGGCCTGGTGTTCCACAGAACGGAGGAAACGGCCTTGTGTTCGACCGACCACGTTCGAAACAGGATCCTGTTCACCGGGAGGGGTCTGGCGTACCGCAAAACGGAGGAAACGGACTTGTGTTGGACCTCCTACGGGCGAAACGGGGTCCTGTTGATCGGGAGGGGTGTGGCATACCGCAAAATGGATGAAACAGACTTGTGTTGGAGTGCTACGATCGAAACAGGGGTCCTGTTCATCGGGAGGGGTGTGGCGTACCGCAAAACGGGACTCCACGGGATACTGTTCATCTCCATCGTCGACCTCCTCCAGCTTCCATGGGCTACTGTTAATCCACCATCGACCTCCTCCAGCCTCCACCTGCGACTGTTCATCCACGAGGCTCCTATTCATCCAGCCTCCGTCACGCGCTACTCCACCAGCTACTGTTCAACCACCCCTCTCCACGGGTTCCTGTTCAACCACCCCTCCACGGGCTACTATTCATCCACCCCTCCACCGTCTACTATTCATCCAGCCCTCCACAGGGTCGTCCTATTCATCCAGCCCTCCACGGGGTCCTGTTCATCTAGCCCCAACTGGCTCGGTCGATCGGGGTCCTGTTCATCCAGAGGCAACACCACGGGGTCCTGTTCATCCACCCCCACCGTTCACTGTTCATGCACCCCCCCCCCCCCCGCAATGCTCACTGTTCATCCAAACTGCTGTGCAACGCTCACTGTTCATCGAGAGGCAGCATCGATCGGTTTCAGTTAGCAGCAGTAGCGAAGGAATCGCTCGATCGCTCGGGTTCAGTAACGCGTAGCCTGTAGTGCAATCACTCGGTTCAGTTAGGCGACGCCTCGCTCGGGTTCACTTAGAGTCCAACGCCTCGCACACGCGCGTGTACGTGTAACATAGAAACGCGCATCGCTCGGCCCCCGACCACCCACCGTAACTGGGAACTCCCCGAAATTTTCCTCACCCTCGCTTCTAACACGGTTTTTTCCGTCATGGACGGCCCAAAGAATGTCATGCAGTTGCGTCTCCGGCCCGTCCAGGACGAAAAGCCCATTTTTTGTCATGATTTTTTGTCATAGAAGTAGGAGCCCACCACATCTATGATGATACCGGGTTTTGTCACAATTATCGTCATAGAAGTGTCATAAGTATGACAGAAAAAAAAATTCATTCGGCACAAAATGTCACGGATGTGTCTTTTTTTTGTAGTGGCCACTCCTGGCGAGGGCCTCGGTCGTCCCATCGTCCTCCGCCTCGTCCTCCTCCTCGGCCATAGCCCCGGTCGTTGCGCTCGGGGCGTCGACCGACGTGTCCTTCTCGAATGGCCCTGAGCTCTTGGCATTCGTTGGTGTTGTGGGTGTGGAGGTTGTGGTAGGCGCAGAACGACCGGATACCCTTGGATGACTCCGGCTGGTCCTTGCCGCGCTTCGTGCTGGCTCTGTTGCGAGCACGGCTCCTCCTTTGATCTTCACGTCCTTGGCCTTGGCCTTCTTTTCTTCTGGGTCAGCAGCTGGAAGCTCGAGGAGGGACAGGCGTCCCTCCTCAGCTCTTGAGCACTTGGTCGCCAGGTTGAACAGCTCCAGGGATGGCGACCTCCTCCTTCATCTTGACGTCACAGACGCCATCAGAGAACGCTGAGATGATGGCCTCGTCCGTCACCTTGGGGATCTTGAGGCGAGCACTGTTGAAGCGTTGGATGTTTTTCTGCAGGGTCTCCCTAGGCTGCTTGATGCGGCGCAGGTCACCCGTGGCCGGGGGGCGGTCGCAGGTGCCCTGGAAGTTGGCGATGAAGCGGCTACGCTTCTCATCCCATGAGGAGATCGAGCCAGGTGGCAAGTTCAGGAGCCAGGTGCGGGCACCATCCTTGAGCGCCATGGGAAACTAGTTTGCCATGACTTTTTCGTCTCCGTTGGCCGCCTCGATGCCCATCTCGTAAAGCTGCAGGAATTCTGCGGGGTCAACTGTACCGTCATAGCGAGGGGGCAGGTCCGGCTTGAACTTGCCCGGCTAGGCGATGCTGCACAGCTCGGTGGTGAAGGCACAACAACCTATTGTGGCCACCAGAGCCCTTTGCTGACGCGGAGCCTGCTCTTGGTGGTACCCGCGCACTAACGCCAGGGGCAGCATGGGGCCTTGGCGTGCCGGTGCTAACATGGCGGTCTTGCCGTGCTGGTGCAGGGAGCACGTGGGTGCCTTCTTGAGGTCTAGGGATTTCTTGGCAGCTTCTTTCTTGCCGCGCGGGTGCTGGATGAGGTGGGTCACATCCAGGGCCGTGCGCCTTGGAGCCAGGGCGTCGTCTTGGGGCAAAGGTGGTGGAGGCACTCCCTGAGCCGCATCGCCCATGCTTGATGGAGGGCGAGGCAGTGAAAGGGACGGCGCGGGAGAGCCCCTGCAGCGCTGACGAGCTCGGTGATGCGAGCGAGCCATTCTTCGTAGAGGTCGTCGACGGGGCGGTAGTGCAGGAGGTCACGTGCCAAGAGCAACGCGGCCTGCGCGTCCGTAGGGGCGCGACGAGTGTGTGACGACGAACTAGCTGGGGTCAGCGACGGAGTGGCGGTGCGGCCTTCCCACCGCACTGAGGGGTGCAACGAATATGCTTGCTTCTTGTACCCTGCCGGGCCGGTGGTGGCAGGCAACGGAGAACGATGAGGAGGCCCGCCAACGGGAGCCTTCTGGGCGACGCGGGCGGCGAGAGCAGCTCGGCGCTCGGCGCGGGCTCGGCGAGCGTCTGCCATGGATGCGACGAAGCGATGGGACGCTGATCAGCGGAAAGAAGATTTTGGCGCACCCCTACCTGGTGCGCCAAAATGTCGGATATCGGGTTCCGGCAAAACCCTTGAGGTTCGAACACTGGGGTGCGCATGAAGATCTCTCCCCACCGAAACACGCCCTCAGCTCGTCGCGATCCCTAAGCTAGATTGATGAACAACACAAGTGACACAAGATTTATACAGGTTTGGGCCACCGTTGTGGTGTAATACCCTACTCCTATGTGTGGTGGTGGATTGCCTCTTGGGCTGATGATGAACAGTACAGAGGAAGAACAGCCTCGCGAGGAGAGGTGTTCTTGAGGTGGAGTGGTGTTCTACTTGGGAAGGATTTGAGGCCTCCAGATTAGATGAGATGTCTTTTACTGTGGTGGCTAGCCCTATTTATAGAGGCCCTGGTCCTCTTCCCAAATATTGAGCGGGAAGGGATCCAACAACGGCCAAGGGGACAACTAGTACAAGCTATCCTGACGAAAGGTGGTCTTCGCCTGCCAAAGTTGCTGGTGATGACGCCGTCTTGGGCTCCATGGTGACCTCCGTCCTGCCGTCCTGCTGGTCCTGGTCTGGTTGCACCGATATGGAAACGTTTGCCTGATGCCTCGATACTCCGCGCCTGCGCTTGCCCCCTTAGCACCAAAGAGGAAACGAGGACAATGCACGGGCTGGCGCCCGCCTGGACTCGATCGTCACGGCTTGCATCACGGGTACCTCGCGAGGTACCCCTTGCCTTGATCTCTCCGCCTCCTCGCGAGTCTGCGTGGTGAGGCCACTCCTAAGGAGGCCTTGTGTCATCTGCCCCATGAGGCTTGGCCCCTCGCGAGGGTCTTGAGTGTTTGGTTGGTGAAGACAGGCCATACTGGGCCACTGATTGAGCCACGCTGCAGGCCATAGGAAGGCAAGTCTGGGGACCCCCGTTCCTAGAACGCCGACGTCCTCTTTGGTGATAAGGAGGCAAGCGCTAGCGCAGAGTCCAGAGGAATCAACCAAAGGTTACCGTTTACGTGCAACAAGACCAATACCGACAGGACGGCAGGACGGATGTCATCACCGAGCCCACCACGACGTCACGTGCACAATCTCTACAGGCGAAGACCACCTTTCATCAGGATAAGATGTACTACTTGTCCCCCTTCAAAATTGGCCACTGTGGGATCCCTTCCCGCCTAAGTTTTGGGGGAGGAGGACTGAGGCCACTCTAAGTATAGCCTAGCCACCACCGTAGCAAAGGGACGAATCCTCAGAGGTCGAATCCCTGGAGCTCATAAACACCCACAGAGCAGACCCTGCGAGGCTTTTCTTCCTTGTACTAGTTCATCCTCAGCCCCACGTGGGGCTAATCCACCACAAAGCAGGACTATGGTTTTACACCTCAAGGTGGCCCGAACCTGGGTAAACTACCGTGCCCATTTCCTTTCCTGTTCATCGAGCTAGGCCATGAGAGCAGCGAGTTGGCTGTCCGCAGAGGTTGAGTTCTTGGGACATGCCCAAAGTTCGAACATTCCTTGGGTCTGCGGAGGCCTGAATCTGACATTTGGCGTGCCAGGTACGGGCGTGTCTAAGTATTGCTTGCTTGCCAGCTGCGCCTCTCACCTCTCTCGCCATCTCGCTTCCATGGAGGCCGTCGTCCCACTCAGAAGACACCCGGGCGTGTTCAAGGGTGCCACAGGCCACCGCGCCTTCTCCCCCACCTTGCAGCGGGTGCGATGGCCGCCGAAGTTCAGGCCGGGGTTGCCGCCACGATACGATGGCGTGGCGGACCCCGCAGAGTTCATACAGATGTATGCGGAGGCCATCAGGGAGGCCGGCGGCGATGACAAGGTCATGGAAAATTGTCTCCCTATGGCTCTCGCAAATATGCCAGGTGCTTGGTTCCTCGATGCATTAGTGAGGTACACATCAATAACATGTATATCAAATATACCTTTCACTTTGCCATCTTTCTTATCCGCCAAATACTTGGGGAAGTTCCGCTTCCAGTGACCAGTCCCTTTGCAGTAGAAGCACTCAGTTTCAGGCTTAGGTCTAGGCTTGGGTTTCTTCCCAGGAGTAGCAACTTGCTTAGTATTCTTCTTGAAGTTCCCCTTCTTACCTTTTCCATTTTTCTTGAAACTAGTGGTCTTGTTAACCATCAACACTTGATGCTCCTTCTTGATTTCTACCTCCGCAGCCTTTAGCATTGCGAAGAGCTCGGGAATTGTCTTTTCCATCCCTTGCATATTATAGTTCATCACAAAGCCTTTATAGCTTGGTGGCAGTGATTGAAGAACTCTGTCAATGAAACTATCATCAGGAAGATTAACTCCCAACTGAGTCAAGTGGTTATGGTACCCAGATATTCTGAGTATGTGTTCACTGACATAATTATTCTCCTCCATATTGCAGCTATAGAACTTGTTGGAGACTTCATCTCTCTCAACTCTGGCATTTGCTTGAAATATTAACTTCAACTCTTGGAACATCTCATATGCTTCATGAGGTTGAAAATGTCTTTGAAGTCCCGATTCTAAGCCGTAAAGCATGGCACACTGAACTGTCGAGTAGTCACCAGATCGAGCTTGCCAGAAGTTCATAACATCAGCATCTGCATCTACAGCAGGCCTTGCACCTAGCAATGCATCCAGGATGTAATTCTTCTGTGGAGCAATGAGGATAATCCTCAAGTTACGGACCAAGTCTTTGTAGTTGCTACCATCATCTTTCAACTCAGCTTTCTCTAGGAACGCATTAAAATTCAAGGGAATGGTAGCACGGGCCATTGATCTACAACAATATAGATATGCAAAAAACTATCAGGACTAAGTTCATGATAAATTAACGTTCAATTAATCATATTACTAAAGAACTTCCACTTAGATAGACATCCCTCTAGTCATATAAATGATCACGTGATCCATATCAACTAAACCATGTCCGATCATCACGTGAGATGGAGTAGTTTTCAATGGTGAACATCTCTATGTTGATCATATCTACTATATGATTCACGTTTGACCTTTCGGACTCAGTGTTCTAAGGCCATATCTGCATATGCTAGGCTTGTCAAGTTTAACCTGAGTATTCTGCACGTGCAAAATTGGCTTGCACCCGTTGTATGTGAACGTAGAGCATATCACACCCGATCATCACGTGGTGTCTCGGCACGACGAACTGTCACAATGGTGCATACTCAGGGAGAACACTTATACCTTGAAATTTAGTGAGGGATCATCTTATAATGCTACCGCCGTACTAAGAAAAATAAGATGCATAAAAGATAAACATCACATGCAATCAAAATATGTGACATGATATGGCCATCATCATCTTGTGCCTTTGATCTCAATCTCCAAAGCACCGTCATGATATCCATTGTCACCAGCTTGGCAACTCCATCATAGCATCATTGTTGTCTCGCCAACTATTGCTTCTATGACTATCGCTACCGCTTAGTGATAAAGTAATGCAATTACGTGGCGATTGTGTTTCATACAATAAAGTGATAACCATATGGCTCCTGCAAGTTGCTGATAACTTTACAAAACAAGATCATCTCATACAAAATTTTATATCACATCATGTCTTGACCATATCACATCACAACATGCCCTGCAAAAACAAGTTAGACGTCCTCTACTTTGTTGTTGCAAGTTTTACGTGGCTGCTATGGGCTTCTAGCAAGAACCATTCTTACCAACGCATCAAAACCACAACGATTTTTCGTCAAGTGTGCTGTTTCAACCTTCAAAAAGGACCGGCCATAGGCAAACTCGATTCAACTAAAGTGGGAGAAATAGACACCCCCCAGCCACATGTGTGCAAAGCACGTCGGTAGAACCGGTCTCATGAACATGGTCATGTAATGTTGGTCCGAGCTGCTTTATCCAACAATACCGCCGAATCAAAGTATGAAGTTGGTGGTAAGCAGTATGACTATTATCACCCACAACTCTTTATGTTCTACTCGTGCATATCATCTACGCATAGACCTGGCTCTGATGCCACTATTGGGGAATGTAGCATGCAATTTCAAAATTTTCCTACGAGCACGAAAGATCTATCTAGGAGATGCATAGCAACGAGAGGGGGAGAGTGTGTCCATGTACCCTCATAGACCGAAAGTGGAAGCATTATGTTAACGCGGTTGATGTAGTCGAACGTCTTCATGATCCAACCGATCTAGCACCGAACGTACGACATTTCCGAGTTCAGAACACGTTCAGCTCGATGATGTCCCTCGAACTCTTGATTCAACAGAGGGTCGAGGGAGAGTTTCATCAGCACAACAGCGTGATGACAGTATTGATGATGTGATCCACACAGGGCTTCGCATAAGCACTATGATGATACTATGAGAGGAGTAAACAATGGAGGGGGGCACCGCACACGGCTAAGACAATGTTGTGCCTTTGGGGTGCACCCCTGCCCCCGTATATAAAGGAGGAGGGGAGAAGGCGGCCGGCCTAGGGGGCGCGCCAAGTGGGGGGAGTCCCACTAGGAGTCCAAGTCCTAGTAGGACTCCCCTTTCATTTCCGGAGTAGGAGAAGTGATGCGGAGCATCCCACGATCATCCCCATGGACGTATCTACATCTCCCACGACACCACTTGGACCAATGACAAGAGCTCGAGAAAAGGCTATCGAAGATAAGGTGAACTCGCTCCTCTCCGGACAACCAGTTTCTACACGCAAGACATGGCTAATACCTCAAAAAAGCGGAAACACTATGTGTGATCAGGTAGTTGGAGGAAGGCCACGGAACAACTACATCCAATGGACAAGACAGCAAGGACACCGAGTATGAAGGAAAAGAAGAAGATCTACCGAAGAAGCTCAAGTGAGCGGGCGTCCGGCGCCTGACGCTCCAACCAGCGGACGTCCGACCTGGACCGGACATCCGGTGCCTGAAGGCCCAGCCGACCCAAGTCCCCGCTGACGAGAGCTACAGCGGGCGGACGTCCGGCCCCCTCCGGACGACCGGCGACACTGCCCAGCGGGCGGACAATCGACCTGGACCGGATGACCGATAGTTCCACACCAGAGCCAATTCTGCAGAAGACCGAAGCCACCGGACAACCGGCGACCGGACGATCGGCCGCCTCCGGACGTCCGGTAACTCGTTCACAGAACATAATTAGCGGAAGTACGAGCCCTACCAGACGTCCGGACCTCCACGAGCGATCGGACGACCGGTAGAGACCGGACGTTCGCTGCCTCTGTGTGCGCAACTTCGGGCCCGAGGCCCATGTACCCTGTCATTCTGCCCCCTTTTGCACTTAGACTATAAATAGACCTCCTCCTCATCCTAGTTAGGGTTAGCATTGTGATAGCTCATATTTGAGATAGAACTTCGCTCATCCACTTGGTTACTTCTCCTTGGAGCTCACGACCTCTTCGGAGAAGATCCCCCAAGCGGATTCAAGACCCCATCACGGGAAGACCCTTCAAGACCTCCTCACGAGAAGACCTTTTCTATCGTCCTTTGTTGACCTTGAATCGTGTATCACTCTTTGTGCTTAGAGGATCTAGCATATGTGTGACCAAATATTGCTCGCTGCGTGATTTCTATCATGTTTACCCTCATGATTTCTCCTCGTGTTCTTCATGTTCTTCGTAGGATTCCCTCCAATCGTGAAAGATCTGGCATCTAGGGTTGTATCCTACATCATCTTGGATCAGAGCAAGGTTGATCACGAATTTGGAGCCCCTACCCCTCTTTTTCTAGCCTTCTTTTGCTTGATTTCCTCCTATGTTTCAAAAAAATCCCCACAAAAAATAGCCCCAATTTTTTTTGTGATTTGTTGGTGTGATGAAGTTTTGTTGGATTTGATCCATGGTGCTTTGCCACGAGTGGATCTAGCTTTCCCCCATCATCTCCACCATTTCCATCCACAAAATCGCACGAATTTGACCAATTTTGCCTCCTCCACCATGAACCTGAGTTGTTCATCCCGTGCCCAAAATCGCCCAGGCATCGGACGTTCGCTAGCCACCGGACGTTTGACGACCGGACGACCGCTCCCCGACCGGACGTCCATTGTTCCCTGACGAAACTGATTTTTTTTGCCCGGAAATTTTCAGCCACCGCCACCACTCCCACATATGCACTTCAACTCCCATTCCACCACCGCATATGCAATCTGATACCACCACCTCTTTCCGCAAGCACCACCTTCGCTTAACCGCTACCACCTCCGACAATTTTGACCCATTTTGGTCTTTGGGAATTTGAGTTGCCGTTCCCGTGTCCTATTGTGTTTCGGCTATATAGGCACGGTTCGACATCAACATCACCACCGATCATCTTTGCCAAGGACTCGTCGTCGCCAACAACCGTCTGTGCTTACAAACGACTACCTCGGCGGTAACCTCGACGACATCTTGATCTATTCCTTGCCATTGCATTGATAACCACCATGGCCCAATTTTGTGTTGCTTTCCCATAGAGACTAGCCTTTGAGTATTGCCGGCAACGTGACTTGTGCACATTAGTGATCATACTTTCCATAGCATACATACCACATCATTGCGGTGCATATCTTGGAATCATCTCTTGTGTCACAAAGTTGTCATCACATATACACAATTGCTATCTTGGTTCATGAAGTTTTGCATGAGAAAAGAGCTCAAAGAGAAAGAGCCAAACAATCTTTTAATCAAGAGGGAAAGATAAGCAAAGAGCTTATAAGCAAGAACCATAGCATCATATTACATTAAGATTGTCATATTCGACCATCTTGGATCATATCACCGGCATACTTGGGATAGAAGTCATTGCATTTTTGCCTAGTAGGTTGTGCACAAGTTTCGTATCCCCCTATTGTGCAATCGTGCTAGCGTCTCTCTAGTGT
The DNA here is from genome assembly GCA_963921465.1 of Triticum timopheevii. Lineage (NCBI taxonomy): Eukaryota > Viridiplantae > Streptophyta > Magnoliopsida > Poales > Poaceae > Triticum > Triticum timopheevii. The sequence continues at coordinate 306,667,813 of OY997272.1, forward strand.
TGTGCAACAAGAGCATTTTCATGGATTCCACATTTTGGCTCATTCCTTGGTTGCATGACCTCACTTATCTATTTGCGTGTGTGTTTCCGTGTAGCATATCTTGCTATTGGTCTACTTGTTGCATTTGCAAATTTGTGAATCTTTTCCAACATTATTGAGGCTCACTAACAATTTCTTCAAATTTTGTGCCACCATCCTAACTGAGCTCCACCATAAGCTTTTACTTGTGTAGGTGTGAGAACTGACAAGAATTGGTACCAATTGTGATATTTCCTTGTTCCACATTTGAGTGATCATTGATCCATCTTCAACATCGGTCAAGGAACATTGGGTATAAGCTCTTCTATTTCTCCCACTCACATATTTGCTTGGAATGATGGATAGGCCAAGTTCTTCTACCAACCCACTCTTCATCGAGCAAGACGATGACATGTCATCCTATGTCACCAAGAGGCACCTCTTCGGTGCACAAAGAGCTTTGCATCAAGAACAACAAGCAATGAGCGACCGCATCGACAATCTCGCCACCGACTAGCGATTCTCTGTGCAACGAACAAGAGACTACTTCGACAACAAGCTCGACCGCCACAAACAAGAGAATGATGCAAGAATCGACGAGATTTGTGCCTTGTTGGTAAACCGCTCTTATACCACTTCGTCCTACTCAAGACGGAGCCGCTCGAGTCGACACTCCGATACACCAACATCGCGCACGCTACGTCGAGCCGCACACCTTGACTGTCAAGAAACTCGCAATCCTATACACGACAATCATCCACAAGAGCAATTTGACGAGCAACCACATCATCATCGCCAAAACCAAGCTACTCTTGCACAAGCACAAGAAAAGCAACATCAACGTCACAAAGAGGAAGAGCAAGCGCGCCAACACCAAGACGAACAAGATGCCGAGGCTCAACGTCTTCAACAACAACAACGTGAAGCTCAAGCACTTAAGGTGCAACGTGCCCTTCGAGAGTCAAGTCGAGCCATCGCCAACCGCAACCGAGATATGTGCAATCAAGAGGAAGCACTTCGCGAATCAATTCAAGAGCGAAACTACCAAGTAAGAGTGCATCGTCAGGTCCCTCAGGCTCATCCACAGGCTCGACAAGCTCCTCCACAACCTCAAGTTCATCATGAGCATGATGACTATGGAAATCATCCACGCCAAGAGCAATAAGAGGTTGACAATCATCCACGTCAAGGGCGTCATCATCACCCTCGACCCCAACACAATGAAGAGCAACGCTACGGCAAGCTCAAGTTCACCATGCCCAAGTTCAATGGAAGAAAAGATCCTGAAGAGTACCTTTCATGGGCATTGAAGGTTGACAAGATCTTTCATTTGCACAACTATGAGGAAGAGAAGAAGATCTCTATGGCATCCCTTGAGTTCTAAGACTATTTGCTCATATGGTGGGAACAAGTCCTTGAGCGCCGAGAGGCAAGAGGTGAACCACCAATCACCACATGGAATCAAATGAAGGATGTCATGCGAGCACGCATTGTGCCAACATACTACAACCATGATCTCTTCAAGAAACTCCAACTCCTCAAACAAGGAACAAAGAGCGTTGAAGAATACTACAAGGAAATGGAGATTGCCATGATAAGAGCCAATGTCACGGAAGATGATGAGGAAACTATGGACCATTTCTTGAATGGCCTCAATCATCCGATCAAGAAGATTGCTGACTTCCAACCCTACTCCAACCTCATTGAGCTCGTGCATCAAGCTACCAAAGCGAAATTTCAATTGCAAGATGACTACAAGTACGCCAAGTAATCTTCCAAGAGCTATGGATTCTCCAACAACCAAGCTTCAACGACTCCAACAACTTCTACCTCAACCAAACCATCAACAAGCAACGGCGACAAGTCAAGCTACAAGAAAACTTCGACCACCTCAAGTCATCCTCCCACTACAAGCAACTTCAAGCTGCGAGCTTCATCATCTACTCCAACCCATGAGACCGTCAAGACAAGTTCCATCAAGTGTTTCACATGCGGCGGCCGATGCCACAAGTCCTTTGAGTGTACAACAAGCGCACCATGATCCTCAACGATGACGGAACCTATGACTCCATGAGTGAAGAGGAAATGGAAGCACTTGAGCAAGTGGCCATGCACCGGTGTGTGAACAAAGATGAAGATGATCAAGTCTTTTGTGATGAGGATTCGAGCCCCACTTTCGTTGTCTCCCAAGTCTTTACTCTTCAACATCAACAAGACGAAGACCAAAGATGCCACATCTTCCACACCAAGGCCGGCATCAATGGAAGCTCCGCCGAGGTCATCATCGATGGAGGGAGTTCTCACAACTTGGCAAGTGAAGAACTATGCTCCAAGGTCCAATTGGTCAAGATGAATCACCCGCACCCCTACAAGGTTCAATGGCTAAGCAATTCCGGCACTATCAAAGTCGAGCATACGGTGAAAGTCTCCTTCAAGATTGGAGCATATGAAGACACTTTGGAGTGTGATGTCGTTCTGATGTCCATTTGCCACATAGTTCTTGGTCGACCATGGCAATTTGACCACGGCGTCATCCACAACGGGCGTACTAATCACTATAGCTTCAAGATGAATGGAAAGGAGTACGTGCTACGACCTCTGTCTCCAAGTCAAGTGATTGCCAACAAGCAAGCCACCCATCATGGAGAAAAGAGTGAGAGAGTGACCCACCCAAAAGAGAGTGAGCGCCACAAGCCAAAATCTAGTGCATCCACGATGAGCGACAAGAAAAACTTAGTCCTATTAGACACCAAAAGTGAGATGAGAGAAGTGTGTAAGAATCCATCAAGTGTTATGTCCTTGTGTGCAAGGAAGAGGCTCCGAAAACTAACACCTCTCATGATCTACCTTTAGTGTTGTGTTCTCTTTTGTAGGAATTCCAAGATGTTTTCCGTGAGGAACTACCTCCGGGTCTACCTCCACTACAAGGCACTGAACAACGAATCGACCTCATCCCCGGAGCACCTCTACCTAACAAGGCTCCCTACCGTGTCAACCCCGAGGAAACTAAGGAGATCCAACGGCAAGTACAACAACACATCAACAACGGCCATGTACATGAAAGCTTGAGCCCTTGTGCCGTTCCGACAATCCTTGTTCCAAAGAAAGATGGTACTTATCGCATGTGTTCCGATTGTTGTCCCATCAATGCTATCATCGTTAGATATTGTTACCCTATTCCACGCCTAGATGATATGCTTGATGATCTTAGCGGAGCCACCATTTTCTCTAGGATTGATCTTAGGAGCAGCTACTATCAAATTCGCATCCAAGAAGGTGATGAATGGAAAACCGCATTCAAGACCAAATTTGGCTTATATGAATGGTTAGTTATGCTAATGGGTTTATCCGAAGCACCCGGTACTTTCATGCGAGTCATGCATTTTGTTCTTCGACCCTATATTGGTGTATTTGTTGTGGTCTACTTTGACGATATTCTTGTCTTTAGCAAATCCCTCAAAGATCATGTAACCCATCTTAGAACTGTGTTGCAAACCCTTAGGAAAGAGCGCCTTTATGCTAATATGGACAAATGCCTTTTTGGTGTTGATAAGCTTGTTTTCTTGGGTTTCGTTGTGTCTTCTAGGGGTGTGCATGTAGATGAATCTAAGATCAATGCTATTAAACTTGGCCCCAACCAACTAACCAACTTGCAACAAGTGTGTAGTTTTCTTGGTTTAGCCAGTTTCTATCGTCGATTTGTGGAGGATTTTAGCACCATTGCTTCACCTTTGCATTCTTTGAGTAAGAAAAATGCGCCTTTTGTTTGGGGACCATCCCAAGATACCACATTTAATGAGCTTAAAAATTTGCTTACTCATGCTCCCGTGCTTGCATTACCCAACTTTGACAAACCTTTTGAAATTCATTGCGATGCTAGTGGTAATGGCATAGGAGGTGTGTTAACGCAAGAAAAGCGGCCCATAACATACTTTAGTGAGAAACATGCTGGAGCGCAACTCAATTATCCCATCTATGACAAAGAGCTATATGCTTTAGTGCGAGTTTTGCGTGACTGGGAACATTATCTTCGTCCTCATGAATTTATCATCCATACCGATCATGAAACGCTCAAGTACCTAAAGGGTCAAACTAAGTTGAACAAGTGTCATGCTAAGTGGAGTGAATTCATTGAGTCATTCCTTATGTCATCAAGTACATCAAAGGTAAGGAAAATGTTGTGGTGGATGCTCTTTCCGCATATGCATGCTTGTCACTAAACTAGAACTGAGTGTCATTGGCTTTGAGCACATAAAAGACTTGTATGCGCATGATCCTACTTTTATAATTCCTTATGCCAAGTGTTTGACGCATACATCTTGGAAACACTATTATATCAAGGATGATTACCTTATGAGAGCTAACAAACTTTGCATTCCCGATTCTTCTCTTTGTTCGCTCCTTTTGCAAGAAGCTCATGGAGGCGGACTAATGGGACACTTTGGATGCGACAAGACATTCGCTACGCTATCCAAGAACTATTTTTGGCCCAAGATGTTCCACGACTCTCGCTTCACCAACCGATGCTCTACATGTCACAAAGCTAAGTCAAAAGCTCAATCCCATGGTCTTTACATGCCTCTTCCAATTCCTTATCAACCTTGGGAAGACATTAGCATGGCCTTTGTACTTGGTTTGCCTAGAACTCAAAATGGAAAGGATTCCGTGTTTGTCGTTGTGGACCGATTCTCTAAGATGGACCATTTTACCCCATGCAACAAGATAGACGATGCTTCACATATTGCAAATCTTTTTTGTAGGGAAATATTGTGCCTCCATGGAGTGCCAAAGACGATTGTCTCGGACCGTGACGTCAAGTTCTTGAGTTACTTTTGGAAGACTATGCGCCGAGCTCGGAATCAAGCTCTTGTTCTCTTCGGCATACCATCCTCAAACCGACGGCCAAACGGAGGTGACGAACGAACACTCTCCACTCTACTGCGCGTGTTTATCAAGAGGAACATCAAGGAGTGGGAGGAGTTCCTACCTACCGCCGAGTACGCCTACAACCGTGCAAGACACTGCACAACCGGCAAGTCCACCTTCGAGGTCGTCTACAGTTTCAACCCGTTGTCCCCATTGGACATTCTTCCTGTTCCACTACAGGAACGCACCAACATGCACGCGAGTGAACGAGAAAGCTACCTCAAGAAGATGCATGAAGATACAAGTCTCACCATCGAGCGCCAAGTACAACGACTTGCGACCAATCTCAACATCAACAAGCAACCCATGATATTCAACATAGGACATCTTGTGGGGCTACACCTTCGCGAGGAACCTTCCCCAATGAATGCAAGTCCGAACTTCTACCCCGAGCCGATGGACCCTTCAAGGTGCAAGCACGCTACAACAACAACAACGCTTACAAGATCGACCTCCCAAGCGACAAGTACAACATGAGCGACATCTTCAATGTCAAAGACCTCTCGCCATACCATGGTGATGAAGCTTTCGATCCGAGGTCGGATCTTTCCTAATGGGGGGGGGGGAGATGATGCCGAGTATCCCATGATCATCCCCATGGACGTATCTACATCTCCCACGACACCACTTGGACCAATGACAAGAGCTCGAGAAAAGACTATCGAAGATAAGGTGAACTCGCTCCTCTACGAACTACCACTTTCTACACATGAGACATGGATACTACCTCAAGCGGAAACACTATGTGTGATCAGATACTTGGAGGAAGGCTACGGAACAGCTACATCCAATGGACAAGATGGCGAGGACACCGAGTACGAAGAACAAGAAGAAGAGCTATTGAAGAAGCTCCAGCGAGCGGACGTCCGGCGCCTAACGCTCCAGCCAGCGGACGTCCAACCTAGACCAGACGTCCGGCGCCTGAAGGCCCAGCCGACCCAAGTCCCCGCCGACGAGAGCTACAGCAAGTGGACGTCTGGCCCCCTCCAGACGACCGGCAACACAGCCCAGCGGGCGAACGACCGGCCTGCACCGGATGACCAGCAGTTCCACACCCGAGCCGATTCTGCGGAAGACCGAAGCCACTGGACGACCGGCCGCCTCCGGACATCCGGCAACTCGTTCATAAAACATAATTAGTGGAAGTCCGAGCCCTACTGAACGTCCTGACCTCCGTGAGCGACTGGACGACTAGTAGAGACCGGACGTCCGCTGTGTGTGTGTGCGCAGCTTCGGGCCCGAGGCCCATATACCCTTTCATTCTGTCCCCTTTTACACTTCGACTATAAATAGACCTCCTCCTCCTCCTCCTAGTTAGGGTTAGCATTGTGATAGCTCATATTTGAGATAGAGCTTTGCTCATCCACTTAATTACTTCTCTCGGAGCTCACGACCTCTTTGAAGAAGATTCCCCAAGCGGATTCAGGACCCCATCACGGGAAGACCCTTCAAGACCTCCTCATGGATAAGACCTTTTGTATCATCCTTTGTTGACCTTGAATCGTGTATCACTCTTTGTGCTTCGAGGATCTAGCATATGTGTGACCAAATATTGCTGGTTGAGTGATTTCTCTCGTGTTTCCCCTCGTGATTTCTCCTCGTGTTCTTCGTGTTCTTTGTAGGATTCCCTCCAATCGTGAAATATCGGGCATCTAGGGTTCTGCCCTACATCAAGAAGGGGGAAGGGAGAGAGGAAGAGAGAGAAGGAAAGGGGGGCCGCGCCCCCCACCCCTAGTCCAATTCGGTTTGGCTAGAGGGGTGTGCTCCACCTCCTAGCCACCTGCCTCCTCTCTCCACTAAGGCCCATGTGGGCCCAACACTATCCCGGGGGGTTCCGGTAACCTCCCGGTACTCAGAAACTTATCCGAAACTTCCCGAAACCATTTCGGTGTTCGAATGTAACCTTCCAATATATCAATCTTTACCTCTCAACCATTTAGAGACTCCTCGTCATGTCCGTGATCTCATCCGGGACTCTGAACAAACTTCGGTCACCAGAACACATAACTCATAATACAAATCGTCATCGAATGTTAACCGTGCAGACTCTACGGGTTCGAGAACTATGTAGACATGATCGAGTTACCTCCAATCAATAACCAATAGCGGAACCTGGATGCTCATATTGGTTCCTACATATTCTACGAAGATTATCAGTCAAACCGCACAACAACATACGCTGTTCCCTTTGTCATCAGTATGTTACTTGCCCGAGATTCGATCGTCTCTATCATCATACCTAGTTCAATCTCGTTACCGGCAAGCCTCTTTACTCTTTCCGTAATGCTTCATCCCGCAACTAACTCATTAGTCACATTGCTTGCAAGGCTTATAGTGATGAGCATTACTGAGAGGGCCCAGAGATACCTCTCCGATACACAGAGTGACAAATCCTAATCCCGATCTATGCCAACTCAACAAACACCTTCGGAGACACCTGTAGAGCATCTTTATAATCACCCAGTTACATTGTGACGTTGGATAGCATACAAGGTGTTCCTCCGATATTCGGGAGTTGCATATTCTCATAGTCAGGTTAACATGTATAAGTCATGAAGAAAGCAATAGCAATAAAATTTAACAATCATTATGCTGAGCTAACGGATGGGTCTTGTCCATCACATCATTCTATAATGATGTGATCCCATTCATCAAATGACAACACATGTCTATGGTCAGGAAAGTTAACCATCTTTAATTAACGAGCTAGTCAAGTAGAGGCATACTAGGGACACTTTGTTTTGTCTATGTATTCACACATATACTAAGTATTCGGTTAATACTATTTTAGCATGAATAATAAACATTTATCATGATATAAGGAAATATAAATAACAACTTTATTATTGCCTCTAGGGCATATTTCTTTCAGCACCTAGCCAAGAGATAGGTGCGGACCGCTCTCTCGCGCCGGGAGACGAGGCACCTGACGGCTGGGTCATGTACTTCGATGGCGCACTTACGCGCCAGGGTGCAGGGGCTGGAGCCGTGCTCATCTCCCCTACCCAAGACAAGCTCTACTACGTCGTGCAACTCTTCTTCCATCACGGCGAGAAGGTCTCCAACAACATCGCCGGGTACGAGGGCCTGATCGCCGGGCTCAAGGCCATGGCCGCTTTGGGGGTCAGGCGCCTCACCATTAGGGGCGACTCCCAGCTCCTTGTCAACTTCTCCAACTAGGAGTACAAGCCAAAGGACGAGCACACGGAGGCATACCTCGAGGAGGTACACAAAATTGAGAAACAATTCTTGGGATGGGAATTGCAGCATGTACCACGCGGCACGAACAAGGAGGTGGACCACATCGCTAGAAGGGAATCCAAGTGCCACCCCCAGGAACCTGTCATCTTCTAGGAGTGGCTCTTCAGGCCGTCGGCAGCTCCCCCACTGCCGGGCCGGCACTGCCTCGGGAGGAGCTGCCCCCGGCACCTACCTCGGGCGCCCCAGCCTTTGGCCCGGCCTCAGGAGCCCGTCTGCTCCTCGCACTCGAGCCTTCGGAGGGGTGCTGGACTGAGGAATTCAAGGCATACCTGCTTCAGGGCACCCTGCCAGAGAAGGAAGAAGATGCAGAGCTGGTGGCCCGCCAGGCCACCGCGTACTACATCCAGGACGACGAGCTCTACCGAAGGCGCCCAAACAACATTTCCCTATGGTGCATCTCCAAGGAGCAGGGGTGCGAGCTGCTGGCCGACATACATGGTGGGGATTGCGGACATCACTCCTCATCGCGCACCCTTGTGGGCAAGGTGTTCCGCAGCGGATTCTACTGGCCCATAGCACTCAACGATGCCGCTAAATTGGTAAGATCTTGTGAAGCCTATCAATTCCACGCTAAGCAGATCCACCAGCCCACTCAAGGCCTCCAGACCATCCCTCTCTCGTGGCCATTTGCGGTCTGGGGGTTGGACATCCTGGGCCCGTTCCCTCGAGCGCCCGGGGGCTACCGCTACCTCTGCGTCACAATCGACAAGTTCACCAAGTGGGCTTAGGTGGAAGCCATCCGCACCATCCCGGCAGGCTCTGCGGTCAAGTTCATTAAGGGCCTCATGAGCCGCTTCAGAGTTCCCAACCGCATCATCACCGACAATGGCTCCCAGTTCACGAGCAACCTTTTAAAAACATATTGTGCTAACCTTCGGACGCAGATATGCTACGCTTTGATGGTGCACCCGCGGAGCAATGTCCAGGCCGAGCGTGCCAACGCAGAGGTCCTGAGGGGCCTCAAGGCGAGGAGCTTCAAGAAAAAGCTTGAGGCATGTGGCAGGGGCTGGCTTGACAAGCTCCGGTCCGTGTTGTGGTCCATCCGCACCACCGCGACAAAGCCCACGGGCGGGACCCCGTTCTTCCTCGTCTACAGAGCTGAGGCGGTCCTCCCTCATGAGGTCAAGCATCGCTCCCCGTGAGACCTGGCATTCGATGAGGCGTGTCAGGATGCCTCGTGGGGGATGGACCTTTTGTTGGGTGAGGAACGCCACCGCCAAGCCTCGCTCCGAGCTGCGAGGTACCAGCAGGCGTTGCGGCTGTACCATGGTTGTAGCGTCCGCTCCAGGACCCTCGAGGTGGGTGACCTCGTCCTGAGGCGGGTTCTCTCCAGGGAAGGGCTTCACAAGATCTCCCCCATGTGGAAGGGACCATTCTGGATCGCCCGTGTGTCCAGGCCTGGAACCACGCACTTGGAGACGCAGGACGGGGTCCCCTTCCAGAATGCATGGAACATCGAGTACCTCAGGAATTTCTAGCCATGACCAAGGCTCCGCGCCTGTGAAGATCTCCGCTCGTGACACTCTCACCTAATAATGAGTTGAGGCTCTACACGCCCCGTAGTCTCCTGAGTGCCGCCCTTGGGCCTCACGAGGGCTCCCACCCACGTCCTAGTGGAGGCTGCATGCTCCACGCTGGTGGGAAGACAAGAAGACTAGTATAGGTGCCGAATGCAGCTGTTCCTTTGCTTGCCTTTTGTATCTGGTTTGCAACTTCTTGAATGAAATTTAGAGTTTTCAGCATCTCTTTTTGAGGGTTAGAACTTTTCTTCTACTTGCTTCGTTCGTTCTCTCAGGTCTTGCCTCAGGGGAGTGGTAGTTGCCCGTCGCTCCTCCTCGCGTGTCCCGCACGCGTGGGCTGGGTAGGTGTGTGCGCTTCGGGCTTGCCTGCAAACACACCTAGCCAAAGCCTCTGTTCCCTGGCCTTGTGGCGTACTAGCCCTCCCGCGACGCTCTCGAATGAGCCCGCGGGCACTACGCCTCCGAAGCTTCCTAATCCTATAGCTGCAAGGGCGCCCCTGAGGCCTGGCGACTCTGGGTCACCTCTTGACAAGCCGCACTCCTGCGGCATGGAAGTTCACCACAGGAACCCTAAGCTAAGTCATCCCAATCACAATCGACGGCTACATGAATATCAGAAGGTAGCATAGAAACAATAACATAACGGTGCAAGTGCCATAATTCATTACATGCCCAAATAGGGCCTTCTACTTCTTTTTTACAGCAGGAAGAAAGGAACAAAAGCAAGTTGCACGACGATGGCAGCCCCTGAGGCCCGGCCCGAGCAGCGCTCGGGCTCACTCGGAGTCCTCCTCCTGCTTCACCGAGGTGCGGCGGCGACGCAGCTCGTCTCCCCTCCCGGTCCAAGCCCGGCAACGCGGCGGCTCGTCGAGGTCGCTGTCGCTGGAACTTTCCTCGGAGGAAGAGCCGCCACTGCTGGAGGTGGCACGACCGTCGCCAAGGGCAACCTCATCATCGGTGATGATGTCGCCCCTCCGTCCGCCATCATCCTCACCATCATCGCCACTGTTGCTCTCCGGGCAGCACCCTGCACATGGGCCGTCTTCCCCGAATATCCTCACATAGAGGGTCGTGATGCCATCGTACCTGAAGTGGAGGGTGCACCTCCCGTGCAGGCCTCGCACGCAGGCAAATGACTGCCAACCGCGGTTTAGGAACACGCTGCTGTCGGTCGTGACCTCGGGATCCACCCACGAGGCCTTGCTACAATAGCCGTCGCCATGAAGCCAGAGACCACTAGGCCCCCCGGCCGGCAGCGCACTCACTGTTCAGGAAATCTTCCGATTCACTGATTAATCTTCTGATTTATCGCTAATCGGGGGGTGACCGATTAGATTATGCCTTATCTTTGTTGTTTATATTTTGGACCGATTAATCACTCTGACAAGTGATTTATCAGGTATCTACCGATAAATCAGACCTATTCATAGCACTATGTTTGCAAAAACTATGTTTATTTATGTTTCGTGGAACTTGTTACGGAATATGTAATATTGTCCTATTTTGTTTGTCATTGTACGAGGATTCAAAGGCTAGAAATCGAGGTAACACTTATGTCAGATATTGTTTTGGTGTTGAATATAACGTATTTTAGTGTTGGGAACATGAGATTTTGCAAAAAATATATCCGATTAATAGTCGACCGATAAAATCGATCAATCGGCTGATTTCCGATTAATCTCTAATCCCTAGCTAACTGAGACGATAACAATAAGCGATATCCTCAGCATTGAGCACACTCGTGAAGTAGCATGGGAGCTGGAGCCAAATGCCTGTGGGCCTCTCCGCCCACACCATGAACTACGAGGGTGCGTCGGGTAAGTGGGACCGTCGGCGTGGTGGCCGGATGGCTGCTGTGTGCCTCACCTCTTCGTTGTGGCTCCCCCGATCGTGGAGACTTCCGTTGCAGGAAGATGTACTCCCATGGCCGCCGGAGGCAGTGCCAGCCTTTGAAGGGGTACGCCCACGCCCATGGGGAGCCGCTGCCGATGTCGCAGCATACTTGCGGGGGCTCCCACGGCCTCTCTTGGGCGGTGGTGTGTCCGGTCCCTCTTTGGGGGCCTTACCCTTCTCCGCGGCGGATAACGTCCTCACTGGCGCCATAGCCACTCTAGAAAGACGGCGGAGCAATAGGAAGGAGAAGCAAGGGGCGAGAAGGCGAAGATGGGCTGGGGGCTCCACCCCCTTCCCCCATTTATAGCCAAGGGGAGGTCAACCGTCGGCCTCGCATGATCGTGAGTAACGATGGTTTTTCTGCATGCAACAGGCAGTTGTCAAGTCGGATGATTGCCGAGGCAGCGTGGGGAAGCAGAGACGCCCACGACCCATAAGAGCCACGTGTCGACCTGGTCCACAGGCGATTGGGGCACGTGACGCTTCACACTTGCCCTTTGGCTTCGCCTCGAAGCCAAGTGCGAGCGCGCCTTGGGCCCAGGGCTACTGTCGGCATTTTGGGAACCAGGGTACCCAGACTTTCCTACCTCCAACCCACGACGTGGCTCTAGCAGCGGCCTGGTATGACCCATCTTCAGCATCGACAAGATAAGACCCTCGTGAGGCGGACGACACCAAGACCTCCTAAAGGAGCAGTCTCCCCGGGCGGCCTCCTGAAGAGAGGAGATTCCTATGCAAGCGCTCACCTCATGAGGTTGAGGTGACGACATCGATGACGACCAAAGACAGGCGCGCGCCAGCAGGCGCAGAGCGGCAGGTTTCCTCTTTGGTGCTAAGGAGGCAAGCGCAGGCACACAGTCTCGAGGAATCAACCAAAGCTTACCATTTACATGCAACAAGACCAAGACCGCCAGGACGGCAAGACAGATGTCATCACCGAGCCCACCATGATGTCATGACCAGAAGCTTTCCAGGCGAAGACCACCTTTCATCAGGATAAGATGTACTACTTGTCCCCCTTCAAAATTGGCCACTGTGGGATCCCTTCCCGCGTAAGTTTTGTGGAAAGAGGACAGAGGCCACTATAAGTATAGCCTAGCCACCACCATAGCAAAGGGACGGATCCTCGGAGGTCGAATCCCTGGAGCTCATATCCACCCCCAGAGCAGATCCCGCGAGGCTTTTCTTCCTTGTACTAGTTCATCCTCAGCCCCCCGCGAGGCTAATCCACCACAAAGCACGAGTAGGGTTTTACACCGCAAGGTGGCCCGAACCTAGGTAAACTATCGTGTCCTTTTCCATTCCTGTTCATCAAGCTAGGCCATGAGAGCAGCGAGTTGGCTGGCCGGAGAGGTTGAGTTCTTCACACGCGCCCCAGAGTTCGAACCTTCCTTGGGTCTACGGAGCCCTGAATCCGACAGCATCTGTATTTGTAAAAGATTTAACACAATCAAACTCAAGCTTGATACCTGACTCTTCACCTTCCTTGAGTTCCCAATCTTCATAGTTGTATTTAATTCTCTCTAAAAGATCCCACCTGAATTCAATATTTTTCTTCATAAAAGAACCAGTACAAGATGTATCGAGTATGGATTGATCATCACGAGAAAGTCGAGCATAAAAATTGTGAATGATAATTTCTCTTGAGAGCTCATGATTGGGACATGAATAAAACATTGACTTAGGACACCCCAAAGCTAGAGCGATACTTTCTCCTTCATGAGGCCGAAAATTATATATATAATTCCGATCACGCTGAACTAGATGCGTAGGATATTTTTTTGGTGAAATTCCAGTTTCAATCGATTCCAATTCCAAGATCCAATATCATCGCATAGCCTATACCATGCCAATGCTTTTCCCTTCAAAGATAAAGGGAAAACCTTCTTCTTAGCTTCATCTCTGGGTAAACCCGCAAGCTTAAATAATCCACAAATTTCATCCACATATATTAAGTGCATATAAGGATGTTTGGTTCCATCTCCTGCATGAGGATTAGCTAGCAGTTGTTCTATCATACCCGAAGGAATTTCATAGACAATATTTTCAGTAGGTGTAGTAGGTTGAGGGGCAACTAATTGTTGTTCCGGTTGGGGTGAAGATATCCCGAACAAACCCCTCAAAGGATTGTTCTCCATAATAATAAATGACAATAAATTTTAGCACATAGTAATAATTTTTCCTTATCAATTTCCACTTACCAAAAGCGCTTCACTCCCCGGCAATGGCGCCAGAAAGGTGCCTTGATGACCCACAAATATAGGGGTTCAATCATAGTACTTTTGACAAGTAAGAGTGTTGAACCCAACGAGGAGCAGAAGGAAATGACAACTGGTTTTTAGCAAGGTATTCTTTGCAAGCACTGAACGTATAAGTAATGAGTAGTTTGATAGCAAGATAATTTGTAATGAGCAAGTAACGGTAACGAAAAATAATATACAACAAGGTAGCCAATCCTTTTGTGGCAAAGGACAGGCCAAAACGGTCTCTTATGATAAGCAAAGAGTTCTTGAGGGTACACAGGAATTTCATCTAGTCTCTTTCATCATGTTGGTTTGATTCGTGTTTGCTACTTTGATAATTTGGTATGTGGTTTGACCGGTGCTTAGGTGTTGTTCTTATTTGAACAAACCTCCTACTTATTATTAAACCCCTGGCAAGCATCCGCAACTACAAGAAAAGTATTAAGATAAAATCTAACCATAGCATTAAACTTTTAGATCCAAATCAGTCCCTTACGAAGTAGCGCATAAACTAGGGTTTAAGCTTTTGTCGCTCTCACAACCCATCATCTAATAACTACTCCACAATACATTCCATAGGCCCTAATAAGGTGAAGTGCCATGTAGTCGATGTTCACATGATACCACTAAGGGAATCATAACATACATACCATTAAAATATCAAACACATATCAAGTTCATATGATTACTTGCAACAAGATTTCTCCTGTGACCTCAAGAACGAAAGTAACTAATCACAAATGATAATCATGCTCAAGATCAGAGGGGTATTAAATAGCATAATGGATCTGAACATATAATCTTCCACCAAATAAACCATATAGTAATCAACTACCAGATGTAATCAACACTACTAGTAACCCACAAGCACCAATCTAAGGTTCCGGTCCAAAGACTAAACACAAGAGATGAACTAGGGTTTGAGAGGAGATGGTGTTGTTGAAGATGTTGATGGAGATTGCCCTCTCCAAGATGGGAGAGTTATTGGTGATGATTATGACAATGATTTCCCCCTCCTGGAGGGAAGTTCCCCTGGCGGAATCGCTCCGCCGGAGGAAAAAAGTGCTCCTGCCCAAGTTCCGCCTCGAGACGGTGGTGCTTTGTCCTGAAAGTCCTCTCCTTATTTTTTTATAGGTCAAAATGACTTATATACCAGAAGAAGGGCACCGGAGGTGGGCCGAGGAGGGCATAAGCCACCAGGGAGCGCCTGGGGGCCCTGGCGCGCCCAGGTGGGTTGTGTCTACCTGGTGGGCCCCCTTTGGTAGTTATTTGCTCAAATAATTCTTAAATATTCAATAAAAATATCCGTGAAGTTTTAGCTCATTTGGAGATGCGCGGAATAGGTAGCGCTAACATAGCTTTTTCAGGTCCAGAATTCCAGCTGCCGGTATTCTCCCTCCTTGTGTGAACCTTGCATATTATGAGAGAAAATGCATTAGAATTACTCCATAAAGCATTATTATGTATAAAAACATCATAAATAACAATAAGAAAACATGATGCAAAATGGACGTATCAAGGTGGTATTGGGAAATTTTATTCCTCGTCTATACTCTAGGACTCTGATCACTCTTCTTTTCGGTTTAATGGTTTTACTAAATTTAGCTCTAGGTTCTTGTAACTAGTTACTCCAGGAGAGCCCCTTCATTCTAGATGGTCGCCTGCTTCATCAGAAGACTCCAAAGATACTCTGATGTTCTCCCAAGAATATGTGCTCATCGCTTTTGCAATTCCCTTCCATCGTCATCCCGTATGGATAACTACATACGCCTGTCATTTATACTTTCTTTCCCAGTTTCTCTTGTTATTACAAGATACATCAAATTAATTCTCCAACTTTTAAGAATCCCTTGTGCCACTACCTTGCAGTTCCTTGTCGCACGAATACCCATATGAATAATTCTTCACACTTATCGATGATTTGATCATTCCTAGTTGTTCTTGTGATTCACAAGATACTTTCAAATACTATCCGACCTTCTGACAATCCTCTGCCAAATATTGCTCTACAAAAACTAGTATGCTTGCATTATGGGTACTTCCCATATGTCTAGCAATACTCATTATTATCCTTTGTCACCGTCATTTTGAGCCTATGATTCAATATGTCTGGGAATACTCGTAATCATCAATTAACCCTTAGAATCCACCTTTCCGACTCAGACATCGTTCAGGACATGAGCTGGTTCTCGGCAACTCAAACCTTAATTAATTGTCGATCTATGTCTATACAACTTACGTGTCTTTTGATCAGAGCCTCTGCTTCTGATCCTCCGATTTGGAAATCATAATTCCTTTGTATTTAAGCTTTGAAATTATCCAAATATTTCTATAATCTGATGCCCATGCATTATTTCTTCTTATGGTTGAACATCTATACTCACATCAGATTCCGCCAGACCCATTGTTGGATTATTATCCGACAGTGTCCTTCATATTCAATAACTTTGTGAGTCTTTCCTCGGATACATGATGCCTTTGGTAAATTGTATCATCTACTTTGTCAACCATGCTCTACTTTTGAGCTTGTGTTAATTACTCCTGAAGTTAGTGGTATATATTCCTAAGATGCCCTGATGGGTTGAACCAATGCCTTCCCTAATCTGCGTGAACCCGGATACTTCTATGGGTCATACTCTAATGGTGTTACACCAGATAAAATTTCAAGACTACAACTTCTTCAAAAATGAGAAGTGAATTAAAGGTTATGCATTGCATAAGTGGGAGTCAACCTTGAACTTTGTGTTCATGCCCATGGACATGATGTTGATATTATCATGGAAGCTTCTCATAATAATATTTATCCCCTTGTTATAAATTCATCTTGTACCTGAGGTCCGGTCCTTTGCAACCGTCGTTCCGACCATGATTGTTTTTCTTTCATCCCATTTCTTGGACAAGTTAAAGTACTTTTCTTTTGCAAATCAATAAACCTGTCCAACCTCTATTTCGCTATACCTTCGAGTATTACTCCTGGTATCCCAAGGATATCATGCCATTACACTACCTCTTATGATTTTTTGTCGAATTAATACATTTACCTGACATATTCACTTCACAGGTTCTGGGTTGTCATCAACCGAGAACACCGATAGAACAACTCTTAGTAATCTACTTTACCTATGAGTTTGTACTCGATCATGTCATTCCCAGTCGATTGACTACATCCTCATTGTCATACTAAAGCTTGACCGTGCTACCTATGCCTTTCATCCCCGGAAAACAATTCCAACAGCACACTAAGTTTACATCGAGCCTTCAACATCTTGTTGGTTGTCTTGAAAGGCAATCACGACTCTGAGCTTGCAATCTTATCTGCGGTTCTGATAACCTTTCGCTTCATCATTCCTTTTGCTTGATGTCGTCGATGATCGCTTACATCTTCATGAGAGCTCTCGACAAATGTGTTGTGATCCTCATCAACATTATGAACTCTTCCAGGATATCAATCAAATTCATGATGAGAAATACCACCCTTGCCCCTATATGGCTTGTTTTAACATTGAAAATGTTGTTGCATTCCCTCCAACACAAAACTCATTCTTGTTTTGTGTTGTACTTTGAGTTCCTTACTATCCAACTTATGTTATGTTCTAACTTGGAATATTACTATATTTTATGTCAAGGATGTTGTGAGAATGCCTCCACCTCTTAAGAATTCTTGATACAACTAATACTTATCACCATCACCATTCTTTCTTGGTCCCCCGTGTTGTTTCTAACCGGAATACCGACAATTGAGCCATGATGCGTGAACTCAAAACTTCTAGCAACCCTATTGCTTTGAAGTGAATAGTCGATAGTTTCATTCTAAGTCATTTGGGTTATTGAATCACTGTTCTCACATTGATCATGCTACTTGGTCCATATCTTCGGGTGCATTTTCGTTCAATGTTTAAATGTGGGTGTTCTCCTCAAACATACTTCAGTATATATTTTGGTGTGTCCAATGCTATCATTTGTTCACTTAATTGTGAAAATGCATGTTTATGGAAATCTTGATGAATTGTTGCTAAGCCCGTCGGCCACATCCTCATCTTTCCCTTGCTCAAATTGTATGACTTATTTTATAAGTTGTTTCTGATGGATCCTTTCATTACAAAAAAATACAGTTCTGTGATGATACGTGTTTGTCACAGTAGGTCACGTTTTCTGTCATGCATGTACATCCATGATGATTTTATGATAGAATCAAGATAGTCATACATGTGCCGTCGTAGAAGTGTTCCATGACAATACCAAAATTATCATCATAACACTTCCATGATGATAAATGGCACGCCATGGAAGTGTTTTCGTCAAGGGTAACCGACATGTGCATCCACCATAACGGGTCACCATTAAGATATTGGGTTTCGGTTTGGATCCAATAACCCGTTTACAGCCCGAACCAATGGGGATTTTCCACGTGTAAAATTCTCATTCGCCGAAGGATCCACGTGTCCGCTCAACGTTGGGACATATGTCAAATGTCCAATGGACAACAGTCACCAATGAAACATTGACACATGGGACGGCCCAATAGAGGCCCATATTGGTTTAAAAGCCGGCCTAGGAAAAGGCCCACCAGATTTTGTCAGATCTAATGGGCCAGCCCATTAATAGCCTAACATTTTCTCGACCAAATTATGGACCACATCATATATGACCCATTAAAAGCCTGCAATATTCTGGGCCAGTTTAAGGCCCATACTAGATCCGACCCATTAATAGCCTGCAATAGTTTGGGGCAAATTATGGACCATATCTCACCTGGTCCATGAACTAACATTCATATCTTGGGCCAAATTACGGCCCATAACAGATATTGCCCTTTAACAGTTACTGTGCCTTTGGGCCCATTGGGGGCCTGATTTGCTCTTCGGCCTCTTAATGGTCCGTTTAACAGTTCGTCCTGATATTAGTTTCGGCCGGTCAGCAGCCTTTTGTACATATGGGCCTCTTTTGGCCTGGTTTCACTTTTGGTCATTTAAAGGCCGGAGCTACATCTGAACCTAATTCTGGCCAGTAGTGACTATTGGCTCTTAATGGCCCATAGTCTTCGTGGATACATTTTAGCCCAAACTGCCTATCGGCCCGTTAAAGGCCCTTGATAGTGTTGGGCCTAATTTTAGCCCATTATGCATCTGTCCAGCCCGTCATGTACTTGGGCCCACCAAGGCCCAAAAACATTTCTGCCTGTTAATGGCCCGTCATATCACTGGGCCAACAATGGGCCGATGTATATCGGCCCCGATATTAGTTTCGGCCTGCTGTCAGCCCGTGATTTGTTCACCACAATTCAGCTCAATCTACATCTCAGCCTGTTAAAAGCCCCATTTTTATTTTTGGCCCAATTAAGGCAAGTGGTTTACTCAGCCTTTTAAAGGTCTGAAACTAATAGTGGGCCAGGTTAATTCTAGGCCTACTAATGACCCAAGATGATTGTAGGCCCACGGCTCGGCCCGTTCATAGCGATTGGCGGTTGACCAGTTTTAGTACCAATTTTTTATATAAACCTAACGTATTGGCTAATTGTGCTCTGATCTAAGATTACAACCTTTTCTCAGAGCGACAACAACATATACAAAAAATAAATTACAACATCGTGACGAAGAATAAACCTATGCTATACAACAAAGAAATTAAAGCATATTACCTCCCCCGAGCATCAAAGTTCGCCACTAGTGATAATAAAGGGCAGCCAGACATCATATTCCATACACTGGGCAGGTCGCCACCAGTGGAAGTAAACACGCCGACAAAATAATAGACAGAACCGATAGCACTTCAACAAGTTCAAGAAAGGTTAGCCCTGCCTAGGAGCTGCAGCGCAAGCAGCTTAGCAACCTGATGAGACTGCACTTGTTTGACACATATATCCACCAACTCAAGCTGCATAACATCAATAGACGTCATGTACTTATGGTTAATCTTGCATGGAGATTGGAGTTCTAGTCGGATTTGAGCGGAAGCATGTGTTTCTTCTTGAATTTTAGACTGAAGAAGTCGAACAGATTCAAGTGGCGACTTCATCGAACTTGCGTCACTGCTACTAGCGAGTAATAAACTTTGAACATGCAATTTGATGCAGACAACAAAAATAAAGAGCATGTGAGTCATAGCTATCCAAATATTCTCAACAAAGTTTGAAGGCTCAAGAAGGACAAACTTACATCAGGAGTGAAGACCGGCTCTATAAAGCCCTTGTCCATATTGATGGGGGGCAATTCAAGAACTTTACATTGCCTTTATTCTACATTTTTGAGAGTAAATATAGATGTGATAATACAGGAACAAATGAAGCTAAGATGCATACTATAAATGTAAGTACAGCATACATGCAAAAGGCACTAACAAGAGCATTGGAGAGCTAAACTTTTTCAGTAGCATTGGTTTTATTCAATATTTTGGCAATAGTAAATATAGCTCTAGTGTAGAACATGGAGATCAAGGTAATAAGCTACAAAGTGTACATGAACAACTAGTTGACAATATAAGTACAGTGATGAAGGACAATAGATACTTACAAGAACAATGTAGAGCTAAACTTCTTCATAAGCATTGGGTTTATTCTACATTAATGTAAGCATTAATATAGATCTGATAATTTGGAGCAAGTAGTGGATAAGCAAGCTATAATGCACAATGATGTCACGCAATCCACCAGGTATGAATGTAAGTACAGCGATAGGACAACAGGTACTAACAAGAGTAGAGCAGCGAGTAGCACAGTTGCGACATCCTAGGTTTTGCGGTGCTAGTTTTATCGCCAATATAAGTGGAGTGCTATCTGATTTCTCTGGTACCACCACCTTTTTCAAGGACTTTGCTTGTACTACTTCAGGTTGTGCAATTACCCTCTTCCTTTTGGATGTTTGAAACACAAGAACAACATTTGAATGGAAAAACATGGTATGATGACAAATGAAATAGGTATTCATAATGAATTGGCATGGCATGTTCACATATATCATGAGTAAACTAAGCAGATGGCGGTGCAACGAAACAGAACAAATGCAAGACACCTTATGCAAGATACATGCAACCAATAAAACCTTACCAAATTAGAACATGCACCTTATTGGGTGAACAGGATAGGCCATATGCCTATGACTCCTTGAGCTTAGAATAGTCATTAGGATCATATACTGAATATGAATCTATAGATCGGGAGCATGTAGGTTTCATTACATCCAGAATGGACCTCAATCCCTTGATGCCAAGTTTGTTATCCATTGAACTATTCTGCAATATTCTTTTGATGTGCGCATTCTTATATTCATTGTGATTACATACAATATCTGAGAAGCATGAAAACATAAATAGTAGTGAGATTATCTTTGTAATTTAGAGGATATTGTAATATAATAGGGGATCCCTGTAAACCTTTGTGTGTTGTCACTGAATTATGCTGAGAGAGCCCATGTGTGCTGTAATATGGCAAGTAGAGTAATATAATTTGGCAGAACTACACAAAAATCAGGCTACCTATTGGGAGCTCTAGATGTAAGGATAGTTGGTACATGATAGGTTCATAATATACCGTATAGAAATTTTATTGCCAAACCATGATAATGAGAGCGCACAGCCACTAGGCAAATCGTAGTGTAGATGAAAGGGGTACCCCATAACAATCATAAATAAATCGGGAAAGTGGAAGTTGCTGAAAAATATGTGCTAGTATTGCCAGTACGGCTAGAAAGGCTTCAGATACCAGCTCTCTACAACTGAAGGCACGGTACTGTTACTATCAGTCGAACTCTCAAAGGCGACACAGCTCCCAACATTTACTAGATATTACTGCAGACCAACACGAAGAGTTGAAAGCGTCCATGACAAGCGACCGAATAGACCTGTACACTGCAATGTCCCTGCTCCTGTTCACTACAAGGAACATAATGTACTACTATTATACTCCCTCTGTTACTAAATACAAGTCTTTGTAGATATTCCACTATGGATCACATACGGATGTATATAGATACATTTTAGAGTGTAGATTCACTCATTTTACTCCGTATGTAGTCCATGGAGGAATCTCTACAAAGACTTATATTTAGGAAGAGATAGAGTACTTATTAAAGAAGAACAGAAGAGGAGCATGCTAAAGAAGAGCAAGCGGATTTTGGATAATAAATGTTTGTTGCCCACACATGATGAATCAGAGCGCATAAAGAATGCAACTCCCTGTTCTCCCTCGATATGTGGTGCATGTGCTTTTTGAAAATAAAGTAGGAACATTAGCTGACCAATTAAACATTCTCTGTTTTAGTACATGTCAGCATCATACCAGATTCATATTTGAGCAACTAAGTTTGGAATTATGAGTGTCATGTTGTTTAGCTTGATGGGTTGAGGAGAGCACTACTTGCACGTTTTGAAGCACCTACGATGATGGTACTGAATATATGGGAATGTCGACATGCAAGTCGCTTGACTTTCATCATTTGGGTCATTCGACCATTTCAGGTGGTTGGATAAAGATCCTACCTCTCCTAACCCTTCTTCCTCCTTGCCTCTTATTCCTCCCCTATAGACCACAGCACGGGCCGCCGACTGAACCACCAGCCCCGCCCTCCCCTGAACCACCCACCACCTTTGGTCTTCCGCTGCCCCAGGCCATCCCTCTAGCCAACCCCAACCCCAACCCCCACCCCCACCCGCATTGAGTTTTGCCTCCGGCGAGGCCTCACCATAGCCCGACGGCCGCCCCCACAACCACTGTCCCCACCCGAAACCTTAAGATAGATAATGGGGCAGCCCTCTGACGAGCCCCTTCCCTCCGCCGGACTCTAAAAAATTGACTGACCCCAAATTAAAAACCAGTCGACTGTCATTTAAGATAATGTGGAATATAAAAGGGGAAAACCATAAGCATTGTGAGTATAGTTGTGAGCATGCCATGGCGGATCTGAAGGTGCAAACCGGACACAGGCAACTTTCGCAACCAATGTTTGCTTTCAACTAACAAGTAAGATTCTAAGTGATGGACAATAAATCACTGTAAAGCAGTGGTGATCTATTTTCTTGCTGAGATAAATAACTTGAGCAGATAGGAAAGAGTATTGCCTCTGGTGTGGTGTGACGTAAGCATCTGTTCAGGCATTGAGGGTGCTGCGGTAGCGATGGCTGTCGGTAGTGTGTAAGCAGATCTAGGAGGGCAGACGGTGGCAGCGAGGGAAATATCCCCCGCGGTGGATGAGACAGTCGTAGGAGCAGCCTCGGCAAGGTGGACAATGATGCGGATGAAGCGAGAGGACGCGATGCAAGGATCCTAGTCCGAAGGCGTGGATGAGAGAGGTTGATCTCTTGTAATGGACGACGACAATGGGGTATCAGCTCCGGCATGGTGGAGAAGGACGGTGGTGGATGGTGTGTCGCACGGAGGAGACTAGGGTGGACAGGGTGTTTTGGCACCCACGGAGTACGAATGGGGAAATGGAGGGAGAGAGGTAGGGGGAACCATGTCCTCTGGATGCGCTTGTCTCAAATGCGATTTTCGGGCGGTAATTCCCATCTCACAGATTTTGGTTTTGGACGGTTACTACGAGTTTCCCTCCTTCGTTCAAATATTGTAGAAAAAGATTGCATGTTTACGGTGCCAACTCAATTCGAATCCATTTTGTATTCTTTTTGTTCGCGCAGGATCCATTTTTGTCGTGGTCTGGGGGACGCACGGGCACCTATGGGGCAGGGGCCCCTTCTCGGTCCGGCAGGGAGCGGAGGGCGCACGAAGAGCAGATCGAGGTCGAGCACGCGGGGGGAGATTTTACCCAGCTTCGGAGCTCTCCGGAGAGATAAAACTCCTACTGCTGCTTTGTGTTTGTATTTGTTCTTGCTCGAGAGCGTGGGTATGCTGTGGTTTCGAATGAGTCAAACCGGACCCCCTCTACGTGCGCAGGGGCCTCCTTTTTATAGTCTAAAGGGGTCACCGACAGGTGGCAACGCAGAGAGAGGGGTAGAAAGGTAAAAACGCGGGTTGGTACAACTGCTATCTACAGTGCCCCCTACCTAACTCTGACGGCAGGGGGCAAGAGCATTTAATGCCCGTCTGGTCGCTCCAACAGTGCAGGAAACGACCGTTAGGGGCGCCACCGATCGCCACGATGGCCTCCTAGTCGCCTTCGCTCGCCACCTCACACCGCTAGGCTGCACAGCCACACGCCACGTGCACCAGGAATGATCCTGTGGCGACACGTCGTCGGGTGAGCTGGAGCGTGGGCGCAGAGTGGTGGCTTCGCCGCGGCAAGCGCCTTGCCGCGGTTGCTGTCTTGTCGCACCCGCAAGCTTGCCGCTTGTCGGGTCTTGTCGGGACGCGCCGTGCGTCGCGGCAGGTCACCTGAAGTGCCTTGGTTGGCCTTCCCGGCAAGCTCCTCTTGCCGGGGTCTTGTCTTCAAAGTTAACACTTTGTTCTTGAATGGCAGTAAATGGGAATGACAAAGGGTCTTGGCGGGCGTCCGGCAAGCCTTGCCGCGGGACGCTGCGACTGCCCGTGCACAAGTTCGGGGTACTAAGGTACCCCTACTTTAGTACACCGACAGGAGCCCCCGGGTCTGGGCCATACACGGTGCCGAGCGCTATTGGGCCAGGCCCAAAATAGGGCACGGGCACACGCGGCCTGGGTCCAAACCAATTCCGCTCCGTATCCACCGCGGCCTCCCGTAACGGCACGCGTCAATCGCGGCGTCATGGGAGAGGTCGTGGGTAATTTTTAAGTCCAGGAAATGCGTAACGTTCGCCTCCCCTGTATATAAGCAGAGGAAACAGGGCCGCTCCCCCACCTTCGCCACTTGCAGTTTCTTCCTTCGAAAGCTCCGCCGCTCCCCTCCGCTTCCCGAGCCAAAAGAGAGCAGCGCTCCGCCGCCCGTCGCCGCCGTCGCCCCCAACGCTCCCGCGCTCCCCCGCCGCTTCCGCCATGGCTCCGAAGACCAGCAAGGCCACGAAGTCGGCCGAGGCGTTGCGGCTTGAGGCGCTGCGCAAGAAGCGAGTGCTTTTCCCCGCCGAGCTCACCCCGAAGGCGCTGCGGGAGGAGTTCTACCTCTTCTGGTCGACGCAGACGCGGGCGCATCCGCACACGCCGGTGCTTTCCACTGAGGCTTCCAAATCGAAGCGGTGCCCAAAAGGGTACTATTTCTTTCCGGTGTTCTTCTATTGCGGGCTCTTCCCACCTTTTTCGGACTTCTTCTGCGACATCATGAATACCTACGAGTTTCATCTTCTTGATTTCACCCCCAACACCGTTCTGACAATGGCGGTTTTCGCACACCTCTGCGAGAACTTCGTTGGCATCCAGCCAAGTGTTGCTCTTTTTCGCCATTATTTCACCCCCCGAGCCGAAAAAGGAGAGCCATTGGCTGGGGGAGTCGTCTGGACCTCTCGACTTGGCATGAAGGAGGTGTATCTGGCGGGCGAGCTCCGCAGCAAGTGGGATGAGTGGAGGGCGGAGTGGTGCTGGATCTGTGATGCCAATCCGCAGCCCTTCACCAACCTGCGCCAGGCTCAGGTAGTTCACGGCGGCGACTGGGGCGCTCTGTCGCCGGACGACGCCAAGCTGAAGATTGCCACCACCCGAATCCTCCAGCTCAGGCTCGCCGGGCTCACAGCAGGGGCGGTTGGCGCGGATTTCCTTCGCCGTCGCATCGCCCCTCTGCAGAAGAGGGGGAGGCCTGCCTGGCAGTTTGGCGGCCCGGCGGATATCATGAGGCTGCGCCCGGGCCTCAATTTCAACTTCACAGTTCTGGAGCTTGACGGGATGCTGAGGGAGCTGTTCAAGCACGACACCAACCATCCAGAGTGGTTCAGGCTGCCGCAGGGCGTCATCCCATTGTGCAACAACTCCCAGCGTGATCGCATCTGCGCAATGATGCCAGAGTGCGATTCGCACGGGATAATCCCAACTTGGATGGAGCCCGCTGACGACGTCGTGCAGCAATTCTTCGATGGCTTGACGGAGGTAGCAGTCAACTCCGACGAGTAGAGGCTCCTCACCCGCGACACCACCGAGAACGAGATGCACTACATCGCCACCAGGGCCGAAGAGGCGGCAGCAGCTGCCGCCGCAGGTGAGTTTGGCTTCATGCTGGAGGAGGCGGAGGCGGCCGAGGCAGCAAGCCTTGCCGACAGGGAGGACCTCGCTGGAGAGGTTGTTGGCGAGGGGGAGCCCGAGGCCGAAGCGAGCAAGCCCGTTGAGGGCGCGAGCGGCCAGCCGTCTTCGAGCAGCTTGCCACAGGCGGAGCCCCCAACGCAACCCCAATTCCAACCAAGAAGGCGCCTCCGTCGAGTTGGAGATACGGCAGGAGGGCAGACAGTCCAGCAGCCGAGGCGCCGTGGGACACGCTCCACCGCGGCAAGTACCGTTGCCGCGGGAGGGTCCCAGGCTGTGCCGTCAACTGAGGCGGGGTCTTCCCGGGCCGCCACGCCTGATCCTGCCGCAACTCCTGGCAAACGTCGAAGCGAGCCTACTCCTCCGCCATACCGCGCAGAGAGGGTACCGGACTTCGACCTCTCCGCACTGAGCTCCGATGATGATGAAGAGGAGGAGGAGGAGTAAGACTTTCTTCTCGCTGTTCTTGATTTTCTTTGATCTTTGTCGTTTCTTGTCTTGCACCTGATCTGCTTCTCTCTGAATCCCTGCTCTATTTCAGGACTCTGGCCGAGAGGGCGGTGAAGAGGGCCAAGGTCCCCGTGGTTGTCATCGAGGACGATCCTGCCGTGACAGCAGAAGACACGTCCGAGACCACCTTAACGGACCCGATTCCTTCTCCTCGCAGCAGCCCCCTGCACAGCCCCCAGCGTAAGTGTTTGGTTTACTCCCTGTTGTGGGCCGCGCATGGGTGCTTTCTCTCTTTTGCTGATATCTCGATTGTTGATTTGTTGGTGTAGGAGTGGAGCAGGCCCACCAGGAGCAGTCAGAGGCCGTTCCGGAGGTGCGATCTGCTTCGACCACGCCGCCACGGGGCAACTCTCCAACAAGGGAACGCTCCCCGGCAAGGGAGAGGTCCCCGGCAAGGGAAGGATCTAGTGAGCCCCCAGTGGTGGAGCCCATGGTCACGGAGCCCAGCACAGGTAACTCTCTTTGTCGGAAATTTTCCCTTGGATTTTTCTTCTTTATTCTTTTTTGGATATTTGCTTGACTTTTCCTTCCTCTTCCTGTCTTCAGATCCCCATCTTGTGGACCCGATGGAAACTGAGGCCACCGGCGAGGAAGGCGCACGCGGCAACACTGGGCATGCCGCTGCTGATGAGGAAGAGGCCGGCGCTGATGAACCCGCCGACGAAGAAGCCGCCAAGGCTGCTAGCGCAGGAGCCGGCGAGGGATCCGGCGATCGTACTGACGACCCGGAGGACACAGGAGCGCAAGGCGCTGCACCGACCGCCGACCCCTCCGCCGCTGATGCAGCGCCGGGCTCCGAGGAGCCCCAGCCAGGCGCTTACTTGAAGGCCGACGAGGGCATATACATCAAGCTTCCTTGGGCGTCGAGCTCCACGGCTCCAGTCAAAGGAGAGGAGTTTGACGGGGAAGTACTCGCCTCTGCTGGGCTGGCAGTGGTTGACGTGCCCAGCAGCAGCAGTGGCGAGTCTGAGGAGGAGCAGTTGCTCTGGAAGTTGGTGTCACTCTACCGTGCCCGGCAAGCGAAGCTTGAGTACCGGGAAGCGCTTGTCGCGCGGGCAGGAGTTGACATAGAGAAGCATGCGGAGGAGCTCAAGAGCTGCAACCAGGAGGCCCTCTGATCCATTGCGGAGGAGAGGGCGCAACTTGACGAGGCAAAGAAGGCGTTCATCCCGGAGAAGGCTGAGGTCGAGGAGCAGCAGAAGCTCGCCGCCGAGGAGATGTCCAGGCGGGAAGGTGAGCTGACGCAGAAGAAAGTGAACCTGGACAGCCATGAGGAGGAGCTCGCCGTACGGGAACGATCACTTGGCGGGGCACTCAAGGAGGCAAAGGACGCTGCTGCGGCCGCCGAGGCCGCCAAGAAGGAGTTAGAGGAGAAAGTGGCGCAGCTGGAGGCAGATATGGGAAAGAAGAATGAAGAGCTTGCCGCACTCCAGCGCGAACGCGAGAAGGACGCACTTGCCCATGGCGATCTGCAAGCTCAACTCGCCGAGAAGGCCAAGGAACTGAACGCCGCCAAGGACTCAAGCGCTGATCTGGAGATGAAGCTGGCCACCTTGACGGAGACACTGGACGCCGCCGAAGAGCGAGGGGATGCCTTGAAGAAGGAGCTCAAGGGCAACGAGGAGCTGTTGACGAGGGCCGCCGAGACTCAGAACACCTTCAGGGCTACGGTGGAGCTCTGGACAGAGGGCCTCGTCAACATTGCTGCATCCATCGACGAGGAGCTGGCGGAGCTGGACTTGGCGGGCTTTGGGTACTCCCCCGACGAGAACCTCCAGCCCAGCGCCAAGCTTACTCTTTTCTTCAAGGGAGTGGTGACGGCTCTCCAGCAGCTCCGGGAAAGGATCCCGAAGAAGCTGGCCAACGAGTCGCGCGCAATCTGCGCCAAAGTCTTGGAGAAGGTGTTGGTGAAGATACTCTTCCGCAACCCGAACCTCGATCTCTCCCGCGTCCTCAAGAAGCTGCCGGAAGGTGCCGATCTTGAAGAGCTCAAAGCCATCGTCGCACCCATTGTGGACAAGGTCAATGATGTCAGGAGGGTCGACGGCGAGCGCGTGGATTAGGCCACCCTTCTTCTCCCTTTCCTTGCCGCTGCTAGATATGTCATAGGAATAACTCATCAGAGCGCGGCAAGTTATTTATTGTAATATAACTTTATCCTGGGTACTGCTTGTCATGTTATCTCCTTTACTTGATTGCATCCCTTGTATGTTTTTACCCTTACGCTTTTAGGGACCTTTCCGATGCAAACACACTTGCCGCGAGCGCTGAGCGTGGAACATCAGCAGCCTGCTGGCGGTGTTACCTCCGGCAAGAAACCTTGTCGGGCTAGTCGCAACACACTTTCATTGTTGAGCGGACTCGAAACAAAGTAAGGGCGCAACTTAGCCACGAGCCGGTTCCTCCGCGCACAGGTTTTCCATACAAGGCATGGTCGTTCAAGGAATATAACTTAAAAAAATTAAAAACTGATTGTGCTCAAGTTTTGACAACTTAGCTTTTCTGTCGTTTGTGTCCCGGCAAGTCTTAAGCTTCTTTGAACGACGCCTGGTCCACATGTTTATCCTCTCCTCTCCCCCCCCCCGGTGAACTTGTGGGCGAAGGAACCTTCTTTTTGAGCAAAAGAAAGAAGAGAAAATAAAGTTATGGAGCCTTAAGGCTCGTTATTGCTTACCGGGAGCAAGTTCTGCACAAAGTGTCAGTGTATACATGCTCCAAAAGAAAAAGGCATGCAATTTGACAATATGTGCTGAACATACGATCTTTATTTATGCGCGGGATCTGCGCCCAGCTTTGTACAAAGGGTTACATGCAACAGCGGCAAGGCTTGTACAAAAGGTGGTTGGCGGGACAGCAGGTTCCGGTAACCGCGCCTTATGGGTAAAACTTACGAAGATGCTCTATGTTCCAGGAGTTGCTCACCGGAATGCCATCTTCGGTCTCAAGGCGGACAGCGCCAGGCCTAGTGACTCGCTTTACCCGATAATGGCCTTCCCACTTCGGCGTCAACTTGTTGGAATTCTTGGCGGATTGAACGCGCCGAAGAACAAGGTCGCCTTCCTCGAAGCTTCTGGCATTAACTTTGCGGCTATGGTAGCGGCGCAAAGCTTCCTGGTAACAAGCAGCTCGTACAGCAGCCTGAAGACGATCTTCCTCGAGGAGCAGCGCATCATCTTGCCGCAGCTGCTCTTGCTCAAGCTCATCATAAGCGAGCACTCGAGGCGATCCGTATACGAGTTTCGTGGGGAGAACTGCCTCTGCTCCGTAAATAAGAGCAAAAGGTGTCTGGCCAGTGGCTCGATTTGGCGTCGTTCTGATCGACCAAAGAACCACTGGCAGCTCCTCGATCCAATTTCTCCCGCACTTGTGCAGCCTGTCGAAAGTTCTGGTCTTGAGCCCGCGCAGCACTTCAGCATTTGCCCTCTCTGCTTGACCGCTGCTTCTCGGGTGAGCAACGAAAGCGAAGCAGATCTTGGCGCCAAGATCTTGGACATACTGCATGAAGGTGCGGCTCGTGAATTGTGTGCCGTTGTCGGTGATGCTCCTATTAGGGACTCTGAAACGGCAAACAATTGACTTGAAGAACTTGACTGCTGACTGTGCTGTCACCTTCCTCACTGCCTCCACCTCCGGCCACTTCGTGAACTTGTCGATTGCCACGTACAAGAACTCGAAGCCCCCGACAGCTCGGGGAAAGGGGCCGAGGATGTCGAGCCCCCAGACCAAAAATGGCCAGGATAAAGGGATTGTTTGGAGAGCTTGAGCTGGTTGATGAATTTGTTTGGAGTGGAACTGGCACGCTTCACACTTGGTTACTTGTGCAGTTGCATCCTGGAGGGCTGTCGGCCAAAAGAAACCTTGCCGGAAAGCTTTGCCGGCAAGCGCTCTTGCGCCAATGTGGTGACCACATATGCCTCCGTGTATCTCTGCCAACAGCTCTTGTCCTTCTTCCCGGGAAATGCACTTCAATTTCACTCCGTTGAATCTTTTTCTGTACAGTATGTCATCGACAAACTGGTACATACTTGATTGCCGGGCTACTTTTTCTGCTTCTTCTTGCTCCTCGGGAAGTTCTCCTGTTTGAAGGAAATGGACTATCTGTTGTGCCCATGTCGGAGCTTGTGGCTCGACAACAAGGACTAAAGGCGCAAATGCTGCTGTGGGAACATCGGCTTCTACGGCAAGAATCTGGGATCCTGCCGGAGCGTGATGCCCCCCGGCAAGCGTGTCGGGACACAGCTTGTCGGGAGCGTCTGCTTCAACGGAACAAGCCCTAGGGCTTGTCGGAGCAGACTGCTCCTCAGCACTTTCTGTGTTGATCCTGGGGACCTTCTTGGCGGCGGCTCCGGGGAGCTCTGCCGGAAAGTAGTCGCCAGTAACCAACTTCCTCTTTTTACTCTGCCCAGTTGATGGTGTCACAGATGGTTGAGTCAGCTTGAGCACAAAAATCCCTGGTTCCACAGGCAACTTAAGTGCGACACATTTTGACAAG
Organism: Triticum timopheevii; assembly: GCA_963921465.1. Taxonomy (NCBI): domain Eukaryota; kingdom Viridiplantae; phylum Streptophyta; class Magnoliopsida; order Poales; family Poaceae; genus Triticum; species Triticum timopheevii. Next base: position 306,698,761 of record OY997272.1, read on the forward strand.
CCATCTGCAATGTCGTTTTGAGCTCTCGGAACATGTTCCATCTGCAGGCCGTCAAAATGTTCTTCCAGCTTCCTCACTTCATCAATGTATGCTTCCATCAACGGGCTCTGATAATCTTTGTTCACTTGGCGGACGACAAGCTGCGAGTCATCCCTGACAATAAGCTTCTTGATCCCAAGTTCAGCAGCGATCCTGAGTCCGGCAAGCAAGCCTTCATACTCTGCAGTATTGTTTGTTGCTTGCTCCTTGGGAAAGTGCATTTGGATCACGTACTTGAGGTGCTCTCCGGTGGGTGCGACAAGTAGCACGCCCGCACCGGCGCCTTGCAGCGAGAAGGCACCATCAAAGTACCTGATCCATTCTTTGCTCGCTTCCTTGTCGGGGATGCTCTTCTCCGGAATTTCTTCATCAGGTGTTGGCGTCCACTCTGCTATGAATTCTGCAAATGCTCGGCTCTGAATAGTTGAAGTACTTTCAAACTGGAGGCCAAAGCTTGACAGTTCTAGTGCCCACTCGACAATCCTGCCTGTTGCTTCTGGATTTTGCAGTATCCTCTTCAACGGAAAGCGAGTGACAACTATAATCTCATGTGCTTGAAAATAATGGCGCAGCTTCCTCGAGGCCATGAGAAGGCCGAAAAGCAACTTTTGCACACCAGAATATCTTGACCTAGCCCCTTGTAGAAGGGAGCTGACAAAATAAACTGGGCGCTGCACCATCTTCTTCTTCGTTCTTGTCACGGCCACGGGGAGGTCTATCTCCTTGCCGCTGCTTGGCCTTGCCGCGGCGCCCTCCCCGGGCGGGAAGCTTCTTGCCGGATCCTCCGCCACCTTCCCGGGCCTTCTCCTTGTCGCGACGCTCATATTCAGCCTTCTGTAGCTCTGCCATCTGCTCAACCTTCTTGCATGCTTGGAGGTCATGGCCCTTGGTGTGATGGATCTTGCAGTACTGCTTGCCGGAGCTGTCCTGCTTGTCGGCGGCCACCACAGCCTCGCCGGAGTCGCCAGCTTTGGCCTTGTCGGAGCCGCCTCCGTTGCCGGACTGCTCAACAACTAGCACGTCCTTAGCCTTTCTCTTTCTGTTTTTCCGCCTCCGGTTCCTCTTTGCCGGAGGGGCGTCCTCACTGTCAGATCCTTCTGCTCCTACATTCTCTCCGGGAAGTTTCCTCCCCTCTTCAGCACGCGCACACTTGTCGGCCAGAGCATATAGCTCGCTGACATCTCTGATCTTGCACATTGCCATCTCCTCCCTCATCCTGCGGTTACGCACGTTCTGATGGAACGCGCTGATAACCGCGGCAGGGTGGACGTCTGGGATGTTGCGCTGCACCTGGCTGAATCTCTGTATGTACTTGCGGAGGGATTCTCCTTCCTTTTGGGCGAGCAAATGAAGATCGCTTTCCTGGCCATGGGGCTTGTGGCCGCCTGTGAAGGCGCCGACAAACTGATGGCACAGGTCCGCCCACGAAGAAATGGAGTTGTCCGGCAAGTGCATGAGCCAAGATCTGACGTTGGGCTTGAGCACCAGCGGGAAGTAGTTGGCGAGGATCTTCTCATCGCGCCCCCCGGCAGCCTGCACCGCGATGGTGTAGACGCTGAGGAACTCTGACGGATGTATCCTGCCGTTGTACTTCTCTGGTACGTCTGGCTTGAAATTCTTGGTGCTGGGCCATTGGACTTGCCATAGCTCACGGGTGAACGCAGGGCAACCTACCGCGTACGGCAAGTCGCCTGGTTCCCTTGGCGCATGCATGTCGACAGTGGGCCCAGCGCGCTGGTCAGACCGACGTCACGCCTCTCTATGACGCTCGATGCGAGTGCGAGCGTCTTCATGTCGTCGTTCTTGGAGAACTTGGCGTTGATCACGGCGAGCTCACGGGTCCGACGATGCAGTGGAGTCGGTGTCGAGGTTGGCCCGGCGAGTCGGCGATCTTGGCCTTCGGGGCGAGGAGTGTGCGGTAGTGGCACCCCCAGCGGTCTTGTCGGCGTCAGCTTGCGCCTGAGCGTCTTGCCGGGGCTTCGATGTGATCGCTTGCCGGGGCTTGTCGGTGTTGGCGAAGCTGACGAGGCTCTGAATGGTAATCCTCCAGTCGTCGATCTTGTCCGGTGCTGGAGGGTAGTCTAGAAGCAGCTGGGCTCGTGCCAGCACTTCCTCTGGAGTCTTGGGCGGTGGTGGCGAACGACGCGAGGTGCGGGATATGCTCAAACTTCTAACAGTGTTAGAAGGAGCAGCATCTCGCCCAGGCGACCGTACTGCGCTCGTGCCAGCGTGTTGGTGTGCATGTTGGCCTTGAGCATCCCGCGACCCGCCGGCTTGGCCTTGTTCCAACGCGAGCACGGTGCTAGGAGCACCGTGGCGTCGTCGATCTTGCCCCTCCTGGGAGGGGTGCGGTGGATGTACAGACGCTGAAGCTTGCGGGGCCTTGTCCTTGGACCTGGTGACGACGTGAGACCCACCGTCGGCGCCCGCTCCTCCGCCGGCGTCCACCCCACCGCCCGTTTGCTCCGGTGGCAGTAGGATAGTCGCGGACGGGGTGGCCACCTCCAAAGCCTTCTTCTTCGGTGGCATGTCGATGAAGATGTTGATGTAGCGCGCGCGGAGACCGGATCAGGTTCGCACCACCTCGACGCCCCCTACCTGGCGCGCCAAAGATGTCGTGGTCTGGGGGACGCACAGGCACCTATGGGGCAGGGGCCCCTTCTCGGTCCGGCAGGGAGCGGAGGGCGCACGAAGAGCAGATCGAGGTCGAGCGCGCGGGTGGAGATTTTACCCAGCTTCGGAGCTCTCTGGAGAGATAAAACTCCTACTGCTGCTTTGTGTTTGTATTTGTTCTTGCTCGAGAGCGTGGGTATGCTGTGGTTTCGAATGAGTCGAACTGAACCCCCTCTACGTGCGCAAGGGCCTCCTTTTTATAGTCTAAAGGGGTCACCAACAGGTGGCAACGCAGAGAGAGGGGTAGAAAGGTAAAAACGCGGGTTGGTACAACTGCTATCTACAGTGCCCCCTACCTAACTCTGACGGCAGGGGACAAGAGCATTTAATGCCCGTCTGGTCGCTCCAACAGTGCAGGAAACGACCGTTAGGGGCGCCACCGATCGCCATGATGGCCTCCTAGTCGCCTTCGCTCGCCACCTCGCACCGCTAGGATGCACAGCCACACGCCACGTGCACTAGGAATGATCCTGTGGTGACACGTCGTCGGGTGAGCTGGAGCGTGGGCGCAGAGTGGTGGCTTCGCCGCGGCAAGCGCTTTGCCGCGGTTGCTGTCTTGTCGCACCCGCAAGCTTGCCGCTCGTCGGGTCTTGCCGGGACACGCGGTGCGTCGCGGCAGGTCACCTGAAGTGCCTTGGTCACCTGAAGTGCGGGACGCTGGGACTGCCCGTGCACAAGTTCGGGGTACTAAGGTACCCCTACTTTAGTACACCGACAATTTTGTATTGGAATACAAATCTATATGGATCATTATTTTATATATACTTTCAAAAGCACACCACCGTTTACACATAAATATTGTTTACAAATGGGATGATCTTAGATTCATAAGGCTAAATCCTTAATTTGAATTTTCAAATATTTGAAACCACTTTATGTCGAAATCCAATGTAGGCATTCCTTGCTACTGTCTCCAATTAATGTGTGTTTCTATTGACGCTCAAAAGTGGCTCGGTTATAAAGAGTAGCTTGTAGCTATGTCAAGATTAATTGAAACTTATTGTTGAAATTCACCATGAGATGTCTCTCTTTGAGAAGATCAAGATAGATATGAAGATGGTCTAAAACGAAGCTCGGATACAAAAGTTATGACAAGTTCCGAGATGCTCATGTTGACACCAGCCTAAAGAATGGCATGGAACCTAATTAATATGGCCTCTGTTGGAAAAAGTTATAGCTGCAAAGTTCTTCACCTCGTCGAAACGTACGATTTTGATATAAAGATCGTCCCCATCCGAGGTCGTATGCACAAGTTATAGGCAAAATCGTACACTGCACCAATGTTGGCCGGATCATCCGGGCCGGGGTCCGGATCATCCAGATAATTGAAGCACTAAGATTCCAGAAGGTTGGCGCTGAAGCCGGATCATCCGGGTCAAGTCCCGGATGATCCGGGTAAAGGCCGGACAATCCGGGCAATCGTCCGGACGTCAGGACAAGTTTTTCTACTGCAGACTTTAGAAAACATCCCGAAACTCCCTCGAGATGGCATCATATCAAAAAGTGTTCAACATGAAAGTTGTGCATCTCGTCGAGGCGGTTGATTTAGATATAAAAACGTCCAAATCCGAGGTCGTATATGGATTCTAGAGCTAAAATAGTAAGCTGCTGTCAGAAAACTGTGCTAGGCCGCATCATCGGGCCTTGAGCCGGACATCCGGGCAGGGGGTCGTGAATAGTCTGTGTTTTATTAGGTTTTGGTGATTTGGACGGCTAGGCAAGTCCTTTTCTTGTACGGGAAGTCCATCCACCTCTTATATAGATAATAGGTGACGACCGATTGAAAAACAACACACAATCGAACAAATCTATCTACACTTTTTACCCTAGTTTTACATCTCTCCCTTGTTCTTCTTCTTCCTCGTTCTTCGTCTGTTCTTCTTGTTGCAGGGCGGCGAACCTTGAGGCCCTTGGGGTGATCAAGTCGACCTAGGGCAACCCATAGCCGCCGCGCGCCCTGACGGGGTCCCTCCCGGGCATGAGGGGTTTCAGGTCCTGAAAAGCACCCACCGGATTGTCTTGCGTACCGCGCTTCCGGCGGGTCTCCTTCGACGTGAGCTGCGGTGCATCACCCTCGGCGTTGGAGGTACACGGTGATGTGTTCGTGTGCGAACACACTTTTTGGCGACTCCGCTGGGGGACGAAGCTTTGAACGGTCTCCGGCCTGTTCTTGCTACGAAGAGATCATCATCTAGGGTTTGCAATCTACAAAGGTAATATGTATACCCAATTCACATATGTAGATGAAAATAATGCATATGTTGTTGCTGGATCACCTAATGAGTATAATGTATCGGCTAGCCCTAGTTTTATCAATCATGCATCTAATTATGCGCAAGAGCCGATGCAAAATAATCTTCATGCTTCAAATTCTTATGATTTTAGCAACGTACAACATATGTATCCAAACTCTCATGCATCGGCAACCCCACAAATCAATATGCCGATGAACAACATGATGGGTTTGGTTAATCAATTTTAAACATCTCATGTTAAAATTTCCAATAGCATACAAGAAAGTATTTCACCTTTTTATTCATCGGCAACTAATTTGCAATTTGTGAATCCAACTTTGCCGACGGATGGGAGAACTGGAAATGCTACTACTAGCTATTCGGCCAGTTACGCTCAACCATCATATGCTACGCCTCATATTAGTAATTTTTCAGCATCGTATGCAACTGTAGATGTTCATAATTCGGCCCCGCATCTTCGTGGTCATAGCCGAATAAGTGAAAATTTTATAGGAACACATGTGCCGTCATCAAATACTGTAGCATATAATGCATACTCTACACAATTCAAGAATTTCGGCAACACTCACAAATCATTGCCGAAAGAATCTGAAAGTATTGCGGAGCAATCCCTTCCAGAAGCGGTTGTGGCTGCATTAAAAAAGAGCTTGACACAAAACAAGAGAATTAATGCTCTTTGCCTTGAACAATATGAAAACGGGTTGTTTCCTGATTATGATGCAATAAAGGCTAGAGTTTTGCAGGAAGATGAAACTCCATCAATTGGTAGTATTGATGAGAGAGCATATGGTTATACAGAAGTGCATACACCACCACCTAGTACCGCAACATATTATACACCCCCTACACAATTGCAAAATTTCAGTAACACTAACACTTCATTGCCGAAAGATCCTAAAAGCATTGGGGGGCAAACTAATCTAGAGCGGGCTGAAATTGAGAGGGGTGTTAAAGCTTTGTGCGATAGGGTGCAAGTACTTCGCCAAGAGAGAATTGATAGGGAATTAGCTCAAAGAAAAGAAGCCTTGGCAATTGATATAACCGGTGAAAAGAATGATGATTCGGAAACTAAAAGTGCTTCAGTTGAGAAAGCCGAATCAAGTAGTATATATTCCGAATCCATCAAATCCAAAGAGGCAAACATTGTTGAGAAAGGGCATGGAAAGTATAGCAAGACAACCATACTTGATTTTTCTGAAGTCAATGGAACCTACTTCCTGCCCTATGAATTTCGTGCCATAGAAATTGACGAGCTTCAAGAACAAGAACAAGTAGCCAAAGAAAGTTTGGTGGACAAATATCTTCAAACTAATGATGCACGAAATCAAGAAAAAGATGATGACAAGGCGTTGGAGAGCTGTCCGAAGGCGGAGCAAGATATTCTTCAAATCACACCACCATCACGCTCTCCCAACATATTTGAGGAGGTATGTCTAGCAATTAATTTACCTGTTTTCAGATTTGGTCATGACTTAGTTGTTGATGCATATATTAGAAAAAAATTCATAAGAAATATTGAGAGACCAATGAAGAAGGGTAATTTATTTGTTAGCAATCAGATTGTCACAAAGCATATCGGTCAACACATTATACCATTCAGAAAGACCGATAGCAAAAAATTATTGCAGCCAAGACTTTCCCCACTGCTTTGTCTAAAGTTCATATCTAATTGGGTAGCTTTGCTTATTTCTTACTTGGCTTACACTTGGTCTCAATAGAGACATGTATGTTCTAACAATTTTCGTTTCAGAAATTTAAAGCCAAGGTTAAAATCTTCTAAGCAAACCGATGAAAGTATAGTTTCTTATCCAATGACATCGGTAAGAGAATGCAAAATAAAATTCATAGCCGAATGGGGTGATACAAAATCTGAATCATTCGTTTCCTTACAAAGCCGTTCTCACAGCACGATCGGCTAGATAAAAAGTTTTCCTTCAATTCAAGCATGTGCGATCAAATATTTGATTTGTTGCTAAAAAATAATTACATAAGAATTCTTGATCACGATGTCAAGCCATCAATTCAAGGATGAATGTATTGTAGGTTGCATCATTCGTTCAAACATAATTTTGAGGATTCCAATATGTTTCGTCAAATAGTTAAATCGGCCATTGATAAAGGACGATTAATGTTTGTTGAAACACCAAGAAATGACCAGCCTATTCCGATTGGTCCCGATGGCAAAAAGTGTTTGCATCGGCTGCTTCAAGCCGATCCATTTAAAGAGAATGTAAAAGCTGCAGGTGATGGGATCAAGCTTTCAAGTAAAGAAGTTGTTGAAGGGCATAACAAATATAATCTTGAGGGCGAGAATTCCATCGAAGCTACAATGGAGACACCAAGGACTAGGGGGCAGAAAGTAAATCCAATGATCAATGAAAGACAACCAAAAGAAAACAAAGGCCGAAATAAGTGCAAGTGGAAGTGATCAAAAATCACCTTCGCTGAACTATTGCATAAATATCAAAAGAAGAGTGAAGAGAAGAATGCTTATCGGCCAAATCATGCAAAGAAACCAAGATCACCCCCAAGGCACAAATATGAGGATTGGTATTGGCAAAGTGATAATTTTAATGCAACATATTCATATCCTTATTTTGGGCCGCTAATGCCAATGCCGTGGATGCCTCCCTATGTTTATGTAGATTCATATCCATCATGGGACAGGTATGATACAAGGGCACATTCTCCATCTTATTTTAGACCATCTCACTAATATTATGCAGCTCCTAGAAAAACAACATTTGAACAATCACATGTTAAAGACCGTTTCAATCATAAGAAATCGGTCCGGATCTCAAGGAAGAAGAAAAAGGTAGTCAAGCAAGTTTACCGTGTTAAAAGAGATGGTTGTAAGAGTGCCACTTCAGATTTGATCTCAAATGAAAAAGAGCCAATGAAAGTGTTGACATTGGCTACTACAGGCAATGAGATGAAGCAATCAATTGTTAAGACTCAAAGTGCCTAATCTGAAGAAAAGAAGTTGAGAGTGCACAAAGCCAAAAAAGAATTGCCATTGGTCAAAACAGAATCACAGCCAAGATGCCCACTCGGCTTATCATATTGGCAAAAGAAGAAATTACAAAATCTTAGTGCACAAGAGCTGAAAAAGAAGAACATGGCATGGGTTCCCAAAAAGATCAATCAAGACAAAAATGATGTGCATGCTTCTATTGCAACAAGTACAATAAAAGTGAAGAAGGAAAAGAATGAAAGCAACAAACAATTATGCTGAAGGTGTGCATCACAACATCAAAATCTTCGGTTAGCACATCATCATTTTCTTCAGCCATGCCGTTGATGCCTTTGCCATGGAATTCATCCCTAGGTATGATCAATTACCCTCCATGGATTTATTTTGATCCATGGATGCAACATAATTTTCTATATCATGAGAGGGTATTACCAAATCACTATACATTTGGTTAGTTTCATTTTTGTTGCTAATACAAAGGGGCTGAAGTATTTTATTCCTTTTTTATTTGTTTATTTCGTCTATACATGCTTTAGTGGATGAATTCTACATGGACCTCATGGTAATTGCTGATACTTAACTATCGTCCTAAGAAACTATCTGATCATGGACGATGTGGAATTCTAACATCGTCCTTAGTTCAATAAGAGACCAAAACAAGCCTCATACCACTTAAAATATTTTTGCATAATAATAAAAGCCGAATATGAAATTTTATTCGGTTCAGAGCTTTTGGTTGCCATAGGTGCTATACATATTGAAGCTTTCAGCGATTCATTATGAGTAGTGCAACAAATTTACAAGAGTTATCAATGTTTTGACGAATCACTTATAGTTTATCCTGAGGTATGTCTAGATGCAAAATTTACCTTGCGTTGCTTTAAAATTGTTTATATTTCTAGACATGACAATTCAAGAGAGTTGGCACAGCAAGTATCCGGCTACTATGTTAATCTTGGTGTATTGCATTTCTATCAATAGCCGATGCTTAGTCTCATCAACATAGGTAAGGCTGAACCAAAGCCCACCGCTTCGGCCACTAATGATTTTTTATGCAGGCAAAAGTAAGGATTGGAGAAAGTTTATTGTTGATTATTTGCAAAATCCTAGCAAAAGGGTGATCAATATGGTTCGGAGGATGACCTTGTGATATATATCTATGGGACTTTATCATCGGATTGTTAATGAAGTTGAGAAGGTTTCACCCAAGTTTGCATCAAGGATTCAAAAAAATGATGGCCGATATATAATTATCATGCTAAGCACATAAATGGCCGATGGAGTGTTGACATCGTCCTTAGAATCAACACGGTACGTGTTATTTTTCGGCACACTAGCTTTGCCGAAAAACAGGGGGGCATGTGTTGACGCTCAAAAGTGGCACAGTTATAAAGAGTAGCTTGAAGCTATGTCAATATTAATTCAAACTCATTGTTGAAAGTCACCATGAGATGTCTCTCTTTGAGAAGATCAAGATAGATATGAAGATGGACTAAAACGGAGCTCGGATGCAAAACTTATGACAAGTTCCGAGATGCTCATGTTGACACCAGACTAAAGAATAGCATGGAACCTAATTAATATGGCCTCTGATGGAAAAAAGTTACAATTGCAAAGTTCTTTGTCTTGTTGAAGCGGACGATTTTGATGTAAAGATCGTCCCCGTCCGAGGTCGTATGCAAAAGTTATAGGCAAAACCGTGCGCTGCACCAATGTTGGCCGGATCATCCGGGCCGGGGTCCGGATCATCCGGGTAATTGAAGCACTAAGATTCCAGAAGGTTGGCGCTGAAGCCGGATGATCTGGGTCAAGTCCCGGATGATCCGGGTAAAGGCCGGACAATCCGGGCAATCGTCCGGACGTCCGGACAAGTTTTTCTACTGCAGACTTTAGAAAACGTCCCGAAACCCCCTCAAGATGGCCTCATATAAAAAAGTGTTCAACATGAAAGTTGTGCGTCTCGTCGAGACGGTTGATTTTGATATTCAAAACGTCCAAATCCGAGTCGTATATGGATTTTAGAGCCAAAATAGTAAGCTGCTGTCAGAAAACTGTGCTAGGCCGGATCATCCGGGCCTTGAGCCGGACATCCGGGCCGGGGGTCGTGAATGGTCCTTGTTTTATTAGGTTTTGGTAATTTGGACGGCTAGGAAAGTCCTTTTTTTGTACGGGAAGTCCATCCGCCTCTTATATAGATAAGAGGTGATGGCCGATTGAAAAGCAACACACGATCGAACAATTCTATCTACACTTTTTACCCTAGTTTTACATCTCTCCCTTGTTCTTATTCTTCCTCGTTCTTCGTCTGTTCTTCTTGTTGCAGGGCAGCGAACCTTGAGGCCCTAGGGGCGATCAGGTCGACCTAGGGCAACCCATAGCCGCCGCGCGCCCTGACAGGGTCCCTCCCGGGCGTGTGGGGTTTCGGGGCCTGAAAAGCACCCACCGGATTGTCTTGCGTACCGCGCTTCCGGCGGGTCTCCTTCGACATGAGCTGCGGTGCATCACCCTCGGTGTTGGAGGTACACGGTGACGTGTTCGTGTGCAAAAAGTTTCGTCCTGGTTTTTTTACATCTCAAACACGTATAATATGGTTGAAACATGCAACATATAGTGTAACCACGTTTAGACATTAATTGCATATAAATCATGCATTGTCTCTAATTAAAAAAATTATGGACCACTAATATAGATAAACTAAATAACATTACACGTGTCCCCAAATTCAAACGAATATGCATGTTTGATAGCACAATTTTTGTTATGATATTATCGATGTCCTGGTCTCTAGTTTAAATATTTGAATACCCTTTAATCCAGATATTCCTCTCATATAGCTATTACTCATGCTTATATCTCTCTCTAGACCTATATGCCTTCACCATCTCTCGGGTATATCTCGTGCTACTTGTATGTCAACAACAGTCTTTTACCTTCATAACACACTGACGGTACTGTCCTTCACTCTATCTCTCTCTAAGTATATCTCGCACCATGCTATGTGTCTCTTACTATGATTCTCCCTGTCAACTCTCTTTCTCTTACACAAACACAAACTTCATCTCCCGGGATCTCATTTCTCTCTACTATTCCCATGTATGCCACTCACACACACCCTCACACACAGAGATGTCTTGCGCTCCCTATGTCTTAGTACCTAGGACTCTCCCTCTTAAATATCCTTCTCTCACACACAAACACAAACTTCGTCTCCCAGGTTCTCATCTCTCTCCACCATTCCCTTCTATGCTGCTCACACACACCCTCTCTCCCTAGGGGTATCTCGCCACTTTAGCTACGACTCTCCATGTGGAATATCTTTCTCTCTCGCAAACACAAAACTCCATCTCTCGGGATCTCATTTCTCTCTAATATTCGTTTGTATGTCACTCACATACACCCTCTCTTTGTCTCTCTCTCTCACACACACATAATTCAGCCTTCTGATCCACTCGACTCTTATCTCTAACACACGCACTAGCCGATCTCCCTCTAGCTATCATCTCTAACACACGCACTAACCTTGTTTCTTTCCCGCACTCTTGCTTCCTATCACGCACACTATATATGTTTCTCTCTACATGCAGACATGCACCCTCTTTTATCTTTCTCTCACACACACATAACTCACCCCTCTGAACCACTCGGTTGTTATCTCTAACACACAAACTAGCCGATGTCCCTCTAGCTAGCATCTCTATCTATCTATTTCCGCATCAACCTTTCTTTCTCGGACGCACTCTTGCTTCCTATCACGAACACTATATCAGTTTCTCTATACATGCATCTATAGGTTGATCTCTTTGGCACATAGGTTGTGTCTCGCTCTCTCTGCTCGCCATAGATGCATGCTCCAGCCCATGCCACTCTCTCTTATGGAAAAAAACACATGCTCAATCATCTGGCCTTCTTTCCTCCACTGTCACATGCATGTGTATTGTCATACCGATCCATTTCTCCCATCCTGTTGATCTTATGACTTATATCTACTTTCTTTTATCTTGATCATACGCGCGCACACACACACATCCCACGTATACATGTATACCTCTCGCACGTGCACATTCAAGGTCTCATATGTCTCCATACGTAGTTAATTATCCTTAGCCCTCACCCCACATCGAATCCTTCTCTTCTTGTGTGCACATGACTTCCGTCTGGATGGGTCTCTTCTCTAAAATACACACTCACACTTCACTATCTCCTTCTAGCTACCCCCCCTCTCTCACTCCTTCTTTCTATCCCTGAAACCAATAAGACTATCCCATCGTTTAATTCCTGCCTACATGCACTATCGATAATAGTCTTCCTCGATGTCTCTCGAACAAACACGTTATCTCAATGTCCACTCCTCTGACGCGCACACGCCTTATCTTCCCTCTTTACGGGCCTCTTCTCTCTCACCCCCCACCCCCCCCCCCCTCGTTGGAGGCCTCTACCATACACATCACCTCTCTATGATGAAGCCACACACACTTAAGTACTTTCCATACCGAAGACTCCATTTCACACACACACACACACATGCACTCTAAGACTCCATTTCACACACACATGCTCTAGGTGGAGCATTTGTTCCTACCACCCTTCGTACAGCCTTACCCGTATGATAATCAATCACCTTAATTTACTTATATAACATGGACAAATTCCACTTTATTTTAGTAGTTAGCAAACTTCTCATAATTATATAACGCAAATGACGAGCAGGAAATGACATTTTTTTACACAACCACATTAATATGTCCACATAAATCACAAACTAAAGTGTAATACCATTATACTTATATCCTGATGCAAAATGTGGATTACATGTCCGAAGAGTAGAGGCGCACACACACACTCTGTCTCTCAGAATCTTGCACACATACCAGTTATGTTACGCCCCCTAAACAGACTCGTATGTGTACACTTTGTGCATGCGTGGGTACACGTGATGGAGCGCATTTATTTAAGCCGGACGCCGAACACAAATAGTAGCAGCATTCATTCCCCTCCCACTGCCTCTTCCCCGGTCGCCGTCGACCAATAGGCATGGCCCGGCTAAAGGTAACGACATATGCCATGCTCCCGTCGGAGCGGCGCTTTGAGCTGCTTTCGAAGATCTGGAGGTGGCGCGAAGCCCGGATCGCAACCGCCCTACCTCTAGAGTCCGGACTAGCCGAAGCCGATGGAGGAGGCATTAGGGGCGGAGCAGCACGCAGAGCCAGAGAAGGAGAACAACGGCGTGGGTCCGGAATAGGAGGATGACAACACAGGCGAAGTGGAGCTGGAGGAGGACTATGATGTGGGCAAGGTGGAGCCGACGCCACTAGCTGAATTCTTCACCATGGCAGAGTTGACCCAAGCGGAGGGGCAGCGGAACAGCAGGCCATCCTTGAGTCCATCCAGTCAGAGGCTCAGGTGGAGGCCAACCGCCACTTCCACCGCCAGTGGGAGTGGGGGATCAATGAGATGTTCGCCAAATTGGAGGAGAAGCAGGAGGAGCTAGAGTTGCAGCATGCGTCCGCCTACCCATCTCTGACGAGGAGTAGTGTGGTCTAGCTTAGGTTATGTACTTACTACTAGTTACTACTATTGCATGGTATGTATGGATTTGAAATATCTAGTACTGCTCCTCAATGCAAACTGCTTTTAAGATGAATGAATGAAAGCTTGGCAAGCGCCTTTTGTTTGTTGAAAACAACATACTTCTAATACTCCCTCCTTTCTTTTTTAAAGGGATCATCTAAAAAAATATTTCCATTATAGTCAGACATAAAGGGCTTTGAGTCTCATGCCACATTTACGTATTTCATAGAGATAAGAGAAATGAAATTTTAGTGGTCATGCATGCATCTTTTTGTGCTAGTACTATATTAGGGTCGACCGGTCGCTGCCAGCAGACATGTGCGAGCGGTGGAAGAGGATGGAGAAGGGAAGTGGGCTGTGCAGTGCGGTAGTTGCAGCACGAGCTCCAAGGAACATTCGTGCCAAACAATGGATAGTATAGTATAGGTAGCACATACACCAGTAGAGTATGAATTAGCCTTTAGGTTGCGTGTGGATGACATGGCTACAACATGCAGGTTGTAGTTCAACAGTCTACCGCTCCGCCTCGCACGGTTTGGTCACACAAGATTTCCATGCGTCACGCACGTAGTTGTCAAAGTCGTGCTCAAAAAAGGGCGATGAGTTCCACTAGTCCGCGTTGGTTCATGCGCCCGGAAAATAAACTAATCCCAGTTGTTGTAAATGTCGTGCATGCTTTCATTATGGGCTAGTGGAAGCACACGAATGTGATGTACAACAAACCACCCGCTAGCTCCCTAATAATCTCAAATATAAACTACACTAGTGCGCGTTCGCAGAACATCCTTTTCGAAGGGATGAAGCCCTGCACTTACCATTTCCTCCCGTGTAAACCAGCTCCCCAACGGACAAGGCAGTTCATTGCCATTGCCATGGATTCAAAAGGCGGTGGTGCTTCTCATCCTTGTCGAGGTTGGGAGACCTTGGACGATGATCATTTGGTAGAAATCGTAAGTGGCTCTGATTTCCTCACATCTGCAAGACTCAGCGGTACTTGCACCAAATATTTTAAGAGGGTGCGTAAATATGCGTGGGAAAAGGCCATGCTAGTTGGTCTGCCATGCATCCTCGAGGATGAGGATGTTTCCTGGGGGTCTCTCTAGCGCGGCATAATCGTAGTTGCAAGTTGACACCCCTTGAGATGCCGATGTTGAGGGGCACTCGGATTTTGTCTGATTAGCAGGTAAGTGATGGTGAGGTTCATCACATAGTAAATGCATTCTAAAGACTACTTCCGTGTCCATTTCATAATTCCCCCACTGCCCACTGCTTCACAGGTTAGGCTTGGTGCAAATGGAGATTGGCTTGCATATGTACGGGAGGGTACCAACATCAATTTTCACAACAATTACAACGGTGACACAGTTCCCATAGAACCTTTGTCCAACATTGGGATCGTCCATGTAATGCGCCATCGTCTGAATTGCTACTGCGGAACCACAGTGAGATTGAAGAAGATAACAATCCCAAAAGCCCTGATAAGGTCGTGAGCCAACAAAAATTACAGTCTCATTGCGGTGTTCGACATTGTGATTGCTTTCACGAACCCTGCACGTGGTGTTCAAAGGTGGACCATGTTGTCTGCTGCTAATTTGTTGTCGTACGAGTATGAGACGTTGTGCTCTTTTTTAACCGCATCTTCACGGTGACAAACTAGGGGACTTGTTTTGTATGGGACACATCCTACAGTACACTCCCTCTCTTCCAGTTCTTTGTTTTGTAAATCGTTGCATGCATGCAGTAGTTTTTTATTGGTCATTTATGTTGGTCAATGATACGTCCATTTTGCATCATGTTTCCCTACTGTTATTTATAATGTTTTTATGCATAATAATGCTTTATGGAGTAATTCTAATGCATTTTCTCTCATAAGATGCAAGGTTTACACAAAGAGGGAGAATGACGGCAGATGGAATTTTGGACCTGAAAAAGCTACGTCATAGTTACCTATTCTGCACATCTCCCAATGAGTTCAAAATTTAAGGAGAATTGTTTTGGAATATATGAAGAATATTGTAGAAAATAACTACCAGAGGGGGCCCACCAGGTGGGCACAACCCACCTGGGCGCGCAAGGCAGCCCAGGCACGCCCTCGTGGGTTGTGCCCTCCTTGGCCCATCTCCGGTGCCCTCTTCTGGTATATAAGTCATTTTGACCTAGAAAAAGTAAGGAGTGGACTTTTGGGACGAAGTGCCACCGTCTCGACGCGGAACTTGGGTAGGAGCACTTTTTCCTCCGGCGGAGCGATTCCGCCAGGGGAAATTCCCTCCCGGAGGGGGAAATCATTGTCATCATCATCACCAACAACACTCTCATCTTTGAGAAGCCAATCTTCATCAACATCTTCAACAACACCATCTCCTCTCGAACCTTAGTTCATCTCTTGTGTTCAATCTTTATACCAGAACCTTAGATTGGTACTTGTGGGTGACTAGTAGTGTTGATTACATCTTGTAGTTGATTACTATATGGTTTATTTGGTGGAAGATTATATGTTTAGATCCATTATGCTATTTAATACCCCTATGATCTTGAGCATGATTATCATTTGTAAGTAGTTACTTTTGTTCTTAAGGTCACGGGAGAAGTCATATTGCAAGTAATCATGTGAACTTGATATGTGTTCGGTATTTTGATGATATGTATGTTGTGATTCCCTTAGTGGTGTCATGTGAACATCGACTACATGGAACTTCACCATATTTGGGCCTAAGGGAATGCATTGTGGAGTGGTTATTAGATGATGGGTTGCTAGATGATAGAAGGTTAAACCCTAGTTTATGCGCTACTTTGTAAGGGACCAATTTGGATCCAAAAGTTTTATGCTATGGTTAGATTTTATCTTAATACTTTTTCTCGTAGTTGCGGATGCTTGCAAGGGGGTTAATCATAAGTAGGAGGTTTGCTCAAGTAATAACAACACCTAAGCACCGGTCCACCCACATATCAAATTATCAAAGTAGCGAACACGAATCAAACCAACATGGTGAAAGTGACTAGATGAAATTTCCGTGTACTCTCAAGAACGCTTTGCTTATTATAAGAGATCGTCTTGGCCTGTCCTTTGCCACAAAAGGATTCGGCTACCTTGTTGCACTTTTCTTACTATTACTGTTACTTGCTCATTACAAATTATCTTGCTATCAAACTATCTGTTACCAACAATTTCAGTGCTTGCATAAATTACCTTGTTGAAAACCACTTGTCATTTCCTTCTGCTCCTCGTTGGGTTCAACACTCTTACTTATCGAAAGGACTACGATTAATCCCCTATACTTGTGGGTCATCGGTCACGCATGCACGCATTGCAACTAATATTTTTTACCATAGTTTTTAGGAAACTGAGTGCAATAACTGAGTAGTTTCGCAAACTACCAGTACTATGCCTAAAACGATACAAAATCAATACCACCACCACATCCATGTGTAACTGCCCTAACCCACCCAAACCCCCTCCCTTGACGGCGTGCGCTTCCCACTTGAAATGGCTAGCGCTGCCCTAGAGCGTCAGTGCCACATTAATGCCCGGCCAGAGTGGAGGCGACCTCTCACTAGCACCGGCTTTGAAGCAGCACGACAGCTGAAAGAGCTCCGCTTCCCGGTGCACCTGACTGCTCCACATTGAAACGACACCACAGCTAGCTATACATCCATGCGCTACCCACATTAATTACATGCAGTTGCCAAGGAACCTACTCCGGCATCACCTGTCCGTCCACCTACCGCTCATCACCATTCGTCGGTTATATGAACTTCAACCCCAGCCATGGCTACAGTAATTGTCTTGAGGCCCCTTTCTCCTCTCGGCACCACTCCTGCCATGGCCTCCTCGCGCTCCAAAGCTCTCTGGGACACATTGTCACCGGAGCAGAAGAAGGGCATTGTTGGCTCCACTCTGTCCGTGCTTCGCCTCCACGATTACAAAACTGGCACATCTGCGCGAGCGCCGCCGGCAGTGAGGAAGAGTAGGCATGATAGGTTGCCGCCGCTTGGGTCCCAAGAAGGTCACCGCTTCTCCCCTCCCATCAAATCTAAGCTCATTGGGAACAAACTCTAGGGCCGATTATCCGATTGGCAGCAACATGGAGGTGGAAATCTTCACTTCTTGGAGCTCCGTAGGAGAAGGTACGGAGGCGGAGCTGGGGAACGCTGAGTCAGAACAGGAAAAGGTGAAGGCAATAACCGGAGCTTCAGTTCTCGGGGCTCATGGCCGAACATGGGGGACGGACGGCGGCGATCATTTAGAATATGTTTAGAGTAGGTTTTACTCCAGTTTGTATGAAAACTGTAATTTATTTCGTTCGATTTATATGAAAAGTTTTCAAAATGTAATGATTTTCGTCCGGTTTTAATGAATTCCGCCTTACTTGCACGATTATGCAGGGAAAAGTCATCCCCCAATCAAAATCAGATCGCTGATCGGGGATGTGCATGGGGCATTTGGTTTAACTTGGAACCTTGTAGCTGACGACACCCGGTTGGGACGTAATATCTAAGCAGTCGTTACCCATGGTGCCATTGAAGGGAAACAGGGTGCCATGATCTATCACGATTGAACCCTGATCATGTACCCAGGTAATCCATTCTCTCTAATCTAAGAGAAGTAGAGTCAAGAGCTACCGTATATCTTATTGCCATGTCATCTTATAACATTTCAGTGCATGTCTCTTTATACTCCAGGAGCACGAGTAGTTCTTTCCTCTTATTTTTTGACTGGGATAGTCATATGTGCAACTTTATAATGCCAGGTGTAATAAACAATA
Organism: Triticum timopheevii; assembly: GCA_963921465.1. Classification (NCBI taxonomy): domain Eukaryota; kingdom Viridiplantae; phylum Streptophyta; class Magnoliopsida; order Poales; family Poaceae; genus Triticum; species Triticum timopheevii. The sequence continues at coordinate 306,717,033 of OY997272.1, forward strand.
CAAGACTTAACAATTTCAAATCTGTGTAGTACTAGCTAGGTAGCCATAATCCCATCAAAAAAACTACTCCTACTTTAATTAATGTACATGGCCCAAGTAACACTCTCAAATTGTTTGTTGTCGCCCATGCCGTAGCTAGTCTATACATTGCTTCCCTTCCCTCTCATAGAAATAAGGAATATAAAGTATTTTATTTTAATTCATATCCTCTGCTTACATCACCTTATTATACTGCATGTACCATAAACACACACGTCATCATGTATCTAGGTTTGAGATGCCAGGTGTACCACATGGACGGTGATACGTCTCCAACGTATCTATAATTTTTGATTGTTCCATGCTATTATATTATCCATATTGGGTGTTTTATATGCATTTATATGCTAATTTGTATGATTTTTGGGACTAACCAATTAACCTAGAGCCCATTGCCAGTTCCTGTTTTTTTCCTTGTTTTTGAGTTTTACAGAAAAGGAATACCAAATGGAGTCCAATTGACGTGCCAATTTTTGATGATTTTTGTGGACCAAAAGAAGCCCCCGAAGTAAAAGAGTTGGGCCAGAAGAGTCCTGAGCCATCCACAAGGGTGGATGGCGCGCCCTACCCCCCTGGGCGCGCCCCCTGCCTCGTGGATGACTCGGAGACCCCCCTGACGTGAGACCGACGCCAAAAATTCCTATAAATGCAGAAACCCCTGAAAAGAAACCTAGATCTGGAGTTCCGCCGCCGCAAGCCTCCGTAGCCACCAAAACCCAATCGGGACCCTTTTCTGCCACCCTGCCGGAGGGGGGATCCATCACCGGTGGCCATCTTCATCATCCCGACGCTCTCCATGATGAGGAGGGAGTAGTTCACCCTCGGGGCTGAGGGTATATACCAGTAGCCATGTGTTTGATCTCTCTCTCTCTCTCTCTCTCTAATGAGGACATCAATACCATCGTTACACCCACAGCCCCTACTGCTACATATACTGGACCAATTACTAGAGCTCGTGCACGCCAATTAAATTATCAGGTACTTTCGTTTCTTGGTAATGATTCTAATGTTCATGAGAATATGATGCTGCCTAAATTGGATACATTTGTTTTGCTTACAAATGAAGGGCCTAGCTCGGAGAAGGATGGACATTGGAGCACGAACAAGCATGGAGATGATGGCATGCGCAAGGGGAACAAGAACGGAGTTACAATTGATGATTTCAGGACTTTGAAGCCACCATAATGGGTGCATGAAGCCTTGGACGAAATATACAAGATGCCACTTCATAAATTTCATCTCGAGGCTATTCTAGGTGCTGCGTCACCTTATTATTGGGCCAGGCCCATGTAATTTCAAAATACATAAGTATAGGCTATTTTGAGAGTCCGTATGTGTGGGGAAACAAGAGATAGGGTTGATTTCGGACCCCTCCACCAAGGGCCACGAAATTCCCCCCTCTTCCTCCATATATACAGCCCTTAGGGCACCGTTTAGACTTTGGGTTTTGTTTAGATTAAAAGTTCGCCATAGCTGCAACTTCGCGTACTTCGTTTGTGTTCAACGACCAGACAAAGGCGTCACAGAACCCCACCTTGATCAATAAAGCTTTCATCTTATATTCGCAATATCTAGATTGCAATCTCAGTTTCTTGCTTGTTTTTCGTTTGCTCGCAGGAAACAGACCCTTGTGGTCAGGTTGATCATGCTCCGGCGTGGTCAATAACCTCTCGGAGTTGGTTTAGCGATTGCTAAGGCGCGACGTTCTCGTACGTTCTTAGTCGGATCGTCAAAGTCGACTTCCACCAAAGCAAAATCCATCATCTCATTGAAAGATGGGACACCTTCGCCCCTATCAAGTGGTATCAGATTTACAGGTTGCTCATTGAGATTTTACCGTTTTTTGTAGTTTAGATCGAGTCTATTCTTCATACCTACAGTCCACGAAAAAGCCACAAAAAAATTAGGGTTAGTTCATCATATCCGAACCAATCTGAGCCTTTGCATAATCTTTTTAGGGTTTTGCTTTGTTGAATTTGCGGTTGCATCGTCGTGTCTAGTTGCTGGTCTTAGCGTCTAGTCTTTTAGAGTTTCGAGTTCTGGTCATAAGTTGTCATCATCATCGCCCCTGCCACCTACCACCACCGCTCTGAATCCGTATCCATATACCACCACCAATCCATATCCATATACTACCACCGATCCATATCCATATACTACCACCGCTACCACCACCGCTGCCATATACCACCACCATATATCCACCACCAATCCAAGTCCCTTGCATATTAGGTTTGTTTTCGAGATCCATCTATTTTCCAATTCGTGTTTCCTTGCCTGAGTAGGTTTCGGAAAAAAAAGAGCCAGGAAACCACCCTCCGTTTAGGCCCAAAATTTTCCAAAAATGCACTTGACAAAAATTTTTCTGGCTATCCTATTTTTAGGTGTTTCTAAGCGTATTGAGATAGTCGCCGTTATAGAAAGTTTTTTTGACCCGTTTCCAGTTTTTGGGTCTGGGCAGTCGAAAAAATTTCGTGCCTATCCTCTTATCTTGACTTGGGAAGAGTTTTGAGACACTCGCCATTATAGTGATTTTTGAAAAAAAAAGGAGCGCATAAAAAAGCGCAAAAAAAAAGAGCGTAAAAAAAGAGTGAAAAAAATTCAGAGTGTGCTTCTCCCTTGTTTCCGTGCAGCGTCGTGATTTTGTTAGTGTTCTAGGCTCGCGTCTCTAGCACAGTCTAGCCTAGCACCAGCACAGTACCGTCGTTGAGTGTTTATTCAACTTTGCATCTCTGAATTGATTATTGCTGACCATTTTTTGCTACCATATTATAAGCCTTCCCAGCTTCACATACATCTATGTCGTGCGTTTGACTCTCCCTGGTAATCGCTTTATCCAAGCTTTGAGAGTTTTGAATACAATGGTTGCCGATCACCTCCTGCTGTTGGGTAAGAACTGGTAAGAATTTGAGATTTGCTTCACGGGTTTGTGATACACCACCACTTATTCCTAGTAGTCTATAGGATCATATTCTTATTTGTTTCTATTTGCTGCTAACCATGGCAGGATCACAAGCCGATGAGACTGATTGGGAGAACCTAACAAACAAACAGCTACATGATAAATTTCAGCAAATGATGAGTGGACAGGTGCAAGATGTGCTAAACAGATTTGAAGAGGCCATGGAGAAGATAGATGGCATTGAGAAGACGTTCGAAACAAAGCTTGATAACAAGTTTAATGAATTGCTTGCGCGTCTTCCACCATCGACTGCACCTCCCGCACCTCTGCAACAACAACAACAACAACAACAACGACTACCTCCACATCGCGAAACAGCCCTCCGCCGAGCGAGCCGTGTTCCTCTTTAGCCTGGCCAAACTATTGGTGCTGCTATTGATAATTCTGCGGCTCCTGTTGCTGATGGGGAGGAGGATGAGTATGCGGGCGATTATGAGGATGAGGTTGATCAAAATCAGAACTACATGCAGCCACCAGCACCACCACCAGCAGGTCGACCTCTGGTATATAATCGCAATGGTAGGCCTGCACCACCACCTCAGGTACGAGATCATGACCATGTTCCTAAACTGAAATTGAATATTCCACCATTTGAGGGTAGATATGTTCCTGATATATACCTTACTTGGGAGTTAGAAACTAAACAACATTTTACATGTTTGCAATATCGCGAGGAGAGACGGGTTGCTGCTGCTGTTTGTGCTTTCACTAGTTTTGCATGTGTATAGTGGTCTGAACATTGTAGATTATATCATATTCCAGCTACTTGGGTTGCTTTGAAAACTGCTATGCATACTCGTTGGATTCCACCATATTATCAATGTGAATTGCTTCAAAAATTGCAGCGTTTAAGACAAGGAAAAAAATTCTGTAGAAGAATATTATCAAGAATTACAAACTGGCATGATTAGATGTGGTATTGTTGAGGAGAATGAAGCTATGCTTGCACGTTTTATGGGTGGATTAAATAGAGAGATTCAGACCATTCTAGACTATAAGGAGTATACTAATATCACTCGTTTATTTCATCTTGGTTGTAAAGCTGAACGTGAAGTGCATGATCGACAAGCATTGGCGCGAACTAACTTTTCTGCAGGTCGACCTTCATCATGGACACCGCATGCATCTTCTACTTCAACTGCACTAGCACCTCCATCAGGTGCCATCTCCAGCCGTGATACAAGAAAGCAGGCACAACCACCATTATCTGCCAAGAGCGCACCTGTCGGGCCTGCATAGAGCTCTTCTTCTTCCATGGCATCAACAGGGCACATAAGTGATATTATTTGTCGTCGTTGTAAGGGAAGAGGTCATTATGCGCGAGAATGCAAATCTCAGCGTGTGATGATTGCTACTGAGGATGGTGGGTATGAGTCCGCTAGTGACTAGGATGAGGAGACTTTGGCTCTTATTACACGTGAAGAACACGAAGGAGATGATTCTGATCATGAGAAGCAATACATGGCTCCTGACGATGCTGACAGGTATGAATGTTTAGTTGCTCAACGTGTTTTGAGTGTGCAGGTCACACAAGCTGAGCAAATCAGAGGCATAATTTGTTCCATACAAAGGGAGTTGTGAAGGAATGTTTTGTGCGCGTCATCATAGACGGAGGGAGCTGCAACAACTTGGCTAGCATGGAGATGGTGGAGAAGCTTTCTCTCACCACAAGACCACATCCACATCCTTACTACATCCAATGGTTCAACAATAGCAGCAAGGTTAAGGTAACACGTACTGTTCGTGCGCATTTTAGTATCTCTACATATGCTGATTATGTTGATTGTGATGTGGTAACTATGCAAGCATGTTCCTTATTACTTGGTAGACCATGGCAATTTGATAAAAATTATGTACACCATGGTAGAAACAATCATTATACTCTTGTTCATAAGGATAAAAATATTACTTTGCTTCCTAAGACTCCTGATTCCATTTTGAAAGATGATATTAATAGAGCTAATAAAGCAAAACAGGAGAAAAATAAGAGTGAAAATCAGATTGTGGCAAAAGAATTTGTCGGGGCGCACGGTCTGTTTCTGCGGCCCCGGGCACCTATGGGGCACGGGGGGCCCCTTTCTGGTCCGGCGAGGGGGGCGGAGGCCGCGCGCAGAGCGGATCGAGGCCCGGGCGCGCGCGCTGGGGAGACGGGCGATTTTTTACCCAGCTTCGGAGCTCTCTGGAGAGATAAAACTCCTACTGCTGCTTTGTGTTTTTATTTGATCTTGCTCGAATGCGAGCGCACGGTGGTGTGGTGTGTCTCCAGATGAACCGAACCCTAATCCTGTGTCTCCAGATGAATCGAACCCCTTCTACGTGCGCATGGGCCTCCCTTTTATAGTCAAAGGGGCACCAACAGGTGGCAGCGTAAGAAGAGGGGGTAGAAAGGTAAAAACACAGGTTGGTGTAACAGTGACCAACAGTGTCCCCTACCTAACTCTGACAGCAGGGGACAAGGGCATTTAATGCCCGTCCGGTCGCCCCAACAGTGCAGAGAAACGACCGTCAAGTGAGCCTCCGGTCGCCACAATGGCGTCTCTGTCAGCTCCGCTTGCCACCTCGCCCCGCATGGCTGCGTAGTGCCTCGCCACGTGTCTTTGGGATGGCCCTGTGATGACACGCCACCGGATGCGCTGGAGTTTGGTTGGCAATCTTGCCGCGGCAAGTGACTTGCCGCGGTCCTCCTATTGTCGTGCCGGCAAGCTTGCCGGCCATCGGGCCTTGCCGGCACGCGCGGGGCGCTGCGGCAAGTCTTTTGGAGGCGCCTTGGTCGGCCTTCCCGGCAAGCTCCTCTTGCCGGGGCCTTTGTTTTCTTCCCGGCAAGCTCTTCTTGTCGGGGCCTTGGTCGGCCTTCCCGGCAAGCTCCTCTTGCCGGGGTTTTAGCTTGAGTACTCTGTTCTTGAATGGCGTCAAAGTAGCCGCGGAGGATCTTGGCGGGCGCCCGGCAAGCCCTGCCGCGGGTCGCTGCGACAGCCCGTGCACAAGTTCGGGGTACTAAGGTACCCTCCTACTTTAGTACACCGACAGAAGCCCCCGGGCCTGGGCCATACACGGTGCCAAGCGTTGTTGGGCCAGGCCCAAAATAGTGCATGGGCACGCGTGGCCTGGGTCCACACAGAATCGGACTCCGCTTCCACCGCGCACGCACGGGGTGGCACGCGTCAAACGCGGCATCGTGGGCGACGTGGGCGGCGCGTGCGGGGCTGAGCCTCGCGAGCATGCATCAAGCCATGATGAAGGGGACGGCCCACGCCCTCCTACCTAAATGGAGGTAGGCGTGGGGGCATGGTGCATTTACTGGACGGGGCCAATGCACGGCTTTTGAGGCGTCCGCTCCCATGCTCACGGGGTGGGGCGAGACCGCCTCACCCGTCCATTCGGCGCTGCATCCCTGCCACGCGACTCCCATGCGCTTGGGGTCACGAACGGTGAGATTGGGGAATCCGGGCCGGCGTGAGCAGAGGCAGCGGGTCGGCCCCGATTCCCCGCTCTCCCGTGCCTTGATTCGCCGAGCGGGGCGGCCGGGCTCCCACCCTGCTCCTTTATAAGGGGCAGGGAGGGGGGCACAGAAGCCCACACTCCTTCATCTCCTTCTTTTCTTTTTAACTTCTGCTCCCCTTTCTCCCACTCGGCATGGAGAAAGGGAACCCTGGCCCTTCGTCCGTGGCGGCGAGGGTTGCCGCCAGACAGCGCATCCTTCCCTCTCTTGCCCCTGCGGCGGCGGAGCCGGTCGCGAGGGGAAGAGGGAGGGGGCGAGGACGAGGACGAGGTCGAGGGCGTGGCCGAGGCGCTCGGGGAAGAGGCGGCCGGGGTGGTGCGCCACCTCCGTCTCTGCCGGCGGCTCCTCTCCTTGAGGCGGTCCACATTGGGGACGACCCCTGGGAGTTCTTCGTCAAGCTGCGCCGGGCACCTCGTCAATGCCTCCGTCTTCCGGCTCCGTTTGCGAGCGCGATGGAGCCGGACCCGCCCGAGATGCTGGAGTTGCGCATGAGGGGCTGCGGGATCAGCGGCACTCGAGTTAGTGTCGTATCCCAGCCCCCGGCGTGATGTACTTCGATCGAGGGTGGAAGACGTTCACCCGCATCCATAGCTTGACGGCGGGGTTTACCCTCCATTTTAAGTTAATGGAGGGCAACCTTCTCGCTGTCAAGGTCTTCGGGGACTCCGGCATCCGGGCGAGATGCTGCGTGGACAGCTCCTCCGATAGCGAAGATCCCTCCTCGAGCGAGAGTGACGAGGAGGGGAGCGACAGCGACGACGAGGACGGCGGGTCCGACTAGGCGTCGGACGCTGCCTCGCGCGCGCCACCGGCGACCCCGTCATCCGGGTCGCCGGCCTTCTGAACTCCCCGGGGCCGTCTCCTTGGGCGGCTGGCGTTGGGAGGCGGCGGAAGAGGAAGAGGGGTGGCAGCAAGGCCGTCAAGTCGGAGTACGAGGGCGAGGTGCCCTCGACAGCGTGCTGACGTCCTGCCGCCCCGTCTTCGAGCTCTGCCTCCGGCGCCTCCGCCTCCGCCAAGCTCCTGGCCGGTCCCCGGGAAGTTCTCTTGGTGTCTTCTGGCACCCGTAGCTCGCCTAGGCGCTTCTTTCGCCCTCCCCGGCAAGCTTCTCTTGCCGGGGCCTCCTTGACCTACCTCCTGAAGAGAGAAACAGGAGAGGGATTACGGGCATCTTATCTTTTAATTTGTAAGCCTTCGGGCCTTAGCTGTATTTAAAGCTTGTAATCCTCTCTATCATGTTTTTCATCCTCCATGGACTTGCACTAAATTGGGATGTTTTTTAATGAAAAGAGGGGAAAGCTTGCCGGATTAAGTCCTTTACTTGATTGTGTGCCTTGTACATTTTTACCCTACGCTTTTAGGGAACTTGCCGGCGCGGGCACCTTGCCGTGAGCGCCGAGTGCGGAACGTTGGCAACGGAACTGCAACCGACAGGAAACCTTGTCGCGGAGCTAGTCGCGGCTTACTTAAGTCGTTGAGTGGACTCGAAACGACAGTAAGGCAACAAGCTACGAGTTGGTTCTCTGCCGGCGGTGCCGCGACCGACAAGAAACCTTGTCGTTGAGCTAGCCGCAGTTCACCCAATATTGTCGAGCGGACTCGAAACAATGGTCGGTGCGCAACTAGCTACGAACTGGTTCCTCCTAGCACAGGTTTTTTTTTGTACAAGGCATGATCGTTCAGAGACGCGGCCTCGCTTTCCCCAGCCCACAAGAGGATGCATGACGAGGGATGAAAAACTTATCTGGTATTACAGCCCCCGGCGACTCTGGCTTGCCGATGGTGAATCTTGATCTGTCCTTGCCGCCAGCGTTGTAGCCCCCGGGGACCCTGACTTGCCGCGTAGGGATTTTGGCAATCGCAGCCCCCAGTGAAATCGGCTTGCCGGGGCCTCTTCGCCAGTGCGCCCTTCTGGTTTCTCCTTGTCGCTGTTATTATAGCCACAAAAATAACTAAGACAATGCTATAATAAGTTACTCTTTGCAACGTAACTTCAAGTTGGGCAATGCGACGCCATGTTTCGCCCTTTGTATGTTTACACTCTACACTTCTAGGGAACTTGCCGGTGCTAACACACTTGCTGAGTGTGGAACGTCAGCAGCCTGCGGGCGGTGTTGTACCCGGCAAGAAACCTCCTCGGGCCAGTTGCAGCGCACTTGCATTGTCGAGCGGACTCGAAAACAAAGCAAGGGAGCAACTTAAACATGAGTTAGCTCCTCTGCGCACAAGTTTCTCATACAAAAGACGTCCCATGGCAAGGCTTGCTACGCTACATCCTCGACTTCATTATATTCCTTGTACGTTTTTGCCCTACGCTTCTAGGGAACTTGCCGGTGCTAACACACTTGCTGAGTGCGGAATGTCAGCAGCCCGCTGGCGGTGTTGTACCCGGCAAGAAACCTTCTCGGGCCAGTTGCAGCGCGCTTGTATTGTTGAGCGGACTCGAAAACAAAGCAAGGGCGCAACTTAACCATGAGTTGGCTCCTCAGCGCACGGGTTTTTCGTACAAGGGACGAACGTTCGAGGAACATAACATACGCGCTTAAAACTAAAAAAAAGAAAGAGCTATGCACTCAAGCTCGGGTGACTTAGCTTTTCTGTCTTCCGCGGTCCGGCGAAGCCGCGCTCCTCCCTTGACTTCCTCCCTTGTACGTTTTCACCCCCCCCCCCCCCCCCCCGCGCTTTCAGGGAACCTACCGGCGCAAACACACTTGCTGAGTGCGGGACATCAGCAGCCCGCTGGCGGTGTTGCTTCCAGCAGGAAGAACTCGTCGGGCTAGTTGTGGCGCGCTTTCGTCGTTGAGCGGACTCGAAACGGATCAAGGGCGCAATTTAGCCACGATTCGACCCTTCTGCGCACAGGTTCTTCGTACAAGGTATGGATACTCAGGGAATATAATCCAAAAGCTTGAAACTGGACGCTTTCTTCGCCCTACTGGCTGGTGGAGCTCGATGGTGCATCCTCGACGGCAGCGCAGCACTCCGGGGAGGTGCGCTTGCCGGAGCAGGTACCAGAGCTGTTCTTGCCGGGCTCGGTCTTTGGCGGATCTGCCTTTGCTTTCTTGCACTTGCCGGTGGAGCTCGATGGTGCGCTCTCGACGGCAGCGCAGCACTCCGGGGAGGTGCGCTTGCCGGAGTGGGCATCAGGGCTGCACTTGCCGGACTTGAGTTTCTCCTTCCCCCGGGGAGCTTCAGCGGCAAGTGGCTCGCGCTCTGCTGCGGCTGCTGCTTCCCGGTAGATCTTGTCGGCGCAGATGAGCGCATCCTTCTTGTCACCTTGGACAGAAATGACACTCATCGGGCCAGGCATCTTGAGCACGTTGTATGCGTAGTGAGAGGCTGCCATGAACTTGGCAAGTGCTGGTCGGCCGAGTATCCCATTGTAGGGTAATGGGATATCAGCAACATCGAAGGTGACCCTCTCTGTCCTGAAATTCAGCTCGCTGCCAAACGTCACCGGCAGCATGATCTTCCCCTTGGGCTTGCTTCTTCCCGGATTTATCCCTTGAAAGGTACCAGTTTCTTCGAGCTCGCCGTCGGGGATCTGGAGCTTCTTGAGTACTGTGGAGGAAATCAGGTTCAGGCCGGCCCCGCCGTCAACCAACATCTTCGTGACCTTGAGGTTGCGGATTGTTGGTGAGACCAACATCGGCAAGCACCCGACCGCAGTGATGCGATCAGGGTGGTCCTCAACATCGAAAATGATGGGCGTGTCGGACCATTTCAGGGGCTTGCGCGCCTCGACGGACGGCTCCGCCGCGTTCAACTCTCGCACCCACTGCTTGAGTTGGCGGTGCGAGGCGTGCAGAGAGGCGCTGCCGTTGATGCACAGCACCTCTGTCGCCTTCTGAAACTCTTGGTCATCGGTCTCATCTTCCTCCATCTCATCCTCATCTTCGTCCTTGTCGCGGCCGCGGGGAGGCCTATCTCCTTGCCGCGGCTTGGCCTTGCCGCGGTGTCCTCCCCGGGCAGGAAGCTTCTTGCCGGATCCTCCACCACCTCCCTGGGCTCTCTCCTTATCGCGGCGCTCGTACTCGGCTTTCTGCAGCTCCGCCATCTCTTCGACCTTCTTGCAGGTTTGGAGATCGTGGCCCTTGGTGCGGTGGATCTTGCAATACCGCTTGCCGGAGCCATCCTGCTTGTCGGCGGCCACCACAGCCTCGCCGGAGTCATCAGCCTTGGCCTTGTCGGAGCCGCCTCCGTTGCCGGAATGCTCAACAGCTAGCACATCCTTAGTCTTTCTCTTCCTGTTGTTCCGTCTCCGGTTCTTCCTTGCCGGGGCGGTATCCTCACTGTCAGATCCTTCTGCTCCTGCAACCTCTCCGGGGATTTTCCTCCCCTCCTCAGCCCGTGCACACTTGTCGGCCAGAGCATAGAGCTTGCTGACGTCTCTGATCTTGCACATCGCCATCTCCTCCCTCATCGTGCGGTTACGCACGTTCTGATGAAACGCGCTGATAACTGCGGCAGGGTGGACGTCTGGGATGTTGCGTTGCACCTGGCTGAATCTCTGTATGTACTTGCGCAGGGGCTCCCCCTCCTTCTGGACGAGCAAGTGGAGGTCACTCTCCTGGCCATGAGGCTTGTGTCCACCCGTGAAGGCGCTAACAAACTGATGACACAGGTCCGCCCATGAAGAGATGGAACCGTCTGGCAAGTGCATGAGCCAAGATCTGACATTGGGCTTGAGTACCAGCGGGAAGTAGTTGGCGAGGATCTTCTCATCGCGCCCTCCGGTAGCCTGCACCGCGATGGTGTAGATGCCGAGGAACTCCGATGGATGTATCCTGCCATCGTACTTCTCGGGCACGTCTGGCTTGAAGTTCTTGGTTTTGGGCCACTGGACTTGCCGCAGCTCGCGGGTGAACGCAGGGCAACCTGCCGCGTACGGCAAGTCGCCTGGCTCCCCTAGTGCATGCATGTCGACAGTGGGCCCGGCACGCTGGTCAGATTGACGTCGCGTTTCCCTTCTGCGCTCGATGCGAGTGCGAGCGTCTTCGTGCTGCCGTTCTTGGAGAACGTGGCGCTGATCGCGTCGGGTTCGCGGGTCCGACGACGCGGTGGAGTCGCCGTCGGGGTTGGTCCGACGAGCCGGCGATCTTGGCCTTCGGGGCTGGGAGTGCACGGAGGTGGCCCCCCCAGCTGTCTTGTCGGCGTCGGCTTGCGCTTGGATGCCTTGCCGGGGCCTCGGTGCGCTCGGTTGCCGGGGCTTGTCGCCGTTGGCGAAGGCGATGAGACTGTATATCGTCATCCTCCAGTCGTCGATCTTGTGCGGCGCCGGAGGGTAGTCTAGGAGCAGCTGGGCTCGGGCCAGCGCTTCCTCTGCTGTCTTGGGTGGTGGCGGCGACGAGCGGCGCGAGGAGCGGGATGTGCACGGACTCCCAACTGGATTGGGAGGTGCAACATTCAGCCCTGGCGACCGTACCTCGCTCGCGCCGGCATGCGGGCGTGCATGCTGACCTCGAGCGTCTCGCGACCCACCAGCTTGGCCTTGTTCCAACGCGAGCACGGTGCTAGGAGCACCGGGGCGTTGTCGACCTTACACCTCCTGGGAAGGGTGCGGTGTCTGCATGGTCGCCGACGCTTGCGGGGCCTTGTTTTTGGATCTGGTGACGACGTGAGTCCCACCATCGGCGCCCGCTCCTCCGCCGGCGTCCACTCCACCGCCCGTTCGCTCCGGCGGTGGCGGCAGAATCGATGTAGACGGAGCGGCTACCTCCGAAGGCTTCTTCTTCGGTGGCATGTTGATGAAGGCGTTGATGCAGCGCGCGCGGAGACCGGATCGGATGCTCACGACCTCGACGCACCCCTACCTGGCGCGCCAAAGATGTCGGGGCGCACGGTCTGTTTCCGCGGCCCCGGGCACCTATGGGGCATGGGGGGCCCCTTTCTGGTCCGCCGAGGGGGGCGGAGGCCGCGCGCAGAGCGGATCGAGGCCCGGGCGCGCGCGCTGGGGAGACGGGCGATTTTTTACCCAGCTTCGGAGCTCTCCGGAGAGATAAAACTCCTACTGCTGCTTTGTGTTTTTATTTGATCTTGCTCGAATACGAGCGCACGGTGGTGTGGTGTGTCTCCAGATGAACCGAACCCTAATCATGTGTCTCCAGATGAACCGAACCCCTTCTACGTGCGCATGGGCCTCCCTTTTATAGTCAAAGGGGGCACCAACAGGTGGCAGCGTAAGAAGAGGGGGTAGAAAGGTAAAAACGCAGGTTGGTGTAACAGTGACCAACAGTGTCCCCTACCTAACTCTGACGGCAGGGGACAAGGGCATTTAATGCCCGTCCGGTCGCCCCAACAGTGCAGAGAAACGACCGTCAAGTGAGCCTCCGGTCGCCACGATGGCGTCTCTGTCAGCTCGGCTTGCCACCTCGCCCCGCATGGCTGCGTAGTGCCTCGCCACGTGTCTTTGGGATGGCCCTGTGATGACACGCCGCCGGATGCGCTGGAGTTTGGTTGGCAATCTTGCCGCGGCAAGTGACTTGCCGCGGTCCTCCTATTGTCGTGCCGGCAAGCTTGCCGGCCGTCGGGCCTTGCCGGGACGCGCGGGGCGCCGCGGCAAGTCTTCTGGAGGCGCCTTGGTCGGCCTTCCAGGCAAGCTCCTCTTGCCGGGGCCTTTGTTTTCTTCCCGGCAAGCTCTTCTTGTCGGGGCCTTGGTCGGCCTTCCCGGCAAGCTCCTCTTGCCGGGGTTTTAGCTTGAGTACTCTCTTCTTGAATGGCATCAAAGTAGCCGCGGAGGATCTTGGCGGGCGCCCGGCAAGCCCTGCCGCGGGTCGCTGCGACTGCCCGTGCACAAGTTCGGGGTACTAAGGTACCCCCCTACTTTAGTACACCGACAGAATTTGACCAACAAATGCAACCTAATAGTAAACCATCTAGTGTTGTTTCTGAAATTAAATTGAAAAGTGCATGTTTATTTGCCACTAAATCTGATATTGATGAGCTAGATTTCAGCAAATTTGTTTGCTATGCTTTTGTGTGCAAAGAGGCATTATTTTCATTTGAGGACGTGCCTTCCTCTTTGCCTCCTGCTGTCACTAACATTTTGCAAGAGTTCGCTGACGTCTTTCCACAAGACGTGCCACCGGGATTACCTCCCATTCGAGGGATTGAGCATCAGATTGACTTAATTCCCGGTGCATCATTACCCAACCGTGCACCATACCGTACCAATCCAGAGGAGACGAACGAGATTATGCGTCAAGTACAGGAGCTGCTCGACAAAGGTTATATACGCGAATCCCTTAGTCCTTGAGCTGTTCCTATTATTCCAGTGCCGAAAAAGGATGGTACATCATGTATGTGCGTTGATTTTAGAGGCATTAATAATATTACTATTCGTTATCGTCATCCTATTCCTAGGCTAGATGATATGCTTGATGAATTGAGTGGCTCTACAATATTCTCCAAAGTTGATTTTCGTAGTGGATACCATCAAATTCGTATGAAATTGGGAGATGAATGGAAAACAACATTTAAAACTAAGTTTCGATTATATGAGTGGTTAGTCATGCCTTTTGGTTTAACTAATGCACCTAGTACTTTCATGAGATTAATGAACGAAGGTTTAAGTGCTTTTATTGGATGATTTGTGGTAGTCTATTTTGATGATATACTGATTTACAGCAGATCTTTAGAGGAACATTTGGAACATTTACGTGTTGTTTTTATTGCTTTACGTGATGCACATTTGTTTGGTAACCTTGGGAAGTGCACCTTTGCACCGATTGAGTATCTTTACTTGGCTATGTTGTTACTCCACAGGGAATTGAAGTTGATAAAGCCAAGATTGAAGCTATTGAGAGTTGGCCGCAGCCCAAAACGGTCAGACAAGTGAGAAGTTTTCTTGGCCTCGCTGGATTCTATAGGCGTTTTGTGAGAGATTTCAGCACCATTGCTGCACCTCTCAATGAGCTTACAAAGAAAGATGTGCCTTTTCTTTGGGGTACCGCACAGGAAGAAGCCTTCACGGTATTGAAAGATAAGTTGACACATGCTCCTTTACTCCAACTTCCTGATTTTAATAAGACTTTTGAGCTTGAATGTGATGCTAGTGGAATTGGATTAGGAGGTGTGTTATTACAAGATGGCAAACCTGTTGCATACTTTTCTGAAAAATTGAGTGGGCCTAGTCTGAGTTATTCTACTTATGATAAAGAATTATATGCTCTTGTTCGGACTTTAGAAACATGGCAACATTATTTATGGCCCAAAGAATTTGTTATACACTCTGATCATGAATCTTTGAAACATATTAAAAGTCAAGATAAACTGAATCGTAGACATGCTAAATGGGTTGAATTCATTGAGACTTTCCCTTATGTCATCAAACACAAGAAGGGTAAAGAAAATGTTATTGCTGATGCTTTGTCTCGTCGCTATACTATGCTTTCACAACTTGACTTCAAAATATTTGGTTTGGAGACCATCAAAGATCAATATGTGCATGATGTTGATTTTAAAGATGTATTGCAGAATTGTAATGAAGGTAGAACATGGAACAAGTTCGTCGTTAATGATGGCTTTGTGTTCCGTGCTAACAAGCTATGCATTCCAGCTAGCTTCGTTCGTCTTCTGTTGTTGCAGGAGGCACATGGAGGAGGACCAATGGGACACTTTGGCATGAAGAAGACGGAGCACGTACTTGCTACACATTTCTTTTGGCCAAAGATGAGACGGGATGTTGAGCGCTTTGTTGCTCGCTGCACTACATGTCAAAAAGCTAAGTCACGACTCAATCCTCATGGTTTATATATGCCTTTGCCTGTACCTAGTGTTCCTTGGGAGGATATATCTATGGACTTTGTTTTAGGTTTACCTCGAACAAAGAAGGGGAGGGATAGCATATTTGTTGTCGTGGATAGATTCTCGAAAATGGCACACTTTATACCATGTCATAAAAGCGATAATGTTGTTAATGTTGCTGATTTGTTCTTTCGTGAAATTATTCGCTTGCATGGTGTGCCAAATACTATTGTTTCAGATCGTGATACTAAATTTCTTAGCCACTTTTGGAGATGTTTATGGGTTAAGTTGGGGACTAAACTGCTTTTTAGTACTACTTGTCACCCCCAAACTGAATGACAAACTGAAGTAGTCAATAGAACATTGTCTACTATGCTTAGGGCTGTTTTGAAGAATAATAAGAAAATGTGGGAAGAATGCTTGCCTCATATTGAATTTGCTTATAATCGTTCATTGCATTCTACTACTAAGATGTGCCCTTTTGAAATTGTGTATGGTTTCCTACCTCGTGCACCTATTGATTTGTTGCCTCTTCCATCTTCGGAGAAGGTTAATTTTGATGCTAAACAACGTGCTGAATTGATTTTTAAAATGCATGAGTTAACTAAGGAAAACATTGAGCGTATGAATGCTAAATATAAACTTGCTGGAGATAAGGGTAGAAAACATGTTGTGTTTGCACCTGGAGATCTTGTTTGGTTACATTTGCGTAAGGATAGATTTCCTAATTTGCGCAAATCAAAGCTAATGCCACGTGCTGACAGACCTTTTAAGGTGTTAGAGAAAATAAATGATAATGCATATAAAGTTGAGTTGCCTGCAGATTTTGGGGTTAGTCCCACTTTTAACATTGCAGATTTGAAGCCTTATTTGGGTGAGGAAGATGAGCTTCCGTCGAGGACGACTTCATTTCAAGAAGGGGAGGATGATGAGGACATCAATACCATCGTTACACCCACAGCCCCTACTGCTACATATACTGGACCAATTACTAGAGCTCGCGCACGCCAATTAAATTATGAGGTACTTCCGTTTCTTGGTAATGATTCTAATGTTCATGAGAATATGATGCTGCCTAAATTGGATACTTTTTTTGCTTACAAATGAAGGGCCTAGCTTGGAGAAGGATGGACATTGGAGCACGAACAAGCATGGAGATGATGGCATGCGCAAGGGGAACAAGAACGGAGTTACAAGTGATGATTTCAGGACTTTGAAGCCACCATAATGGGTGCATGAAGCCTTGGACGAAATATACAAGATGCCACTTCATAAATTTCGTCCCGAGGCTATTCTAGGTGCTACGTCACCTTATTATTGGGCCAGGCCCATGTAATTTGAAAATACATAAGTATAGGCTATTTTGAGAGTCCGTATGTGAGGGGAAACAAGAGATAGGGTTGATTTCGGACCCCTCCACCAAGGGCCACGAAATTCCCCCTCTTCCTCCATATATACAGCCCTTAGGGCACCGTTTAGACTTTGAGTTTTGTTTAGATTAAAAGTTCGCCATAGCTGCAACTTCGCGTACTTCATTTGTGCTCAACGACCAGACAAAGGCGTCACAGAACCCCACCTTGATCAATAAAGCTTTCATCTTATATTCGCAATATCTAGATTGCAATCACAGTTTCTTGCTTGTTCTTTGTTTGCTCGTAGGAAACAGACCCTCGTGGTCAGGTTGATCGTGCTCCGGCGTGGTCAATAACCTCTCGGAGTTGGTTTAGCGATTGCTAAGGCGCGACGTTCTCGCACGTTCGTAGTTGGATCGTCAAAGTCGACTTCCACCAAAGCGAAATCCATCATCTCATGGAAAGACGGGACACCTTCGCCCCTATCACTCTCTCTCGTGTTCTTGATTTGGCACGATCTTGATGCATCGCGAGCTTTGCTATTATAGTTGGATCTTATGATGTTTCTCCCCCTCTACTTTCTTGTAATGGATTGAGTTTTCCCCTTGAAGTGATCTTATCGGATTGAGTCTTTAAGGATTTGAGAACACTTGATGTATGTCTTGCTTGGGATACCTGTGGTGAAAATGGGGTATTATATTTATCCACTTGATGTATTTTTTGGTGATCAACTTGCAGGTTCTTTGACCTTGGGAATCTATGCATAGGGGTTGGCACACGTTTTCATCTTGACTCTCCGGTAGAAACTTTGGGGCACTCTTTGAAGTTCTTTGTGTTGGTTTGAATAGATGAATCTGAGATTGTGTGATGCATATCATATAATCATACCCACGAATACTTGATGTGACATTGGAGTATCTAGGTGACATTAGGGTTTTGGTTGATTTGTGTCTTAAGTTGTTATTTTACCACGAACTCTAGGGTTGTTTGTGACACTTACAGGAATAGCCCAATGGATTGATCGGAAAGAATAACTTTGAGGTGGTTTTGTACCCTATAATAATCTCTTTGTTTGTTCTCCACTATTAGTGACTTTGGAGTGACTATTTGTTGGATGTTGAGGGATTTTTATATGATCTAATTATGTTATTATTGTTGAGAGAACTTGCACTAGTGAAAGTATGAGCGCTAGGCCTTGTTTCGAAGCATTGCAATACCATTTCCGCTCACTTTTATTACTTGTTACCTTGCTGTTTTTATTATTTCAGATTACAGAAACCCATATCTACCATCCATATTGCACTTGTATCACCATCTCTTCGTCGAACTTGTGCACCTATATAATTTACCATTGTATTGGGTGTGTTGGGGACACAAGAAACTCTTTGTTATTTGGTTGCAAGGTTGTTTGAGAGAGACCATATTCATCCTACGCCTCCCACTGATTGATAAACCTTAGGTCATTGACTTGAGAGAAATTTGCTACTATCCTACAAACCTCTGCACTTGGAGGCCCAACAACGTCTACAAGAAGAAGGTTGCGTAGTAGACATCAAGCTCTTTTCTGGCGCCATTGTCGGGGAGGTTAGGGCTTGAAGGTATATCTTTAGATCTTGCAATCGGATCTTTTTGTTTCTTGTTTTATCACTAGTTTAGTCTATAAAAGAAATCTACAAAAAAATGGAATTGAGGGTGCCTCATATGCTTCATCTTTTTAATATCTTTCATGAAAATGATGGAAAGGAAAATTGTGCCTAAGTGCTAGAATAAAAATGCATTAAAATGTTTGGCACTAAATCTTCGAATGATGAGCATGATTGCAATGTTGTTAGTATGAACTCTTTGAATATCCATAGTACTAATAATGATTGCACTAGTCATGATGAAAATGTCTCTTATAAGCATGTCAACTTTTGCGGAGTGCATAGAGTATGCAAGTACACACCAAATAGGGAAGATAGATTTTGGAAGAGGCATAAGTATTTAGAAACTAAATGGTTGCAAGGAAGGCTAGATGTTTGTGTTGAAAATTTAAATTTTCTTAGCCATCCTTGTGAACTTTGCAATGAACGTGGTCATTTAAATATCCAATGCAAATTGTTTCATGATCGAATCGTGTCCAAAAATTGTGATGACTTGATTTCCCTTGCACATCATAATGAACTTAGTTTGCTGCTGGGTTATGAAGAAATGAAACGTATAACTAAGGATATTCCAAAATTTTCCCTTAAGATAGTTCTTAATTTTAATCTAGAGGAAATTTATATGTATTGTGCGGTGAATTGTGTTGGAAATCCTTATATTGCCAATTACATAAAGACAAGAAAACAAATAGAAGATGAAGAGAATACTAATGAAAGGGAAGAGACTTCCCAATATCCTCCTATTATTTCTTGTCATGAATTAGGTAACGAGGAGGAGCCTTCTATTCAACCAATCTCATTAATAAGGAGCTCCAAAAAGAGGATTAAACCCACACATGATGCGAAGAAGAAAAAGAAAAGACGGAGAAGCAAAGGTAAAAAGGCATCCCTCCCAAATGATGTTGCTCCTACTATCCATTGTGATGATAATAGTTGCTATAATATTGGTCATATCCATACTATTAATGATGAGAGTGATTATGCTTATGATATGAAAAGGCCCAAGCTTGTGGATGCTATGTTTGATGAGAATGACATGTTTGAGAATTTATTTGCTGCAATTAATGTTTGTCCCAAGCTTGGGGATGCTATGCTTATTGAAGATGATATTTTTACCTCCCAAGTTTTGATATGAAAATTTATTATGATGATAGCATGCCTCCTATTTATGATGATTATATTGATTAATGTGGGTTTGGAGAGGTCATGATTTTATTTAGTAATGATTCCACTATCTTGGAAGAGGTTTCGATTGATTATGAAGAGAACAAAGTTGCTACTTATGATGATTATTGTGATGATACTTATGCTATAAAAAGTAGTGATGATTATATCTATAAAACTTGTCATGATTATGATAACCCTTTTTCTGAACATTACTCTTTTAATGTGGAAACAATTTAAAGTATTCGAGTTTCTTATGATACTCCCACTATTCTGAATTAGAAGAATTTTGCTTATGTGGAGAGTAATAAAACTTATATGCTTGGGGATCATGAAAATAATGCTTTATGTGATAGTTATATTGTTGAATTCATTCATGATGCTACTGAAAATTATTATGAGGGGGGAATATATGCTTGTAGGAATTGCAATAAAATCAAGTTTCCTCTCTATGTGTTGAAAATCTTGAAGTTATGCTTGTTTTACCTTCCTATGCTAGTTGATTCTTGTTCCCATAAGTTGTTCGCTCACAAAATCCCTATGCATAGGAAGTGGGTTAGACTTCAATGTGTTAGTCATATGCTTCATGATGCTCCCATTATGTTTCAATTCTTATCTTTCATGTGAGCATCATTGAAATCATCATGCCTAGCTAAAAGGCATTAAAGAAAAGAGCTTGTTGGGAGACAACCCAATATTTACCCCTACTGTTTTTGTGTGTTCACATGATTATGATATTGTAGTAATCATGTTTTATAGCTTTTGTTTCAATAAAGTGCCAAGTAAAGCCTTTGGGAAGAGTTGGGTGAAAGTTAATGTGATCTTAATAAAAAACACAAACTTTGCGCTCACGAGATTAGCTGTCATTTTTTTTGGGAATAGTGCTTTTAAGTTGATTCTTTTTGCAGAAGATTAATAGAAAAATTCCCCACGTCCACCAATTTATTTCAGAATTTTTGGAGTTGCAGAAATATTTGAGAGTTACAGATACCTACAGACTATTCTGTTTTTTGACATATTCTGTTTTCTATGTGTCATTTGCTTATTTTGATAAATCTATGAGTAGTATCGGAGGGTATGAACCATAGAGAGGTTGGAATACAGTAGATATTACACCAATATGAATTTAGAATGGGTTCATAACAGTACCTAATTGGTGATTTTATTTTCTTATACTAACGGAGCTTACGAGTTTTCATGTTGAGTTTTGTGTTGTGAAGTTTTCAAGCTTTGGGTAAAGAATCAATGGACTATGGAATAAGGAGTGGAAAGAGCCTAAGCTTGGTGATGCCCAAGGCACCCCAAGGTAATATTCAAGGACAACCAAGAGCCTAAGCTTGGGGATGCCCCGGAAGGCATCCCCTCTTTCGTCTTCGTTCATCGGTAACTTTACTTGGAGCTATATTTTTATTCACCACATGATATGTGTTTTTCTTGGAGCGTCATTTTCTTTTACTTAGTTTTGCTTGCTGTTTGAATAATATCCCAAGATCTGAAATACTTCAATTTTATAGAGTCTTCACATAGTTGCATAATAATTCGACTACTCATTGATCTTCACTTATATCTTTTGGAGTAGTTTGTCGTTTGCACTAGTGCTTCACTTATATCTTTTAGAGCATGATGGTAGTTTTATTTTTGAAGAAATTGATGAACTCTCATGCTTCACTTATATTTTTTTGAGAGTCTTTGGAACAGCATGGTAATTTTCTTTGGTTATTAATTTAGTACTAATATGATGGGCATCCAAGGGAGATATAATAAAAACTTTCATAAAATGTGCATTGAATACTATGAGAAGTTTTATTCTCGATGATTGTTTTGAGATATGAAGATGGTGATATTAGAGTCATGCTAGTAGAGTAATTGTGAATCTGATGAATACTTCTGTTGGGGTTTGTGAGTCCCGTAGCATGCACGTATGGTAACCGTTGTGTTCCAAATTTGAAGCATGAGGTATCTCTTTGATTATCTTCCTTATGTGTGGAGGCCGGTGAGGGAGTCCCGGACTAGGGGGTGTCCGAATAGCCGAACTATCATCTTTGGCCGGACTCCTAGACTATGAAGATACAAGATTGAAGACTCTGTCCCGTGTCCGGATGGGACTTTCCTTGGCGTGGAAGGCAAGCTTGGCGATACGGATATGTAGATCTCCTACCATTGTAACCGACTCTGTGTAACCCTAGCCCTCTCCAGTGTCTATATAAACCGGAGGGTTTTAGTCCGTAAGACGAACAATCATACCATAGGCTAGCTTCTAGGGTTTAGCCTCTCTGATCTCGTGGTAGATCTACTCTTTTACTACCCATATCATCAATATTAATCAATCAGGAGTAGGGTTTTACCTCCATCGAGAGGGCCCGAACCTGGGTAAAAACACCGTGTCCCTTGTTTCTTGTTACCATCCGCCTAGACGCACAGTTCGGGACCCCCTACCTGAGATCCGCCGGTTTTGACACCAACATTGGTGCTTTCATTTTGAGTTCCTCTGTGTCGTCACCTTTAGGCCCGATGGCTCCTTCGATCATCAACAACGACGCGGTCCAGGGTGAGACTTTTCTCCCCGGACAGACCTTCGTATTCGGCGGCTTTGCACTGCGGGCCAACTCGCTTGGCCATCTGGAGCAGATTGAAAGCTACGCCCCTGGCCATCAGGTCAGATTTGGAAGTTTGAACTATATGGCTGACATCCGCGGAGACTTGATCTTCGACGGGTTCGAGCCACAGCCAAGCGTGCCACACTGTCACGATGGGCATGATTTAGCTCTGCAGCCGGACGATGCCTTGGAGGCCGCACAAGTGTCCGCTCCGACCCTTAGCTCGGAGCCGACCTCGCCAATCGAGGACGGGTGGCTAGACACCGCCTCGGGGGCTGCTACCTCTACGGCGATAGAGCCGAATACCAACCCTGTCCTTTGTGAAGCTCGTGACTCCAAGGTGCCAGACTCCTCTCCGGACTCTGAACCTTCTGCGCCCCTGCCAATCGAATCCGGTTGCGCGCCTGTTATGAAGTTCACTGCCGCGGACATCTTTCAGCACTCGCCCTTCGGCGACATCCTGAACTCGCTAAAGTCTCTCTCTTTATCAGGAGAGCCCTGACCGGACTATGGTCAGGAAGGTTGGGACACGGACGACGAAGAAATTCAACGCCCACCCACCACCCACTTTGTAGCCACTGTCGATGATATAACCGACATGCTCGACTTTGACTCCGAAGACATCGACGGTATGGACGACGATGCCGGAGACGACCAAGAACCAGCGCCTACAAGGCACCGGAAGGCCACCTCAACTCACGATGTATATATGGTGGATACACCTAAAGGAAGCGATAACGGGGAACAACGGGACACTGCGAAGGATAAATCCCTCGAAAAGCAGTCAAAACGGCGACGTAAGCACCGCTCAAGGTCCCGCCTCGACAATGACAGCACCCATACAGACCCAGCCTTAGAGCAGGGAGAACCGGTGGACGACGAACATGCCCTCGAGCAACCATCCGAACAGGATAACTTGGATAAACAATCCGTCCCCGGCGAAGATAACAGTCCGGACGATCTCACGCCGGACACATCATTGGAGCAGAAGAACCTCCACAAAAGGCTCGTCGCCACTGCACGTAGTCTGAAGAAGCAGAAGCAGAAGCTCAAAACAGCGGACGACGCACTCAGAATGAGATGGAGCAAAGTACTCAACACCAAAGACAAATACGGCGATAATCACCAAACAAAGAGCTACCCGAAGCGCAAACTACTGCCCGAATTTGACGAGGAGGCCGTAGAGCCCTCACAATCAAAGAACAAAGAGGCCGCCCGGTCGGATAGACGACCACATGGCAAACATAGAGCGGCAAGCAGCGCTGCACACAAGCCGGCACGCGATCATCATAAGGATCCGCACCAAAAAGATGGCCCAGTCAGGTCTATCTATGGACCAAGAAAGCAAGCTCTAGAAAGTAATGCAACACGTCGAGTATTCGAACATCACGGCACACCCAAATACAGGGGCGCCGCACACCCCCTATGTTTCATCGATGAGGTGCTGGATCATGAATTTCTAGTGGGATTCAAGCCCGTAAACATAGAGCCATACGACGGAACAACAGACTCTGGAGTCTGGATTGAGGATTACATCCTGCACATACACATGGCTAGAGGAGATGACCTCCACGCCATAAAATACTTACCCCTCAAGCTCAAAGGGCCAGCCCAGCATTGGCTCTAAAGCCTCCCGGAAAATGCAGACGATTTAAGTCACATAACTCAACAGCTCGGAGAGTCAGCCCGCAAATTCTAGAATAGGTTCCTTACCAAAAAGAACCAAATAGTCGACTGTCCAGACGCTGAAGCCTTAGCAGCTTTCAAACACAACGTCCGAGACGAATGGCTCGCCAGACACCTTGGCCAAGAAAAGCCGAGAACAATGGCCGCATTAACAAGCCTCATGACTGCTTTTGCACGGGAGAGGATAGCTGGCTGGCAAGGTGCAGTACCAGCAACCCAAGTACGTCCGAAGTCAGGGATGGAAATGGGAAACCACGTCGCAGCAAGGACCAGCGCCGGACCAAGGGAAACAGTCCGAAGAGCACGGCAGTCAACGCCGGATTCAAAAGCTCTCGGTAGAACAACAAAAAACTACCTCTTAAGGACAACAGCGACGAGCTATCCAACCTAAACAAAATCTTGGACAAGATATGCCAAATCCACAGTACCCCGGGAAGCCTGCAAACCATACCCACAGAGATTGTTGGGTTTTCAAACAGTCCGGCCGACTTAACGCCGAACACAAGGGGCTCGACACACCAAGCGAGGACGATGACGAACCCCACAAGCAGAGCACCAGAAAACAAAAGAATTTCCCACAAGAGGTCAAAATAGTAAACTCACTTCAAGTGGCAACAGGGAAAAATAGAGCGGTGCCCATTGAAATACGCGCTGCACGGTCCACCCCAGCGGAGTCCCGACACTGGATGTCAAAACCAATCACCTTCGACCATCAGGATTACTCCGGAAGTATCCGGAATGCAGGATGGACTGCTTTGATATTAGATCCTACAATCGACGGACTACAATTTACACAAGTCCTAATGGACAGCGGAAGTGATCTAAACCTGCTATATCAGGACACAATCCGCAGAATGGGGATAGACCCAACCAAAATTCGCCATAGCAACACTTCTTTTAAAGGAGTGATGCCAGGCCCATATGCCCATTGTACGGGCTCTCTACCACTAGAAGTTGTGTTCGGCTCATCCGACAACTTCCGTCGCGAAAAGTTAGTCTTCCACATCGCCCCATTTAAAAGTAGCCATCAAGCACTATTGGGACGCGAAGCTTTCGCCCGCTTTAACGCAATACCGCATTACGCATCTCTTACACTTAAAATGCCCGGTCCACGTGGCATCATCTCATTAAAGGTAAACTTCGAGTGTTCCTCGAATACGGAAGAACGTGAGACTGCCTTGACAGCCACACACTAATCCGGCTTTGCTGATCAAAGCACCTAAACAGTTCATTCGTACCCCGGACACGATTAGACGAGTCCGGTATAAATAAACAAGGGGCTTACTAGCCGCGTACCCCCTTACAAGGGGCTCCACGCATGTACAACAAGAGACAATAAAGCTCAATTTTATTCATTTTTTGAATCATACTCCGTTTATTTTAAAATACATTTTTCGCACGATCTTTTTTCCCAACTAAGTTCCTCTCTTTTACAGATGACCGCCGTGCTATAAACGTCCAGGATATGGGACAACAGAGACACAGGCGCAGACGTGCAGCAGGGACCCGTTGCAAGGATTCTTTTCAGATTAAGACCCTGCGTAAACCTTTTTTACTGTCTCTTGTTGTTACACATCCCACGGTTTCTTGCTATAACCGAGGAGGAGGCTGGCGTTTTGGCATCGGGCGCGTCAAAAAATTTTGCACGTACCTGGACACTAGGGGCTTAGGGCATTGTTCTGCCCGTTTTCATAAAGACCGAATACCTTAGGGAGTGTTCAGCGTCTCGAGTTAGGCCTTATATGCATCAGCTCTGAATCATGTCTTTGGTCAAATGTTGGGTTTGCCCGGCTCCTGTGTTTTGCTGCCTTACGTTCCGCTCTATCGGCTAACGCGGCACAGGAGAACTACTGCGATTGTGCCCCGGTTCGGCCGGGTGAGCACCTCAGTAGAGAAAGCCAAAAACTGACTGTCATGATATAGCGTGAGACTGGTCAACCACTCAATGACCCACCAGAATGTTTAGAATTCCTCCGCATTAATGAAGGACCGTTTCCCGGTCAGGCACATACGCGCCCCGAATTCAGAGAGCGCGGTGCCCCTAGGGGCTATATAGTAGCCCCACCATCGAACTCCTATGGCTAAGTGAAAGTGATAAAGCATTATAGTCCGATTGCCTAGTTTGCTATGCTATCACCTCCTTCACAGGACCAAGACGTTGGATTAAGTGTGAAAATGCACTTTTTTTGCAAACACCCCCGCACTATGTGCGTGGGGGCTGAAGCTGAAGACTGCCATCTTTCCGGTTATATAGACACATACATTAACGGCCGCACAGGAGGTATTTCAATACTTGAACGCACAAGTATAAAAAGCACTTGTATTATATTGAAACATCGTCTCACAAATCGTACATGTCATTGGAACATAATATCCTTCGAGCACTGCGTCTCTATTAAACGAGCGCCCTGCTGGACTTCCTCAAAATGGTGCTCCGCAGGTACTCGGCTTCTGTCCGAATCCCGGGATGCAACGTCGGTGGCCTTCATCTCCGCCCAGCATGTCTTGACACGGGCAAGATCCATGCGCGCACCCTCTATGTATGTCGACCGCTTCATTACATCGATATGCGGCACCGCATCAAGGAACTGCTGCACCAAGCCAAAATAACTCTTCGGCTCGGGCCTTTTCGGCCACAAATGAGTCACAACATCCTTCATGGCAAGTACGGACAACCTATCCAGCTCAGCCCATTCGGCTAACCGATCGGTTAACGGAAGTGGACGCTCTGGACTATGGAACTGCGACCAAAAAAGCTCTTCCATTCCGTGATCCTTTTGGCCTTGGAAGTGTGCGACCGCGTCTGCGGCACTCGCCGCCAAATCCAGATAAGCATCCTCCGCTCCCCACAGCTGGCCCAACTGAGCATACTTAGGATCCATAAATTTCCTCCGCAGCAGAAAGGGCTTTCCAGCCGCGATATCCCCGGCTTGATGCAGCTCCTCCTTTATAGCTCTCATCGCGGAGCGGGCATCCTTGGCTTCGGCGGTGGCCTTCTCAGGTCCTCTTGCTCCGCTCAACGTTTCTTTTCAAGAAACTCGCAGCGGTCGGTAGCATTCTTCAACTTCCCAGCCATCTCGGCCATTTCCTCCCTGCTTCGGTAGTGAGCAGCCTGTTCGGCTCTTAGCTCTTCGGCCGCCCTCAAGGCAGCCGCATCACTTTTCCTGGCTTGCTCCTTGACTCGGGCTAGCTCCTCCTGAAGGTTCTCCATAGCAGCGGCACCATCTGCATAAAGCATACATGTTGTAAGGCATGGGCATCAAGCTCCCTTACCAGGTGCCCGCGGAGAAGTCGCATACCTTGTGACTCGTCAAGCCGCTTATTTACAAGCGCGATGTCCGCATCCGCGACGTCAAGTTGCTGCTTTAGTTCGGCAAATTGATCAGTCCGGCTAGCCACCGGACGCTCCGCCACCTATATAGGACAGGCGACATCTTACAACTGAGATTATGATCCTCGGTGCGCTGTCACTTTCGACAACGTACCGAGTCTCAGGGGCTACTATCTATACAGGGCGCATTCTATATGCAGAACTGTCAGAAGGTATATCATTTTCGCGTACCTCAAACCCCGTCAGTAAACTTCTGACGGCTTCATGCAATCCGCTCTCAGCGGATGAAATCCTTTCAATCACCGTACCCATTAACGCACGGTGATCTTCTGAGATAGATGCTCGCCCAAGCAGATCCTTCAGCTCCTCCGACCGTACACCAGTTGGTGCCGGACCTCCCGGCCCCGTCGGACTCGGGGAAACCCTCTGCGATGACACCTCAGGGTCGCCCGCCCCAAATGACGGTGCGGCAAACGGAGGCGTTTCGCTCTCCATCATCTCTGGACGAAGATCCCCCGAAGATGAGCTCTGCTGAGAAGGGCTGAGATCCGAACTACAAGGTAAAACTTCGGTTATCTTCAGAAATAAAAACAGGGATGTCCCTTATTACAAAACCCCCCTTTTTACTTACGGCTCGCTGGAGGGCTAATTCCCTTGGGGAAATAGTGCAGCCGGGGCCTCTCCTGGCGCAGGACCCTCTGGTGAAGATTTCTTCCCCCGCTTTGAGGCCTTGGCCTCCGGATCTTCAGAAGCGGTCCTCTTCTCCCCCTGGAGGGAGGGATTCTCGATCCCCCCTTGCTTGAAAGCCTACTTCGCGGAGGCGGTAGCTTCCCTGTTCCCCCCTTTGCCCTCTTTCAAAGGCGCGGCCTCCAGCATCTTGGTTAACACAAGATCTGGCGTGGTCTCAGGGAGGGGGGCCGGACACCTTATTAGCTTTGCTTTCGCTATCCACTCCTGTTCAAGGGACAGCTCTTTAAAGGGCAAGTTTATGATAACTGTAGGGATACCCGTCCGGGCACAGGACTACTTACTTGAGTATCCGGACGATTGCAGCTCAGACCTGCGTCCTCGGTCAAGTCCGGACACATATCTTGTGATCCGAAGAACAGTTTATACATCTCCACGGGCGTCGCGCCCATGAAATGTTGGAGAGCTCGTGGTCCCTCCGGATTAAATTCCCATAGGCGGAGTGGGCGACGTTTGCAGGCAGAAGGTGCCGAATTAGCATGACCTGCTCCACTACGACCAGATTGATCTCTCTCTCTTGGAGGTCTCGAATACGGCCCTGCAACAGGGGAACATCCTTGGACGGCCCCCAATCGAGCCCTTTATTGACCCATGACGCCAGCCGCTGTGGAGGACCCGGGCAGAAGGCAGGTGGCGCCAACCATTTGGTGCCCCTAGGAGCGGTGATGTAAAACCACTCCTGTTGCCATAAACCGAGCACCTCTTGAAAAGATCCCTCGGGCCATGGAGCGTCAGCATTTTTGCTTATAACAACCCCTCCGCACTCTGTCTGCTGCCCCTTGATCATCTTCGGCTCCACTTTGAAGGTCTTGATCCACAATCCGAAGTGAGGGGTAATGCGGAGGAAGGCTTCGCATATGACAATGAACGATGAGATGTGGAGGATGGACTCTAGATCCAAGTCGTGGAATTCCAACCCCTAATAAAACATGAGCCCCCTCACGAAGGGGTCCGTCGGGAAGCCTAAACCCCAAAGGAAGTGAGACACGAATACCACTCTCTCACCAGGCTCGGGAGTAGGAATAACCTGCCCTTGGGCAGGCAGCCTATGCAAAATTTCGCCGGTTAGATACCTGGCGTCTCTCAGCTTTAGCACGTCTTCTTCCGTGACGGAAGAAGGCATCCACCGGCCTTGCAGGTCGGAGCCGGACATCATCGAAGGTCTGAAGCGCCTGAATTTGTAGCTTTGGGTGTTGGAACTCGAGGCGAGGGGCGGATTCGACTGAGATTGAAAGAAAGGAGCAGGCCTTGGTCTCGTTATAAAGAGGTTGAATACCAAGAGCCCTCTCCGTAGCTGTTTGGGACTCGCCTTCGATAGAGGGGGCGTGCCAACGGGCACGGTTGGGTTACCCACGCCCGTATTGATGAGAATCCCGGAATAAGGGGGCACGATCTCCGCTTTGATAAGACATGCCAAGGAAACCGCCTCCCTAAACGCGTGAGGTGGGACAGCAAAAAACGATTCGAATAAAGGCCTGGCCGTGGTGTGATGTCATGCCACAGAATACGTCAGCAGATCAGTGTAAAGATTATTCTCTCTATGGTGGTATGTGGAACTTATTTTGCAGAGCCGGACACTATCCTTGTGTTCAAAATCTTCTATGAAGTATTCGGAGGAGGAACCCACCTTGCAATGCCGACGACAATATGCACGCCGGACTCGTCGTCATTGAAGCCTGGTTCAGGGGCTACTGAGGGAGTCCCGGACTAGGGGATGTCCGGATAGCCGAACTATCATCTTTGGCCGGACTCCTAGACTATGAAGATACAAGATTGAAGATCCGTCCCATGTCCGGATGGGACTTTCCTTGGCGTGGAAGGCAAGCTTGGCGATACGGATATGTAGATCTCCTACCATTGTAACCGACTCTGTGTAACCCTAGCCCTCTTCGGTGTCTATATAAACCGGAGGGTTTTAGTCCGTAGGACGAACAACAATCATACCATAGGCTAGCTTCTAGGGTTTAGCCTCTATGATCTCGTGGTAGATCTACTCTTGTACTACCCATATCATCAATATTAATCAAGCAGGAGTAGGGTTTAACCTCCACCGAGAGGGCCCGAACCTGGGTAAAAACATCGTGTCCCTTGTCTCCCGTTACCATCCGCCT
Organism: Triticum timopheevii; assembly: GCA_963921465.1. NCBI lineage: Eukaryota > Viridiplantae > Streptophyta > Magnoliopsida > Poales > Poaceae > Triticum > Triticum timopheevii. The sequence goes on from OY997272.1 coordinate 306,746,906, forward strand.
AGACGCACAATTCGGGACCCCCTACCCGAGATCCGCCGGTTTTGACACCGACAGTCGGGATCGCGCGATGGTTAACTCCTACCAACGCTTCCCCTAGGAGCATGCGTGTAGTGCTTGGTTTTGATGACTTGTAGATTTTTATAATAAGTATGTGAGTTCTTTATGACTAATGTTGAGTCCATGGATTATACGCACTCTCACCCTTCCACCATTGCTAGCCTCTCTTGTGCCGTGCAACTTTCGCCAGTACCATACACCCACCATTTACCTTCCTCAAAACAACCGCCATACCTACCTATTATGGCATTTTCATAGCCATTACGAGATATATTTCCATGCAACTTTCCACCGTTCCGTTTATTATGACATGCTCCATCATTGTCATATTTCTTTGCATGATCATGTAGTTGACATCGTATTTGTGGCAAAGCCACCGTTCATAATTCTTTCATACATGTCACTCTTGATTCATTGGACATCCCAGTACACCGCCGGAGGCATTCATATAGAGTCATATTTTGTTCTAAGTCTCGAGTTGTAATTCTTGAGTTGTAAGTAAATAAAAGTGTGATGATCTTCATTATGACAGTGTTGTCCTAGTGAGAAAAGGATGACGGAGACTATGATTCCTCCACAAGTCGGGACAAAACTCCAGACGAAAAAAATAAAAAAAGGCCATAAAAAGAGAAGGCCCCAAAAAACAAAAAAAGAGAAAAAAAAAAGAGAAGGCGCAATGCTACTATCCTTTTACGACACTTGTGCTTCAAAGTAGCACCATGATCTTCATGATAGAGAGTCTCATATGTTGTCACTTTCATATACTAGTGGGAATTTTCATTATAGAACTTAGCTTGTATATTCCAACGATGGGCTTCCTCAAATGCCCTAGGTCTTCATGAGCAAGCAAGTTGGATGCACACCCACTTAGTTTCTTTTTGAGCTTTCATACACTTATAGCTCTAGTGCATCCGTTGCATGGCAATCCCTACTCACTCACATTGATATATATTGATGGGCATCTCCATAGCCTATTTATACGCCTAGTTGATGTGAGACTATCTCCTTCTTTTTGTCTTCTCCACAACCACCATTCTATTCCACCTATAGTGCTATGTCCATGGCTCACACTCATGTATTGCGTGAAAGTTGAAGAAGTTTGAGAATACTAAAGTATGAAACAATTGCTTGGTTGAAACCGGGGTTGTGCAAGATTTGAATATTTTATGTGACGAAGATGGAGCATAGACAAACTATATGATTTTGTACGGATAAGCTTTCTTTGGCCATGTTATTTTGCGAAGACATAATTGCTTTGTTAGTATGCTTGAAGTATTATTGTTTTCATGTCAATATTAAACTTTTGTTTTGAATCTTATGGATCTGAATATTCTTGCCAAAATAGAGAAGATTACATTGATAAATATGTTAGGTAGCATTCCACATCAAAAATTCTATTTTTATCATTTACCTACTCGAGGACGAGCAGGAATTAAGCTTGGGGATGCTTGATACGTCCCCAATGTATCTATAATTTTTGATTGTTCATGCTATTATATTATCCATATTGGGTGTTTTATATGCATTTATATGCTATTTTATATGATTTTTTGGACTAACCTATTAACCTAGAGCCTAGTGGCAGTTTCTGTTTTTTCCTTGTTTTTGAGTTCTACAGAAAAGGAATACCAAACGGAGTCCAATTGACGTGCCAAGTTTTGCTGATTTTTATGGCCCAAAAGAAGCCCCCAAAGTAAAAGAGTTGGGCCAGAAGAGTACCGAGCCATCCACGAGGGTGGAGGGCGCGCCCTACCCCCTGGGCACGCCCCTTGCCTAGTGGATGACAAGGAGACCCCCCTGACGTGAGACCGAAGCCAAAAATTCCTATAAATATAGAAACCCCCGAAAAGAAACCTAGATTGGGAGTTCCACCGCTGCAAGCCTCAGTAGCCACCAAAAACCAATCGGGGGCCTTTTTCGGCACCCTGCCAGAGGGGAGTCCATCACCGGTGGCCATCTTCATCATCTCAGCAATCTCCATGACGAGGAGGGAGTAGTTCACCCTCGGGGCTCAGGGTATATACCAGTAGCTATGTGTTTGATCTCTCTCTCTCTCTCATGTTCTTGATTTGGACGATCTTGATGTATCTCGAGCTTTGCTATTATAGTTGGATCTTATGATGTTTCTCCCTCTCTACTTTCTTGTAATGGATTGAGTTTTCACTTTGAAGTTATCTTATTGGATTGAGTCTTTAAGGATTTGAGAACACTTGATGTATGTCTTGCATGGGATACCCGTGGTGACAATGGGGTATTCTATTGATCCACTTGATGTATATTTTGGTGATCAACTTGCGGGTTCCGTGACCTTGGGAATCTATGCATAGTGGTTGGCACACATTTTCGTCTTGACTCTCCGGTAGAAACTTTGGGGAACTCTTTGAAGTTCTTTGTGTTGGTTTGAATAGATGAATCTGAGATTATGTGATGCATATCGTATAATCATACCCACAGATACTTGAGGTGACATTGGAGTATCTAGGTAGGGTTTTGGTTGATTCGTGTCTTAAGGTGTTATTTTACTACGAACTCTAGGACTGTTTGTGACACTTATAGGAATAGCCCAATGGATTGATCGGAAAGAATAACTTTGAGGTGGTTTCGTACCCTACAATAATCTCTTCGTTTGTTCTCTGCTATTAGTGACTTCGGAGTGACTCTTTGTTGCATGTTGAGGGATTTTTATATGATCTAATTATGTTATTACTATTGAGAGAACTTGTACTAGTGAAAGTATGAACCCTAGGCCTTGTTTCAAAGCATTGCAATACCGTTTTCGCTCACTTTTATTACTTGTTACCTTGCTTTTTTATAATTTCAGATTATAGAAACCCATATCTACCATCCATATTGCACTTGTATCACCATGTCTTCGCCAAACTAGTGCACCTATACAATTTACCATTGTATTGGTTGTGTTGGGGACACAAGAGACTCTATGTTATTTGGTTGCAGGGTTGTTTGAGAGAGACCATCTTCATCCTACGCCTCCCATGGATTGATAAACCATCCACTTGAGGGAAATTTGCTACTGTCCTACAAACATCTGCACTTGGAGGCCCAACAACGTCTACAAGAAGAAGGTTGTGTCGTAGACATTAGAGGGCGGCATGTTCGACCCCTGTGATGCTACATGGGTGCGAATGAACACACTTGGAGAGTGAAAATGATGCCACCTTCCGTGCATGACGTTGATGGTCTGACAATCATGAAGAACATATGTGTTTTCATTGTGCACTAACGGATTCATATCTTGAACACCCCTATCCCTTATCTATGTCGCTTCAGTTTGGATGAGTCTGCATTGTGGGGAGCCACACTAAGAAGCTACAATGATATGGACTCCTATTGCCCACTGTTATGGATCGTGCCATCTATGAAGAAACATGTGGGATTGGAACTACGAGACGAACATGTAGGCAGGGATGTATGAACCTAAGTAATGTCGCGCAGTGAGTAGTTAGGCACAAATAGTATGAACCTATGTGGCATATAGGCATTTGTCTTACTATCACTAAATCTTGTATGTGCAATGCATGGTGATATTATGATGTACGTGCCTAAGTACTCTACTATATTAATTGCAAGAACATATTAGGTTGAATATTTGTTTACGTGTATGGTCCGAGACCTTCCAACTAGATGTGTCTGTCTCTCCGGGTCGCACTTTGTATTGTTATATACTAGTAATATGTGTGGCCTCCGACCTATAAGTGGAAGAAGTGGAGACGCTCTACCACAATGTTCATGTCCCACTCCTTTCGCTGACTTGTGGGAAATCCAGCACATGCCATGTTTCAGACTCCTCCATCATAAGAGTTGAAACGCTAGCTTTCATCAAAAATAAAAAATAAATATAAATCAGCAGTGACACTATACCACGCGGTTTCCTTGCTCCTCCTTGATATCGGAAATAATACTTTTTTGTCGACATGTGGAACATCTACCATCCTAGTCCACTTGCCATGCACCAAAATTAGAGTGCATCACACAGAACTCCAGGGGAGAGTCACCCCGGTCGTCGCACCATAGTAATAATGACTTATAAGCCATCAAATCACAGGCCCAACCTTTCCCACTTTAAGAGCAAGTATAATAAGGTGACATAGGCGGGTTGTAAGAGTTTAAATATTATACCTTTGTTGAGTTGGATGAGAGAGAAGAGGAGAGAAAAGGTAAGCGGGTTGTAGATTTATAGCCGGCTGTAGCATGGGCTCCAAAAATCTATGGGAGAATGTATGGTGGGCCATGTGGTAGAAAATTAGTACTTTCTTGTAGCCCACTACTATACACCTTGAATATTACATTGGCTATAGATGACATGACAACATGTTATAGCCATCAATCGGCTATATTATTAACCATGCTCGGACAAAGGAACCTGACTACAGCTCCACCTCACACGATTTGGCCATGCAAGATTTGCATTTAGGCATGTCACGCACGTAGTTGTCGATGCCATGCTCAAAAATGGGCGACAAGGTCTGCTAGACCGTGTTGTTCCCCTCCGCCCGAAAAAAAACTAAACCCAGTCATTGTAAATGTCAAGCGTGCTTAACTTCCGGGCTAGTAGATAGACACGAATGTGTTGTACAATGAAACACCCGCCGGCAAACCAAAGTTTAGTATATATACGAAGGAATGAGGCAGTTTGTCGCCATTACCATTGATTCGCAAGGCGGGGGTGCTTCTTGTCCCCGTCCACGTTGGGATACCTTGGATGACGATCCTTTGGGAAAAATCGTAAGTCACTCTGACTTCATCACATGCGCGAGACTCAGCGGTACTTGCACTAAATATTTTAAGACTGTGCGTAAATATGCATGGGAGAAAGTCTGGCATGCATCCTCGAGGATGATGACGTTTCCTGGGGGGTCTCTCCAGCGTGGCATGGCCATAGTTTCAAGTTGACATCCTCGAGATGCCGATGTTGAGGGGCACTTGGGTGGCTACGGGTGCCCCTCTATGACCCGGTTGGATAAAAAAATTACCGGCCAGACATTGCCGAGTGGATTTAGGGCCGGGGTTCGGCTCTAAAACTTCAGTGAACACATGTTAAGCAACGCTCAAAGGCCTAAAAGTATGCCACTTACCGACATTGTACGTTAATAATAGATACCAACATAAATTCCTATATACTGGTAATTTGCTCTAAAAACTATTGTGGTACTAACTAGTACTGGTATATGCTCATAATTAATTAAACAAACGTACGGGTGACACAGACACACACACTAACTACTAGTACAACTACTTCTCACATGCTGGCCAGACATAGTCATTCTCTTTGTCGTTCTTGTCGGCGGCACCCCATCGTGGTTGGATATCTGCCCAGCTCTCCATAGCATCACGGTAGCTACCGTCGCGATCCTGGCAGGTGGAGGCATCAAGGCATGCTGGCCAGACGCCGTCGTTCTCCTTCTCGGCCTTGTCGATAACACCCCACCGTGCTTGGATCTCTGTCAAGCTCTCCTCTGCAGCGCATGCATACTCTTCTTTCTTGCGGCTATGGGACTGTCTTTTCTTGAGTGCTTTCTGCCTTTTTCGCTCCCTCTGTGTGGCTTTGGCCGCATCTTGCTCTACTGCCCATTCGGCCTTGGCAGCTTCAAAGTCCGCCCACGTAGGTGTGAGATTGTGAGCGGTGATGAACTCAACATGGTGGGATGCCATCTCTTCCTTACCATTTTTTGTGTGGCCGTGTGCGGCGAGCAACTCGGCGCGGCAGGATGCCATCGCTTCCTTCCCGGTTTGTGTGCGGCGCGGTGGCATGAACGATGCTTGGAGGGAGCTCTCAGGCGGAGTGGCCGGACAACCGTATAGTGCATTGGTTTGTCAAGAGGTCAAGGACAAACGATGAAGGAAATTTGTATTCCCTTCAACCCTGGTCATTTATTATCGCACACACTTAATTTCCATAGCCTTTGGAAACTACCTGCACTGACCCTATTGTGGGTTGCTTTCTGATTGGCTGCCACCCCAGCCACACGGATCACGTGCATGCACCGTGATCGAAAGGCATTCCACATCCCTATCATCACACCCATGTAGCTGTAGGAGCATGGTTAATAATATAGCGAGCTGCTGGCTATAACTAGTTGCCATGCCATCCATAGCCAATGTAATAGCCATCACGTATAATAGCTGGATTTAAGAAAGTACTAGTACTTTGTCAACACATGGTCCACCTTTCACTCTCACAAAACTTCTTGGAGCTTGTGCTACAGCCGGCTTTGAATATGGTAAATGGACCTGGAAAAGTGCCAAATTTGAACATGATGCTTTGTAGGGTGTATGTTGAGCATATAAAAAGGTCATGTGACACATTAATTTAGTACTTTTGCAAACGACAAAAACAATATACCACCAGGCCAGCATTTGACCGCCCTAGCCCATCAAAACCCCTTGACTCGCTCGTGTGTGCTGTCCACTTGAAACTGTTGGTGCCGCTCCAGAACATCAATGCCACATTCACGCATAAGGTGACCTCTCACTGGTGCCGGCATTGCAGCAGCACGACATCCAAGAGAGCGCCACCCGTGCGGCATCCCGGTGCAAGCGACTGCTCCGTGTTAAGGACACCACAACCATACGTCCGTCCGCCGCCCACATCAATGACATG